>CAMTDV010000014.1:15123248-16323248 GCA_947069175.1 Scalesia atractyloides | reverse complement strand
CCTATAAACATTCTAACGAATAATAATATAGTTCATTCCGGACTATAGAGCCTTCGGATAATCGCATCTTGGATTAATAAACTTTGAATACGGCTTTGCTACAAGAATTAATTACTCGCATTTAGTAGCTAGCAAAGGTAAATAGTTTTAGCCTATTTTTATTTGAAAACTTGGGATATGGCATTAGCCACTTGGAGCGGGTATTACAAAAGGGCGAATGATGTTATAGAAATGTAATAACCCGGTCTCCGTAATGCTTGATAACATTAAACACTTGGGGGTTAAGAATACCTTGTCCAGGCGTCCCGGCTCATTAATTATAATGGCCATATAAAATTAGCGTGGGGTGTAGGCATACACCTGACAGACACATATATTAAAGATGGTGTGCATATCGACCAAGTACTGGCATTTGATTCCGGTTTCGACTTTATTGACAAGAATGTAAAACTGGTAACAAGAATCTATCCCAATGTAAAAATATAATGATTACCATATGGTTTTCACACACACACACACACACACACACATATATATATATATATATCAAATCGGTTTTTAAAATGATCTTTAAAAGAATTATACTATTTATTAATGTAAACTAACGTATTTTTTAAAATTAACAACTGGTGAAAAATATCACTTAAGTAATAATACATCATAAGTTGGCCTTTAGAGAAGAAGAGATAATTGCTCTTATAGCTTCTTAATCAAATACCAAATCAAGTCTTCCAAGCTAGTAAGTCCTTATGTGGTTTTAGATCTTTTCTATAATAGTGTAGATTAATTTACATCATTGCCTACAATAACAAAAAGTCGTTACTTTTAGATTTAAACACTGTAGATTAATTTACATTGTCCTTACTTTTAGGTTTAATTATCAAAATGTCATTATATTAGAATTTTCATTTCATCCTTTAATTTTTAATAAGTTTATGATACAGCCTTTGTACTTTAGTAATAACACTTTATTACAATCACTATTTGACCATCAACTTTAGTTTTTCCCTTTACATTTTCCTGTAATAACTATTCAAACCCTAAACTTTGTTTTTTTTCCTTTACTTATTCATTGTCGTTTCTTTTTAGTTTTTTTCAAGGTAAATTCTTTCTAACTTTCGTAAGTATCGTCGTAAGTAGGTTATTTTATTCACGTTTCGAACATGTCGAAAGTATTTTTTTTTATGGTTATAACAAGTGTCAATACCATCACGATCTGAACCAATAACTTTTTCTGACATTCGAATATACCGTTGTTACGTTGTTTTTTTTACCATTACGTAAAATGTCTATTCACGATTGGTTTTTTTATCTATGGTTTGAGGCCGCCGTGAAGCACGGGTGGTAACCCACTAGTATAGTATTAATTAATCAATATCACATTTAATTAATTAATTAATCAATATCACATTTAATTTTATATGAAAACCTGGAATTCCATAATGTATTATTATATATACTTTAAAATAAAAATAAATATTTTCTGACCTTAATTTTTTATTTAACTTTCATTTTCACCCTATGTATTAATATAATATACGTTTCTTATTCATTAATTTTTTTGTATAATTTTGATTTTTTTTCTTATAACGTGCGTTCGTTAGCTTAAAAATAAAAATAAAAACTGAATGCACAACTATGTTTGATTTTTTTCACAACATTCCGGCATAAATTTTGTTGAGCGGAGTTTGTTTAAAATAGAGTTTTTTTGGTATCATGGGCTATATCGAGTGCCAATACCATGATGAACGGAATTGGTACCGCCCGAACAACGTCGGTAACGTTGTTGGTATGATAGGAAGCGGTACTGGTATGCGGTTTTTATAGTTTTCGATACAAGTACACACAACTTTATTTTTTATGGTTTTCGATTGACGTGCATACAACCGTTGGTATTATTGGGAGAAATGGAGTTAATTTATTTGTTAATCTGTTTTCTTTTTTATCTTTTTTTTTTGTTTTTTCCACTTTCTTCGAAGACGTTTATTTAATTGGTTTCGAAAATGTAAATAATGTGGTTTAACACGAAGCAACACGTAGGTTAGGTTATGCTTTATTTTATATAAATTCTGTGAATGGTAATGTTTTTCATGCTTTAACATGCTCTAGAGCACGGGTTGTAAAATACTAGTTACACTTAGTTAGCCACGACTGTTTTTGTTTTTATTTTTTTTGATATAAGAATTTACGGAAAAACTCAATTATTCAGAAAAAGAAACTGTACGTCAATTCATATTGGGCATATATTATGTAAGGGATTTAAATTATTTGTTTCACAATTTTATGAATCGGTCCTATAGAGGTAATTAGGATGTTAAATATTTGTATTATATGGTCTTACGAGATAAAGGTATATTTATCTATATCATACCTTTTTCAAACCTTATCAATAATTTTATTATTAATGATATTTTAAGATCTTTCTCAAATCCTATTATCAATAGTTTGACTGTTAATGAAATTTTACACTCTTTCTCAAATCCTATTAATAGCTTTACTATTATTGAAATTTTACAGAGTATAATTATTGTTGATATTGTATATTCTATATAATAACAATACAAATCGTGAACAATTGAAACATTTGATTGGTCTATGTTACTTTAATTTGTAGGGTTAGAATATTATTGTGTGTGGTTTTTTTTTGGATTAATTAGGTTTTTAATCTTGAACTGTAATAGAGTTATTATACGACTCCACATTTATATCTTTGAATTTTAATAGATTTATTATACATAAGTTTAATAATAACTCTTTTTGAAGATTTACGTTTGACCCCTCGAACTTTAATAGAATTATCATACGGGACTTAAAATTTAATAAAGTTAAATTTCTTTATATTTATAACAAATATTTGTTATTTTATCTGTTTTACAAGTTTAATTATTTTTTAATTTTACTTATTATTTACTTAAGGGGCTGTTTGTTTACCTCTTAATAAGCCTCTAATGGTTCAGACTTCTTACTGGTTCAGCACTTAATGGCTAAAACATTTGCCTCTGAATGATTAAGCACTATACAAAGTCTGAATGGTAAGACCTCTAGTCTGAATCGGTCAGACATTTGGCTCTTAATGGTTAAACATTATACTGGCTCTTAATGGTTCAGACCTCTTACTGGTTCAACACTTAATGGTTCAGCACTTAACTATTCAGAATTTGCCAAACAGACCCTAACTTATTATAGTTAAAACTAACTTTTAACTCTAGACATGTTTACTTAATCGTGTTGGTTACTTATTATTACTGTTATTTAGATTATAGCCTACGTGGTTTATATTAACCTTTAATTTAACTACTTATCTAAATACCTTATCATAATTAAAGATAACTTTTAATAGTAGACATGTTTACTTAACCGTGTCGATTGCTTATTTTACGTTGTTTAGATTAAAGTTGTGCATGGTCTATAATAAGATATCGATATGTCATGTAAAAATACATTCTTGCCAGCATCCTTCTATGTCATGGCTGCGAAGAGCGATTCCAATCCTAGTTATTTTACAATATGTATTTGTGTGCTTGAAGCATTCATTTATTTATTAGTATTATTCTATTTAAGAATGTTTTTTTTTTTTTGTGCTTATATATACATGCAAAAGTCATTCATATTAGGGAATGTGGCACTCTCGTGATGAGTCTCTGGGTTCACCGCGTTCACGTAACACACCGCTTAAGGTGATTCTATCATGGTCAAGTGATGAGTTATCATTAGGAGCTAGATGGAGAAAAAGTTGTGAAGTAATTGTTGAGAAATTTCTTGGGAAGTGATATGGTTTCAAGTGATGAGCGCACTCATAACCCTTTTGATCTCGTGAATCTAGAATTCAAGGAGATAAGATGGCATAGCTTGACACTTACAATAAGTTCAAGTTATGGATTTGAAGAGTGCCCCGCCTGCATTATATTATGTATTAATATTATATTAAACGAGTAAAGTTATTCGACCAAGACTCTTAAAAATAAGAAGTATACAAAGAGACGATAAATCGCAAAATATAACACAATGTCGAGTATAATATAACACAGTGCCGAAAAATATAATACAATGTCAAAGAAAAAAGAAACAATAATTAGAGAAAGACATAATAATGCAAATACAGAAAATAACACAATAATGTGGGCTGCCTGCCCCATCCCGAATAGACGAACAGGAACAAGCCGAAAAAGCGAGAGAGATTTGAGATTCCGTAAGTAACTAATAATAAAAAGACACAATGATATAAACAAAAAAAGTGTAAAATCTACAAGCTAAACATCTAAAAACAAAAACCTAAAATCTCACATCATAGTGTTCGATGAGACGCAACGCCGCTTGAATGAGGTCAATTGGAGTCCGTTTGATACCATTTGTACGACTTCTTATTTTTATAAGACTTTGTATTTGATCCTAACTCATATTAAACATGTGATTTATATAAAAAAAATCACATGTGAAAGAAAATCACATGCGTCTATGGCATTATAGCCTAGTGGCATTTTGGAGGTAAGATAAGGCCTAGAGGGCCATTAGATTCTGGGTTCAATTCTCACAATGGGCTTTTCCTAGATTTATTGAATTTCTTACTGAATTAATGTATAGACATTATGGATTTCTTTCTGAATTGATATATATGCATTATTGCTTGCTGGAGATGAACATAATTAGGTAATTCTATTGATAACACGATAACACTCTAGTAATCCGTTAATAATCTAAATTTACCCTTAAAAAAAATCACATGTGTAACCTTTATAACTTGGACCAGGTTTTTTTACTCGTTTTAGAGCCCATACAAAAATTACATCCAAATATTCTCGTTTTTAGAGCTACATTGGACCACGTTGTTTTTTACTTATCTCCAAACTTCACTTCTTTTTTTCTCTTCCAAGAATTCTATTCTTTGTTATTTAAATAAAAGAATCGTTTTCTGAACGAATTATATTATTTGTTATTTAAACAGCACGTGAGAATGAGGTCAACTAGTTTATGTTTCGCTTGTGTTATGGAAGGTAAGCGGAATACTCAGTTTAATAATATGTACACATGTGTTACATTTACTTGTATAAACTACTTATAACACGATCTCAATAAAAATTAGACATAAATAAAAATATGTGTGTCAAATTATTTTTGTTTTAATAATGTTTAGGAATTATAAAGTAACTTTATTAAAGTCCAAGAATAGTAGCGGTTGTTTACCAATAGCTAACGGTCACCATTCCCTCGGGTTGATCCGTTATGATAGCAAATGGAAAAGGTTAAAAAATGAAAACTAAAAGGAATAAAAATAAAGAGACTAAACATGTATACTATAAAAAGTTAAAGCAAAGGGACTAAACAGTAACACGCATATTAACAAAGTTAACAAAAAAGAAAAAGAAAGTATATTAGCAAAGTTGAAGATTTAAAAGTAAAATACAAAAAGCGATAATCAATTAGTTACAAGATTAAAAGTAGAGGGACTAAATATATATATATATATATATATATATATATATATATATATATATACTACCAAAGGTGAAGTAGATGGACTAAACATGCATATAAACAAAGTTAACCAATAAAAAGAAATTTAAAAAAAAACAAAGAGGTTAAACATTAAAAGCTAAAGGTTTAAAAGTTATATACAAAAAGAAACAACCAATGAGGGGTAGTTGTCTGACACTATTCCTCCTCATGTTATATTTCTTTATAGTGATTTGATACTGGCCAAATATTATGTAAATTATTTATTTAGTATAACCTATTTAGATTTTGACTTAATGGTTAAGAGTAATTACCTTTTGGGGAGATCAATGTTGAAGAGATTAATGTTCAATTCTTAAAAGATTGTATTTAACGAAAAAAAAAGTTTAGCTTTTAAAAAAATTAATTTGTTTAATACTTTTAAAGTATTTACTACGTTTATTGATGTCACGTGTTGCGACGTAACGGGGCAAATGATAATGTTAAACAAACATAATTTGAAAATGTATCATGTTTTTTTAAGTCAAACCAACAGAAATAGTTTAGTTTATCATTATATAAATATTCTATTTAAAATACAACTTCATTTTTAATAATACTTATATTGGAATGTTCAGGGGAAAATAAGCATACTTAAGTTTTTTTTGTAAAACAATTAACATACAAAAGTTATTAAAAAAATACTAAATTAATTGATTAAGACGATATCATTTAATAAAATTATGAAAAATAAAAAGTAAATAATAAATATAATTTAAAAAAGGAAAATATGCTAGAAGTACATATAATAATAAAGTATTATAATATTAAAACAGTAAAATATTAGAAAAAACTATACACTATTATAAATTTAAAATTACTATTCATTGTAGCTTAACAATAATATATATATATACACACACGTTTGCAAAAAGTATTTACGTTTGCTAGCTGTCTTAAAACATAGTATTTGGTTCTCGTAGCAAAGCCGTAAATCAAGTGTATTAATTCTAGGCACGATTATCTGTAATGAATAGAGTTATTATCCGTTAGAATGTTTACAAGTCATTGGTAAGTCTTTTGACTTGACCCGTTAACTTTAGAATTTCGCTAGATTAAGCATTGACCAGATAGAATATGGAATATACCCGTTCGAGTGCAAGGCCTCGTTAGATACGTGTAATTTAACCAAGCACTCTGATTTGAATGGTTTTGAAATCATTTGACCCGTTACGACTAGTTTATACGAACTATGTTTTATAACTAGTTATGCGCGTAAAAGCGGGTTCGGGTGGTCGAATGGGTCTATAACGAGTTCGATAAGTCAAAACACATTTTATGGTGGTATAAAATCAGTCTTGAAGTCAAAAGGCATATTACATAGACTTAAGGCCAATTTATTTAATTTTACGCAAAAAAAAGCATTTTAGACTTGTTAAGAAGCATATCTTTGACTCGACCAAACGTGATGAAAAAGGTATAATCACAGTGGATTATTCCCTGTATTAGAAAGAACACATAGTCGGGTTTGATTGGGTTTTAAAGTTGACCAAACGAGTCAGAATCGAAAGTCAAAGTAAAAGTCAAACTGTTTGACTTTCGACTTGGAGTTGAATGCTAAACTGAATATGATGAGTTGAACATGTTATAATAAATTTCATAATGTTATATAAACTGTATAATGTCAAAACTTATAGTTTTGATAATGTCAAAACTTATAGTTTTGATACTTAAAAGTTCATTTATCGTGAAATACAAAATCTGCGTTTTTTGACTTTTATTTTATACATGTTTGACTCGTCATTTACTAAACGTGATTGTTAGAGGGTATAATCGCAGGCTATTATTACAATCACGTAGGAAATTTAAACTTGAACCTTCACTTGATCGAGTTGGTCAGAACCGAAAGTCGAAGGAAAAGTCAATTTGCTTGACTTTCGAATTATAACTAGCTAATAAACTGAAATTGACTAGAAGGAACACTTACTAGAGATGAGGGAAACACTTAGAACTTGGAGATGAGGCTTCTAAAGATCAGAAGCAATCTCTGAAGCAGATGAGATGTGAAAGAATGATGTGGGAATAAATTGTGCACAAAGGAAGCTTATTTATACTAATCTTGGAGCTCCGTAATCAAGCCAAGCCAAGTGTTATCAGAGGCTCTTAGGAGGAGATTAGTGGCAATACACATGTTCATAAGAGAAGAATTGGTGGCAATTTCACGAGCTAGGTGTCACAAATGCAACCTGCAGCTGCCAGCTGCAAATAGGCTGCCAGCGACACCCTTGCAGACACCAAGGGTATACCCTTACGGTCCGTAAGGACTTCTCGCTGGTAAAATTTTAAACCCCTTGCGACCGTTAGGGACCTCCAGAAATGGATTTTTTTTGCATATTTGCAATTTTAGTCACTCAACTTTGTTTCAACCCCTATTTTCATGGATTTTCTCCCTCTCCTTCCACATATCGGAATTATACGGAGAGTTCATAAATGTGTCGCTTCATAATTAGATAGAAATATTCAGGTTGTTACACGTTGTTTGCGCGGGAGAAGGAGCCGGAGTTGTGATGACAAGATGGTAGAAGAAGCGACAGAAAAGCGAGGCGACTAGAGTCATCATCGGGGGGATCCGACTTCAAAGAAGAGTTAGCCGAAATGAACCAACGCCTTCAAGACATGTACGACCTCGGCGCTTAACGTATACAAGAAAACCAGGAAGTGGTCAAGCTTATGAAGGATAGACATATGGCGAGAGAAATCTAGTATTACTCAAAACCGATGGACCACCTAACCAAATATGTATTGGAATTGGCTCTAAAGCGTAGGTCCCTCATCGGAAAAAATACGAACTTTAGTTATTTAACTTTCGTGTGTTTTAAATTTTATTGTAATGCTTTTTATGTATTGTAATGTTTTTTTCTATTTAATGAAACGTTTTCTTATAATGAAATGTTTTTTTCTGTTTTATATTTTTATATTAGGGGGTTACGGTGTTACCCTATGTAGCACAGGGACTCTATTTATGGGGCCGTACCCGTCTCAGGTACTTATCGGGGACCGAAACGCCATGGGTACTCGTCGGGGACGTTTGCTAAACGTTTCCAATGTCGGGGACGTATTTGGTAGAAGTATCCAGCCCGTTTCCATTTATTTTTAGGGTTTTAACCCTTTCATATTCAACAACCGGTCATTAAATAAATAGACCTATCATATTCAGTTTCTCTAATCTCTAAACTCTCAAGTCTCATCATCTCTAATTCTCTATCGATTGCCAATCTCTCACTAGCTGAACCAGAATTTGAAAATGATTTGATTATTGATAGTTAATTACCTTTGGAAGATGAAATATTTTTTGGAATTTGTTTAATATGTTTTTATTTTTTATATTTTTTATTGTCGTACCTGTGTTTGAAATTTGGAGTTTTCACGTTCTTCATTCCCGTATCGTCCCCGTACCCGTTCCAGTACTACTTAGGGGTTACCACTACACATGTTATGAAATTTTATATAACCCCCTTCCCTTCCTTTCCTATTTTTTTTTGTTATTTGTCATATAATCTAACACTTATAGGCTTAGCCACTACAGATAGCCTTGTATTATTTATGTATCAATATTTATTAAACGTCTCATAAGAAAATCACATGTAGTAACCTTTTTACTTTTTTATATTAAACGTCTCATAAGAAAATCACGTGTAGCAACCTTTTTACTTTTTTCTTACTTTCATTTTGTCGAGCCCATTATTAAGGAATCGCTTTTTTGCAAGAATTTTGCAAGAGTTGGCAAAAAAGATGGTAGTGATTGGGTAATAATAACAAAAACACACAAAAAAACAAATTTCTTCATTTCTATAAATATTTTGTTATAAAAAAATTATATACAAATTTATAAACATTATAATATTTTAAAACTAAATATTTTTAAAATTAATTTTTCTAAATTTAATAATATGTAATTTATACTATATTTATAACTTTTAAATTATAAAAGGTCTAACCCCCGCCCCTTCACGCACTCTCTCTCTTTCTCTCTCTCTCTCTCACACACACACATATATATATATAATATTGAGATGTTTGTATGGTATGACAGGGAACATATACACTCATGTAATCATGTAATATTTTATTTTTTAATTAAAAACTATAGTAATACCATACTAAAATAAAAAAGAATAAAAATAATCATTTTTATGCTATAACTTTGTTTTATAGAAAATATTAAAGTCGGGGTGGAAAGTTGGTTTATAAATCAACAATATGTTTAAATTGTTGTAATTAGGGGTTCTTTGGTAGCCTTTTTGATGATTCCATTAAGTGGTTACATCTGAATCGGTAATAGGTAAAATATTTGTTTGGTTCACTTAAAAGATACCTCTTAATGGTTCATAAAGTCTTTTAATGGGTAAGTTTTAGAAACATAGTGATTGATTCAGAGGTACCTCTTAATCAGCCAGATGTCATAATAGCTCAACATAAGTTTAATAATCATAATTAGTTAAAGTATTAAAATTATGTAAAATTAACTTTTGTTGTCCTTAGACTTAGTGTGGCTGGTCATTAAATGGCGGCCACATCATCACTTTTAACATCCCAAACACCACCACTATGCAAGAATGAAAGGGGCCGTCAAGCAGCCAGTGGGCTTCTCAGTACCACAGTAACAAGCATGAGAGGTATGGAGGTGAGGGATTTTGCAAATCAACCAATCACGTATTTTCTTTTCCTTATTTCTTTTATTTAACTTTTAGTTAAAAACATTACACCCATGTAAAATGGTAGTTTAGTTAACGGTCCACTGCCCATGTTTCAACAATGTGACACTTTAACACTGATATGTGGTTAAAACCACTACCCATAATCTTATGTGTATTATTATATAGTATAGATATATTAAATACTTTAATGGGTCTTTTTAATTTTATAACTTTATGAAAGTAATGTGTGTTTTTAAATGAGGTATGAAATTTAATTTGAAAGATGAGATGATAGTTTTTGTAAGAGTATAGTGTTCGTCACCTCATCAAAAGTATACTTTATCTTTTATTTAATAATCATATAAAGTTTATGTAATTAAACTCAAATTCTTAAAAGAAAACTATTATATATAATAATGTTTGTGTAAAGATTCAAACATGTCTCGGTATGAAACTCATTTCTTTCTACCATGAGGATATTATTTTTATAGTAGCACGTTATTAGTTTGAAAAAATAAACTACAATTTGAATCCCAGTGGTTAATACTAAATGGCATGACGAGTCTCTACATTAATATTTGAGCAATCAAGTCCTTGTGATTTTTGATTTGAATCAATCAAATCTCTGCCTCTAACGCCTGTTACCCTTCCGTTTACATATATAACAGTGTAAAAGGTGTTTTGATCATTTCACCAAAAATCACACCTACACATTTCAATCTCCAATCTTTCTCATTAAGTATTATAATGTTCCCTCATCACCCCCAAAAAAAAAACTACCGGTGTCGTGAAGATTCTTCTCCGATCAACTCCATTGTTCAATCCCCAACTCCGATCAATTGAAAAATGTTGCAGTGTGGCACGACCATTGACTTCAAGTATTTATAGGTACAACATTACTTCAATTTTACTTCAAAACCATGTAAATGTGATACGGGTCTTGTACTAATTCTGAAATTTGGTTCATTTTACGTGAAATCGAAGCTAGATTCCGGGTGTAAGCTACCTGACGTTGTCTTCGGATAAAAAGTTTGTATCGTCCCGTGGTTTCTGGGCAATGCGAACGTGGAGCTGCTGAGGTTTGATAGGGGATGTGACGGTGGTAGGGTTAATTAAATTGACGTGGATTTTTGTACATAGTATTAATGCCTAAATATAAGCTAACTAGAACAATATAATGGGCTTTTTATTGGTCACTTTTTGGGATTTATCATTAATGATCAAGGTTACCCGCATGTAACTAACTATTTAGTAGAATTAATTACATTGATAGTCTTTGTGGTTTACTGAAAATTACATCTTTGATTACTAACTTATTTTTTTATCAGATTTAGGTTCTATGGTTTCGATTTTGTAACACTTTTGAGTATTAAGGCTAATTACTATTAATTTTTTTGTTAAATTAATGTAAAAGGACTAAAATACCCTTGTATAATTTGATGTTAGTATTCAAAGGTGTTTCCTTTAATAAACCAGAAGGACTATATGTGTAA
Source organism: Scalesia atractyloides (assembly GCA_947069175.1). Taxonomy (NCBI): domain Eukaryota; kingdom Viridiplantae; phylum Streptophyta; class Magnoliopsida; order Asterales; family Asteraceae; genus Scalesia; species Scalesia atractyloides. Next base: position 16,311,628 of record CAMTDV010000014.1, on the reverse strand, counting down.
TAACTTTAAAAATATAAAAACTCAATATATTTGTAAAGAATAATATAATATAAAATGCTTCATAAAAATATTGAATAATCGTATTTCTAAATTAATATAAATACAATTACCAAAGTCTATTATGAGTGAAAACACTGTATTAGGGACAATGTTTAGTTTTTTAAAAAATTATATATATATATATATACAAAAGAAATAAATATAAAACTCATACATATTATCTTAAATATAATACACACATTATTGGAATCTGCACATTAGGGTATTTCAGTCACTTTACAACAAAAAATTATATAAGGGTGTCTTAGTCATTTTACATTGATTTAACAAAAAAAAAAAAAATAACGCAGTTAGCCTTAATACTGAAAGCTGTTACAAAATCGTTACTATAGAACCTAAACTTGTTAAAAAATAAGTTAGTACTAAAGACGTAATTAACTCTATTTATTATGAATGGTATTATCTGGATGATGGTTTAACTTATGATTGAATATATGTTATTATCTGGCATTATAGTGGTATTTGAATGATGGTTCATGTTTGAATGGGTCTGTTTTAACGGATCTGTTTGAATGATAATGCTGGATCAAAGTGTACTTGTAGGATCATAACATAGTTATAGGATCATAGCGTAGTTGCAGGATCATATTTACTGTGTTATGGAAGGATCATAGTATTTGATGTACATTTTGGCAAGACTATTTGATGTTAGTTATATGAACATAGTGTAGGACTGTTTGATGTTAGTTATATGAACATAGTGCAGGACTGAGGATTATAATTATAGGATTATAGTGTATGACTGAGGATGTTAGTTTTACGATCATAGTTGCACATTAGGATTACAGTGAATTGCACATAGGATTATTGGAATCTGCACATTAGGATTTTCGTCATCCGCCCATTAGGATTATAGGCATCTGAACATTCGGATTATTATGTATCCGCACACAGTTGTGTTGGAAATCAGGCCCTTGATCGAATAGAAAAAACACGAGACTGAACGAACTGTTCTACTCTTTTTATTATTTATCAATGAAGCACACTAATACAATAACCCTAACCATCTATTTATACTAAACCTATTCTAGTTCTAACCCAACTAGAACTCTATTAATATAAATAAATAAACCAATTAGATAAACCTATCTAATAAACCTACAATTATCCCTAATTTAAATATACAAGACACAATAAATAATTCACCATAATTATCTATAACCCGTCTTGATATTTATCTCCTTAATTCAAGATTAAAGTCTTCAAGTTGTAGGATCATGTTGCAGGATGGTAACAATCGAATTGCATATAGTCTGTATCATGTTGCAGGATGGTAACACTCAAATTGAATATAGTCTGTATCAGTACATTATTTGCTGGATCATGTTGATTATTCTATTTGAGGATCATGTTGTAGGTTCAATTGCATGCATAGTCTATAAGAGTCAATTGTTGACAGGATGATAACAATCAAGGGCATTTTGATGTTTCATTGTAGGAGTTGACTAAACATTAACTGCACAATCATTTGCACAGTCAAATGCATACACCATCTATTAGGAAGTTTGAAGTTTGATGTTCATAGTCAACTACACATAGGCTTCTACACAATCAATTGCATACATAGTGATCAATTTTATAAAAGTCAACTGCATATTAGTTATTTGATTAGGATTATTGCTTTTAGATAGTTATTCGTTGTATTAATCTATTAATGCAGAATCATTACATTCAACTAAGTGGTCAAGTTGATAAAAGTCAACTGCACTTGAAATTAGAAGTCAACAACACATTAGTTAGTTGATTAGGATTACAATTTTTACTTAGTTGTGTTAACCTCTAATTTCATGCAGTGTTAGTTAGATAATTATGGTGGTTAATTACTTGATTTGGGTGTTTAGTTAAAAAATTTGAATTTGAAGAGAATATTTCAAGTTTACAGAAGGTCGGGACTATATTGTCAATAAATTTTGGGAGTGTTTTCGGCTTTTCACACAAATGTAAACATTCATTTAACAGCAGAGACTTGATTGATTGAAATCAACAACCACAAAGACTTAATTGTTCAAACTAGAAAAGTGAGGACTCATCGTACCATTTGGTGTTAACCACCGAGACTTAAATTGTAGTTTACTCTTTTGAAAACTTAATAACTTTAAACCGTATAAACCACTTATATAGTAAAATCATATATGATTTAATGGGATTAATAGTTGGATAGCATTATGTAACCGCCTTGGCTATTTTACTTAATTGTATATACCTACACTTTCAAGTATGGTATACAGTAACTTTATTAATTTTTTATTTAACCTTTTTAATTCATATATTTTGCTTTCTTAAATTTAGTAATATTTTATTTAACTTTTTCTTCATATATTTTGATTTTTTTTTATAATTGTCAACTTACAAAACCAGCTCTATTACGTAGTTATAATTGCTCCTTCAAAATGGAAAGTTCTACATTCGATCCGCCCAACTTACAACCTTCTCTTTTTTAGTGTTTTCGACTAATCTAGAATTTATATAAATTTATTTTATCCATAAAAAAACCTTTCAAATTTTTCTTAATATATATAAATATTCACTATTCTAAATTAACTTGGTATTATTAAATTAAAAACAGAGTTTGTATACACAATAGAGTATTTTACTTATATCGTAAGCTATAATAAGTGTCCATAATGTACTCGTACTATGACGAATCGAATTGATGCCTTCACAATAATATTGGTGTCACGTCGGTTCCAACAAAATGATGGTACTGGTATTAGTACTATTTGAATCGTTAGTGATATTCGTTTTTTCAATGGTTTCGATCAATGTAAAATAATGGTGTTTATATGCTATTTGGCATATGACAACGTTAGTTTTTCGGTTGCCATACCAAGTCACGGTACAGTACAGATACCGTAATAAACCAAACCAACACCAATGAAAATCCAGTCGTAACGCACGGGAAAATCTACTAGTTAAAAACAAAAAACAACAAGAATTTAATATGGTTTTCACAACACTCCACATAATATTGGTTCTAGAAACAACACCCCTCTAATATTATATTTCCACAAAGAGTACTGGAAGTTGGTGATAAATTTGACATCACCTGATCACCACCCGCTATATATACTCTTTCTCTCCACTTCAAATTCAAGCAATTTAATTAATTGACATACATCAACTAAATCTTTCACAAAACATGTCTGTTAAACAAGAGGATGTTAAGCGCCCCATTGCTAATTTTCCTCCCAGTGTTTGGGGAGATCAGTTCCTTGTCTACGATAAGGTGTGCAGATTAATAAATAAATCATGAAAACAAACATCAGTTTTCGTGTTTGTACTTTTTTTACACATAACTGATAAATGTTTCAAAACTTAAAGCAAAACTTCATCAAATAATATACTATGTTTGTAACATGTGAATGATCCCTTGGATTTGCAAGTTGTACTAATTGTTTGTTCGTAAGTGAAGCAAGAAGATCAACCCGGTGTTGAAAAGGTAGTCGAAGAGCTCAAAGAAGAAGTGAGGAAAGAAATATTGCGAACTGTGAATATTCCTGCGGAGCATACAAATTTGTTAAAATTGGTGGATGCAGTCGAACACCTAGGCATCGACTATTATTTTGAGAAGGAGATTAATCAAGCCTTGCAACGCTTTTATGACGCATACGGTGACAACTGGAATGGTGGTGCTACTTCTGTCTGGTTTCGAATCATGCGACAACATGGTTTTTATGTTTCAAGTGGTACGTTAGTGTACATAAAATTAATTAAGTTTATTTATCATGATGGAAAACAAGCTAACTATATGAAATGAAACAGATTTTTATAAGAGCTACAAGGGCAAAGACGGAGCTTTCAAGGAGCCATTAGAGAATGATATTGAGGGTTTACTTGAGTTGTATGAGGCAATCTAAGGGTTCCTGGTGAAGTCATATTAGATGAAGCTCTTGCATTCACAAGAGGTTCGTCTTGATGTCATTTCAAAAGATCCTTCTTTGAGCAACTCTATGGTCTCTAAACAAATACAAGAAGCACTAGAGCAACCATTGCATAAAAGGGTGCCGAGAATAGAGGCGTTGCGCTACATAACTTTTTACCAACAGCAGACTTCTCATAACAAGTCTTTACTTAAGCTTGCCAAATTAGGGTTCACCTTACTTCAGTCACTCCATAGGAAAGAGATCTGCCAAATTTATAAGTATGCATATCCATCCCTTTTGGTTCAGTTCTTCAATATATATTATAATCAAACATGTGTTCATGCATATAAATATATTGTAGGTGGTGGAAAAGCTTCAATGTCCCCACTAATGTACCCTATGCAAGAAATAGATTAGTCGAATGCTACTTTTGGTCATTATGTGTCTACTTTGAGCCCCAATATTCCCAATCCAGAATGTTTTTAGCAAAATTTCTTGAAATTGAAACACTTCTTGATGACACCTATGATGCATATGGTACTTTTCAAGAACTTGAGATCTTTACGGAAGCAATTAAAAGGTATATGAACCAACATGCATCCTGTCATTGGTTAAACCAAATAATTTAGTTGATTCTATATATCAACTTACTCGTACATGTTTCTTAGGTGGTCGGCTTGGACGATCTTCCAGAAAGCATGAAACTTATACATTAAATGCTTCTGGATATGTATGGAGATATGGAAAAAGTCTTGACAAAGATGGGAAAAGCACATCATCTCAACTACAGCAGAGAAGCAGTAAGTTCCCAATACATTCCATCTATAATCGTATCGATCTTTTTATAAGTTTAACATAGGATTTCTCAGCTCACCGAGTTGTGTGTTTCTAATCACTACAAAAAATATGGAGAAATTTATGAAGTATGAAAAAAAGGAAACAATCGAAAAAACTTTGTGCATATAGATGATATAGATGTATTTTGGCGTTATTTGAAAATTTGATTTTATAAATTTAAGGCTATTTCTAGAGTGATTGAAATTCGGTTGTATGTGACCATTGTGCCTATTGTCATTTACAGATGATCGAATACATTGGATGCTACCTGAAAGAAGCTGAATGGGCAAATAACAGTTACATACCGACAGCAGAGGAGCATAAAGAAATTACAATTGTTAGTAGCGGATATCAAAACACTCTAATAGCAAGTTTTGCAGCCATGGGTGATGTAATCACAGACGAAACATTCAAATGGGCTCTCACTATGCCTCCCCTTTTGAAAGCTTGTTGTTCGCTTTGTAGAGTCATGGACGATATTGTCACGCACAAGGTACATCTAATTTCCATCTTATCCATGCTAAAAGGTCATTTGTTTGCTATATATTGCAACACAATCTGATATATACGCGTGTTAATTAAGCGAGTGATTTATTTTCTATTGTGCCACAACCTTGTTATCGGCCACACTCTTTGATTTAAAAACTTGAAGCTGGTTGCGCATTCTCTGATAATAATACAGGATGAGCAAGAAAGAATGCATATGGTGTCTGGAATTCAATGCTACATGAGGGAAATGATGTCTCCGAGCAACAAGCCTATGACTTGTTAAATCAGAAAGTTGAAGAAGATTGGAAAGAAATGAACCTAGAGTCCCTGAGGTGTAAAGATGTTGGACGGCCTGTAATTATGCTGGTGATCAATTTAGCACGTGCTATGGATGTCCTCTATAAGAATCAGGACCATTTCACACATGTTGATGAAGAACTTATAAATCATATCAAGTCCCTTGTTGATGATGCTATCGTTATATAAGCTCCTGTCATTAACAATGAATTAGAAGTCAAGTTCTTTTGCATATGATGGTTGTGTGCTTAAGATTACTATGTATGGTCTTGTTAATGTTTAAAATTACTATGTACGTGTGATCTAATTTTCTGTGTATCTCAAGGTTTGAGTAATAAAGAATGAATTATGCTTGGTTCTTACTTTTGTTTCATACTTTTATGAAACAACTTTAAGCGAAATAAAGATTTCCCAAATGGAGTCAAGTGTTCTAGAAGGTGGTCACATTTCTCCTTACAAGTATTCTGTTGCGTCTTCGATATTATTCTTCATAATTTTTTGGAAAAAGAATATATGAAGCCGAAAGGAGGAGAAAGAATGTGGACAAATGTTATTTATTAAAACTTAAAAGCATTGTTAAGACTTGTACGTGTTTGACTATACTCCCGTGTAAATCCTGGCATAACTCTTCTGAGCGCAATATAAATTCCACATGATGGTGGTATACTTGTATATAAAACCAAACAAGTGCTATCAACCTAGCGCATTGCGTCTGGGATTAGCGGGGGTTTAATTCGGTCCATTGTAGGTGTTAAGCGATTGTTCATTTTGTTTTTTAAGTTTTTAAACTAAATTAACTTCGAAACGTGATTTTGTTTATATCACATTGCAAGAATGTCGTTTGTTATTCATCATCAAACTGAACAAGAATTGGATGGTGGTGGTGATTAACAAGAGAAAAAAAAAGCTCAAAAGCAAGTTGCTTTTGATTTTTTTAGAAAGAAGATTGGCCTGGTTTGTTTATATCACGTTGCAAGAACGTTGTTTGTGATGGTTTGCAAATCAGAGTCTAGATCCCAAGGGAGATAAGAATCGATGGCGTTCACGGTTCATTACAAGGATCAAAGTCAAATTATTTGATAGAGATTTTTACGAAGTGGGTTCGGAAATTCCATGTTTTCCGTACTGTGTTTCTGGAATATATTTTTTTTAAGTTTCAAGGGGTTAGGTTTAGAATTGTTATGATTGCATGTTAGAAAGTTAATTTGACATTTGGAATCATAGTTTTTCGTTTTAGGAGATTAATATGTTGGAATTTACATACATTTAACTAATCAAATCCCTTTCATTTTGATAGGTTTTCGATATAAATTTGGTTGGAATTGATACTTCATTGAATTTGTAGGAATTTGTGAAGAAATAAGATAATTTGGGGCGTAAACAAAGTTGGAACAAAGAATGAGTGAAAGTGGGAAGGCTAAAAACAAAGAATTGAATCTGCCAAAACCAACCGCAATGAAGGTATACTTGTGGTCCGCATTCAAATCAAGAAAACATAAATAAAGGCGCCGTGAGCCTAAGGGAAGGACCACTGAGGTCCTCAATGAACGCAGAATAAAGAAAATATTAAAAAAAGGGCGTAGAGGACCATAACAACCCTCGTTGCGATTGTCAATAGGTTGAAATTTTGAAAAAAAAAAATCCAGTTTTTCAGAATAAAATGGAATTAAAGGGTTTTTGGCAATAATCTTGGCATTGGGACGGCAAAGAACGAATTGGAACGCTTTCTTAGAGCTACTTTGGAGATTTTGGAGTTTTTCGGAGTTTCTAAAGCGTGGGATTGAAGCTAGAAGTTGCAATCTGTTGGTTTTACCGATTCCACTACAATTTTATTCATGTTTAGAGACTTGATTGTTACTTTTGGATACTTTGATATGATTATCATTGTCATGAGTAGCTAGATATTTTGAGCTACCTACGTTTTGATGAATATAGTTTGAAGGAATAATTCTTGGATTTGTTTAACTAGTTGGTGAATGTTTTTGGAAAGGTGTATATAATTTTGACATATATGGGTGCTTGATTATTAGTTTTCATATATTTGTTCCACATATTTCCTTTGGTTAATTGATTTTGTTATTTGATTTATTTTTTGTGTGATTATCGTTGACTTGGTGTTTTCGATCCTATCTTGTGATTGCTAGATTTGGTAAACCCAAGGAACGAGTATGTGTTATTTGGTGATTAAGTGTTCTACCATTATTGTGACCGGGATGAGATAGAATGTCAGGTTGTCCAGGTCTTTAGGTGTCGGGTTACTGTGAAACCAAGAGATGATCAATTCCTAGCACGTCTTTAGATTCCTTGCAATTCTAAGCCATAAACTTGATAGTTAGACTACTCCTTGTATCCCTTACACTTTTAGATGTATTGTTTCTAGTGGGACTAGGAGGATATCCATATTTTGAGTACTTAGCATTCTTAGTTTAGTGAGATTGAGAGGTGATCTAGACCCATACACCGGTGAGTTTCACACGTCCCTTAGGATTCATGTGTTGCGTTAGTCGAGACTGGGAGGAGATCTACACATCACTTAGTGTTCTTTGAGTCAATCACACCTTTAGAATCCGGTAGCCAGCCAATCATCCAATTTTCAAGATTTGTGAGTTTATGGATAGGATTCTTTACCTAGGTAGTCGCCTTCCTACATCTGAGAGTTCCTTGAGTTTAGTTGTGTCCAAGTTTCCCTCATCATCATTCTTTCCTTTACTTTCTTCTTTATTTCTTTCGTAGTTGTTAGAGAAAAACCCATTTTCGTTAAATATAGGCTAGGAGTCAATAGAGGTTTATCATTGAAAGTTTGTAGATATTGTCCACAGATTGATATCTCTGGACTTACTTGCTCTACTACGCTGTGACTGGTCGCTTGCCGATTGTGTGGGTTTTGGCGATTTTCCAATTTAAAACGTGTTTTTTTGAATAATTATACACATTTTGACACATCATAGATCATGTCAGATTCAAGGGGAAATAGTAAAACGGTTTTTTTTACTTGAATTGGTGATTATATATCAGTCCCTAGTTACTCCATCTATAAAATTAATTGGAGACATAAAATCAGTCAATAATACGTTATTTTTACTTGAATTGTTAGGACTACATTTCACTATCTAATTTGTTTCTTCAAAGTAGTGGAATTTTTGTTTATTATTGGAGACTAAGTATCAGTCCCTAGTTATTTAATCTAGAAAACTCTTTATAGATTGAAAACCGGTTCCAAATAAGTTTGGTTACAAGATATTTAAGACTGATTTTCTGGCTTCAATGTTGTTTCTTTAAATGGTAAATTTTGATACTAATAATTAGAGACTAAAAATAAGTTCTCTTCGTGTTTGAGACTAAGCTGTCTATACAATTACATCATTTTTCATCAATGAGAGCATTTATTTGGGACTAGAATTTAGTAACCAATAAGTTTTCTTTCAAAATATTTTATTTCACATACATAGTTGAGACTGGACATTAGTCACAATTCACAAATAAGTTGTGAGGGTATTAGGGGCTTATTATTAGGCACTGCTATTGTAATATTAGTCACATCTTAATATCATTTGCAACTAATATATCAATTTTAAATACTAAGGATTCGAGACTGATAAATTAGTCATTTTGTCCTTAATGGTATTTTTTTAGTAGTGATATACATTGTGCTCGTTTAATTTGTCTGTTATGGAAAGGTCGGTAATATATAGTCTGGTGTTATTGTTTGTTACTGGTGTTAATGTAAATGCGCTGGATTGTGAGTTTAGCTGTTTGCTTGCCCAAGTATATAATATAATTTTGTTGTTCCTTAAGAAAAAGTTAAAATTATTTTCATAAGCCTCCACTAATTTTTCAAGGTCAACTTTATCATTCTCTATGCATATGATAAGATATATCTATTTTTTAATCATTGACCACTTCTTCACCAATCATATATCTATTTCTTAATATTATTGATAACATAAAGTTCTATATGTTCTACCTGAGCTTTCATACAAACCCCAAAACGCTCTTTAGATTCTCCCTAAAATCAACTTAATTTTGTAAACACCCTTTAGATCGAAACTGGTCGGCATCTTAATGGCACAGAAAAGCAAGATCTTGATCATCGGAGGGACGGGATACTTAGGAAAGTTCGTCGTGGAGGCAAGCACGAAAGAGGGAAACCTGACTTTCATTTTGGTTAGAGAAAACACGACCAAACATCCTGAAAAAGCCAAGCTCATTGACAATTATAAAACTTTCGGGGCAACAATTCTGTATGTAGTTACAGCCTTTAGTTATTGTTTTTGTTCATCATCAGTTTTTGGCATTTCGTTTGTTATAAGGTGACTTATGTTTTTCATGATGTGTTTACAGGGAGATATCCATGACCATGAAAGTTTGGTGAAGGCAATCAAGCAAGTCGATGTTGTGATCTCGATGGTAGGTGGCGAACTGGTAGCTGATCAAGTCAAGCTCATTGCAGCCATTAAAGAAGCAGGAAATGTGAAGGTAACTTTCATTTTTGTTCAAACATGTCTAGTTTATTGTAATAATTTGGCTTTCTGGTCCTTTTTGTCCGCATGTCGCTCAAGTCATTGCATTTTTAAGTTGGACCTTTCTAGCATGTTTGTTTATATTTTTTCTGGTTGATCCAAGTATAAGCCTGCTAGCTATGAATATGCTAAGTATCATAATTATAAACTAAATGTTTATAGTATTTACCTTCAGAATTTGGAACCTATGTTGACCATGTCAATGTGGTCCAACCAGTCAAGTTAGGCACTTTTAAGTTGTTCCTTTTCTAGCCCTTTTGGTCCGCACGTATCAAGTTGCGCCATTTTAAGTTGGGACTTTTCTAGCCCACCCGTTTATGTTTTTTATTTGTTCAGTTGATTTAAGTATAAGCACGCTAAGCTCTGAATCTACTCACTCAGTGGCGGACCCAGAAATTATTTGCTGGGGGTGCAAATGAGGTGTTAAACCATATTTTCAAGGGGTGCGGTCGGGTTTTTACCTAAAATATACACTATTTTTTTTTTCAAGGGGTGCGGCCGCCCGCCCTGGCCAAAGGGTAGGTTCGCCCCTGTACTCGCTATGATAAATAACCTATATTTTTAATATATATAAATTTATATGTACATAGAGATTTCTACCTTCAGAATTCACAACCGATGTGGACCATCTCAATGTGGTCGAACCAGCCAAGAGTGTCTTCACAGGAAAGGCACACATTCGTAGAGCTGTCGAAGCCGCGGGTATCCCACACACTTTCGTATCATGCAATGGTTTCGCAGGCTACTTCTTAACCACCGTGGTGCATATGGACACAGACACCGCCCCTAGAGAAAAGATCACCATCATTGGAGATGGAAACCCGAAAGGTACACTCCTTAACGTGTAACATATAAATGATAATGCAAAGGATGACAAATTTATTAACATCTCCGTGTTGTTTTATTCTATCTAGCTGTTTTTGGTAAAGAAGAGGATATAGCTTTGACTACCATCAAAGCGGTTGATGACCCACGTACATTGAACAAGACATTGATATTCAGACCTCCAGGAAACACGTTGTCGTTTAATGAAATTGTTTCCATATGGGAAAGCAAGATTGGCAAGACCCTCGAGAAAACATATGTTCCTGAGGAGAAAGTTCTCAAGAATATCCATGGTAATTGGTTCAATCAAACTATGTGTTTTAAACGATTTGACTGAAATATATACGTTTACCGAAAAATAATAAGTTGCTCATCTTGTAGAGGCTCCATTCGGGTTAAGTGTTGTTTGGTCCATAATGCATTGTGTATTTATCAATGGAGACGAAACAAACTTTGCGATCGAACCCTCATTTGGTGTGGAGGCTAGTGAGCTTTATCCAGAGATAAAATACACCACTGTTGATGAGTATCTTAGTCAAATTGCTTAGAGATCTATCTTTCCTACATCTATCAGAATAATCGTTGTTGATGATTATGTTTTTTCCTTGTTGAACGCCATGATGTAGTTTTCATAATTTTATAAAATTTATACATATATGGTAGTTCGATTATAAAATGATGTAGTTTTCATAATTTTGTCATAACCCTTTCTTGGAGAGTGTCGGAGGATGTGATCAATAAAATGTCATCTACGTATAGTAAAATGAACGGAGTGTGGGCGTCCTCTTTGAGAACGAATAGTGAATGGTCACATGCTGTGTTGAAATCCCATTTTTAAAACATACTCGGTGAAATGTTGGTACCATGCCTGTGGTGCTTGTTTGAGTCTGTATAGGGACTTTTTTAGTAGGCATAAATGTTGTGGATAATTTGGATCTCTAAATCCCATGGGTTGGTGCATGTAGACGGTCTCTTGAAGATGATCATGGAGAAAAGGCATTTTTACGTCTAATTGATGAATTGGCCATGAGTTGCATAGTGCAAGTGTGAGAACCATTCTAATTGTCGCCGGTTTACGACCGGGCTGAATGTTTCCCCGCAATCGAGACGTACCTGTTGAAAAGGCCCATCACAAACACATGGAGTGAAGCGGTCGGCTATTGTTTATAGAGGTAGATGGTAGAAGGGGAAACATGAACAACCGAAAATGCGTAGGTGTTCATATGTGAGTTGTTTATTGTATAGATAAGAGGTGGGGATGGATTTATGTAGAACTTTAGTCGGTAATATCTTAAGAAGATAAGTGGCATGTTCAAGAGCGCGATGTCAAAGTAATAGGGCATGGATGACTGAGATAGGATGGTGCGCATGATGTTATTGATGGACCGTATTTTTCATTCCGCTTTACCATTTTGGGATGATGTGTAAGGGAATGAGAAGCGGAATGTCATTCCATTATTTGTGCAAAAATTATGAAATGAGACATTATTATATACACGGTCGTTGTCACATTGAAAACATTTGATAGATGTGTGAAATTGGGTTGAAATTAGTTTGTGAAATTCCAAAAATTTTGTAAATACTTGGGATTTAGAGGTGAAAGCATAAGTCCATAAAAAATTAGCTTTTTCATCTAGAAAAAAAGGAGATAGTATCGACACCCGGTTGATGAAAGAACCGGTGATGTCCACAAGTCGTTGTGTACTAAATCGAAAGGTGAATGGGTGCAAGTATTAGAGTCGTGAAACAGAAACTTAATTTATTTTCCAAATACACACGGTTCACAAATACTAGGATGTTTAACATTATTGGAAAAAGAAGACAAAGAAGTTTTTAAATGATGTAAAATATTTATTTTCGGGATGTCCAAGATGGCGATGCCAAGTATCTTGAGACGCGGCTAAAGGTAGAGACCGGTGCATGATAGACTTGAGCTTGTGATCTTGAGGGAATGATGAGTGGGTAGAGGTCACCAGTGCTATCATATCGGAGGAGGGGCTCCAGCGTGTGGAGATCCTTTACATCAAAAACAAATGGGTCAAACTCGATTGAAACATTGTTGTCGGTGGTAAAACACGGATATTAAATGTTTAACTAGTTTAGGTGCAAAAAGAATATTATTAAGTTTGAATTTTGGAAAAGGTTGGAGAGTGTGATTTCCAATTGCATAGACTGAAATATTGGTGCCATCACCGATGGTATGTTTCGGCAAAAATATAAACAAGAAGTAAGATTACTAGAGTTGTGAGTCATTATACCTACTGCATCCGTAACCATGTACCAATTTGATCAGGTGGATTTAAGGTAAAAGTGTTGAATGCTTGATCAAGTTCGGTGGGTATGTGAGATGGTTTGGTTGCGGTGTAAGCCTGCTGAGGTCGTGGAGTTCTTCTCTCATCCACTAGCATTAGACCCCCAAGGCGCGTTGGTGATTTAAAAGGCATGGGATTACTTATGAACCAGGGATCTCTCCTAGCCACGGCCGATGTGAGATTTCCCTAAGGTGTTACAATGGTCCATGTTAATCTTTCGGTAATCGGTATCATTACTAACGGGGGTACAAAAAACCGATAACTAGCTTTTTTAGTTAATTCGGTTTCCGTTTAATCGATTTACAGCTAATTTAGTTTTTGGTTGGTTTCGGTTCGGTCTCTGTTTTTTGTTTGGTTTTGGTTAACGATTCAGTTATGGGTTACCACTAAATACTCTTAATCACGTAATATATTATTTTTTATTTAAAACTATTATAGCAATACTATACTCAAATTAAAGAGAATAAAATGTTTGTTTTAATGGTGTAATATTTTTTTTAATTATTAACATACGCAAAAGTTATGGTGGTTTAAAAAAACATGAGGGTAGTTGGTTTTTATAAGCGGAATAAAGTGTAACTACTAATGAATGTAATTAGTGTTTGAAAAACTAACCTATATTCATTTGAATATTGTACCTTACGCATTAAAATAAAATAAGTTCTTAATTTTTAGGTTTTATAAAATACCTTCTCTCGTGTATTATAATATAAATATAAATGTTTAATAGGTTTCTCGAAGCAAGGAAGGTATATTCAACATATAAAAATATAAAAATTGGACAACGAACCAGTAACAAAAGCATCAACTAAAACAAAACAAGCATACGCGGTTAGTGACATTTAAATAATATTGGTAATCTGGACTGCTTTTGCGCCCTTATACCAAAATCACCAACTAAAAACAAACCTTTAAAAAAAGTCTTCAAATATAATATATAGTATAGAGGAAATTTTTCTCCATGACGTGTCAAACATAGATTGGTTTGATATGAACAGTGGTGAATCTAGATTTTTTTTGGACGGTGAACACAAATTGATTGAATTGAAAAAAGTAGGTTAAAAACAAGTTGGATCAAAATGACTCACATAAGACCAATTAAGTAAAACCAAAATGGTTCCTAGTATAAGATTTTGATATTTTTGTATAATATTTTTATTAAATAAAAAATAAATAAAGTAAAAGAAATGAAAAAATTCAGCCAAAATATAATAAATAATAAATGCATGAATAAATATAAATAGTAAGTAATATAATGGATTGATCTAACTTTCTATTTATTTTTATTATATTTTGTTGTTTTAAATTAATAAAAAAAAACAAAAGAAAAATCGTCGTTGGAACAGAAAAAAAAAAAGAAAAAGAAAAGTCCTTGTTGGAAATGACGAGAAAGGAAAGACAAGTGTACAGCTTTTTACAGGTTACTCAGAACCTAAGTCAACCTACAAAAGTAACAAATAATACTCATTCTGTAATAACCGAAAATTTGAATACCCTAATGTAATAAATATCTATTAATTATGTAAGCTTTAAAGCAAATTCAATACATCGCCATAAAATCGACTAAATGATTATCGTACGTACCAAACAGTTTACTTTGTAATTATTAGTTAACAATATTGTAGTTGTTTTATTTTAGCAATAGTTATAATATTTATTTTGTTATAAATTATAATAGTTTAAGGTCTTTTATAAGTCAAACTAAACAAAAAGGTTCGTTTGTAATTTGATTAATGCTCTAGGGTAGAATTGTAAAGTTTAGTTATATAAATCATCTCATCTTTTTCATTGAGAGTCCTGATTATAACCTAAACCGCCGCCATTCAATTTCCGACTTCCTAACCGGCAACTCAGTTTCTGTTCACTCACTGATCGACAACGCAGTTACCCGCCATCGTGTTGCACAACCCGTAGCACCACCATCGGCCGTCGCGAATCAGATAAGAACCAAGTTTCATATATGAGTTTCGTCTCCGTTACCCTCTTGTCCTCACCTCTGAAATCTGCAGTTGTGCCGCCGCAATCACCGCCATCGACGCGAACCATAATCGCTACCACTATTAGTTCGCATTCGTATGTCAGCGCTTGTGTCTGATTGTTTTTGTTCAACCATTAAGGTACCAGTCAAACCTCCTTTTGATTCAAATTTAAACTTAGAAATCATGGTGTCGTTTCGATTTATCCCGGCGACTAGTGGGTTGTTTAGTTTTGGTCCGACAAGGTTTTGGATCGAATTTACGAATGCGTGTGTCTTGTGTTGCATGTGTACGTGCCGAATGAAGATTATGTGCGATGTGTGTGTTTCTAAATCTTGAATTGATGAGTGTATGGTATATATGTACTCGTATATATATGTTGCGTATGTCTGTGTATGCATATCCAAGTGTGTGTGTGGTTACTGTATACATATGCTGTGTGTGGGTATGGTGTAATGTGATGTGTATGTATTTAATATTATGTGTGTGCATTTAATATTACGTGTGCATGTGTAGTGCACTGTGCATATGTGTGTGTGTGTTTTCTTTTATTTTAGTGATGCATGAATGTGTATGCATTGAGAACTGCATGTATGGTTTTGTGCATGGTGTATTAGGTGTGTGTTAATATCATGCGTATGTTTAATATATAGTGTATGTTAGTGTTATTAATCTTTGTTACAAAATAAGGGTCTATTACTATGGTTTAGTGTTTTGAAACATATATTATTATTAAGTCACAAAGAGTTAAATCAATATTTTTGAACGTATTTAAAATAAATATTTTAAGGATTATGCTTGTAAATTTATATGGGTTAGCTAATGTTATAAATCAAACATATATTTCTTAATCACGAACATGATAAACGATTTTCATATAATGGGGTAAATAATTGTGTGTGCATGTGTTAAGTCGCCAGTGTATTTGGGTAATTGTTACGGGTAGGTTCAAGTCACGTTCGCCGGAATATTGAACGAAACATCTTCTGATCTAAAAATATTAAAATAAAACTGATCTCAAACATTCAGGATTTAGGTTTGCGTAATTTTTGAGGAGGCCCTTATTTGTGGATTTTGCTTTTGCTTACTACCAAGGTACGGATTCCGTTTCCTTTTCATTATAGTATAAATTTGTATCCGTTACTTTGTAGTACGGATTTTGTTACACTTGGTCAATCTTCGTTGTGTATTTTGATACATTTTAGGTCTTTTGGAAATTGTCCGTTAGCTCTCTTTACGTTGGTATTGTCTCTTTTGATTAGTAATATGTCATAGCATGCCATATCTCAGACTTGTACTCATGGTCGCATGCTCCTGTTGGTAATTAATATTTAGTTTTCTGTAAATTATTTACATGACCTAAGCTTTTGTACTCTGTCACCCGAGCGTTTCTGACTTGTCGTTTGGGCGTCAACGACATGAACACTTTCCGTGACAGTGCGTAATCAAAATCACGGCGTCTCTGACTTGTGCTTGTGTAGCACCTTGGCCCCTTAGAGGCGTATGGATCGATCCTAGCTCTGTTTCTGACTTCTGGTGGATGGAATAATGGGTGCACGCCACATTCACCATCTCATTGGTGCATAAAATAGCTACCTGTGTATCCATCTGTTTCTGGCTTTGGGTGCTTCT
Organism: Scalesia atractyloides; assembly: GCA_947069175.1. Lineage (NCBI taxonomy): Eukaryota > Viridiplantae > Streptophyta > Magnoliopsida > Asterales > Asteraceae > Scalesia > Scalesia atractyloides. The sequence continues at coordinate 16,294,817 of CAMTDV010000014.1, read as the reverse complement.
GTATTACACGACTTATTTTGTTGTTATATCTGTCATGTAAGTTAGTGTAGGTTTCAGTAAGTGAATATGTTCTGTTTCTAATTGTGTTATGATAAGTTATGTGTGCATCTGATTATACGTACTCTGATTATGGTTCCGATTGTGTACCGGATTATGTTTCTGATATGTTCAGTATTTGATTCTGTTCTGTAATAGTTATATGTGTTTTGACTCAGTATCTGTATCAATTTATATAACTTCCGTCTCAGTATCGGTTTGATTTGAATTTGGATTTCATGTTATTCATTTAGTTTGTATCCGTCAAAATCTTTGTTTAGTATTTCATCCAAGGTTTGTTCTACATTTGTCATCAAATCATGTCTTTATTTCATGTCGATTGTCCAAATCGGTTCAAGAAATTCCGTAAGGACTAAATTATTACACTCTTAAACTCAGGTTCTCTAATTTATTTTGTTTATTAAATATAAATCTCAAAGTTATAAAAAATAATTATCTTGATTAAATAACAACTTTTGAAATATGACAAATTAATAGATAGTCATTTAACTCCAAACAGCTATTTAAAAATAATATTTTTGACAGTTCATTTCTTTTAAATGTTATAGGATTTTTAAATCCTATTTAAAATGTTTCAGTCAATGTATTTGTTTTTGTTTCCGTATTGATTTCCCATATCGGTTTACAAAATTATAATAAGTATTACGTTTTGAAAACCAAGTTATATAATTTATTCTATTTCTTAAATATAACTTTTCAGTAATAGAAAATTAGTTATTTTGTCTAATTAAGACATACTATGAAGTACGATAAATTATTATATTTTGATAAGATTCAAACCTTCAATAAAAGAAAATAGTTTTGCTTCTCGTGTAGAAAAAAACATTGGCATTATCTGAGAATGTTCTAAAATGAGTTTGTTTATTAAAAAAATGTTTTTAATCATCATGGCAACCATGTATCAGTTCTCTACATCGGTTTTGTGTCGGTTCGATATCGGTTATGCATCTGAATAACTTTTGTTTCCATATTAGTTTCCGTTACAGTTCAGATCGGTTTATGTATCAGTTTTTGTATCAGTCTTGTGTCTTCATCTACTTTTAGTACTCGTGTCAGTAACCGTTTCAGTTCAGTGTCAGTTATGCTATGTTGTGTTTTGCTTCCGCTGATATGACTTTACTTGTACTGTTGATTTCTCCGTTACTGAGCAATTTTTGGCTCAGCCGTATTTTTCTTTTTGTGTTTTTCCTATTTGTTTTACATGGGATGATCGGGGATTTCAGTGAAGAGCGTTAGGAAGTTGCTGGTCAAGATTCTTTATTTCAGTAATATAATAAATGTAGTTAGGATTTCTTATTTAATGTTATGGATTGGTTTTTAGTTTTGATATATGTAAAAGTGACACGTCAGCCCTAGCGGGGTCGGAGTGTTACACATTCTTTTATATCATCTTCTCCTCTAACCTCTTGTTCGCCGCTGCAACAAGTTAACCTGCCGGAAAAAGTATTCCGGTGAACTTCATTTTCACATCTTCTTCTATTTAACTAGTCACTTTAACTACTATTTGATTTGTAATTTTCCAGTAAAAGTTTACTCTTTTTTTTAATTTGAAGGCACCAAATTATGAATGAGACCATGAGTGTACGGCCCACCGTCCCGATAAAGTGAATCCGCCATTGGGTATGAAGTTGACTCATATGAAAACAAAAACCAGAAAAATAAATATCGGTATCGGTAACAATTTTATTCGCTCTGTATCTGTAAGATACCGGTATGGTAGCACACTCGATATAGTTTATGTTATCAAAAGATACTTTGTTATAGTACAACTCTGTTTTTGATAAATTTATATCGGAATGTTGACAAAAAGAAAACTAAACGTAACGATGTAACTAGATTTTTTAAAGTTAACGAATGAGAGTTATCAAACAAAAATATCGAAACCTAAAACAATAAAAATGAATATCGGTATCAATGTTATTTGGCGTTTATCGGTTCACTACGGTACCGGTACAATACTGTACTCAGTAAATTTAAAAAAACAAAAAAAATCTTGATTTTGTATACGTTCTTATTTTCATCAAAACTTATATCATAATATTAAAAAATATATAAACATGACTGCATGTTTAAATTTTTCAAAAACATTAAGGAACACACATTAAAATCAAATTAATATGAGAACAAATAAAAAAACTCACTTATGTAAATACAAAATCATAAATATTTCGCATACTCATTGTTTTTAAATACAAAATTACAAAAATTAATTCTCGTAAAAGCAATTTCATAATTTTTCAATATATTTAAAGCATTTCTTTCTAGATATATAACATTGGTTGAATTTGTCACCATCCACTAATATTTCAAGGTCAACTTTATCATTCTACGCATTTGCATTGACAACTTGTTCACCAACCATATATATGTTTTTTTTTTAATCTTATGATGATGACATAAAGTTCCCTATATATTTTACCTACACCACCCGATCAGTTTTCATATTAACAACCTGAAACACTCTTTAAATTTACCCTAAAATCAAGTTAACTGTGTGAACACCCTTTAGCGACCGGCCGGCATACCAGTGGCACTGAAAAGCAAGATCTTGATCATCGGAGGGACCGGATACATCGGAAAGTTCATCGTGGAGGCAAGCGCGAAGGAGGGAAACCCGACTTTCGTTTTGGTTAGAGAAAACACAACCAAACATCAAGAAAAAGACAAGCTCATTGACAGTTTTAAAACACTTGGTGCCACAATTTTATATGTAATTAAAGCCTTTTAATTATTGTTTTTGTTCATCCTTGGCAACTAGTTATTGGACAATTAATCTATGTTTTTAATGGCGTGTTCCAGGGCGATATCCATGATCATGAAAGTTTGGTGAAGGCAATCAAGCAAGTCGATTTTGTGATCTCGACGATAGGTGGCGAACTGGTAGCTGATCAAGTCAAGCTCATTGCAGCCATTAAAGAAGCAGGAAATGTAAAGGTAACTTTCATTTTTTGTTCAAACATGTGTAGCTTATGGTAAAATGTGACTTTTCTGGCCGGTTTTGTTTTATCTGCATGTAGCTCAAGTTATGCCCTTTTAAGATGTACCTTTTCTAGCCCGTTTTGTCCGCACGTAAATCAAGTTGTGACATTTTAAGTTGGAACTTTTCTAGGCCGTTTGGTCGTAGTGTTGTACGTAGCTCAAGTTATGCTCTTTAAAGTTGAACCGTTTCTTGCCCATTTGGTTCGCACATAGCTTAAGTTATTGCCTTTTAAGTTGAACCTTTTTTAGCATGTTTGTATTTTTTTTTACCAATTAACTGGTCCAAGTATGGTATCGTACCATACTTAGCTAAAGTTATGTCCTTTAAATCGAACCTTTTCTAGCCCGTTTGGTCTGCACATAGCTCATGTTACGCCCTGTTAAGTTGAACCTTTTTCTAGTATGTTTTGTGTTTGTTTTTGTCCAACTCGTCCAAGTATGCTAACGTAGGTGGCTAAAGTTATGTCCTTTAAATCGAACCTTTTCTAGCCCGTTTGGTCCGTACATAGCTCAAGTTACGCCCTTTTAAGTTGAACATTTTTTCTAGCATGTTTGTTTTTGTTCTTGTCCAGCTGGTCCAAGTATGCTAGCTCTGGATCTGCCAATTAACCTATATTTTTAATACTTATATAGAGATTTCTACCTTCGGAATTTGGAACTGATGTCGACCATGTCAATGCGGTCGAACCAGCCAAGAGCACGTTTTCAGGAAAAGCAAGCATTCGTAGAGCCGTTGAAGCTGCTGGTATCCCACACACTTTCGTATCATGCAATGGTTTCGCAGACTACTTTTTACCCACCATAGGACAAATGGACACATACACCGCCCCTAGAGAGAAGATTACCATCCTTGGAGATGGAAACCCGAAAGGTACAATCTTTAACGCGTAATAATAAGTGATAACGCAAATGAGGACAAATCGATTAACATCTCTGTATTGTTTTATTCTATCTAGCTGTTTTTGTCAAAGAAGATGAGATAGCTTTAACTACCATAAAAGCAGTTGATAACCCGCGTACATTGAACAAGACATTGATATTCAGACCTCCAGGCTGTACGTTGTCGTTTAATGAAATTGTTTCTATATGGGAAAGCAAGATTGGCAAGACCCTCGAGAAAACTTATGTTCCTGAGGAACAAGTTCTTAAGAATATCCAAGGTAATTACTAATTAGTTCGATCAAAGTAAGCGTCTAAAACGATCTAATATAAAAACTATATATGCATAAGTAGAAAATGAATGAGTTGTTTGTCTTGCAGAGGCTCCATTTGGGTTAAGCATTGTTTTGTCCATAATGCATTCTGTATTGATCAATGGAGATGCGACAAACTTTGAGATCGAACCTTCGTTTGGCGTGGAGGCTAGCGAGCTTTATCCAGGTATTAAATACACCACTGTTGATGAGTATCTTGCTCAAATTGCTTAAAGATCTATCTTTCCTTCATCTACCAGAATAGTCATCTTTAATGATTATATTTTCCTTGTTGAACGTTGTGATGTATTTTTCATAATATTGTGTAATGTACACATTTGTAATGGTTGGGTTTTTATATATCATATCTCAATTTCTATCCCTATTCTTGATACTTTTTAAACCCTGAATAACTTAATGAGCAGATGAAAAACTATTGGATATTGGGCTAGTGGGCTTCCCTATGGGGTGGGCTTAAACCAACGGGCTATACCTAGATGGGCCACAGTTGTACAAAAACATCATGGTAGCAATGTAGCATCTCATTTCACTGGTGTTAATTCATGTTAATGGGACGAGTTTAGGTGATCTCCGCTCCATATCCGATTATAAAAGTTTGTCTAAAACCCGGCCCAAACCCTGTTGGGTTTCTATCGGATAATTACCGTCGGGTATCAGGTGTAGGTAACCCCTGTTAATTTCTTAAAATTACCTGTTGGGTATACCTGACCCAAACCCGTCAGGAAATCATCGGGTAACTATTAATCAATTATATTTAGCATAATCACTATAAAAATATCTCAAATGACTACAATATGTATAAAAATTACCCAAATGTATATAAAAGAAATACCCCAAATGCATAGATGACAACAATAGTATATAAAAGAAATAACCAAATGCATAGATGACAACAATAGCATATACAGATTCTTAGCAAAAGAATACAATCCAGATATTACGAAAAGATTACATCAAAAGATCACAACAAAAAGTGTATTCTTTTGGGGCGATGGTTCAATTTTTTTAATAATAAAAAAGGATATATCTATCATACATACGTAGTTAAAAATAAAAATAAATAATAACCTCAGCTCTTGACTTGTCAATTTACATAACTAAGAAGCAACTAAACCATGAACATTTTGTTTTTTTTTACAGGTTTAATATTCATCTCCTGAACCCAAATGCACCTTTTTATCACAGCTACAGACAAACCATGAATCCATTTAAAAACTATACAGTATATACCTATGCAATTACCTCGTAAACGACAGCATAATGTTGATTGTATATTCACTGGTTTTTAACTGTAACCATGAATCTTGTGCCAACCCAACACCACATTGTCTTCAACGATGTCTGTGCTTCGTAGACACCGATGTTTCCACCTCAAGCAACTCTATATTTATCATGTCAAACCACATTCTTTGTACCTACTGTTCTTTTGTTCTAACGTTTGTGGGGTTTTAGCTTACTGCTTGTCTGCATATGGAGAGTCCGGTATCATATAGCAGAGTGTTGCATAAGCATTCGTTATTGGTTACGAAACAAGGACGAAGCGGTTATGAACCGTCTGATACTGAAACCGAATTAAATGAACCTCCTTGGAAAGAATTCAATAAAAAGACTTTGCAAGACTCATTAATACTCGCCAGGAGGCACTCTTCAAAGTCTGATCCTGAAGTGCTGCCACCTCCAAGAAGACATAGCAAATCTCCGTACAAGACTCGAAGAGGTGATGGGAATTCTAGATCACCTAGATCGCCAACTCCTGGCCCGCTTCCTCTTCCACCCGGGAGAAGTGTCAGCCCATTTTCAAAATCTGAACGTAGGAGGCGTGTTTCGTCATTCTTACCCACAAATCCATCGGATACGGATGAAGAGTCGGCTGCCTCTTATAAGCCAATGCACAGACTCTTTGATAATGAGGGTCATCACAAGAGTGAAAAGAGTTATGCTAGAACATTATCAGCACCTAGACTTAGATCAAGGGACAAAGATCAACAACTAAAGAGCGATCAGCGGTTGAAAAGACGAGAGGGAAGAAGTAGAACACCTCCATCGCGCAGAAGTATTACTCCACGGAAAGATAGAGAAGGTAGCCATAAAAGCACACCTTCTGTAGTTGAGGTGGTTGCAAATGCAAAGTTGGTGAAAAGTCCAGTACAACGTTCACCCATTTATGATAGCACAGATTCTCTTCCACATGGTGATGTTGTCTTCTCTCGTGATGTCGTGTCAGCCCAGAAGATTAAGAATGAAGGACCGGAAAATCATGTCAGCCCGGAACTAAAAATGTTCATACCAAAAAAGCACATCCCGCTTCAGCGTAATAAGTCAAACCCCATTACTAGTTACAAAACTATGGTCTCCAGCAGGCAAAGTAGTAATTTAAGCGATACCAATGGGAAGTCAAATGGGAGTTCGCGGAGGTTTACTACAAATAGGCGAAAAAGCCAGACGGATTCTTGCTTTTCTTGCATAGGAAAAAAATCTTGTGGTACCAACAAGAAGTCTCCAGAAAGATTAAGAGCCTTTGATGAAGCTTCATTTATTGAAAAAGCTTTTGTGGTTGAAAACTTAAGACAGTTCTGGGCCGATAAGTATCAACCTACGTCACTAGACGAGTTCACTTGCCATAAACAACAAGCCCTGCAGCTTAAACAACTTGTAAGTATCTTTAGTTTCTTAATTTTTTTTATCAGTCTTTAGATTATGCACATTTATTGTTTTCTTAATTTCTTGTGTAACTATAGGCATCCCAGGATATATTTCCACATATTCTTTTGAAGGGACCTCGAGGGTCCGGGAAAAAAGCTTTGACAATGGCCCTACTATGTGAGATATATGGAGATGTTGCACGGAACGTATGTTGTAAACTTTTATTTAGAACAAGATTTAGCCTTTATGATTTGTGCACAAATACTTAGATTGGTATTCTTTTATGCAGATATCTCATGATTTAAGATACTTCCAGATTCAGGTATGTAACAGTTGATAAATCTTTTTAAATGTGTTATTTACTTGATACCGAAAACAAAACATACAAGAGCTCGGGTCTTTATGTCTACAATTCAAATTGATAATGAAGGAAACATTAATATCGACTGATTTTACTCGATACATATTCCAACTAGATTGTTTGGGATTTCTTTGTTTACACTAAATATCACAAATTTCTTTATCGGATAATGTTTTTAGGAAACAAGGTTGACTCAAGTCGCGGTTCCTGTAACATCAAGTTCTCACCATGTAGAGCTTAATGTGCACTTGGAAGCTAATGCTAAATATGTTCTTATGGCTTCAGTCAAACAAACAAGTAGTAGTCATAATGCAGTTACTACTGAGATCAGTACAGCTAATCTAAAGCCAGATTATATAGGTACATTCCTTTTAATGTTAGTTTTAAATAAACGGTCCAATTTCATATTTGTATTCAGAGATCCTGTTGTCGTATCTACAGTGATGGTCCTTTATGATGTCGACAAAGCCGATGAGAGCATTCAGAACTTAATAAAGTGGATTATGGATTGCTATTCGGATGTTTGTAAACTGGTTCTTTGTTGTCAAGATGATGTTAACGTTCTCGAATCAGTGAAAACCCGGTGCCATATTATTAAGCTTGACGCTTCTGTAACACATGAAGTAAGTGCTATATAATTTACCTATAAATTTCAACATAGTAACCTATGTTATCATTCTCTTTTTTCTATGAAGCTAGAACATGTATTTTTACCGTTAAGTTATAGGAATGTTGACCATGAATATTCACGAGCTAAAATGTCCAACTTTCATCTGATTTCTATGTGTTAAAATCTCAAAATCTCAGATTATGGAAGTTCTTATTCAGATATCAAGGAAAGAGAACTTTGATTTACCGATGAAATTTGCAGCAAAGATTGCTAATAAATCCAAACATAATTTGAGGAAAGCAATCATGGCTCTTGAAGCCTGCAAGTGTCACAAGTAAGATAACACATATAATGTTGATAATATCTCAATATGTTAAAAAACCTATTCTTAATCTGACTCTAAAAGTCAAACACATATGCAGCTATCCTTTTGTTGAAGATCAACCAATTGCAATAGGATGGGAAAATGTACTTATTGACCTTGCTTCTGAGATTTTAGCCGATCCATCACACAAGAGGCAAGTTTATAAAATAATTTTAGACTTAATTAATTACTAAAAAACTTGATAACAAGTTAACAATATTAATTAACCTTCGTTTTTTTATCAGGCTATTTATCACAAGGGGAAAATTACAGAAACTTTTGGTGGAATTTGTTCACCCGAAACTGATTCTTCTGGTAAAGCTTCAACATTTTTAGAATTCACCGACATAATTCGAAATTTAAGTTACAATGCTTCCGTTATGCAGAAGCTCATTGAACAGCTCCTCAAGGGTGTTGAAGCTAATATCAAAAGGGAACTATATTATTGGCATGGATATTATGTAAAGTTCCTGTCCATTTACCATAATTATATGTTATTTTTGGTATAAAATATTTTACTAATAGTTAACACCAACCTACAGGATAAGAGACTCCCGGTTGGAACCAGTGCCTTACTAAAGCTAGAAGGTAATAAAGATAGATAATGATATTTTCTATATGATTTATGATGACAAATGAATGCATAAAACTGATATAAACTTAAAGTTGTGTTACAACCGTATGTTTATTAAAGTTCTTTATATATGTTTCCTTCCCCTGTAGAGTTTGTTGCGAAATTCATGAGTATACACAGGAAGACTTTACATAATCATCTGTGACTGAACCTTGGGGAAGCATGAATAACACAAACAGGGGATAACAAGGTGTCTCCTTGTATCTTCTAGCGGGTAGTCGAATTTTTCATTGATTTCTAAGCGTAAACATAATGCAATTGCAGTTGCGAGTAAGTTCTGATGAAATATGTGAGTTTATGATACCATTTTGTAAACTTTTTGGTTAATGATCATGTTTGATGTAGATTTGGTTCAAAGATCATCTGTATTGATACATTTGTTTGATACCCTAGAGACATGGTTCAAAGATAGTATATGTTGCTTCCTTTTGTATAAGGCTATAGGGTGTGGTCATGACCCTCCATGTCAGCGTCATATCACCCACATCTAATCCACTATCTAAAACCACTACCCTAAAGGTGTGGTCATGACACAAACCACTATCCCCTTATTTATTTTTGTTTAAAGAAAAAGGAAAGTAAATCTTAGGAAATGGAAAAGAGAACCATGGTTGCCATGGTTTAATTCATGCGACCCACGTGGATCAGACAAGGGGTGGTGTAGCCTTTCGTTCATGTTCCTACGTGGCGGATCATGTCTCAACCATGATCCCCACACCCTTTAGCTATGTTCAATTTTTGTTGACTAAACGTGTACACATTATCCTTTCATGAATTATTAAATGGGAATTAGTTTCGTTTTTCTGTTTGTGACAAACTTATACGATTAAACCAATGACTACATTTAGGTGCTTTTTTGAAAGGTGCCTTTCTATCAAAATTATTTAAAAATGCTCTTTAGAAATAATTTTTTTAGCATCGATTCCTAGACTTTTAAATAAATAAATACATCATAACCGTTCAAGATTTGAACTTTCTTTTTTTTGTGGTGTATACTAACTACTCAACTACCAAAATGTTTTGCCTTTAGATATACGTAACTTTAACATTAATTATCGTTTGTTATAATCAAATGGAAGTGAAATTAGTTATTGTTTATTTGGAGTTAAAATAATCAAATATTAATAAAAAGCTATGTGGATTTAATACATAATTATTTAAAAGAAACCGAGGGTACCTATACGATACATTAAAATGTTATGTGTAGCACTGTTAGACCATGTGTAATGGATAAGAGGTATAAGCTGAAAACTAAAAAGAAAAAAAAAACAAATCGTAACCGAAACAATTGAAAAAACCCAAACGAAAAAACCACTGAAACAAAAATCGACGGTTCGGTTTTAAGATTTTTAATAACTGAAAAATATGGTTCGGTTTTCAGATAAACATTTTCAATAACCGAAAAAACTGAACCGAACCGATAAGTTACAATAGCAGGCCTGATCCATATATTTTTATGTTTAAATTTAAGTTGTTTAAGTGTTTAACCTATGCTAGTAGAATATATTAATTTTATTTTTGAATCTTAAGTATTTATAATAAAATAATTAACATGCTTATTTATAATTAAAATGATTTGTCTATTGCCTATAAGAAATAATAAAATTTACTATAAAAATTAAATGATGTTCAAAGTATTATAAAAAATATCTTAATAAAATCTTCAGAGAAACATAAAAATAGAATAGAAGGTTAGGTTTATGTTAACAATATTAATTAAAAATGTTAAACAAATGTAAAAATCTGAAAAAGATTATTAAATATTGGATTATACCTTTTATTTTTGAATCTTACGTAATTTTGTTTAAAAACCGAACAAAAAAATTGAAACCGAACGGCTTTCAAAAACTGAAAACCGAACCGTGCGCGCCTCTAGTAGTGGGCATGTGATTGGCCAAACCACATGCTCTACACCACCCCCTTCCCATTTGGTTTCATTGTTTGTATCACGTAATGGAAAAGAGAGGGTGATTAGTTGACTAGTGTGTTAACCAATCCTATATTTTTTTTATTCAAAACCCACTAATTTCGCATGTCTCACCATCACGCCATTTTAACCAATTTTTAGGGCTTGATGATGTGAACGTCACATGACAAAAAAAAGACCAAACAACATGGGTGACCACTACACATGGTCTTACGTGCTTACTTCATGGTAAGCTGGCTAATATATTTTTTTGTGTTTTATTTTTCTAAGCAACTAATACCGTCACGGCAGTTCCTTTCGAAAAACATCAGTATTATCATAACCGTAAATGGTATCGTTTTTTTTCAGTTTTTGATCGACGTAAAACACGTTTCGACATCCTTTTAGCCTTATGACTACTTTATTTTTGTATGTTTTTTCTTTGAGTTGCTATATCGAGTGTTGCTATCGAATTTATACCCTAATAGACAGAACCAATATCAATCGTGATCCATCATTTAACATTATTTTTATCATTGTGTCTACGTTACCTTTTAAAGTTTATTAAAAATAAAAAGTAGTTTGCTCCGCCTCAGAGCACCAGCGTAAATGCCGTTAGAAAATTCATTAAAAGTATCAACCTTATTAAGTAAGTTCAAACCGTGGGGTATGGTGGGGCGGGACTTTGGGGCATGGCCCGACATGTGGACTTGGAGGGGCACTGCTGATCAGTTGCATTATCGGTGGGTATGATGGGGCGTGGCTAGCCCGCGTGGCAAGGCCACGTGTAAAAAAAGTTTTCAATTTTTTTATAAATAAAAACACCAAAATAAAACAAACCTAAAAATATTATTAAAATTTCCTAAAAATTACAAATTTAAAAAAAACATACTTACAAATCTAAAAAAACATAATTAAGCATATAAAAAAACCCTAAAGCGTTAGGTAGATTTCAAAGAGAGCCAACTTCTCAAACGGCCTCCGCTCCTTGTCCATGTACTCGATGTTGGCCACCGCCACCCGGTCGTTGTGACTTATGTCACCGCCGGGCACGCTGCGCACCACTTGTGTTGGCACGCGTTTAGATTGTGCCGGTCGTTTCCTACGTTGTGCCGGTAGCTCGCGAAAGTTTCCGACCAGTAACGTGTATCACCGGGTCGGCGGGCCTTCATAGCGTCCACAACGCTCGTTACTAGTGCTATATCTTCCTCGTTCGTCCATGAGGCCACGATTTTGAGTGTCGGGTGAGGATGGCGAACAGGGATGGAGGTGGGGGTTTTATACTACTCGGGGTAGCCGTTTGGCTTGGCAAACGGTTATAATATAAAATTCAAATCCTTGTCAGCGGCCTAGCCAAGTCAGCCAATAAGAACCGGCCACAGAGGACCGCTAGGCCCGCCCAACGCCCGGGTTAAATCCCCTGCTCAACGGGCCACGCCGAAACCCAAGCCCACCCGAGGTGATGGCTTGAGCGTTTGTACCCAACCGACGCTGGAACCCAAGCCCCATACCCCATGGTCTTAATAAAAAAAAAGTTATAACTGATTTTCAGAAAATTAATTTTCACAAATGTGAATTTCGAGGGAGCAAGGAAATGTTGACAGATTTTGTGGTGGTAAATGGTTAAGAATAGCAATGGCAGAAAACTTTAGTTTATGATTGAGGTTTGTCGCACCCCACCATGGAGATAGGCAGGAAGGAGGCTCTTCGAAACTTTCTCCACAACACCATGGGATAATAATAATAATAATAATAATAATTCATCCTCTTCTTCTTCGTTTCTCGTTTCCTCCTTTGCTCTAATTCGATCATCTCCTTTTGCTTCCTTACAGGTACTATTCATCCATACATCTTTAGGATGTTTCAGATTCTAATCTGCTTCTTGTTGTTATGATATCAGGTTCAGTTAATCTGGTAAATAAAATGCTATGAATTCGGTTAGGTTATAATGTTACGTATTTGACGTTGCGTTTTGAGTCCAAATTCTAGGTTTTAATTTGTAGGATACATGAATTGATTCGTCTATTAGCAGCCTCGATTGTTGATTTGCCTATTATGCCCTGCTTGCTTGCGGTGTGCATATAATCTATATATGTGTCGGCTCGGGTGGCAAGAGTGAAATGTTACTAACTTTAACGTTATTTTACTAATTTCGTGAAAATAACATTAAAAGCGGCGGATGGTTAATCGTGCATCATGTGGTGGCGTTGATAGCTGAAAGACATGGGTACATGCACCAATCGGTCTCTCTGTCCCGATTGTTTGAGTGTTATGTGCCTTGGGTCCAAGGCTTGATACAAAACTACAATCGAGCTAGGGGTCTCACTGGAAGCAGCCTCTCTATTCCGACGGGTTAGAGGTAAGGCTGTCTACATCTACCCTCCTCAGACCCTACCTTAACTTTGCTATTGGTAGGATTTACTGAGTCTGATGATGATGATATTTGGCCGTAATTGATAGAAATCGTGAATGTGTTTTGAGTCCAAATATTATAATTAAGAGCACAGCTAAGGTGTTGATTATGAAGATCTTGTGGATGCAATCAGATTTCATTCTGTTTCTGTTTGAATTTTTTGTATTTTATATTGTTGATCAATTGAAAATCTGAAAGCTATACAGATCTTTTCATGGTGCAATGCCTACGTTTACAACCGTAGCTTTGGATACTTTAATCGAGCCAAAAGCTTCCAAGCTGGCAGCAACAGTGAAAACCAAACCCGAACCAAAACTGGAGAGGCGGAATAGTGGCGGAATTCCAGGTGCTGATAGAGATCCCAGGTTGAAAAATGCCACAATGACTATCGAGCGAAAGCATCATTGGACTCAGATTTCACCTGCGCTATACGCTACTCCTAAACCGACCCCACTTCCAGATTCCCCCTTATCATTTCCTACATCACCTTACATTGTTGACCACAAGAGGCGTGGGCCGCGGCTTACAAAGACTTTGTCTCAGGATGATTCGGTTCTCCATCAAGCCATAGCTGATGAACCTACTGTAATGATCAAGAAAAGTGTAGAAGCGGAGGATATCGATTCTGGCACGGTTTTTGATTTCGCAGATGCTGTTTCTGGTGATCTTAAGGATAAACATGTCAAGTTTCAGGCTAACGAGACACTTGGAACTGTTTCTGGTGTTTTAAGAAGGTCTGATACAATGGAACGAGATGGTGAGATAGATCATTTTTTTGATCCTCATGATTCAATGAGTGCTAAAAGCAACAATGATGGGGAAAGTAGTAGTCATGCAGTAGAGCGGTCGTTAAATGTCAACGCTCCGTTTGCTGAGTTTTTTGATGCTTGGGAAGGTAATCTGGTTTCTTTATACATGTATATAAATATAAATATAAATATAAATATAGTTAAGAGGTAGAAATGGTCGGGTTGGGTAATGGGTTAAAACGGGTAATTGTCGGTACATTCAAAACAGGTTGGCTTGGATTGGCCTGAAATACTTTTTTTTTGTGGAGAATTAGGGTTAAATAAAAAGCTATATTATTTCAATGATAATCTAGGATCTTGAATAATGGTTTTATGAGGTTATAATGTTTTATTCATTAAAAATACACTTTGGACGACTTTTGACCGTTTGATCCTTTCATACCATTTAAAGGGTTTCCTTTTATGATGATTTTGTTTGGTCAGTCAGTGGTAAAATGTAACTCGAATAAACTCATTACTCAAAGGGGTTGAAATTGCCACCTCCAACCCAAATTGACCCATTATATCAACATTCCTATACTATATTATAATACATATAAGGAGGGCAAGATGGTAATTCTACATAATTTAAGTGTAAGTAATTACAACATTTAGAACATATGGTACAATCATTTAAAACACATTGTTGACTTTTTAACCAACTTCCCTCACGATTCTTAAACGGCCATAACTTTCTCATACGTTAATATTTTCTTTTAAATTACACCATAAAAACAAGCACTTTATTCTCTTTTTTTTTTTTTTTTTTTGAGTATGGAACTGCTAAAGTTTTATTAATTTCAAAAAAATTACGTGTTACGTGATAACCAAAGTCTGTATTCTCTGTTGCATCACGTGGGCAACCCACTAGTATCAACATTATACATTTTTACGTTTTTATCATCAACGCCGAAATTTGTGGACCTGTATCATCAACTGTTGTCATTAACATGACACATAAGATTAAAATGATACCCGTTTTACATGCCATGAATTGATAAGTTTCACTTACATTCCACAGAACTAGCAACCGAGACCGGAATTCAGCATACTGCAACTGACATCCAGGGTGAAATACACGAATTACATTCAGGCTTTTTGATAGAGATGGAAAAAAGGAAGCAAGCAGAAACCCGTTTAAACGACCTGAGAAGCCAATGGGGAAGAATACGGGAACAATTATCTGTTGTTGGGCTAACCCTCCCTGCGGACCCTACAACGCTGGAGGATGAATCAACCGTTGATCCCGGTGAAGATCTATGTCATCAGGTCAATGTTCTCCGATTCGTCTCCAATTCAGTTGGTAGAGGAACTGCTCGGGCTGAGCTGGAGGTTGAGATGGAAGCCCAGTTGCAGTCAAAGAATTTCGAGATCAATCGGTTGTTGGACAGACTGCGTTACTATGAAGCCGTCAATCATGAGATGTCGCAAAGGAATCAAGAAAATGTTGGTGAGGGTCACGTTCTTATTACTGTTTTTTCATCCCTCTTATTATCATTAAGTAAGCATTATATTAACTTAAATCGCGTATGATTTAGAAACGATGCGTAGGCTAAGGAGGAAGAGAAGACAGAGGTGGATTTGGGGTTCGATTGGTGTTGCAATTACACTCGGAGGTACTGCGTTAGCATGGTCTTATCTTTCAACTGGAAAAGGATCTTCTTCCACAGATCCTTCCAGAAGCAATCGTTCTGTGTAGCAGCTACCCTCATTGGGTGGTGCCAAACATGATATGTAAAGACAGCAAACAATCTGACACGTCAGCTTCCACGTCAAACAAGTAAGTAACCTTAGTCCTTAAAGTCACATGCATAGTTGTTAATAGCGAATAGCGACATATAATGATAAGGTACCTATATGCTACATAGCGAATAGCGATAAATAGAGGGCGGCTATTTTATAAATAGTGATACACTAGATAAAAATTTAAAAAAAAATTATATGTATATTATATCAAAATACCCTGGTATATATGCTATTTTACATGTATATTCAACAAAAACCTAAAATCCAGGTATTTTACAGCTATATTTAATTGTTGTTTATATTAAAAAAAACTAAATTGTCGCTATTATCGCTATCTATTGCTACAGCCCTAATAGCGAGCCTAGACCTAAACGCTACATAGCGCGCTATAGCGATCGCTACGCTCACCATTGACAACTATGGTCACATGTTGGCAATTTATATGTGATTGTGTTAACTTTAAGGTTTTTGGAAGTGATGCAGATTAGCATGGAGGTTGTCTGACAAGAATTCATACTTTGAAGCCTTTTAGGGAGGTGATATATGTACATAATACACACATGTCAGGGGTAATAATAACATGGATTCACATACATTTTTGGCAGTAATAAAAGCATGGGTTGCAGATTACACAATGAATGCAAACAAAATTTCTCACAGGAATGATGATAGATGGAAAAAATTTACCCAGTTTCGGATACGAGTGTGAACCACTTTCTTACCATCGGATCTGCTTTGTGACGGTTTTGTAATTATGATAAAAAAAAAAAACAAGGTGTAGTTCATTATGCATGTTGCAGTAAAATTGACCAACTGTTCCCTATCTCTCATGTGTTCTCTGCTCTGTCAAAATACAAAACTCCTACGCTACGAAAACTTTTCAAAACCGCCTATGTTTCTAAAATAAATAGATTTTCCATAAAATACGGCACTTCATTAGAAAATACAACAACTGAAAAAACAGAAAGAAGAGAACGAATACAACAACACAAAACAACCCCAAAAGGGTTCATCCAAACCGACGATGTTAGCCCGTTTCTTCAACCAAAGATACCACAAAGACTTGATTTCCTCCAAGATTACTCCCACCGCCGGCTTTTGAGGTTGAAACTAGATTATTTGGAGCTCTCCAGATCGCCAAACAAGAGATTAGAAAGATCATATCGATTGTAAATATCATGTGTTTTCGTGTGAGATTTATCAGTTTAAATATAAAATATAGTCCAATTGACAAAGCCATTGGAGTTAAGGTGTTGATCTCTTTTGAGGTCAATGATTCAAGTCCCGTCGAAGACAGATTTGATATAATTTAAACTGTTAAAAATATATATAAAATATAAAATAACAAATAATTTACATAGATATTAGGTATAGGCCCAGACTTTTTTACGCATATAAAGCCATGGAGTTGTTGATGATATTCATTTCATAACAAATGTCACCAAAAGTTGTTTTAAGTTCGCCGTAAATAATGCTTTCGTTTTTTTTTTCTTTTGAATTATTAATATGTTTGCATTGTACGTGGATCCCAATAGTTTTTAAGACTTTATTGATTTTTAACGTAGTGTGGATCGAGATTTTTGCCTATAAAATACACTAAATTTTTTTGTTCAAGGAGTGCGTCCGCCACCCAGCCCAACACCTAGGTCCGCCCCTGGTCGATCCACCTAAGCAGTAAATCGGTAATTACCTATGTTCTTGGTTCAGTACAAGTTAATGGATCTATGTCTTGGATGGTTAATTTTGAGCGAACCCGTTATACTCATTGAATGCTCCCGATACTTGCCACGTCCGTTTTTGGGCATACGTTTTTTGAGACCAAAACACTCGGTTGAATCGACAAGCCACCTTAGTCACCGGTTCAACTACCGGTCTAGGTTTTAAACAGTAGTTATAGAACAGACATGGAAACAACTTCATTTAGTTATGGTTGTTTTGCTTTTATGAAAAAAGATATATTAATAACAAGTATATTTGTAATATGCATTTAAATAAAGATACAAATGTATCTATATTCTTACTTTTATGTGTTACAGTATTTCATATATAACTCTATAAACTTTCTTTAAAAAATCGTATATTTTCAAACCAAAATCAAACTTCTATTTGTTATAGTATTTCGTATATAACTCAATAAACCATTTTAATATCGTATATATCCAAACCAAAACCAAAATCAAAATATTATATATACTCTATTTCTAAGTCTACACTTATGTTCACCATTGACTACAACATTCAATCGCATAAGAATCTACACCTTTACAGTACACTTGAAACTGCTAGGCAAAGAGCCCTTTCATTTTCATATATGTTGCCCCTTTCTTTGGTTGGGAAGAAATTAATCTATACTATATAAAACGATTGTACAATTGAAACAAATAGAATCGACGTAGAAAAGACTTAAGACAATGAAAAATAAACGTTGTGAAATTCAATGGAAAATAAACATTTAAAAGAGTTGGTACGGACTATAGCCTACAAGCAATACTTGCATTCAAATGTTATAGGATCAATCATATGTTAGGAGTTGATCTAAACTATTAATCGTTGGTTCAAGAAATTTAATAATTATGTAGATTAGAGAAAAGGAAAATTGCCCTAGTGAGAATGATTAAATTAAATAAAAAACGACACAAAATAATTTATTTTTTTAATCAAAAAAATATATATTGGGATGGCATTTAATTGGGACCCATGCTTAACCTTCACTGGCTATGAATTCTCTTCACCGCCATTATCTTAATTAAAAATATTTACAATCTTTTCCCCTAATCATTCTCTTTTTAATATTGTTATATTATTCATATATATATATATATATATATATATATATATATTAATCCATAACACATATAAGAAATATGTCTATTTTGTCTTTTGTGAATTTGTTGTTTTTCTTTTTTTGAACTTTAATATTTTTCATTTTTATTATAAAACTTTAGATTTATATAACTTTTCCAAAAAAGTTAAAATGAGTTAGTCTTTTTTATTAGTTTTTTCTTAGGCTTCTTCTCGGATATGATCGCCGTTCGGTTGGCTACTTAGTACGGTTTTTAGTGGTCACGTTTGATCCCTCAGGTTTTTTTACCCCCACGATTTTCTAATATGTGCAGTATAAGTTCGACTTCGTCTATGTGTCACGTTAAGTGAGTCACTTGGTGTCAGAATTCGTGTATATATATTATGTTGATCATCGTTCGTTTTTACTTAGCATTGTTATACGCTCCCCACCTCTCCACAATACTGGTAGGATGGTTTTACACCACCCCCTGCAACGCAGGGGCTAATGACTAGTTATTATTATTATTCGTGTTTTTATATCACTGAAATTGAGTATGATGTATTTAGTTTTTTATACACTCTTGGGGCCTTTGGTCAAGATGCGGAAAGTGTGGACTAAATGGAGCCCATATTTTGGCTAAAATATTATTTTAGCAATTTAAACCTTTTCTTTTCTTTCTTTGCAAAAAGATAAAAGCGAGTATTTGAAGTATAATTATTTTAAAAACCAAATAAATTAAATAAAGTTTTATGAAATAATTCAACGATATAAAAACCTATAACATGCATATTACACTATATATAAAAACCTATAACATGCATATTACACTATGTGTTATAAGGCTTAATGGGCAGCGTGAGAAAGAAAAGAATCCTTAGAAGAAGCAGTAGTAATGGTAGTATGCAATTACTATTTTGACCTTATCAATAAATGGCGTAATATGCAATTTCACCACTCCTTTTTCTTCTTTTATTATTTTAAATTTTTATTAATTTAATCATAAGTTTATTAATCTTATAAAAATATAATTTTAAATGTAAGTTTTTTTATGGAATAAAATGCATATGTAAACTATGAGAATTAATATACTTGATAGTTGATATACAGTTTAGTTTAATGGACCTTGTAACTGGGCCAATTGGTTTTACTATAATCCATAGCTATATAATATTAAAACACCTAAAATAATATTTTTGTTATTTTCTTTTTTCTTTAAACTGCCTATATACAATGATACGGGAAGAGATTAGAGTTTGAGTGATAAATAAGAAGTGGAAAGATAGCGTAGCTAAAGGGTTTTAGGTGCATTGGTCTTTTTTATATGAAAGGGGACATATATATAAACCGAAAACAAAAACTCTAGCAACAAGCTAGAGACCAAAATACAAACCAGATATAAAGGGAACACCAAAACAAAGTTGTAGCTACCCAGTGGTACTATCAAATATAGAATACTCCACTTAGCACAATCGAGGAAGATGAGTTTCGAACGGTTCGTAACCCAAATGAATATGATTGTCTTGATCTCTTTCAGAAACCAGTAAACCAATATTTATATACCACTGAAGATTTTATCATTTTGGGTTTTCCAAATACACCAACACAAAGTAAGAATGATTGCTTGGACCAATTTTCGTATCAGTTGATGTTTAAATTATGAGTTTGGGCAGACTTATATCATTATTATTTCAAAAACATCAAACTTAATAGTTAATACAGACACAGATAAAACTGGGTAACTTAAATACGACATATGTAACTCAATTACCTAAACAATTTAGCGTGCAATATGTAAACGAGTTGAAAAGTATTAAATCGGTTGTAATCAAGTTGTATACAAGGGACGAGTTGTATAAATAGGTTACACGTATTTTTTTTTAACTTTTAATTATAGTCTTAAACTGTTTGCCAGACTGGTCTTTTAATTAAACGAGTTAAGTAGATGAACGCATACACCATCACTTTAACTAAACACGTTAACATCCCAACCAAAATACAATATATTTATTGAACGAGTTAAACATAAAACCTATAACCTTCCTTTATCGATGGAGTTGATAAAGGAAGATGCGTTCCTTTGGGTGTGTAATAGGGTGAAAAATACATCTCCTATATGGGAATAGTGGGTCCATTTTGATGTCGTATTATTTTGTTTTCGATTTGTGTTCTGTTTAGTATTGTTTTCAGTTTCTTGTTCGCCCTATGTATTTATATATACAGTGTTGTTGCGGTTTAAAAAAACATCTAACCTCGTGTTAGATTTATGTAGTGTTGAACAAGAAAATCAGACATTAGTCAAGCATTAAAGTGAAGAAACAAGAAAAATATGGAAAGTTGAAGAAAGAAGAGAAGTCAGGGGTGGGTTTCTGTGTGGGGGTCTGCCACCTGGGCATCTATACTGTGGTCTGCACTTACAGGCATCAATTTCCCATGTGTTCTCTCCTGCCTCTATCCTACTTTCACCCTTCAGGTGAAATCCTTTTTTAAATCCAAAAACGGTAAATCAGGGCTATATATATATATATATATATATATATATATATATATATATATATATATATATAGGGTAGGGATCTTAAGAGAAGTCCACCCTATTTGAGAAACTTAAGAAGTATTCTGGACCACACATTTTTCTAAGCTTTTCGTAATATACACATACGTATAGTTTAAAATTCACAATATACATATATGTATATTGGATTATACACATATGTATATAGTCAATTTTAACTATACGTATGTGTATATTACGAAAAGCTTAGAAAAAATATATGGTCCAGAATGCTTCTCAAGTTTCTCCATTAGCATAGTGCTTCTCACATGATCCTAACCCTATATATATATATATATATATGCACACACATGTATATATGTATGTACGTACGTACAGATGTGTAATGTGTTTTTTTTATGACCAAGGTAATATAAACTTTTTTACTGATAAATAACCAATCTTGTACACAATAAAAATAATATAAATGTGTACTCTCTTTAAGTATATATAAGTGTATAAGTTTAGACAAAAGATATGATATGAAAGTCATACTTTGTATAAATACTATTACAACCGTAAAGTGTATAAGTTTAGACAAAAGATATGATATGAAAGTCATAGTTTGTATAAATCCTATCAAGTCTATGCAATAATATTTCCTTCAGGAAGCTAAATCAAACAACATGGCAATAATTAGAATGATAATAGAGCTTTCGGATTTTTTGTTATCTTACCACTACCCTAGTTATATTCAGGGAGATAATATTCACACATCTATCTCTTTTTACGTAGATATATAGAGAGAGATAGAGTATAAAGGGGTATGTGAATAAGATATAGGGATGTGAGAATAATGAATGTCTATATTTGTTATACGATATAACTTTCGGATAATTTACTCTAAAGAGTAAATTGCACAAAACATCCTTTATGTTTCCTCAAACTTGTAGGTTCCAGCCTTAATGTTTAAAAGTTGCTAAAAACAACCTTTAAGTTTATTTTTGTTGCGTGTTCAATCCTTTACAGCTGACCACGTTATTTTCTTCAGTTAAGTTCCCTCACATGATCAACCAAAATGACGAATATACCCTCACATGTTATGCATGTGAGGGAACTTAACTGAAGAAAATAACGTGGTTAGCTGTAAAGGATTGAACACGCAACAAAAATAAACTTAAAGGCTGTTTTTAGCAACTTTTAAACATTAAGGCTGGAACCTGCAAGTTTGAGGAAACATAAAGGATGTTTTGTGCAATTTACTCCAAATTAAATTTCAATTCCTATGCCAATTCCAATTCCGATTCTATTACACTTTTCGAAACGAACGTTAACTTAGTTTTTTAAGACAAGAGATAATATCTATATCTGCCAAAGTTTCTTTGTGTATTATCACTAATAAAGTTTGTTGGGTATTGTTCTCTTTACCAAAAATTTGTTGTGATGAATCGATTCTCAAGTTGTAATTCGAGTTTGAAAATATGTGGAAATAAACGAGTTTAAAAATTAAATTTCAAAGACAAGTAATTAAACTAATGAATATCCAAGATAAATAGTAAAAACATGCTCTATTTAATTGAAGATCAATTTTTGAGAGTAGAGCTTTAATGAGTTGAAGTCTATATAAGATAAATAGTAATAAGAAAAAACATGTTCTATTTATATTGAAGATCAATCCTTTGAGAGTAGAGCTTTAATGAGTTAAAGTCTATATTAAAAACTTGATGAAGAGATGTTAACTGAAACTTAAACCTAACACAAGAGATAAGAATCAAAAGTGTCACACTTTAGAAGTATTTATTGTATGTAAAACTATTTAACACCATACCAAATTGCCATATATAACAAACTGAATTATTTTAACAACAAATTTTGTTTAAATAAATCTTATATATTTAAAAATTCAACCACATGCTCATAAGCATTGAACCCTAGACTTAAAATTCTCAAAATAAACCACTATCTTATCAAAACGCAATTACAAAATTAAAATCCAAACCTGAAATTTACAAAATTAAAGCCCTATTTCTAGTGAGGGTTTGTAAATCCTTTACTAATCCACAGTTGTCACCTTCATCAGAGCTCTCTTCTCCTCCTCCTCTATTATTGCCTAGGGCGTATCTAGGCTTCTAAGATCAATTCTGTCACGTGTGTATCTAATATTCTAATATGGCGCGTCTAAAAGAAAGAGAAGTGAAGGATTTTGAAGTTGTTTTAGGTTGTTAACTTTAGTTGAACCAAAACATTGTTCCATGATTATCATTGCCATTAGCCCACTATCTTCCTTCCTCTTTGACGGGGTGATAATCCGCAAATGGACCCGCGCTTATTACCGCCACTATACGACATTGTTCCCGGTTAAATGGTTTGTCAATAATGTTGTTAACTTGGGTGGTTCAAAAATACAAGACAAGTTATTCTTAACATGGTCCTAGAAAGGAATAGTTGTAGAGGGCATAATGTGGGGAATATTGTGGAACAGAGTACTAATAGGAGTGCATAGCAGGATAATATGCTGCGGTTAAAAGGGCCCCCCCTGCTTCCTGTTACCCCTGCTTGACACGTCATCCATTGAAAATCGCTTTTCTGGTTGTTTAAAATCGCACCATTGTTAGACTATACGGTACAGAAAAGCTTGATTATACGATACGTAAAAGACGCGTAATCACGCTTTAGAAATGGGGCGTGGTGTAAATGTGGGACGAGGCGTGGAAAGTGACGTTTTTATAAAAAAAAATAAAAAAATAAACATTAACCAATCAAAACTAATCCAAAATCCATCCACCAATGAAACATTGCCACCACGCGGGTGGAGATCCTAAAGCCCCAACCACAACTCCCTGCTCCACACCAAATACGGGGCGGTTAGCTTGGCGTGGACTGGCTTCCACGCCGGATTTTCACGCCCACACCGTGTGATCTTAATTAACCAAAAACTTACTGTATATAAAAATTTAGGATTAACACACACACACTTAACCTACACAATTTGTGCTTACCAAACATATATAAATATACTATAAATATAAATATTAATATTAATAACTATTGTCTCTTATACTAATTTAAAAGTTTGCTATACCTATTTCTAGCCTTTTGAAGTGATGTTCGGGGTTTTAGTAAAGAACATATTAGTATTTTAGATGATTTTCGTGTTTATTTTTGAATATTACAGCTCATATACGAGGTCATGTTACGAATGTTGTAAGAAACTCTTTACATGTAAAAAATATGTTTTTGTAACCTAGGATTTATTTATTTTTTGGTCTAGTTATGTGTTAAAGGATTAAAAAAGTGAAAACATGACAAATAGTTGTTCCAATAACTCAACGAGACAAAGGTAAATTGGCTGAAAATGATGTAGCTTAAAAACTAAAAGGGGTACAATGCTTGTTTTATTTTAGAACAATGACAGTTTTTTAATTAAAAAAAAGCCTAGCAAGAAGCTAGACAAAACAACTAAGAGCGTATTTACATTATACGGTTAAAAAGCCACTCAATCCAACTCTTCAACTGTTTCCCAAAAACTATTGTCTTCCTTTTCTACCACATTACCCAACATTTAACAAAGATAATGGAGCCCAAAATTTCTTTCTTTTGTTTGATCAATTGATCAAAGATGAATTCCCTAGCCAATCGATGACCACCAAATAGTACGATCTGAAGGAACTGAATCAAGGTAATGCTTGTTAAGATGGAGTTACATGGTCCATACATGATGGATGAAAACATCTTAACAGTTTTTCACAATTTTAACAGTTTTAGATTATTTATTTATAATTATAAGAAAACGTTTAGATTTGATTTATTTGTAAGAAAACGTTTAGATTTGATTTAATTTAGTAATTTACAAATTTACTTAACAAGTCTCATTAATTGATAGGTAGTCAAATCTTAGTTTTGTTTAGATTTAAGTAATTTACAAATTTACTTAACAAGTCTCATTAATTGATAGGTAGTCAAATGTTAGGTTTCAAAATTTGAACTTTATTTACGAAATTTTATCTAACTTATAGAAAGAACTATTTTTTTTAAAGGTGGATTTCTCTAATTGTATGGAATATCAACCCAAAATGTTTAACCTTAAGTGTTTAAAAGGCTTTGTCTTTGATAACAGCTAATGTAATAGTTTCAATATTTAATAGTGTCTTAATTTCATCTTAATACTTCACCTTCTATATTTATGTTTCTAGCTATTAAGAGAATAATATTATTTTATATCCTATTCTTTGACAATGATAAAAAAGTATATAGCAGCGCCCCTTATCACATCAGATTCATAGTGTCCTAAACACCGATTCCGGAGCGTCATGGGGGCGCTATAGCCTATAGGGTGTTAGCCTACTCTTTAGGGAGCGCTGTAGGGATGGATGGGGACCCCACTACTCTTATATTTCCTTTAAGTTTTAATTTCTTTTTTATATACATATATAGTTAAAAGGGGGCTCTAACGGGGGTTTTTCGTACACCGTGCAAGTTAATCATAAAACCCAAGCTTACATAGCGCCGATGTGACGTGATAAAGCCGTTAGAAGCTTCATCTCACACCATGTAAAATAGTACTAATATCGTTTTAACAAGGTGTATTAAATAAATTTTTAAATTTTGTTTTAATCAAATACCATAAATCATGTATAAACTATAAGGAGGACATGACTAAAGTATGTTATATTTTATATATATTTTTTTGTTTTTCTAATTGGTATTTATATTTACTGTTTTAGTTACTTTATAAAATACTTAATTGTTCTTATCAAGTATAAACTGTCATTGAGTACAATATAAGCAAATACCGTATTAAGTAAAAACCAAGAATATATTCTTAATTTGTTCGTGTTATAGAATATATAACTTATTAGTAACAACCTGATGCCAATATGTCTTAGATGTTTAGTTCTTAAAATAGCTAACAATTATTCGATAAGCTACTAATTAAGGACGCCAAAGAATGTTTTGGGATTTCGTTAGGTGATAAACCACTTATTATGCTATTGCTATGAAAACCATATTTATATGAAAGAATGCGTGAAGTGCACTTGTATACAATGGTTAGTAGATAAATAATAGGTGGAAAAACAATAGTGTAATCAGTTATATAACAAAAGATACAAGTAATCATTCGATTTACACAAACTTTTACTTAATCTATTAAACATATCTTAACAAAAAAAACTTATTTATATTGTTAGAATAAAAATACAGTGTAAAGATCTAATATAACACTGCTAGAAACAAAACAAGGAGGTTTCAAACGCAGTTTTCCGTACGAAATGTGTCACAAACAAGGTATTCTAACCAATTTACTAAAGAAC
This sequence comes from Scalesia atractyloides, assembly GCA_947069175.1. Classification (NCBI taxonomy): domain Eukaryota; kingdom Viridiplantae; phylum Streptophyta; class Magnoliopsida; order Asterales; family Asteraceae; genus Scalesia; species Scalesia atractyloides. Next base: position 16,268,514 of record CAMTDV010000014.1, on the reverse strand, counting down.
GTTTATGTAGGAAAAACCCTCGTGAAAGCTAGTTTCCTACAAAAACTAAGCGTCACAATTTGCTACATATTTTATACAACTATTCCTATTTATTAATTTTTAACCTTTTTCTAAACATGAGAAGTGAAGAATTTTGTTTTTTTATTTTTTTACATCTACTTAAAATAGTTAAAAACTGAATATATATATAATAGCGATTCTTGTAATTTTAAAAGGTAAAAAGCATTCGGTACAATAATTTGCTACATATACAAAAGACAAAAGGTATAATTTACCTCTACAATAATATCAAACCGAATAAAAATAATTCCACATTAAATAAATAATAAATAAAAATAATAAAAATAAAAACAAAACATTTGAATATATTCTTCTTTCTCCAACTTTTGTTGTTTCCCTCTTTCTAAAGTGTACTCATGGGACCCATTTCGCCGTGCTAGACCTTCTATAAAAACCCGCTAACACTCTCCCACCTTTTCCAAAATATTAATAACCGTTCACTTCCCCATCACTCACCGGAACCCTAACTCCGTCAACCGGAGCTTCCAATCTCTCCACACCGAACTCAAAACATGGACATTTTCGACATCCACAACGTCAAATCGGAAAAAAACAACACTATCCTACAGTACCGGCGGTTTAAAAAAATCGCTAAACTATTCCGTCTCGTTGAGCTGTTATCAGCTGTGGTGTTACTCTCGTGGATCTCAACTCGACTGCCGTTCGTCATCAAACTTTCCGGCGAGTACTTCCGTCAGCTTCTCTCCGTCATCGTCAGTCCTCTCTTCATTTTCCTCATCGGTAACGTCATCGTTCTCACTCTCGTACTCAAATCCGGTCAACTCACCGGCAATTTCAGCTCCGGAACCGATCTGTACGAAGAAATTGTGAATAATGAAGTTCCTCCGGTTGTTCTACCGGAGGAAATTGTTTATCAGGATAAACAAATCGTATTTGAAGAAAATGAAATCAAAATTACTCGTAACTGTTGTGAAGAAAACGAAATCAAAATCAGTGAAAGTGTAAACAAAGTGTTGGATGATTCGGTTTCAGATCTGGATCTGAAAGTTTACCGGAGAAGTGAGAGTGAGAAGTTGAAGAAGAATGAGTGTTCGGAGAAAGTTTACGACAAGCTGAGGCGGTCTGAGACGGAGGTAGGTTGGCGGAAAGGTGAAGCTCCGGTGGAGAAACCGGTGGTCAACGTGGTTGACGAACTGAGTAATGAAGAGTTTCAGAGGAGGATTGAAGGGTTTATTGCTAGACAAGTTAGGTTTCATCAGGAAGAAAAACTGTCAATTGTTCCACACAATTTAATGTGATTTTCCGTACGATTATTTAAAAAAAACAAGTGAAAAATATGATTTTCATTTTCCACTATGTAAATCAATAAGTAAACAACTACTACTTTTACAGCAGTTTATATCATCAATTCAGAATATTTTTTTTATATTTTACTTCTTGGCTTTTGTTTTTTCTTATTGTTTTTATTTTTTTACTTTTACCTTTTCGAGAATGCATGGGTTGTAATTTACTTTGAAGTTCGTAAGGTATAGCTTTTTCCCCTTCATCGAATGGTACAAAAAGTTACTCGCATCTATGTATATTTTGAATCCAGTTAAAGTTACTCGCATCAATGTATATTTTGAATCCAGTTTTTACTTCTTTTTTTTTACAAAGGCTATAAAAAAGACTAGAACAAGCAACATAGGTATCTTATTCTTATGTTTATATACTTTCTATGTCAGTTGCTAGTAGATCGTTGTTTTATAACACTTGTTGTTTAATAACAACTGTTATTTTATAACATCCAATGTAATAGAATTTCTAAATCTTTACAAAAAAAAGTGTCATGTTTTGTTATTAGCTCATTACCTTTCTACCTTTATAAAAGTGTCATGAAATGGATATTAGATTAGCATTAATTTAGTTAGCCAAATTTGATTTCTATGAAGGTTGATAATAACCATAAATCCTTTAGATGTTATGTAATTCTAAACTTCACTGACAACGAGAGCTTAATTCATGAATCATTTTATTCATTTACATAGTGAATACCTTTAGATGAAGAGTGTATAATATAAAATTCTAAGATTAGAGAAGCTAGAAGAGACTACTAGACCAACGCGCAATAGTGCATGATGTTCGTAACGTTTCCACGTTAGTATACCAGTATACTGGTTCTTCTGCTTGTAAGAATCAACGGCTTCTCTCTCCTATGAAATATGCTATCCTCTCTCCTACATATTGTCTGTCTGTGTACACAGACTGCAGGGTCATGTTCTACGCCAGCCTCTCTTTTCATGTAATCACATCGGTGTCCATAAAACCATAAACCATCGATTGTAGATGGTCTCAACCTAAAACTAAAGAAATAAAACTTTTTCTTTATATACGTGTTAAACTTCAAACATTTATTGAATAGGACTTATCCCTAGAAAAAAATGTAACATTACTTTTTGTGGATCAAAGCATCGAATGCACTTACAATGATCGTATCCATAGGCTGACGTTGAAGTTTATGAAAGAAAAATCGGATCAGCTAATTGATTGGTTGATTCTGATGTATTATTAATTAGTTCTATGCTTCAATAGATTAAAGAAGTTGATTGGAAGATTGATTACTATTCGAAGAATGCAAGAGTACATATAGGGTGGAGCCCAACAATTACAGGCAATAAAAAAGGAATATACATGGCAACTTATATCAACTTTGACTATACATTTAATCTAGAATATTTTCATATTATTTGATTGCATTATTTACGGGATTATTTACGTGAGTTGTTGATGTTGATGCATGTGTTGTAATACGCCCCCGCAAGATAGAGGTTCCGTCAGAAACTCCAATCTTGGATCGTAACTTTAAAAATGGAGCTCGAGCGAGTGGTTTAGTGAGAGTGTCCGCCAGTTGATCCGTGGAGTTGATGTGTTGGACCCGTAGGGTGCCAGCTGCTACTTTTTCACGAACAAAATGATAATCTAAAGCAACATGTTTCATACGCGAATGATAAACGGGATTAGCACACAAGTAAGTGGCTCGGGTGTTATCACAGTAGAGTCGAGGTGACATGGTCATGGAGAGACCGAGTTCAGTGAGAAGATTTTCAACCCATGCAAGGTCGGCAGCGGCATTTGCAAGAGCTTTATATTCAGCCTCGGTAGAGGACCGAGAAACTGACTTTTGGCGAGCAGATTTCCAAGATATGATATTGCTACCGAGATAAAGAATGTAGGCCGTTGTAGAGCGACCGGCTGTGGAGACGCCTTCCCAATCGGAGTCAGAAAAGGCCGTGAGCTCGAAGGGAGATTTCTTGTTCAAAAACAATCCGTGATAAAGTGTTCCCTTAAGATAACGAAGCAAACGTTTAAGAGCCTGCCAATGTGTTTGAGTCGGTTGATGCATGAACTGGGAGAGCCTGTTTACAGCAAAGGAAATATCCGGTCTTGTGAAAGCAAGATATTGAAGAGAACCCACGAGCTTACGATACGGTGTAGGATCAATGTTTGGAGTTCCATCTTCAAGTGTCAGAACTTGAGACGAACATAGTGGTGTTTGAACTGTTTTAGCTCCATCCATCCGTGCGTAGTCAATAGATCATGTATATGTTGGTGTTGGGACAAAAACAGACCATGTGTAGTGGGGATAAGTTCGACTCCCAAAAAATGGTTAGGGTACCCCAAGTCTTTAACCGAAAACCGAGATGCAAGGCTGTTAACAAACTCATCCATGAACGCATTGTTGTTGCTTGTCAAGAGAATGTCGTCCACGTAAACTAAAAAGTAGCACATGGTACCATTGCTATTATAGATGAAGAGTGAAACATCCGCATGGGATTTGGTGAAACCGAAATCAACCAAGAAGGATGTGAGAGCCATGTACCATGCACGGGGTGCCTGTTTTAGGCCGTATAGGGACCGTCGGAGCTTGCATACATGAGTTGGGAATTGCGGATGTATATAACCAGGAGGTTGTATCATGTATACTTCCTCTTGCAAGTGCCCATTCAGAAACGTATTGTTGACGTCCAGTTGACGTAAGGACCATCCCCGAGATAAGGCAATAGTAAGAACGGTGCGTATAGTTACGGGCTTTGTAACGGGACTGAATGTGTCGAAATAATCTTTCCGGTATTCTTGCAAATAACCTTTAGCTACTAAACGTGCCTTGTATTTATCAACACTACCATCGGGATGTCGTTTTATGCGGAAAACCCATTTGCATCCAATCGGTTTGCTAGAGGGTGGTGCAACAAGTTCCCATGTTTGATTCCGGAGTAAGGCATTGTACTCGTCATCCATGGCCTTACGCCAAAGCGGATCTTTGGATGCTTGAAGATAGGTGTTTGGTTCAAGAGATTGCGGCATAGGATGAACAGTGGTGGAATTAACGAAGTGTGTGTTAAAGTATTTTAAATTTGGTTTTCGATTTCTTGGAGGCAAGGAGGAGGGTGGGGTTGGGTGTGTGGATGAAGAAGTGGTGGATGAAATTGATGGGTCTGAGTTGGGATCAGTGTGTAGAGAATTTCAGATAGAAATAGATGGAGAGGAGAGAACACTAGGAGTGGGGGTTATCGAAGATGTAGAGGTGGGATTAGGAGTGGTGGGTTCATGGGGAGATGCATGTGGGGTAGGGAAGGATAATGATTCATTATGAGAAGGTGCATGTGTTATGGTATGTGAAGTGGATAAAATGTCTGTGGGATTAGGAGGCACATGCAAATGTGGTACATGTGAGGAGATGGGTAGGTTTGTAGATGGCACGTGCACTAGGGATGTAGGAGTGGATGAAGTAGATAAAAAATCATTAGTGGTTGGTAGAGGATGTGGTGTGGAAGAGTTACATTTGGAGGGAAAAATGTCCTCGACAAAAACAACATGTCTAGAATGATATAAGCAATTGGTTCGAGAATCCAAACATTTGTAGGCGGACTTCGATGTGGAATATCCTAAAAAAATGCATGGTTGAGAATGAGGTTTTAATTTGGATGTGGCATAAGGTTTAAGCGACGGATAGCATAAACATCCGAAAGTTTTAAGTTTGATATAATTTGGCGATGCACGGTAAAGCATTTGATATGGTGACTTGGATTGAAGAATTGGCGTAGGGAGGCGATTTATTAGATAAACCGCCGTTTGGAACGCATGAGACCAAAAAGAGAGTGGTAAACCGGCATAGTGGAGTAGGGCAAGGCCGGTTTCCACAATGTGGCGGTGACGGCGCTCAGCGATTCCATTTTGCTCAGGTGTATGTGGGGGGTGGTATAGTGGGAGATCCCCGCGGATTGGAGAAAAGGCCAAAGACCGATGTATTCACCACCATTGTCAGTAAAAAGTGATATGATTTGGGTTTGAAAATTTTTTTCCACGAGTAGTTTAAATGTGGGAAAATAGTAGACACATCGGATTTGCGTTTGATAGGGTAAAGCTACACATATTTAGAATAGTAGTCGACAAACACAACATAATATGCAAACCCGTCAATAGACTTTTGTACCGGGCCCCGTACATCCGAGTAAAGGAGTTGTAATGGCTTAGTGGCAACAAACGAGTTTCGTCCAAATGGCAACTTGTGACATTTATTAATAGCACACGATTGACAATGTAAGGTAGAAAATGACAAGGATTTAAAACTAAGACCAAGGTCTTTACAAAGAAGTTTAAAAATACGAAAGCACGGATGTCCAAGTCGATGATGCCATTGGAGTGGTGACGAGGTTGTAGTAGTATTAATTTGTGGAAATGAGATGGCTCGATTTAGATAGTAAACATCATTGATGTTCTCCCCCGCATGATGGGCGCCCCCGTTTTCAGATCCTTCACAAAAAATGAAAAGGAAAGAATTCAACAAAGACATGATTAGTACGACATAATTTTGCAACCAATATTAAATTATTACGCATGGTAGAAACACATAAAATATCGGGTAAAGATAATGATTTGGTTTTAGTAGAAAATTGAGTTGAACCAATGTGAGATATAGAGAGACCCGTACCATTACCGAGAACAATTTCATCGGGACCGCCATATTCGGAAACCGATGAAAGTGTGGCTGGGCATGAGGTTAGGTGATGCGAGGCACCACTGTCCATCATCCACATGTGAGATCCCGGAGCCGAAGTGGCTGTGTTAACCGTAGGATTAATCGAGTGACCGTGGACTGCAATTTGATTGTCTTTTAGAAACCGAGCGAGCTTACGGCAGTCACGAGTGTCATGACCCGAGATGTTACAGAAGTTACAAAATAGATTTGCACGGGTACCAGATGAACTCGATTGGAACTTGTTAGACCGGGGTGTTCGTTGGGATGAGGCAGGCAACTGAACCCGGGCACTGCGATTTGTGAAGTCAGGGTACGAACGGGTCGTGTTTCGAGCTTGCTGCCTTTGGGTAACATTGGCGGTAGCAACAATGGGAGCTATGGGTTCAGCCGATTGCAATGAACGTTCAAAGTCCACTAGTTTGTCAAATAATTCTGGATACGGAACCGTGGTTTCACGAACCTTAAGAGCAGCGGTAATGTTGGCGTATTCATCACCAAGTTGGGTGAGAATGTGGACCATAAGATCCTCCTCGCTGACGGGACTTTGAACAAGCGCCAATTCATCGGCAATGGAACGCATCTCATTGAGGAATTCGGTGACAGATCTGCTGCCCTTGGGGTTTTTTGCAAGTTTTGTCTTCAAAGAAATTATTCTGGAGCGGGATTTGCTTGCAAAGGAAGCGGTTAAACGATCCCAGGCATCCGTGGCAGTGGTTGCCGAAGCGATGAGCGGTTGAATGTCATCAGAACAAGAGCCGAGAAGAGCACTAAAGATGACCTGATCTTGTCAAAACCAGGTGGCATAAGCGGGGTTGGATTTGACGGTATCGTTGTCAGTAAGTGTTATTGGGGGAGCCGGAGTAGCTCCGGTGATGAAGGCTTCAAGTTCGAGACCGACGAGCGTGGATTGCACATGGCGTCTCCAAACAGAGAAGTTTTGTGAAGTAAGTTATGTTGAAATGGGTAGAGGCTGTGATGGTGATGATGGTATTTGAAGCTGCCATGGTAACAAGGAAGATCAAAAGGAAAAAAAAGAATAGGAAAGGATCGATGGGAATACTCGTGAGAGTTTGTCTAGGCTCTGATTACCATAAAGAAGTTGATCGGAAGATTGATTACTATTCGAAGAATGCAAGAGTACATATAGGGTGGAGCCCCACAATTACAGACAATAATAAAGGAATATACATGGCAACTTATATCAACTTTGACTATACATTTAATCTAGAATATTTTCATATTATTTGATTGCATTATTTACGGGATTATTTACGTGAGTTGTTGATGTTGATGCATGTGTTGTAATATAGATAAACAAATATACTCTATTTTCATCTTTTGTAGTACATTCGAATATTATGAAATTCCATCACAAGTTGACACGTCTAATATTCATAAAAAAAAAAGATAATGAAAAGCTTCACAAGTGAAAATGGAATTGACCATTTGTTTCATAAAAATCCAGATAATCTTACAAACTCATTTATGCAAATACTCCTACTATGTTTGGCTTGCTATTCGTGGAGCCAAACTAGACCAACTAACTAAACGTTTCGATCGAGTCTATTTGAACCAGTCGGTTACCGATCGAACTAGTTATAACCGGACCGGATGCATAGTTGCACTGATTTTATTATCTTTTTAATTTTTAACTTCTAAAATATCATTTTTTTAATTTTTTTTGTCGTAGTCTTCATACATATAAACTTTAGGATATTAGATTTAAATAGCCCTAATTTTCACTAATTGGCCGATATCACTCTCAGCTTTCGATTTGTACAACACCACTCTCAACTTATTAGTATTCTCAAACTAATTGAATCCTAACTCAGTTAATTTTTTGCTAATGTGACACTTCTGCGGTGACGTGGCATCTGACGTGGATTTTTTGCTAACGTTGCGTCTGACTTGGTTTTTTGATCATGTGGCAGCTGGCATGGCGTCTAACTTGGCTTTTTTGATGACATGGCATCCGACGTGACACTGATTTGGTGGAATGGCAGCTAGGGCTGCAAATGAACCGAACGAACACGAACAACTTGTTCGTGTTCGTTTGTTAAGAAATATATGTGTTCGCGAACTGTTCACGAACACTTATCGAACAAGATTTTATGTTCGTGTTCGGTTGTTAAGGAAATGAACTTGTTCGTGTTCGTTTGTGTTTGTTTGTTAATTTTAGGCAACGAACGTTGACGAACACAAATTAGCACAAACTAATGTTCATGAACACAAATGAAAATAAACAAACAGAAACAATCGTTCATTAACAGAATATATAATACACTTATAATACACTGACACTTATTAGATATTTATATTGTTGGTATTTTAAACTATTTAAATAAATATAAAAACTAAAATTCTAATGAACTATCGAACACAAACGAACACGTTACCGAACGTTCACGAACATAAATGAACGAACACGACCTCTGTTCATGGTTGTTCATTTAACCAAACGAATGAAATTTCTTGTTCGTGTTCGTTTGTTTAATAAACGAACGAACACAAACGAACTTCCCGCCGAACGGTTTACGAACTGTTCGCCGAACATTTGGTTCGTTTGCAGCCCTAATGGCAGCTGATGTTAGCAAATTGGGTTAGTTTGGGAGTGTTATCGGCCAATAAGTTGAAAGTTGGGAGTTGTTTGGTACAAATCGAAAGTTGAAAGTGTTATCAGCCAATTGGTGAAAGATGAGATTATTTAAATCAAATATCTCATAAACTTCTAAATTCCATTATATATAACTAGTTATATATACATATAAATTTTTTAATAATTTAAATAATTTACGACATAAAAGCTTTTAGAACCGGTTTGACGAGTGGAAAGGTAAGACGACCAAGTCACTTATGAAAACACTAGTTTTTCTTTAACATAACGAAGTAAACAAAATGATTAAAATACCATAACTACACATCTACACATGCACATGAAATACAAACACTTCCATATGATAAAGGGTATGGATTAAAGTGACATTTTTTCCTAGCATTTGTTTGGAAAAAAAGGGTAGAGAGGTGAATGATGCAAATTGTCCCAACAAATGTAGATATGGAGGGGTAAAACAAGAGGAATGTGTTCCAGATTCTTGAAACAAGTGGTGAACATGCATGTCCATGATGATGATTATGATCATCATCATTATGATGGGCATGATTTATAGGAACTTGCTCACTTTATGATTTTGCATAAAAGCTGCTTTTCAGGTTATATTACAACAGAAGAACTAAATTTTGTTTTAAGATTATCTTTAAATTAATATGTTTTTTTTGAAAGGCCTTTAAATTAATATGTGACTTATGAAGTTGGTCTCCATGTCCTATTAAATGTCAAATCTTGTCGGTCTTATGATATATGTTCTCTCCAAACATAGGATATGATTAAAAGCATGGGTTTGTTGGACAAACGTGACGGATAAGGTGATATTTCTTGTTTGGCCATTAAGAGTATATGGGTTCTTCAACGATTTACTGAATGAGAACTTATTAGTTAGGGTATAACTTTTCTCCCCGACTACAATTACGACACATGTTTTGTTTTGCTAAACGCACTTAGGTTTATTAAAAGAAAGTCGACAAATTATGATGACCGGTTGCAGTGGCGGAGCTAGCCAAAAAATTCAGAGACATCCCAAATTATATTTTTAGGGATTAGGGGTATCCTTTATATAAAACCGGAATTTTTTATTTTTTTACCCTATGAAAACGGTATGGAGACGGGGTCGAGTGGTTACACTAGCTCCGCCCCAGACCGGTTGGCCGAACCGATCTCTCTACTATGTGTCCACTGTGACATACAATGGTGACTTAGGTTTTATGTTTTTGGAATAAGACTTGGTGCATATATGTTTCTTTTGTTAGTTCAAGTGATGAAAAAGACAAGCATGAAACTATCATGTAACAATAGACTATCATTGCCATTTATACTTTTTTCAATCGTACAAATTACTCAAATTCCACTTTCATTCATTTGTGAAAATCACCACCAATGGGTAAAACGGTAAAACACAGTGAGAGTTATGTTACCTGGATATTGAATATCGTTTTTTTTTTCTTTCCAATATAACCTTAACCTTAAAACACATGTAGCTTTGAAATACAAAAGTTACTAATCATATAATAACCGAGATTAATAACTATTTCACTTATATATCTCACTCAGGTTTACCTGTGTAAAATTCATTAGTATAAATATAATAGATTTAAGTAATTTTTAACAGTTAGAAAGTTTGTGTTTTATTAATAAAGCAATCTTAAAAATTAATTAATATTTTGTGAGTTTCGCTAGAAAGAAACAACATTCAAACTACTTTTCTATTAAGGAGGATACTACCGATTTTTTTTTTTTTGCTAAGAAACAACATTCAAACTACCATACCATTAAGGAAAGAACTACCATAATTTTTACACCAAACAATTTAAGTAGTTAATCTCATTGAATATGAGATATGTTTTTACAAAAGATGCACAAATAAAGTTTATGTAATGTTAAAAACGAAATTCGATAAAATAATAATATTTATAAACAAGAAGATTTTTTTGCCATATGTACTTTCCTTTAGGAGAATATATGTACTTTCCATTAGGAGAATAAAGAACAAACCCTTTATAAACACTTAAATTGACCTAGAATATTTACAGAAAGTAACTTCCGCTAAGTGAGTAAAAGTGAAATATATGTGCTTAGTTATAAGGCTACACGGTGTTAGGACGTTGGTAGGGTGTAGACTCCCATGAGGGCAATGTAGGAACGTGGGCACCACTCTATAGAACAGTTTTGTGAATCGCGTGGCATATGCCATGGCCGCTACAGAGTTGAAAAGTGAAGTTTGTAGGGTTGGAGAGGATCATTACCACATTTCATAGGATAGTGATGGAGATTGGTGATGGAAGATTTGGTGATGTGGAGGATGATCATAAGGTGGAGGTCCATCACCACACAAGGCTACAAAGTGTGAGGGACTTGAGACTTCCATGAGGGTAGTCGAGGAACATGGGTACTAACCCTCACGGAGCAGGTTTGTGAATCACGTGGCTTGGGCCACGGAGCCAAAAAGTAAAGTTGGTGGGGTTGGGAGAGGATCATTAAACACCCCATAGGATGGTGATGGAGGTTGGTGACGAAGGAAATGACGTGGAGGTGCATCACCACACCCAACAACTTAGACGTTTTAAAAACCTTACGAATTATTAAATCGATCACGTCATTAGTTCAATAACTGTACTAGCTGAACCGAACTAATAAACAATATGAAGTCAGAACTAGTTTTTAGAACATAATTATACATCACATTTAATATAAATAGTATATTCATATGTTGTTTATACTTAAGCCTTTGGTCTCGTGGTATACAAATGGGACATGGTGTCCCACTCAAAAAGGTCGAGAGTTCTACTCCCGCAATGAACAGTGATGTAAAATTAGAAGTAGATTAGATCATTACAATATATATATATATATATTATATATATATATATATATATATATATGGTAAGGTTATGCGAGAACCACCTTTATTGCAAAATAAAATATAAAAAAATCAAAAAGGAACTCAATTTTTTTTTTAATAATTTTTAATAAAAATCGTTATAAAAACTTTTTTTTTCGAGTAACATTTATCCATGCACATGTGCATATGTATCATAACTTCGACAAACTCAATAATACGTTATCACTAGTAGACAATTGCACTTTAATTTACAATACCATCCATAATACACTCAATTTTAAGTTAAATACACATGTGCATCATTATGTATAACAATTATATATGGTGTTTTGGTACAAAACGTTTTTGATTTTGAATTGTGAAGTAGGCTCATATATATGTTTTTTGGTTAATTATATCTAGTGGTTGATAGGTTCATTATAGTTGTCACTTTATGATGTAATATGTTGATTGGATGGTATAAACGGTGTTGATATACATGTAATAAAGTGGAAATATTGGTATTGTATTATAAATGGTAGGAGATAATGATATTGTATTATGGATGGTAGGAGGTAATGAAAGTGTATTATGGATGGTATGATAGATGAAAGAGAAAGTGTATTCAAAGTAGTATACAAAAACACCTTATTTCATGTTAATACATATAGATGCACATGTGCATTTCTTATATTGGTAACGTAAAAAGTAATGTATTACACATGGTAGTGTAAATGAAAGTACAATTGTCTAATGTTTGTAATGTATTACGGAATTTGTCAAAGAAATGATGAAAATGCACATGTGCATGGTATTGTATTATGGATGGTATGATAGATGAAAGAGAAAAATGTATTCAAATTAGTGTACCAAAACATCTTATTTCATGTTATATATATAGATGCACATGTGCATTGCAAATATTGGTAACGTAAAAAGTAATGTGTTACACATGGTAGTGTAAATGAAAGTACAATTGTCTAATGTTTGTAATGTATTACGGAATTTGTCAAAGAAATAACGAAAATGCACATGTGCATGGATAGTTGGTACTCAAAATTTTTATTTTTTTTTGAAATTTTTTTATTGTGAGTAAATATAGCGACTTTTTCAAAAAAAATATTAAAAAACAAAAAAAAATTTTGGTATTTTTTTTGGACTTTTTAGGTATTACTGTTTGTGTTCACAATGTTTCTCGCGGTTCTCGCAATAAAGGGTGGTTCCTAACGGATCCTTGTCCTGTATATATATATATATATATATATATATATATATATATATATATATATATATATATATATATATATATATATATATATATATATGTAGGGTAGGGTTCAAATGAGAACGCTAAATATCGCGAGAACCGTGAGAACAAATAAAAAAACCACGAAAACTTGGTCAAAAACAATTCAAATTCAAAATTTCTTTTTACACTTATCATTATTATTCGAATACAATGTTAGAAATTTAATTTACACGTTTAAATTTACGTGAATTCGTAAATAATTTTTTTAACACATGTGTAAGTTTGTCATTTATATATGTGTAAATTTGTTATATTTACACATGTGTAAAAAATCTAATAAGAGTGATTTTGAGGGGAAAATTGAATTATTTGATGTTGTAAATTCTTATTTTAATGTTGTATTTTAATTACAATGAGGTTTGTATTAAAAAAATGATTTTGATTGGTTTTTTCATTTGTTCTCAAGGTTCTTGCAATATTTAGCGTTCTCAAGATCACCCTCCCATATATATATATATATATATATATATATATAGGGCGGTTAACATACAATTTCTCTTAACGTACGCTAACGTACGAGATTCAGATACAACATGCGGGATTTTCCCCTTTAACATGCGAGATTATTTTTTATCAACATGCGGCTTTCGAGTCGTATAACATGCGTGATTAGGGTTCGTTTTCCTGCATCCTCTGTTCTACGGTATGCTTTTGAGTCTCTGTTCTACTGTCTGAATCAAAAGCTTTGTCGTGTTCATCCTCTGTTCTACTGTTTTTATTTCAAGTCGACGTTTTTGATGAAACTTTTCAAAATTAACGATAAATTTGGCCCTCATTCGATGAAATTGACTGAATAATGGCCAATTGGAACCCAGATTGAGTCGTGAATTTGTTGACACTTTTCAAAAAATCATGCATGTTATAGTGTAAAATCACGCATGTTGTCGTACGTAATGTATGTTAAGCCGTAATGTATTTTACACTTTCTATATGTATATAAAAGAAACACCTGTTTTAACAATAAAAAAGCAAAATAATGAACACATTTTTTAGAGAGTATTATACCAATCACCTAGAATTACAATATAGTTAGTTGACAAACACTTTTATATGTGTATCGGGATCCTAAGTTCAAATCTTAAAGTCTACAAAGGAATATTTCGACAAACAAAAAAATTCTCAAAATAGGTCAAAATCACTGGAAAAGTTCAATGGTTTAACCATATTATTTAAAAAAACGACTGGTTCAACTAGTGTGGTACAAGATTTGCAAACCGAACCGATTAGGGTCCAATGCCCAGTCCAGTCCAACTTTAACCACACTGCACACAACACACTTGCAATAATTAAGGTTTAAATTGTGTGGTGTTGTGAGGGGTTCAATCCAAGCAAAACTCATATTTTTATTTGTGTTAGAACATCAACACTAACCCGAACACATTTAAAAATAACGTAACACAAACCTAACCGATTTATCTAAACATGTCAAAAGTGTTGACGTGTGGTAATCAATTGTAAGCATGTTAATCGGATTAATAAGTAATGAAAACTGGGTTGAACGGGTCATAAACAAGTTGGCGGGTTGACAATTTTAATTAAATAGGTTAAATGTGTTAGATATGGGAGTTTCACTACTAGAAGTGATCGGTGATCAATTAGTACATCAGATCGTCGGTAATCCCTTAATGACATTCCATCACAAATCCGTCTGAAGCTATCAGTTTGGACGACTTTTCAAAAATGTCGGTGATCTGTTGGTACATCAAACCATTGGTAACCCCCCACGAAAATCCGTTGGTAATCTTTCTCAAATGATATTACCCATTAACAAAACTCCAATGTATAATTAACGGCAAATTTTTTTACCAACGGATATGGTAGTTGTGTGAGTCTTATTTCTAGTAGTGTTTGTGTCGTGTCGAAAATAATTTGTATGCATTTTCTTAATAATAAACATGTTTAAACTAGTAACACATCTTTTTAGTACATCTACCCTAGCAAATGTTTTAGTAAATCTGCCACAAGTCCATTTAAAAGAGAAAAGAAAAAAAAAAACTATGAAAAAGTAATCACACGCATTATGGGGTAATTATGAATCAGGATCCCATGCTTTGCCCCCTAACATCCTTGAGTTTTAAAGATAAAAAGCCAAGTTTACTTTTTAATAATATTTTTTGATCAAGATAAATGTTTAATTTTCTATCCTTAATTAATCTTTCCAATTTAATATTATATTTAATAAAAATGGGAGGCAATATGATGATCAATTCCACCATGAAAGACAAAAAGAAGTTTTTGACATATAATTAGTTATTTCATTGGTTGCCAAAAGTAGCTTAACACATCATTTTTCCATCTTCATCCCAAAAGGATATATGTATATGTCAAACACAATGGCCCTCCTTTGTTTGCTTTTATGATATTTTCTCTTTCATATGCTCATGCTTATGTTTTATGTAAATGTAACAAAGTTGAGATATTTGTTGGTGGTAATAATTGGGAAAAAAATAGAATTAACAACAAATTTGCAAAAGTTGGTTGCTATATAAACTGAAGTAAACAGACATAACTAGTAAGAGTTGGTTGATACTTAAGGGAGCGCATGTATCAAGTGTTAGGAGATTAATGCTAGTGAACAATAGCATTGGGATAGAGTTTAAGAAGTGAATTAAGATGTTAACATATGATAGTTTCTTTCTTTAATAAACCTAGAATAGTAACAAGCTCTATTTATAGTGTTGCTAAATGAACAGTAGATAACTTTTACACGGCCGTTCCAACGTTTTTAGAGACTCTAATCGAACTACAAAGTAGAGGCCCTTTTGCAAAAATATTCTTTTCAACATAGTGATTGTAATCAATAATACATATGATTTCGTATTTCAGAATGATAAATTTCTTAAATATCATATATAGTATATAGAGATTAATAAAAAAATTAGTCGTTAGAGTTAACCCACCTTGGTAATTAGCCCTAATTTCGCCCATAAGTTCTCATCCAATCCCGACGGACCTAATAGCATGAGTGATTATCGTTAGTGATAGCCGATAGCCTAGAAAATCGACAGAGCATGTTGCGATGGGACGTGGGAACGATGATTACGACTCTATTTATAGGGATTTTAGGCGTTGATTCGCTGAATTTTGATGGGGTTGAATGATTGACGGGTGCTATCGATATGTCTGTAGCTTAATTCTTCTAAACTGGGCCTTGAACGTGGGCTTTTTTTTAAACAGTTTTTATCTTAGCTTCTTTAATAAAATAACTGGTTTAGTTTTGTTGTTATTTGAGCCTATACATATACAATATAAGTTACTAAAAATTAGAGGCCCTTGATTTTTTGTGACCCTATGCTTTTTCCTAGGTTGGAAAGCCCTTGAAGCCGGCCCTGACTTTAGTATATAATTTAACAAAGAATTAGAACAGTTTTTTGGAATGTCCTAAAGAGTCATTATCAATTTTCAACTTGTTTTATTATCCTAACCATACGCCATTAAAAAAAACACTTCCCTTACCAGGGTGGTGAAATACGTCAAAGAGAAATGCAGGTCGATCAAGATTCAAGGCATAACGTTATTTTACCTATTCAATTACTGTGATCTTTAATATAGTAAGATTCATAACACTTAGTTTGAAATATAGATTTTAAATTCATCCTTTAATAACATTACCTAAAACAATCAAGTCTTGAAATCTCTAGTCTTCGCAGCTTTAAACAATAATCATTGGATTAATCTGCAATTAAAATTCTCATGCTTCCGTTCAAAAGATAGAATGGTGTTATGGTTGTCCAAATTAAAGGATACATGAAGTGGTGGGTACCAATTTAACATCATTAGGGTACGTTTTTTTTTAATCTTCTATTGAAAATGATATTATTTGCTACCCACTAATTATTGCAAAAGTGCTTTTACGTTTTTATTTGAATATTGAAACGAAACCCTACCACATTACATCTTATTTCGGTATTTCCATTTAAACTTTTCTGTTTGTCAAAAGAAGAAGATACAATACGCTTTCGGCATTTTAAATGTTTACCTGTGTTGTATCGTTAGTTAGATAACCAAGGTCACACACAACCAACAAGTTATAGTTAGTTATTTTTCATTTTACATCCAAAACAAATTCACTTTAGAAGTATTTTATAAAGTTAACGAATTAACTTTTTGACTATGACATGAAGGGAAAGCCACATCACCTTTTTCATGTCCCAAATACTACTACACTTGAATTAAAGAGGGCGGCAAAAGGAGCTGTGTTAGCCTGCTGACGGGCGTTAGAGAAGGGTTAGGGCCAGTTGCAAACCTACCAATCACATTTTTTTATTTTTTATTTTTAGTTAAAACCCTATATCAATGTGAAAGATTGGTTTAGTTAAAGCCAAATTGCCTACTTGGCAACGACGAAGTTAAAAGCATACACATAGCCTTGCAAAGTATAAACATTGCCTTCAATCTGTTTCAAGTTTTAAATAACTCAAAACATATTCTAATACTATAATCCTTTCATCCAATTCGATTAATAGTTTTATATATCTTAAAGGGACATGGTGTGTTAGTAAGGTGTCTCCTATCTATCATAGAGATAAGGGTTAAAATCCTATAAGGTACTTACCCCCTCCCAAAAAAAGAAAATCTTATAAGATACATGTATAAAAACACTTTAGGAATAGGTTAGTTTGTCAATAAAAAAAGGTAGTTTTATACATTTATTTCCATTCATATATTATATAAACGGTTTATATACGAATTAAGTTAATAAAATATCAACCGTAATATACGAATTAAGTTGATCAAAGAAGCAAAAAGAAGAAAAAGAAGATTAAAAAAAATTTAGAGGTTAAACATATCGATAGTGTTGACATATATTATGATATGCATCTCGAACATTTAACTTTAATTAACATACCCGATTATATTTAAAGACTTAACTCCGTTTCAAATGTGTATGTTACAACCAGAACAAAATTAAACATTCATATAACCATTATCTTTGATTCTTTGTAGAATATCAATTTCTAAATAAAAAAAGAACAAACTAACTTAGGTAAATAATGTCATAAATAGGTAATTGTGCGGACAGTTACATCAACATGTAAACTAATTATCAAAGTTCAAAAAAAGTTACATCAAAGAAAGTTATTAATATAAAATATTATATTATAAAACAATTAAGTATACTTGGTATCATAATCAAAGAAAGTTATTAATATAAAATATTATATTATAAAACAATTAAGTATACTTGGTATCATAATATTAAATTCCCTAAATGCTAGCAACCTCTAAATTGGGGTTAAATTATTAGACACTCTTCACCAAACGTTTGGGTGAAGGGGTGCACCTCTCATGAGTTGGGGAAAAATTTCGCCCACCTAATTATAATATGTCATGACATTTCCTTCTTATGCGTCCCTCTTGCCCAAAAACATAAAGTTTTCCAAAACCATTTAAAAAAACATGATTGGTTGAAAGCTGGTTAGACCCGCCACTAACCCCCTCCACTCATCTTCCCCACATGGGGCACATACTCACCACAAAACCAACTCCCCAAACCACAAAAATTGATGGTAGCACTCTCCCCTCGCAGCAAAACCACCACCCCGCATGCGCCCCGTTCCCCCTAAGGGAAAACATACTTGACATTTTGACCACACTACCAACACCACTAACAACTGAAAACTTAATGATGATCTCTAATTAAAGTTTATAAAATGGATTAGAACTTTTGTAAGTGACAAGTTGTAACATATATTCAATAGGGGACATCAAAGTCAACCAGCAAAGGGTCAACGGACCCCAAACTTCCTTTTTTCTCCATATATACATGCATGTATAATATGGCTGGTTTGGGTGTTTGATAAAAAAAATAGGATGTCAAATTACAAGAAAGCTCATCCGTTATATATTCCTATTAACATAAATTCTGACCAGCAGAGGATCAAAAGACCATTCGGTTTCCCTCTAGTTATGCCCGTATCAAATGGCTAGTTAGATTGTTCGATTAAAAGAATCATGGTAAAATATCATCTTTGATGATATCATACACGCTTTAAACAACGATAGAACATATTCTAAGTTAATAATAAGCCAAGCATATATCCAAATGTCTCAATTGCGTAACTTGTGTGAATTAGATACCAAATCCGAAGTACAATATCTTAAGTTGAATGTTTACCTTTTTGAGTTACATAATTTTTGTTCGAATATAATGATAGGACGTGCGCAATATATTCTTTAAAAAGGTAGAATAGATGCCAAGGACCTCCTAAATCCACTCATTTAGAATAAAACCAATGGTGGTTTGGATATATTATGACCATAAAGCAGCTAGTTAGTCAATGGTTTTCAAACTCACGTTAAAAGAACTAACCCTCTAAAGATAAGTATACCATTGGAACACTACATAAAGTACACGTAATGTCCTATCAAATAATATCCTTAGCAATCCGACACTAGTGGTTGATGCAGGTCCAAGTGTTGAAGATCAAGCCATGACATTTTCGGGGGCCAATAATCGAGCTACCAAGGGTGATTTACGAAAACGAGCATAACTTTGGCTATGGGTCTCCGTTTTAGGCATTTGACCAGTCCAATCGAAGCTTGAAACGAGTAACACTTTCTGACAATCATGGCAAGGACCCAAAGGGGCCTTGTCCAAGTTTTGGTCCAAAAACGCAACCTAATGAGAGTTATGGACATTTTTATGTTTTTTCAGTGCTTTATGCATTTTGTTTTTTGGCTTGTGGCTGGCCTATGGCCTTTTTTGTGGCCCATTTTGACTTTCTGTCTTTACTTTTGTGGCCCATTTTGAATTTCTGTCTTTACTCATATCATATAAGTAAAGACAGAAATTCAAAATGGGCCACAAAAAAGGCCATAGGCCAGCCATGTAATTCGAATAGTCAATTATCAATTTTGACAATAATCAGTTTTCACTTTGAATTCTCTGTCTTTTGGGTTGAATTTGTGGTGTTTGGGGAAGATCATCACGGGTATTCGTAGAATCAACGTGATCAGTTCTTCATTATCGTATCACACGCTACATCAGTGGTACTATTAATCTTATTAAACTCAAATAAGTTTTATATAATGTATTAATTTTAAAACCATGATAAAATAAAGTCCTGTTTTTTATTCTTTTTAGTATAGTATAATATTGTTATATTTTTTTGTTGTAAGGTTACATCGTTGACATTGTGTGGTTATATCATTTTAATGGTACGGATATGTGTTTGTGTATGATTATGATTTTATGAAATGGTCAGTTTTTACTCTAAAATGGTTAGAGTTGATAAACGAAATAAACTAGTATTAGGGACTCGCGCTTTGCGGAGGGACCGTTAAACCGAAAAAAATAAAAGCGAAAGTGTTAGAAGGCGTGTTAACTCGCAAAAATTAGATCCGAAACGTAAAACACAAAAAAAAATAACTAAGTTGGCTTAGCACTCGCGAGTTGTGACGGGACTGTTAAACCACAAAAAATAGATAAAAAAACGTTGAACCACATACACGCGTTGTAGCGTATATATTTGCAAGACTTACACCGAAATGTAAAATGACAAATTTGTAAAAGATTTAAAGTATAAAGGAACAAAGTTAAAAGTGGAAAATTATTAGGGTTAGAGTGAAAACTAAGGCGTTGAAAAAATAAAGCTAAAAGATGAAAACTAAATGGTTTAAAATTAAAAATAAAAATAAAGAAAGAAATAACATGGATATAAGAAATGCATGTGTAGGTATATATGGATATAAGATTTGATGTATAGTTGGATATGTCATATGTAGCAACAAAATGATGCATTATGAACTTGTAAATCAAGCTTAATTGTTTGTAAAAGATTAAATAGTATTTTTGCCCCCATAAACCAAAATTGTTGATTAATATAGGATAAATAAATCAAATCCAACGGCATCAACATGAAACATTAGTATTTATGGTTTGTTATGAAAGGTTGCTCATAGCAGAAGTTGACTAAGTGTTATATATATTGTATATATCGACATAATCATATTGGAAGATGTGTTGTATGTGTTTGTTCTTGGTGATTGCAATAATTATAGTGTTTACAAGTCAAAGTTTGAGTTCATTGGCCACGAGTCGACAAATTTATTTTATACCTTCAAGCCCTACTTGATGTGTTTATAACTTCTTTTTCACTTATTTCGCCTTTTCTACTTTTATATTTCAAATTTATGTATTTCCTTTTAATGTTGTCTTTTTTTTTTTAATTTTCTTTTACTTTTTTTTAATGTGTAAGTTACACAAATAAAAGAAAAATGATACAAGTATTATTAAAATCATCTAATTCACAGTTATAATCATATGTGACATTTGATTTCCAATTTGTCTCTCATGGTCTATTGTCTTGATTTCTAACATTATTAAGAAGTTGATATGTAAAATTAATACCAAAAACAATTAATCCACAAAAATAATAAGTATATAAATTGTAATATAAAATTATAATAAGCGTAAGAATTAACCTGGAAGCCGAAGTAATTTATTAGTGCTTATGATTAAAAAATATAAACCAGTAAATTTTTTTGGATAATAAATTAATCAAATCCAGTGCCGTGATTGGTTTATTGCTCTAGTCCAGATTCCCACCAGATTTATGGTGTAACCCACCTCATATAGGGTATGACCATATAATGTGGGTTATCTATAAGCCCAAATAGTTCTGCAAAGATTGAAATGGTTCACTTTAAAATATATGTTTAATGTTCAAATGGAGAAAGCCCAATAACGGGGTCGTAGTTATATAAATTTGATCATGACTTTAGTAGGCTCTCCTCAAAGGTCATTACAAAAAAAATTTATAAATTTAGAGTTAAAGATTCAATATAAACCTTATTTTATATAAAAACAGTGAGAACATATATCGAGTGTTGATTAATTGAATTAATGGTTAAGATTGATCATACATCATTATTAACAGTAATTATACTATTTAATGTGATTTAAGTGTGTTTTAGTCATTTTTCTCATTTTCCGTTAATACAAATTCCACCATGTTTTTAAAACTAAAATAACTTCCATATACTTAAATATTTTATTAAAAAATATACCATAAAATCAAGTATTTTTTTATCTTTAATATTTGTATAATATTGCTATATTTTTTTAAAAATTGACATTTTTTATAAAGTTACAAAATAGTGATTTAAAATTGTGCTAATATAAAAACAGCACATGAATTTGTATAATCAACACATACGCATATAATTATAACCAGCACATACGTACACAACTGTAACTAGTACATAATTTATATAAGCAACACATGAGTTTGTATAAATAGCACATTTGTATATAATTGTAACAACACATATATAAGCAACACAATAATTTGTATAATCAACACATTATTTTAAATTTGCCTTCATGATTTTAGGAGCTTTTACAAACCAACTTTAAACAAAAATACAAAAATGCCCTTCATACATGAGTCAGGGGATGACATGTGGCAGATTATTATGAATGATTTCTACTATTTTTATGCAACATAGAGTTTGTCTATTATATTTATTTCTATATTTAGTTAGAATGTGTCACTTTATTTTAAAATCTTGATCAAAATCTTCGATAGTTGGATTTCAACATTCCATCATATTAGTAAAGGAGTTCTATATGTTGCAATGAATTATTTAAATATTACAAAGCCCTCATTTCTTCACGTTGAACTACACGTTTCTTCAATCTTTCAGATTAATCAGTTTAAACAAGTGATGAGAACAGGGGCGGATCAAGTGCTACCAGAGGAGGGGACATCCACCAACCTTTAAATTACTTTCGTGTTATCCATACGTAAAAATCCCGAGCGCCTCCACAAAATTTTGCAACCCCCCCCCCCAAACTGACCCCATGAAATTTTAAAACCAACCCCTAAGAAAAACCAAATTAGAATTTTATAAATTTATAAATACGACTTTGATATAAACACTAATTATCAGTATAACTTATATAATTATAAATAAACTTAGGCCCTTAGCCCATCAATTTTAAACCATTGTGACATATCCCGATGACCGTTTTGACTTAGGCTCGATGACTATAAGTTTAGGTCGTTAACCCATGAATTTAAAGGTTTAAATAAAACTAAAATTAAAAAAAAGGAAAAATATACCCATGAATTCTAACCAGAGGTAAGGTTTTCTTCTCTGAAATTTGAATATCTCATTTGATGGTTAGTTATATTATTTTAATTTATTTGATTAGGTTTGTAACTTTGTATGCGACGAGTAGTGAATGTGGACTAGTAGATTGGGGGTGAAGCTATACTAATAAAATAAGTTCAAAGGATAGAGGATCACTTGTTCGCGCATGGTGATTGTGTGTGGTGGTAGTTCACAGTGACCTTGGTTCGTGTGTGGTGGCCTGAATCCGTGTATGGTTGCCAGTTGCGGCTCCTAGGTACATCGTTTCTGGCAAAAGGGGAAAAAGGAAACATGTTAATCGACTGGGAGAGAAAGATGAGTTTGTGATGAAGACATGGCAATGTAGACTAGTTTAGTGACTGATTAGAAGCCAACCATTATGGTTGGGATTTGAGAAGGATTGGAAGTTATTGTTAGATCTAAACTTGAGAATGATGTCATCAATGATTAGCGATTTTAGTGAAGACATCTGGCGACTTCGTTGACTGTCTGGAGTGGCAACTTTAGGATTTATATTGGTGTTCTTTTTTAGCAATTTTATCATGTGTATTTTAGCTACTTTAGTGGTTTTCTAGAATGAGACGATTTTGTTTGGAAAATGTGGCTCGCGATTTGTAATAGAGCTGTAGATATCATTTGTAAGAGTTGGCCATTTGTGAGCTACCGACCACCGAGGGAGCTGACCTAGGGTGAATGATTATGTATGTTTTTATCTAACTCAATGAGGCTTTATAGTTTTCAATCAATTGTTCATTTATCTTTCTATTTATGTTTGTTTATTATTGGCACAAATCAACTTGTCTCCATCTTATCTATCAAATTGGTATCAGAACCATGGTGGCTCGTTTCAGCTTCAGTTTGATCGGAACTAAGTGGACTATCAATAGGTATCAGAACCATGGTGGCTCGTTTCAGCTTCGGTTTGATTGGATCTTCACTGGAAAACCCGCCGGAGATGTTAAAAGTTCACACATTTGGTAATTTTTTTAGTTTTTGGAGTTGTTCCAGTTCTGGCACATATTCATTGGGTATAGGAATTGTTTTTAATGCTACAATCGTGAAGTTTTGGGGTTTAGGTGTGTGGCGGGCAGGGTTTCATCATGGTAGATGGTTGCTTAAAGGTTACTGATGGTGGTATTGTAAAGTATGAATGAATGGTTCTTTTCGTGGACATATAGTTCAAGCTTTATCTATGGTCATTGTGAATCTAAGGAGGTGGGTGACGATTGTTTGAATATCACAAGCTCAACTGGTTATGGCTTGTTCGATGGTGGATACTGTTTAATTCATTGGTGGTGATGATAGATTTGGGTATATTCTCTAAATCTTATGGTTTGATTCCGATAATTGTTATTCAAGCGGCTCTTCTTCATCTTGCCTCTGTTCTAGTCGATGGTCCACTTATATGTCACATAATGTTTTTCTTCATGGAATGGTTCTACAGATCTTTGGATAGTGAATGTGATCGGTGTTGAAGGATTGGTCAAACATATAGTTAAAGTGTTTTCCTTAGTACCCTTAACTAGTTAGTTAGTGGTAAGAAGGATGTTAAACCACAAAGAGTTTGTGGTCAATGATTGGATCTTGATTGATTAAAAAGGTTTATGTAGTCTTAAAAGTTTATTCGGAAGAAAGAATCACAATGTGATTCTTGTAGGTTTGTAAAAACATGACAATGATTTCAACTTGATCAATAATTATCAAAATAATGATAAAAAATGGATTTGTAACAATACCTGAGAAATAATCACATCTGGATTTTGGTAATTGCAAGCAGCCAAGATAAATCACAAACAAGCTTCAAGCATTCAAGCAATACAATTGAAATTTTAGATTTGTGCATTCTCGAATGAAGAGCATCAATAATCGACAACAAAATGTAAATGGCGCAAGAAAAAACCTTCACAAGATCATTTAGTAATTATACACCATTTGGATTCAAGAATGAAGAACAAACCCTAACATAAACTGACATCAATAGCAATTATCCTATCACAGTGTAAATGGTGCAAGAATTCCTTCACATAAGTGATTTCATAACCATATCAACAATCAATTCATGTTTTTCAATCAAACCATTACAAAGATAATTGTTCAAACCCAATGTTTATGAAAAACCCTAAAACATACAAAAGCCTACACTCGGGAATGATCATGAGGAGATTAGCCACTCATGACTCTTAATTTCATCTCTTGATATTCAATTGTTTGACGATTCTCTTCAATCGGATGGTTTTGAGGTGCCTTGGTGATTGGATCATAGGGGTGGCTCATGGCCTTGTAGGTTTCAAGTTTGTTGGTGATGGTTTGTTATAATTTGGATCAATATTGCTAGATGGGTTTATATGGTTAATTTTTTTTAGCTCAAGTTACTTCGTATATCTCCATGGACTATTTGGGCTGTATTAGGTATTTGAATTTCTTAGGCTGTTTGTTTCATTTGGCATTAAGGAGTTTTGGTTTGGGATTTAAATTTGTCTTTTTTTAATATTTGAACATTTAGTATTTTGAAACAAACTTAAAAACTAAAAACCTCGTAAATTTTGAGGAAACTATTTTCAATTGCTTTGTAAGATTTTAATTTCTTCAAAAATATTATATGTAAGTTTTGAAATTAAAACGTTAAGTGTGGGTTCCCATACTTGGACATTGTGTTTGTAGCCGTTGTGAACAACTAAACACACATTTTACCCCACATTTTCTACCCTCTACATTTTTATAGACACTGTATTTTACTACTATTCTAAATGGAAGGGATGTTCTTCCTTTAAACCTACAACCAAGCCAAAAGAATTTAGACCGAAAGCCCGATCGACCCAACCCGCTCAAAGATGAACCAAACCGTTGCCCACCCAACCATTTCCATTCCAACTGATGCAAACGCAATATCAATCATTCTACCCCCAACATCCGATCACTCCACACATGCTAACACAAACAACATGTGCCTATTTCATGTTTCAAGAATCCACAATGGACCGATACGCGTATCGTGACCCTATCCACCATTACCAAAACTTACCTTATAATCGTGACCCAACACGTATCGTTTCCGAATCGTAAGATAAAGGAAAGGAAGAAGGTTTCAAGTAAGTGATGAAGAAGAGCAAGAACAAGATAATATACTAGAAGAAGAAGAACAAGGCGATGTGGAAGTTTTCGCCAAGCCAAAATAAAAATACACAAACTATGCGAGACAAAAGAAGTGGAACAAAGAGTGGGAGATTGATATATGCAACGCTTATAGTCATAAATACGAAAAAAGAAATGAAGAAAAAGGTGATTCATTCTAGAGAAAAGTTCTCGAGCATTTTACGAGTTTAGTTGGTGAAACCTATCGCACCGTTGATTAAGTGTAAAGTGGAAGGCTTTAGCTAAAAAATTGAACCGCTTTAATGATTTTACCAAGAAACGGTATTATTATTATAAAATTTTTACATCATGTTTTTTTTACACTGGGGTATTATTTTTGTAAAATGTTTTAATTTATATGTATTTATATTTTTAAAATTTTATAGAATCAACGTTGGCCAAGTGGAAGATCGGATTTGGATGTTGTGAAGGAGGTTCTAGCTACATAAAAGAAAGACTACCATCAAGGTTTCAACCATTTAAAGTGTTGGGAGGTTATACGCAACCATGCTAAATGAGAACTTGTACCATTGATGGGTGAGGAGTTTGAAGGTGATCACTTGTCGAAAAGAACAAAAAACAGTTGTAACATTTTCAATTTTCACGCTTAGTTAGTTGATCTTGATCTTGCAACACGTCAATGAGAATCATATTAGAAAGCAATTCATGTTCACATTTGAAATGCTTAATCATTACGTAATGCCTAAACATAAATTCATATGTTGTAACATATGTAATTTTTATCTTGTAACTTATGTCACACCATTGTTTGGACATGGGTCTAAGCATATCATATACTAATTAGGTTTGTAACAACATAATCATAATAATAGGGGGACTAATTTTATTTAGAATTCATAGTTAAAATCTTTGTAAAAATACAGGTAGTCTTTAACAGACATATACAAGGCCACATCATCCGCATAACACAAATTTGAAATACAAGACCCACCATTAGGAAGATTAACACCTTTGACAACACCCCTAGAACCCACCCTATGCATAACAACATTCAAAGCTTCCATAGCTAAACTGAAGAGGAAAGGGGAAATGGGATCACCTTGACGCAACCCTCTTGAAGTTGAAATTTCGAAGTTGGCGACCCATTGACTAACACCGAAGCCCGACTAGACTTTAAACAAGCACCAATCCATCTTCTCCAAAGTAATGGAAAACCCATATCCTTAAAATAGAGAGGAGGAATTTCCAATTTAACGGGCCATAGGCCTTTTCATAGTCCACTTTGAAAATGAAAATATTTTAAAAGCATTTCTTAGCCCATGAAATAATCTTGCTAATTATCAACGGGCCGTCTAGAATCGACTTCCCTTCGAAAAAAGCAGTTTGGACCGGAGCCACGAGAGAAGCAATAACATATTTCAATCTCAACGCAAGATTCTTTGCAATCACTTTATAAAGAACACCAATCAACGAAACGGGCCGAAACTCACTAACCAACTTCGGGGTAAGTGGGTAAGGCACACCTCACCCTAAGAAGATAGTTAATTTATGTTAATTTTTTTTAAAAAATTATAAATTGGTAAAATGCTATTATACTTGCAATAGAGTAATAAATATATTCTTTTGTGCGAGAGATATAGCATAATACCGTCCGTATACAAACATGTTACAATAAATGTTACATAAATGTAAAGTGATAAAACCAACGTCTTCAACTATGTTCTTCATAACGTCTTCGACTACAACAATTGTACAAACTAAGTCGTTTAGATGGTGGCTAAGGCTTTGTGTTTAAAGCGTGCCTTTTAAAACAAACTTGGAGTCTTCTCTAAGAGTACTACTTGTTTGGCTTCCAGGATAGAACACTTGAAACAATATATACTACTGGAAAGGGCTCACACACTTGAGATAGCCGCTTGCTGGTGTTTTAGTAGTTGTGGTATGAGAAGAGTGTGGTGATATAGAGAAATGATTTGTAACAGTTCTCCTCACTGCTTTACTAAAAATGTGTTGCTAGCTTGTCTCTCTTGATTTTTTTATTTTGCGCGTTTATAGCTTTTGAGTCTCCTTAATTGATCTTACCAGTTCTATATACACTACAAAAAAATTGCCATGTAGTGGCACACAAAAAATGCCACAAACACTCAAAAAGTGCCACTAAAAACACATATAGGAATGAGCGGCACACAAAAAAAGGTGTCACTAAAAAGCGGTGCCACTAAAGGTGGCACTTTTTGGTGTGCCACTAGTGGCACTTTTTTAGCCAACTACCTCAAACTTTTGGGTTTTTAGTGACACTTTTTGTCTACCACTACTTAGTGACACATAATTTTTGCTACCAAATCACATCAAATTAATGTCACTATAGACATTTTCATATTAATTTTGATTAAACAAAATCATTATTTATTCACATTATAAAATAAACTATAAAATATAGAAATCATATTATTACTTTGATTCAAAGCCAGATCATTCTTCATACATATTCCAAATATTCACAAACAAATGTTTAATAATTGTCTTTATTAAGTCTAAATATCAAACATTTTAAACACAACTAATAAATGTATGGATATAAACTTGAAACTTCATTACGGTCATGGTCATGAACCTCCTTCACAATCCTGGAATAGTAGACTTATTACCAGTAGTGTTATATCATTCAACTGGAACTCCACAATAGTTGGTAAATTGTGTACTTTGTCCTCCTCAAGAACTGCAAAATAAATATTTATAAAAACTTCAGTAAAACAGCCATTTATCTACATGTCAAAGTTGTAAAAAAAATTAAGTGCTAAAATAGTTTACCTTTTCACAGGCAACAACACATCAATGAAGAAAAGTGAGAAAGTTTGAAGCCCTTGAGATGTTCCGTTATGCATATGAGACACGATAAATTTCATGATATGAAGCTTCGTTTGTTCAAGTTAGAAAACTTTTGTACAGTCAGTTTCGATTGGATCTGAATTAAGATGTTCAGCTCCGTATTCTTGCCTGTGCATAAAATGTAGCAATGACAGTTAGCACATGTTTGTCTACCAAGAGATAGCAAAGTGAAGCATGACGACAATTCTTACATGCTTGTCCACCAAGAGATAGCAAAGTTCATTTCTTTTTAAAAACTCATTTTTACTCTTCCTGCCAAGGGATTAAGATAACTGTTAATAAGCAATGACAAAGTGCAAACAATTAACATTGTAGTTTATTTATGTATATGCACCCCTTTTACTATATTTTGACATATGGAACCTATGAGCGTTTTGCAATCTTTTTGTCAGTAGCTTCATGTACAGAGTTATTAAACACCGATATACTTGATTTGTCAAAACTGGTAAGATTAAGTGATAATTTCCCCACTATAATAGAGTCTACCCTTAGAAGAACCTGTACCAACAGTTCTTGTTATTATAGCCTAAAATGTGTGAGTTTGTGCATGTATATACAATCTATTATGATTCCTTACCTTTGATAACATGTATAATAATAATATTAAATTAGTTGCTAAATCATCATCACCAAGAAGTACCGTAAGATGATGCAAAAACGACATAATTTGCATAACTTTTCCATCAAATGAGGTTTTGGCTGCAAGAAAACAATTCAAAACTTGAATTAATATTAATATTAATTATTAAACATGGCACTGAATAAAAAAACATATAGCGGATTCATCTATTTATATAGACCAAACTAATCAAAACAATAGTTGAATACAAGACTATGAGCTCACCATCTCTTTGCACTTGGATAATCTGGTATCTTGCTATTGAAGCCATGCCTTTGACCATTGTTATTAAAGGCGCTATGTGCACTCAAGGCGCATGGGCCTCGCTTAGGGCCTAAGTGCAAAGCGCAAAAAAACGAGGGCCCGAGAAAAATAAAGCACACAATGAAAAAGATTTTTTTTAAATATTATGTATTAGAATTAAAGCGCAATTTCCTCGACCCCTAGAGAATTAAAGCGCAATTTCCTCGACCCCCTAGAGAATCAAAGCACAATTTCCTCGACTTATGCGCAATTGCCTCATCTCGCTTGGAAAATAGGCCTAGACGCAAGAGGCGATAGCTTTTAACAACAATGTAAAGTTTACGCTTCCATAATGTCCACTTTAAAAATTATGAATATTGATGACTCATAAATTCCAAGTTTCAACTTACTTGCATTTCCACCTCATCCGAAACAGAACAGTTGTCACTGGGTTGCTTCTCTCGACTTGTTGATGTGGCATATTTATCTACCACAACACCAGAAAGTAGCTAATATTTCTAAATTTGAAGGACCCATAGAAAATTGAAAAACATATGGAAACTTTTTGGTATTCCATGTATCTTTATTCTGCAAAAAAATAACACAAAATTTATAATTCTGGATAAAAATTTAAAAAAATATTCAAGGTCTTGTTCATTAGACCACCCGTAGTGGTTTAAATTTTGGCGTTTTCTTTGCCAACCACTGTTAAGAACAGAAAACTTCGATTAGATTAAATCACAAACAAAGAGATAATTGGCCCGATTCGAGATGGGCAATCTCCGATTACAAGGTGTAGAAACCCTAATTTTGATAAATAAACTTCGACAACACTACCCATTTTGCCCTATTTAACATAAAAGAAAAGAAGATAATTAACTGCTGGAAAACTGCCCACTACTTACTCCCAGAACTGTTCCCTCCAAAACTAATTCCTGCTAGTAATTAAATGGGTCAAACATCCATCTGGAGCTGCCCAAGAGAAGTGGGTCGATCCACGGGTTCGTATCAACCCACCCCCACCCCCAAGGCGTTTTTTAGCGTTTCTTTTCAACCCCCCCCCCCCCCCCGAGGTGGATACAGTGCCGAAGACACAACCCGAGCCTGATCGCGAGACATCTAAACGTGGTAGAAGGTCACACAAAAAAAGGAAGCGAACGCTCCTTGTCGTAAGGGAAGTTACCTTGTTTAGACGAAAGACGAGGAATACGCGTTGGCTCGGGCGTGGCTCGACATTTCGGAGGACCCCGAAGTTGGTAAGGGTTATAAAACTATTAGTCGACTTTTTTTTAACGCCCAAAGGCGGGGGCATTATTCACTAAACCACTACACATGGTCTTACCATTAAGCAAAAACATACCTTTTAAGCACCAACATAGAATTCATTACCCCACATCGAGGGCGGACCTAAGGGGGGAGGTTGGGTGGGCGGTCGCCCCCTTGAAGAAAAAAAAAGTTTAGTCTATTTTTAGGCTAAAATCTTAATCGCACTCCTTGAAAATTTGCAATCGCCCCCTTAACTACAAAAACTAATATATGTGACTGGACTTTTTTCTCCGAGAGGTGACTCCGGCAGTTGCAGAAGCATCTGGGATACCTGTAAATGAGAAGAAGATTAGTTTGAATGGTTTTTCTATTTTAATGATATTTATTGTTTTTTTATGTTACTTTTCGGCTTGTACAGTAAAAGCCGACAAGGCTACAACCATCATCATAGGTAGACATTTGATGTTAGCTTAGGCAAACAACTTGTTCCACAGAGCCACTAGTATCTTTTGCTATAATAAATCGCTATAGGATTTCTAAGTAGAAAGGATAAATAATATAGCCAGGTTAGAAATCGGAGATTTAAAAGATGGATCGAACTCAGCTCTGCTGATCCACTTCAAGATTTTGTTTCTAATTTCACTCAGCAGCTGAAACAGTTTAATCTCTTGGTTTGTAGATTGAACTAAGTAAAGCAACAATTGTCAATAGATAAGTCAAATTTGATGGTATATTAATTGAGTAGGTATATTAGGTTCTCTATATCATTTACAACCCTCAACTTCTGATCCAAACAAATTGTTTCCATACCAAGGGGAGGGTTCCAACTTCCAATAAGAGTAAAATGATGTTTCATACAGTAAGAACTAATCCATACCAAGGGGAGGATTCCAACTTCCAATAAGAGTAAAATAATGTTTCATACAGTAAGAACTAATAAAAACTTCAAATATGAAACACATAAGTTGAAACTCATGAAATTGTGATCCCTATTGAAGTGTTTCATACAATTTTAAGCATTTACGATTAGAAAAGGTCATAAAAGTAATAAAATACATCTGGTTATACAAATATCATAGATAACTGTAAATTTTTCATGTCTAATGCTTAAAAAAATTATCAAACACTTCAATGAAAATATATAATGACAAGTAAATGTCACATCAATTGAGCACATAGTCGTCACTCAAAACTTACCTTGTAAGCACCGAAATAGAATTCATTATCCATCATGTTTTGTATCATTCCACAAAAACGAACTTGACAGTTGAACCCGTTTAATTGTTAATGGAGTTAGCATTGAGACCTGGAGATATATCAAATGGTAATTAGATCTTTAGTCAATTAAAAAAAACAGTATTCAGAAGATTGTAACAAGATGGAAAGAGTAATTGCAATGCACAAACAAGTCTTAGGTTTTCTTGCAGAGATGAGCACAACCAAAAAATTAGCTTAATGAATTTCTAAAATCAACTCAATTTAATAAAAAAAAAACCCTAACTTTAATAACTTATAAACCGTAACAACATAAATCTACCCTATCTATGAAATTCAGATGAATATACAAGACATGATGCAAAAGTACGAAAAAAGAAGCTAGAAGAAATTAAGAACAAAGGTCACCGGTGGCTTTGATGGTCGCTAGTTACACAGGGAAGAAATGAGTGAGATTGCTAGCTAATAGAACAAAGAGGGAAATTTTTAGAGGGAAGTGAAGGGATTTTCGGGAAATGTTAAGAGGAAAATTAGTTTTTAAAATTTTTATAAACTATAAAGAAAATTAACTTATATAATATACTTTTTATAAAATTATAAAAGTACTTATATAAATTACAAGTGACTAAGTGTTATATAGTTAATGATATGTAAATCATAAGCAATACTCGTGACCGCATTTTGTAATATTATTTTGGAGGATGATTTGGTGTTAGGAGGGAATATGTTTGATTACGTGAGGGAAACATTTATTTTCTTAAAGGGTTGAAGGCGGGAAAGTGGGGATTTCCGAAGAAGCGTTCATAATTTTTAGTGTTACACACAAAATTTCGTTAATAACTTAAATTAATGTGACAAAAGCTAAGTGCCATCAAAAATTTAGTGGCATTAAAAGTAAAGTATCACTACAAGTATATGCTAAGCAATTATGACACACGCAAGGTGCCACTAAAAAATCTAAATTAGTGGCACAATAGCTAAATGCCATTAAAAACATGTGCCACTAAATGGCTTTTTGTTTGTAGTGATATCACATGAATGGTGATATTCATATTTAATTTGTAATAAACATTAAATTTCATTGATGTAAAAATATCAATTCAAGTAAATTGTAATATTCATTCATAAATTGTGATATTCATTCATGATATTGGTTCATAACCGCTCAACAATGGTAACTCGCCCCGGAGCAATGGCAACACACGAGTAACAACAACTAAGTTGATGCCCATCAGTGGTAACCGAAAAGTACCTTGTGACCGACCTGAGCCTCTGCCCATTTGTTGGAATTACATTCAGCAAGAAGATCCTGCTAGGCTGCTAACCAAAATGTCGATCGTTAACTGAGATGCCCAGCTGAGCCAAACATCCAAACATAAAGGCTAAAGAGAATCGATATCTAAGTGCATGAAACATATTGGAGGTAATAAATGCGTAACAACTTGGCTACAAAGAGAATTGATATCTGGATGCGTGAAATAGCAATCAACGTAGTAGAAAGATAACAATTGTAATTATGGGTTTAGACTATAAAATAGAAAGTTACTTATTTTAAAGCTATTAGTTTTTTTTATATATTAAGTTTTTTTATATAGTAAGTCGTTACACTTTTTATTAGTGTAAGATTGGTTTTGAACATAAAAAGAAACATGAATTGAGCCGTTTCAAACGGCTAATTGGTGTATATTCTTGCTTTTTTTCTCCTCTAATTCTCTATCAACAATTAGAAAATAAAGTTTCAGTAGCGAATTGAAGATAACCATAGACGGATTGGCGAAGACAAACCAAGGACGGATCGACAAATATGACAAAGGTGGGACTGATTGATGAAGATGAAGATAGAATATGGATCAATTAGCGAAGGCAGTGACATAAACCAACCATTTTCTTGGACTAGAAACAAAAAAGTAAGGTTGATTGCGATTGTAGAAATAAAAACCATTGCATTGTGAAGGTGATGGTGCTTGTCAACAAGGCTATGTTTAGAAATGTTTATTGATCATTATCCACCTTTTTTATATTATAAACTTTATTAGGGAACAACAAAAAATGGAAAATCGAGTAACCATTAAATTTACATGTAAAAATATGTTTTTACAAAAAAAATTTCATTATTTTTGCATATAAAGAAACATGTAGAAGTGTACTAATAAAAAAATAATCATTATTATATTTTTCTTTTTACTTTTTTAACTGTATTTCAAACATTTTTTTATTAAAACAATTTCTACATCTGTTTATATAAAAAACTCTGAAAAAGATCTTATAAGAATAAGTTTTCTACATTAAAGATGATTTTAATGAAATTTTTACATGTAAAACCCATTGTTTCTTTGAAAGGTAAGCATTATAAATAAACGCACACCCCAATAGGGGCGGCCAAACCAACACAACAATCAATTACATCAAAACGAAATTACCCCAATTCTTCCAAGAGATAACTCTATTTCTAGACCTATTTTTGTACACCACAAAAAAACCCAACGATTTTATATTATGGAGAATCCTTTCTATATTCACCGCTATGTTAGAAAATCTTTTCTCGCATTCCAGAGACACCAACATGCCACCATCACAATGCCTTGAAAAGCCCTTTTCGCCTATTATTCAAATTAACCTGCTTAAAAGTTTGAGCAAGCTCTTTCACCGGCGAAACGACCATCGGGTTAACCTTACACCAAGCACCAATCCGCTGCCACACGATAGACGCAACAAAGCAACCACAGAAAAGATGGTCGCTAGTTTCGTCAGCATTATGGCACATCACGCATGATCCATCCCCAAAAACGCAGTTCCGTGTTTGAAGAGCCATGAGTGTCGGAAGTCTATTAATAACTGCTCGCCACATAAAAATATTTATTTTTTTGGCACCCACTTTGACCATTTTAGAACTGTTCTATTGCTAAAATCCTGAGCATTGATCAGAAATTCTTTAGCTGCGGAAACAGAAAAAAAAAACGTTGTTCTCCTCCCACTACTAGAAAAATTAAAATTTTTAGCGCCGTTTTCAACGCATTTGTAACCAAAACTTAATTTTTGTAAACAAACACAAAAGGATTATGATATCGTTACAAATGGGTTGCAACTTTAAACATTCCGTTACAAATGTGTTGCAATTTTTCAAACATTCCGTTACAAATGCGTTGCATTTTTTCCAAGTATTTTGTTGCAAATGCGTCACAAATTTACTAATAAAATAAGGAAATAGTGTAGTAAATGCGTTGTAAATTGTTTTCAACGGGGCTTTTTCCAACATCAAGTTTTGTTGCAAATCCGTAACAAATCGGAATTTGTAACGCATTTGTAACGGAAAGGGGCGTTGAAAATTGCCATTTTTCTAGTGGTGTCCTGTCCAAACCCACTGATCACACTCGTGCCCCACACTGATTCTATCCAGCCTTTCAAGTAAATCGTTCCACTCGCTAATCTCTGTCACAGTACTCGGGAGTCTAGACCAGGCCCAACAACCCGTAAAACACTTCTGATTAAAATCGAACCGGTCCGCGACTAGACACTTCTTGTTTTTTTTTTTTCTAACCTGAATAACCGAGGGAAACTATCCTTCAACGGAATAGAACATAGCCACTGATCGAGCCAAAACCAGATACTTTTTCCATTCCCCACAACCCCTTTTAGTAAATTATTAAAACCCAGGTCCGCAACTCCCACTTTCTCAATACATTTCACTATCGAAGACCACACGCCAGTTATAGAATTATTAACCGGAAGAGACGCCCAACATCGCTTATGATCATGAACAATCACCGATCTCCACTGAGTGTTTGGCTCCGTACAAAATCTCCAAAGCCACTTAGATAGGAGGGCAGTATTGACTTCCTTTAATTTACACAGCACTAGACCCCATATTTTATCTGGGTCGTCACGTAATCCCAAGAAACCCAATGCAATTTATTAACACCTCCCGATCCTCCCAAAAAAACCTACGAATCAGCCTCTCCAACCCGTTTATCATTTATCACCGAAGTCGGAGCTTTAAAATGGAGAAATAATATGTAGGAATGCTCTCCATCACCGCTTTAATAAGTGTCACCCGAACACCTATCGATAAACAAGACGCCTTCCACCGAGATAATCTAGCCTCGAAGATATCAAAAATAAAATTCTAGTTAGCAACTCGATTCATATTAGCGTCAACAACAATACCTAAGTGTTTAAACCGTAATGTTCCAGCCTTGCAATTTATACTGTTCGCCATTCATTGTTTTTTTTAGTTCTTCACTTTTTTTTTTGTTCCCTAATGATTATTAAATTAAATTAAATGTTAAAAGAAAGTCTAGGGAACTCCAAAGAACTTTCCCCCCCACCTTTCGGGAACTCTAACAAGCTGTGATTTGTAGCTAACCAGAAAAGGTGAAGGCGTGAAGGGAATCGGAAGATAGACTGCGCACCCTTATACCCTTGTGTAAGATCCATCCTAGGAACAAATTAATATAAAAAGATTTTGGATTTTGTGTTTTAACTTTTGTGTTTGTATGGTTCATTGCCAAGAATCATGTATATTGGAAAAAATATATTAAGAAGTAATATATAATGATATTAACAAGAGATGTAAGTCTTGATTTAAGTGTTTTAAAATTCGTAGCTAAGGAAATACATATTAAGGGGGTGGGGGTTAGGTCTACCTAACAAAACCAGTACATGCAGTTAAGGTGTTGCTCTGTTGAGGTCAAGAATTCGAGCCTGTTAAAAGGTGAATTTAGTATACGGGGTAGATAGTTAGGGAAGGGTGGAGGGGATAGTGCGGGAAGTTAAGTAGTGTGTGTGTGGGCGGTAAGAGCATCATTTATCCAATTTGAATTCCATGCACTACATTTAATATTTTTTTTGTACATTAAACTAGGCCATGAAACACAAAATATACTGTTTAGAAGATAAAAACATTTTATTTCAGCCTTATGGAAAAGCAATTACATTACAACTATAACAAAGCAATCCAAATTAAACAGTTTTTTTATTTTTTTATTTTTATTAATAGTAGATGCTGAAATCGTAAAAAGTTCATCCTTTTCTGGTCATCGACACAGTGACATTAATGAGCTTGGTCTTCTCTCTGGACATGCTACTCTTGATATTATCCGTGTATCTCTTGAACACCTCGTCAATGATCGACTCACCAAAGTGGCTCAAGACCAAAGGCTCAGCAACAGGCCTCATACATTTGCCCATATTGTATCCTTGCACATCCTCTTCAGATAAATTGAGATTGTTGCCTGTGCTTGCATCCCAATTCACTTCAGAAACCTCAAGGCGATCAATCACGAATGATCCTTCTTTCTCGACTTCATAACGCACCTCTTTAGGACTTGGAGTGTACTGTGGAATATTGAATGAATCTAGTTTCTCTTCTTTTATAAGTCCCTGCTTTCAACAACTTAAGATTAACTTAAAGCAATTTATAGTTGATTTAATAAAAAAAGTACTGCTTGAACCATAGTTTATAACCTCAGCAACCATATCATTTAGAGAAGTAGCTAAGAGGTCCCATATGTAACAACATTCTTTGCTACAAGGATCGTCACTTTGTCTCCCTAGTATCGTCAAAACCATGCGCCCTCCACTCACCATCTCATCCGCACGACACCTGAGAAACGTTGAAAAATCTTTATGAAATTGCTCACGGTATGCTTTTATTACGTTAGGAGGGCTTGTTGTTGACATGTATGTGTTCCCTTTGTTTATATCTATCATTTCAGGCCCCTGTTCAGTTAAAAAATTATAAGCTTATTGCTAGACACACGCGAGCGCGCGCACGCATACACACACATATATATAGAGAGAGAACCTGGGAGAGCCACATGAGACTATAGGAAGAATAAACAAAATGAATGCTTTTTCTAAGAAAAAGCCTGGTATAGAATGATCCAGGGACACCAGAAATGTAACACGGTGAAAAAGAGTTGGACACCATTTGGTTTGTAAGGTCCTTCTGAAAATTTGACACCGAGAGAAAAATGGTGTTGAAATCATTTTGTGGAAGATCATTCAAGTAGATCTGTATTTCGGGTGATTCATCAATACCCAATTTAAGTCGGATCTTGTCAATTGACTTGACAAACACCGATGCCGCTAGTAATGTGTTATGTCCAGAGGAACATCCAAGATCCGCCATGATTAGGGTTTTTGGGAAGTTCAAAGCGGAATAGAGATTGGCCAAAGCATCATCGATTATAGGTTTGGTCATTGATATAACCTTTCTCTGCCGCATAATAACAAATGAAAATAAAAATGATCAGTCAGTTTTTCGTTAAGTTTGCACCGATAATACGTGCATGTGTGAATATATGTATAGGGTGTTTATTTTATTTATTTATTTTTTTGAACGACGAAACTTCTATATATTACTATAGAAAGCGGGAACCCGACATTACACAATTACATCTCGAATAGGGTGTTTATGCTAGACTTCAAGGTTCGGATAGGCCTTCAATTTTAAACATGCATGACGATTGACGAATCATGAGTTTAATGAGCTAG
Organism: Scalesia atractyloides; assembly: GCA_947069175.1. Taxonomy (NCBI): domain Eukaryota; kingdom Viridiplantae; phylum Streptophyta; class Magnoliopsida; order Asterales; family Asteraceae; genus Scalesia; species Scalesia atractyloides. Next base: position 16,229,812 of record CAMTDV010000014.1, on the reverse strand, counting down.
GACAATAAATTATAAAGAGCAATCAATACAAGAAATACATGTGTTTCTACATATGTATAGATGTATATGTCTGTATGGTATAAGATGCAAGGTACCGGTAGAAGAGAATTGTTGGAATAGCTATAATCTCCATCACCACCATTCATACGAAGAACCTGAGTGACGTCCATATCTCTTGCACACACTCAAATCTCTCCACACATACACCAAGAGACACTTCGAATATGCCTGTTGAGCTTGGGCTACCTCTATTTATATGCATGATGATGGGCTCCATGTTATAGTTTTTTGATAGGTTCTTCTAGTGTATTCTGTACAACACTAATTTTATAATCATATATTATCTATACAACACTAATTTTATAATCATATATTTGCAATATACTTTTCATATTTCATAATTGCCGGTTGGGAGAGTGTGAACTATTTGTTTAGTATATGTATTGTAGTTTCTACTTAGTGGACGGTATCATTCTATAACTCTATTGTAGTTCTATAGCCGCAAATTGTAATTCTATAACTCTATTGTCTCTTTCTTACCAAACTCGGAGAATGTTGGATATTTTAGTGTAATTTGAGATTACGTGTGACGTCCAAATAAGAGTGCACGCTTATTTGAAGGTCATCGGGACTAACGGGGGATCAGTGCCCCCTTGGCGGGGGTTCGGGGGCAGCGGCCCCGAGAGAAGCAGGGTCCAAGGGGCGGCAGCCCCTGGCGGGGTCCAGGGGCAGAGCCTCTGGCTGGGGTCGAGCTTAGGGGTGAGACATAGCATGGTTCGTGAGCTCATCATGCATGGTGTGATTTCGGTTGAGTATGTAAGAACTCAACATAACTTGGCTGATCATTTAACCAAAGGGTTAACTAGAGATCTCGTGAAAGGATCAGCTGTGGGATTAGGGTTAAAGTCCATCTGAAAACTCTCATGTTAAGATACCTAATTCTCACCTAATATGACGTTAGGTGCAGAATTCAATGTGGAAAGCTTATCATCTAGAGTTTGGAACACAACGTTAAATTATCCCAAATGTATTTGTTTAGACCTGCAAGTTAAGGAAGGTTGAGTTATATCATCTTAATAGCTCTTTTGAAAAACTGCATTTGCAGGTGCAAGAGTAAAAGAGCTACCTATATGAGCATGAAGTTTAGCTGCTTCGAGAAGCTTGGACTTGGCTTTGATATGCTTATGAAGGATAGGGACATAGGTTAGTAAAAGATAGTGTCAAGTTAGATTCATGTATGTAAACTAATGTGTATATTATTTTCATGTATTCAGTATGGATATTAAGGGTTCAATCCATAGAGACACCCTTAAATTCGAATATTTAGAATGTGTAATATACTAATATGAGATTTAATCGTCATGACATTTCATTTATGCATTAGTTTGTTTGATTGCTGTGAACAAATTAGTTAATCTATGATTACACTAAAATGAGGGAGGTAGGCGGGGGTTCGGGGGCAGCGCCCCTGGGAGCAGGGTCCAAGGGGCGGCAGCCCCTGGCTGGGGTCGAAAGTCCTTTATAAAAAATGAATCAGAAATTGAATTCGGGCTAAATATGCACTTTTGGAAACTTAAGGGACTAAAGGTGGTGTGTGCAAAATAAAAAGTGCCTGCAGTTTGTGAAAACTGCATATACGCTCCCAATGAAAACTGCCAAAATAATCAAAATTTGATTATTGACTTTCAATCAAAAATTGTCATACAAAAATCTAGAATTTTTCTGATTTTATCCGATCAAAGATTGGCAGCCACTCTAATTATTTGATCTGATAGTGATTACACGACTTCAGATTTATCCAAATAATTCCGAATTTTTTCCAACAAAAAAGTGTGTCCACACTTTCTTTATTTTGATCACGTACTTTGAATACAACTACTGTATATGAAAAAGTTATTTTTCTTGTGATGGAAAAATATTTATTAGAATATTGTTATTGAAAAAGTTTTATTTGTCTTTCACTTCTAATCTTAATGATAAGGCCTAACTCGATAATGATTAAACAAAAGAGGATAGATAGAGGGTAATGGTAATTCAGTTAAAGAAAAAAAAACATAATTAGTAACAAGGCCAATAACATGTTAGAAATCATTTGATTAAATCGTAAATAAAAAAATTATATGAGCTTCAACAGTAAAGTGCAGTAAATTGTAAAATAGTAACAATTAGGACATGAATCATAAGCATGGTCACATATTGGTGGGGCAGCAAAACGAATCGAACATATACGAACAAGGCTTAGTTCGTGTTCACATGTTAAAAAAAAGTATATGTGTTCATTTGAAATAGTTTTCCCACTCATTGAGTTTTTTTTCACAAAATCCATAGCTTCACTAGATATATGGGGGAAAAGATAATAGGACTCTCAATCTTCCCATGTATCTTATTGCCATTTTTTATTAGACAAGATGTGCTAGATATTCCAAATCATTAATAATTCTCAAATCTTTTGCATGAGCCACAAAGCTCTAACAATTAAGCTCTTTAACGTTAGAGCTTCCTGATTTCCGAATCAAAGAAAACTGGATCTGTTTTAATACTCTAGTTTACCACCAATACTTCCTTTTATGATCTCCTACTCCACAACCTTGCTGTAGAGGTTTTACACTACTCCGGTGCTCCGTAACTCATCTTTGATAGTAATCCACTTTCTCTCTAGGCTGGTAATCCTACACGTCTCGCGACAAGAGCGCCTGAGGATGCCTAAAATTCTTTGTTGTCCCGCCCATCCACCATGTTAGTAAAGTGTAAGAAACTCCTCCAGAGTCTGTCGCTAGAACAGTATCTCGGAAGATCAGATACACATACATTGCGTAATTGCTTTCTTGTTGTTCCTTTGTTTCCTAAAGGTCTCCTAATTAGTTTCATCGTTGTCGTATTCTATTGCTGCCAATTTCTCTTTTCCCATTTTCAATCTTTTCATTTGACCCCACCATGGGCCAACAATTTTGCTAAGGGTAACCAAAAAATGAGTTTTTTCCTAAAAGGGTGTTGGTGGAAAAAGTATTTATCAAAATAGGTGATTTAAAACATATTTACTAAAATGGTGTTTTTCCTTTCCTTTTTGTTTTTAGCTAGTTTTCTGTAACTTGTTAAATACTTAAATGTCAGATCGTAATACTTTATAGAAGGTTATTTTTTTAAATTTCTCTAGAAATTTTCCTTAACTTTTTTAACACTTTATTCAGATACACGTTTTTAGTTTTTTCTAGATATATATTGTTTTATTTTTCATAACTTTACAGAACGCTTTGTTTTTACTTTTATTTAAACTACTTATGTTTTTGAGATTTTTTTTAAATAGTTTAAAAATGTAATAAGAAAATTTATTCTTAATAAAAATTACAAAAGTATTTAATAAACTATCCAGACCACCCGAAACAATTTTTAAGTGGTTTATTTATATATATTATTTTAGAAGTTTTCTTTTAACAATCTTTAAGTGGTTTATTTACATCATATATATGAATTATTTTGTTTGTGAGCTTTAACTTGAAGTTGGAGTGATTATTATTAGTTATTTTTATGGAACTTTACACTTTAAATAACCACATGTCACACAATACTATTTATTTAATGTAAATTAGCCTATTTAAAAGAAAATTGAAGAGACGTTTTATAATTTGATGATTAAACAAATTATTGGTGAAATGTTAAAAGAAAACTTTTCCAAAATAATGTAATAAACCACATAAAAATCATTTTGTTTGGACTAGATATTTTATCTAACACTTTTTATAAATTTATGAAAAATAAAAAGTTATATCTGAAATTTTTGTATAAATTTATTAAAGCCTTCTATAAAGTTATGAAATATAAAAATATATATTAAAAAAAAAACTAAAAACGTGACTACTTAAAAAAAACTAAAAACGTGACTACAAAAAGTCTTTAGAAAATGTAAAGGAAAATTTCTAAACAAATTAAACCTTTTATATAAAATTTGTTGAAAACATAAAGGAAACGAAAAATAAAGGAGGAACACCCATTTTAGTAAATATTTTTTAAACCACCCATTTTGGTAAATAATTTTTCCACTAACACCCTTTTAGGAAAAAACTCTCAAAAAACGTTAGTGAGCTTTGATTAATTACTATTTATCCAGTTAAATTGTTTTTGTTTTAGTGATGGTAATCTTGTTTTTCTAAAGTAGTTTTCATTTAACCAATAATATTGTTTTTTATATTATTATTCAATTAAGATTAACATTAAATATATCACAAGTATTAACTATTTCTTGTAAAAATTTATCATAGAAGATTTTCTAAACTTGTTTTATTAATAATTAGTGTCCAATATTTAATATTTTTTATGTACTGACAACTTTAATATTATTATTAAATATTATATTCAAGTTCAAAGTTTTGAATGTCAAATTACAAGTTCTTTCGTTTGGTGCTATTAACATCAAAGTTGACCAGCAAAGGGTCAATGGACTCCAAACTCCCTTTTAGTTCCACACATACATGGATTCTAATATGGCTGGTTTGATAAAAAACAAGATGTCAAATTACAAGAAAGTTCATCCATTATGCATTCCTTTTAACATAAATTCGGACGAGAGGATCCACAGACCACTCGGTCTCCCTCCAGTTATGACCATATATGCCTGTATCATATGACTGGTTAGATTACTAGATAAAAAGAACAAAGATGTTAACAGCCAATTAAAAGAAAATATTCAAAATTAAAATTTATGATTTATTATGATTGGGTCAATTTTGTAAATATGGCAAGCGATATTCTCTGCATAACTTTTGCTCTTCCTTTTGTATATATCAATGTAATGGAAAAAAATTGACCTTTACTATCACATGGTATCAGAGCGGAAAAAAAATAGGAGCATATTTAGAATCGTGAGTTGGCTGATACCTTTGAACAAACATTCATCTTTGATAATGGAAAGAATCATTGGCCTTTACTCTTGCAGATGTCAAAGAAGCATGGTAAAATATCATCTTTGATGATATCACACCCACTTTAGACATTCTAAGCTAATATAAGCTAAAATATATCCGGATGTCTCAATTGCTTAACTTGTGTGAATTAATACAAACTCCAAAGTACAAAAAGTTGAATGTTTAACTTTTTGATTTACATAGTTTTCGCTCTAATAATATAAGATGATAAGACGTGCATAATATATTCTTTAAAAAGGTAGAATAGATGCCAAGGACCTCCCAAATCCACTCATGTAGAATAAAACCAATGGTGGTTTGGATATATTACGGTATAACAATGACCATAAAGTAGCTAAGTTAGTCAATGGTTTTCAAGCTCCCGTTATAAGAATTAACCCTCTAAAGCTTCTAATACTAGATACAGACACACAATGTCCTATCAAATAATATCATTAGCAATCCGATACTACTAATGTCCCATCAAATATAATTCTTTTTAAAAGATAATCGAGCCCTAATATCTAATTAGCCGTCGAGAAAAAAAGAATAAAACCCGGGTTTCTAATAAACATCCAAGCTCCCTCTATTTCATGTGAATGTGTATACATGTACACACAGGTGTCTAGAGAGAATTCCCAAAGATAAACAAGAGTTAACTTCCGTTTAGCTCTTTGTTTTTTGGTCGTTTTAACGGTTTTGCTCCAATAGTTTAAAAAGTGCCAATTTCCTCATTGATGTTCTATTTTATTTCCAGTTTGCTCTCTGACTCTAACTCCACTAAAAATGTCCTTTAAATACAAGGGTATTTTGATAACTTGCCACATAATATATTGGTAACTTTACCTATAAAGATATTTTAATTATATATAAATATACATACAATACATAACACACACATACATACTCTCTCCTTTCTCTACATGCACTTTCTCTTTCTTCTTAATCACCAGCAACAACCACCATCGCCACCAACTCAACAGCGCCAACCAGCACCACCACCACTGCCACTCCACCCCACACCGACCACCGGCAACAACCCTCACCACTGGCGTTGAAGATTGAACCATTTCTACCTCTAAACCCCCACCACCACCATAAGAGATCTGGATGGTCTATCTCTCTTTAAACCCCCACCAACACCGTTGCAGATCCAAGGCATCTCTATCTCTAAACCCCACCACCACCATAACAGATCTGAACTGCCAACGAACCCCACCTCAAACCGCACCCTCTCTCTCTCTAAAATTTCGGTGACCTTCGTCTCAAACAGATCTGAACCATATTTGATTAGGTAGTTTATTTTGGATTCGATTTTGGAGATGTGGTGGCCGGCGCAATGGTTGTAAAACAAGGTCTCGAACGCCAGGTACGTCCCCAGTACTCGCTACAAGGTAGGTTGCCGAGATACGAGTAGTCTTCATATAGGCCGAATACTCTCCGCCTAGGCCGAACACTTTCTGAGTACCCTCAAATCTGACTAGGGAGTGCCTAGAGACTTTTGCAACCATGACCGACGTATGGTGTCCAGGTGGTGGCCGGTGGTGGTGTTCAAGTGGTTTGGAGAGCAAGGGTTTAACATAATTTTAGTCGTGGGGGTGGTGCTGGCGGCGGGTGTGGTGGGTGGTGGAGAAGGTAGAAAGAGAAAGAGATAGGGTGGGGAAGGTTAGTGGTCTAGGATGATAACTGTGGACTAGCGGCAGGTGTCATAATGTGATGAAAGTTCCACCACAGTGTATCATTTGGAAAAAAAAACCCCTAAAGATAGGGTGTCAATATGCAATACCGGATGGTGGCAAATTGCACTTTACTCTATATTATTTGTTTTTTGAGTTAAAAGCCTTTATAACTTGGGTTTGTAAACTTTTAATTTTCAAAAGGTGTAAGTTAAACATACATTTACACAAACATTGGATCTAAATAATTTATTATTATTATTATTATTATTATTATTATTATTATTATTTCATGAGTAGCACAACCAACTTTCATTAGCTAAAGTTGCATCACATCAAGATGCTAAGAGCGACACATACACAAGTTAAAAGATACAATCTCAACCTTAGATACCTAAGTATACGCCCAACACATCGCCTACGACACCTGATGCATCTACATTCCGAAGAATAGAGACCACATGAAAACTTGATGACTGCCTCCGGCCTGCTAGACATCCGCAACCAAGGTGAAAAGTTGTTTGACCTTGCATGTTTTCCTTCCAACCCACTGCAGTAACCTTCTACATACGAACCCAAAATCCAAAAAGACTAAAGGACGCTCAAGCTAATGAGTCTACCGAGTACCATGCACTTATCCTTGGAGGGGCCATTCAATGTTGGATATTTTAATGTAATTTGAGATTGCGTGTGACGTTCAAATAAGAGTGCACGCTTATTTGAATGTCATCGGGACTAACGGGGGATCCAAGGAGGCAGCGCTCCTGGGAGCAGGGTCCAAGGGGCGGCAGCCCCAGGCAGGGTCCAAGGGGCAGAGAAATTTTTTATTTTGGACAAAAGTCCTTTATAAAAAATGCATCAGAAATTGAATTTCGGGCTAAATATGTACTTTTGGAAACTTAAGGGACTAAAGGTGTTTTTGTTCAAAATTGAAACTGCAAGCAGTTGTGAAAAACTGAAAATACGCTCCCAAATTTCTGAGAGAACACACTGGGCGAATTTTCATTCGAGACGAATCCCCAAAATCTCACAATAAAAAATTTCCATACAAAAATCTAGAATTTTTCTGATTTTATCCGATCAAAGATTGGTAGCCACTCCAATTGTTTGATCTGATAGTGATTACACGACTTCAGATTTATCCAAGCATTTTCAAGTTATTCCCAACAAAGATCAAACAATTAAGTGAAGATGACAAGCGGTGGTGAATCTTCGAAGGCTATGACGAACAAATTTGCGAAATTGGACAAGTTTGAAGGGCAAGACTTTTGTCGCTGGCAAAAGAAGATGCATTTTCTGTTGACGACTTTGAAAGTGGTGTACGTTCTGAGTACCCCGATGCCCGAGGAAGTGGTGGATGAACCGCTGGAACAACTAGGAAGCGTGGAAAGTGGTTGAATGCTGATTACATCTGTCGTGGGCATATTCTGAATGGTATGTGTGACTCTCTTTTCGATATTTATCAAAATGTTGAATCTGCAAAAGAACTGTGGGAATTACTAGAGGCCAAATACATGGCTGAAGACACATCTAGTAAGAAATTCTTAGTCAGTGATTTTATGAATTATAAAATGGTTGATGGTAGACTCATCATGGAACAATACAATGAATGTCTAAGAATTCTGGGTCAATTTGAACAACATGGTTTGAAGATGGATGAAGCAATTTCTGTTCCATCTATCATTGATAAACTTCATCCTTCATGGAAATAAACATACTTTAAAACACAAGAAGGAGGAAATGAATCTAGTTGAACTTGGAAGTTGTTTTCGAATTGAGGAGTCTTGTCGGGCCATGGAAAATGTTAACAAAGATAAACACGTTGGTGGGTCTTCTGTTAACATGATGGAAGAAAGTGGTCCTAGTCTTAAAAATTCTAACAAGGGAAACAACAAAAGAAAGTATCAAAGTGGGTTTAACAAGAAGAACAAGGCTGTGAAGTATGAAAACAGACCAATGATCAAGGCTGTTGGAAGTGTGGTAAACTAGGACACTTCAAGAGAGATTGCCGTGTTGGTAAAGCCAAGAATGAAGCTGGCACTGGTGGATCCTCTAAGGATCCAAAGCAACAAGGTCAGAAATTAAACTTTAATTATAATTCGGATGTGAATTATGTTTCACTAATTTCTGAAGCATTTTATGTGCAGGATGATTATGTTGCTTGGTGGTATGACTCGGGAGCAACAAGTCACGTATGTAAGGATCGAAGATGGTTCAAGGACCTTACATTAATTGAAGATGGATCTGTTTTAAAGATGGGAAATGTTGCAACCGAGCCAATCCACGGAATTGGAAGTGTAGTACTAGTATTTACTTCTGGAAAAACTCTAAGTTTAAGTAATGTATTGTATGTACCCGGAATTCGGAAAAACTTGTTATCCAGTATCGTATTAAATAATTGCGGGTACAAACAAGTGTTAGAATGTGACAAGTATATCTTGTCAAGACATGGTTCTTTTATCGGATTTGGTTATTTATGTAATGGTATGATTATGTTAAATCTAGAAGTGTCGTTTAGTGGTAATTCTGTTTGTATGATTTATTCGTCATCTAGTGTAAATTCGTCAAAATCTGAATTATGGCATGCTAGATTAGGACATGTACATTATAAACGACTTATGGAAATGTCTAAGATGAGCTTAATTCCGGCAGTTAATTTAACAAATGAAAAGTGCCATATCTGCAAGTTGAATAAAATAACTAGAAAACCATTCTTGCAACATGTTACTAGAGAAAGTAAATTGTTAGATTTGATACATAGTGATCTATGTGATTTTCATGGTACACCATCATTAGGTAACAAGAAGTATGTTGTAACCTTTATAGATGATGCTACTAGGTTCTGTTACGTTTACTTGTTACATGCAAAAGATGAAGCTTTGGATAAATTTAAAATCTATAAACAAGAAGTATAGCTTCATCAAAGTGAATTGATCAAAACCCTACATACGGATTGTAACATCCGTCGAAAAACGGGTTTTCAAAACCCGCTTCGTTTATCAATCAAATATCCAGTTATAATTTTTCTTTGCGTATTTATTGCTCAAATTAATTTTAAACGATACATAATTAATAAATATATTAGATTTAAAATTACTAACAAATAAGGAATAAAAAAAATAAATGTAGACGCCGGGTTTCGAACCCGGGTCACCCACAAGCCAAGACACACAACACACCGCTCCGCCACACACTGTCTTTGTGATAAACATTAAAACAAATACATGTCGTCAATGACAAGGGAATACATGTCGACCCTTCAAAAATCAAGGAAGTGCAGGAATGTAGCGCCACGTACCCCTACCGAAGTTAGGTCATTTCTTGGTTTGGCTGGTTACTATCGACGCTTCATCGCCAATTTTTCCCGTATTGCTGTACCACTCACGGCCTTGACTCATAAAGGAAAACCCTTCATATGGGGACCTAAACAAGAGGAGGCTTTCCAAACCTTAAAGCAAAAACTTTGTGACGCACCTATCCTCACACTCCCGGAGGGTTGTGATGACTTCGTAGTTTATTGCGACGCATCAGGGCAAGGACTAGGCTGTGTACTGATGCAAAGAGGAAAAGTGATAGCCTATGCTTCTAGGCAACTCAAGGTTCACGAGAAGAATTACACCACCCACGACCTAGAACTTTGAGCCGTTGTGTTCGCTCTCAAGATATGGAGACATTACCTCTACGGTACCAAGTGTGAAATATACACTGACCACAAAAGTCTCCAACATATCTTCAAACAAAAGGAGTTGAATATGAGGCAACGAAGATGGGTCGAACTTCTTAACGACTACGACTGTGAAATTCGGTATCATCCTGGCAAGGCAAACGTGGTGGCTGATGCACTCAGTCGAAAAGGTTATGCGAACTCCATTCGTCTTCTATGTTCGCAAATCATAACCGACATCAAAGATCGAATCCGAGCAGCTCAACATGTTTCTGTAACAGAAAATGACGTACGCGATGAGCTGTCATGTGGAGCTGAACTCAAAATCGAAACCAAATCCGATGGTATTCTATACTATTTAAACCGCATATGGATTCCTGATCGCGACAACCTTCGTGACTTCCTCATGAACGAGGCGCACAAAACACGATACTCTGTACACCCAGGAGCCGACAAGATGTATCAAGACCTACGCTACACCTACTGGTGGCCTGGCATGAAAAAGGATATCGCTGTTTTTATTTCCAAGTGCCTTACCTGTTCCAAAGTAAAAGCTGAACATCAAAGACCTTCAGGACTTCTAGTCCAACCCGAAATACCTGTGTGGAAGTGGGAAAACATAACCATGGATTTCATTACCGGGTTACCTCGCACCTCCAGTGGGTATGACACCATATGGGTAATAATCGATCGTCTTACAAAATCAGCTCACTTCATTCCGATCCGCGAGGACTTCAAGAACGAGAAGTTAGCTCGTATCTACATCAGCGAGATCGTAAGCCGTCATGGTGTACCTTTAAGCATCATTTCAGACCGTGATGGTCGTTTCACTTCAAGAACATGGCGAGCCGTACAAACCGCCTTGGGTACACGATTAGACCTCAGTACCGCTTTTCATCCTCAAACTGATGGACAATCTGAACGCACCATCCAAACTCTTGAAGACATGCTTCGAGCATGTGTCATAGACTTCAAAGGGAATTGGGACGCTCATCTACCATTAGTTGAATTTTCGTACAACAATAGCTATCATTCAAGTATCGGCATGGCTCCTTTCGAAGCGTTATATGGTCGTAAGTGCCGATCTCCAGTATGTTGGCACAAAATTGGGGAATCACAAATCACCGGTCCAGAGTTAATTCAAGAAACAACCGACAAGGTCATTCAAATTCGAAACAATCTTCTAGCGGCTCAAAGTCGTCAAAAGAGTTATGCAGACAAACGACGAAAGCCCTTTGAGTTTGACATTGGGGATCAAGTACTTTTAAAAGTATCACCGTGGAAGGGAGTGGTTCGTTTTGGCCAGAAGGGCAAGCTAGCACCACGCTACGTAGGACCTTACCTTTAAGCATCATTTCAGACCGTGATGGTCGTTTCACTTCACGAACATGGCGAGCCGTACAAACCGCCTTGGGTACACGATTAGACCTCAGTACCGCTTTTCATCCTCAGACTGATGGACAATCTGAACGCACCATCCAAACTCTTGAAGACATGCTTCGAGCATGTGTCATAGACTTCAAAGGGAATTGGGACGCTCATCTACCATTAGTTGAATTTTCGTACAACAATAGCTATCATTCAAGTATCGGCATGGCTCCTTTCGAAGCGTTATATGGTCGTAAGTGCCGATCTCCAGTATGTTGGCACAAAATTGGGGAATCACAAATCACCGGTCCAAAGTTAATTCAAGAAACAACCGACAAGGTCATTCAAATTCGAAACAATCTTCTAGCGGCTCAAAGTCGTCAAAAGAGTTATGCAGACAAACGACTAAAGCCCTTGGAGTTTGACATTGGGGATCAAGTACTTTTAAAAGTATCACCGTGGAAGGGAGTGATTCGTTTTGGCCAGAAGGGCAAGCTAGCACCACGCTACGTAGGACCTTTCAAGATACTCGAAAGAGTAGGTCCTGTAGCATACAAGCTTGACCTACCAGAAGAGCTCAACAGAATTCATCCCACATTCCACGTATCAAACTTGAAGAAGTGCCTCGCCGATGAAAACCTCCATATTCCTCTAGAAGACATTCAGATCGATGAATCTATGCACTTCATTGAAAGACCAGTAGAAATCATGGACGTCGGAGAGAAGCGTTTAAGACGAAGTCGTATTCCAATTGTCAGGGTACGTTGGGAGTCAAAACGAGGACCTGAGTTTACTTGGGAACGTGAAGACTCAATGCGCGAGAAATACCCACATCTTTTTCCTGTTACCACTACTACTTAAACTTCGGGACGAAATTTCTAAAAGTAGGGGATACTGTAACATCCGTCGAAAAACGGGTTTTCAAAACCCGCTTCGTTTATCAATCAAATATCCAGTTATAATTTTTCGTTGCGTATTTATTGCTCAAATTAATTTTAAACGATACATAATTAATAAATATATTAGAATTTAAAAACCATAATTTAAAATTACTAATAAATAAGGAATAAAAAAATAAATATAGACGCCGGGTTTCGAACCCGGGTCACCCACAAGCCAAGACACACAACACACCGCTCTGCCACACACTGTCTTTGTGATAAACATTAAAACAAATAACACTTATAATGAAACTGAACTTCAAATCCAGTAATTTGCGCGCCCAGACTAGTCGTCACCGGAAAAATAGGCAATCCGCAATTCTTGCCATTTTCCTTTTGACTAAAACATGTTAACCGACCTCGACATCGGTTATAACCGAAGTCTAAACCCTCAATTTCAGTCGTAACCACTGGAAAAACTTTGACCGCGAATCAAGACCAAAATTCGGACCCAATACATCCTGTTCTTCCCTATAAATACCCACCCAAACCTCTGGTAACCTTTTCGCTCAGAATCGCACAATCTCTCGAAGCTTTAGCACGTCGCCGGAAATTTCAATTTCGCCGGAATCACTAAACGGAAAACCGCGATTTTCTTCAGACGGTACAATCATCTAAATTTCTCTTGCTATCTTTCGATTTGTAATCTAATTGCTCAATCCAGTAATCAAAACTATTAAACAGTTTCCCTCAGCCGGAATCCACAGATCGGAGACGACGAGACTTTGCCGGAAAACCTGAAGCAAACTCGCCGTTCTGGTATACCATGTCAACTCATTTCTCTTTTCAATTCAATCAAATATAAGTTAAGATCGATTAAACAGAACAGTCGGAATTCACTGTTCTGAAATGTTAAGCGAAGAAGACGAAGTTGAACAATGTGTATAAGTTTAATTAAAACTGGATATTTAACCGGGTTAGACACACAGTCCAGCGGTGCTGGACTGTGTGCAACATAACACGCACGTCCCGAGTTCGAATCGCATATGTTACCGACTTTCAGAAATATAACCAATCCTTTTTAAAACCTATTCAGATCATCCTTCAACATGTATACAAATATAATATAATTCTGTAGTTAAACAAGGTTAGACACACAGCCCAACTGGTTGGGCTGTGCGCACTCGAACCGAACGTCCCGAGTTCGACTCCGGGTCACTGAAGTCGGTTCGGCTATATTAAATCCTTTTTGAAATAAACTAAATAAGATAACAGTTAATTAGTATATATATATATATATATATATATATAATTAAAACAGAGAATATTTCGGGTTAGACACGTAGCTCAGTTGGTAGAGCTGCGTGCACGTATACGAGAGGTCCCGAGTTCGAACCTCACTCAGCGCATAATTAAACACAGTACGACCGGTCAACGGTCAACGGTCAAAGTCAACATTTTTTTTATTTTACTTTTTATTTATTTAATTGAAAAATCATTTAAAAATATTTAAAAAAATAGATTTTTAAAGTTAGAAAATTACCTTAAACTCACAAAGATAAATCTAAAGATTCCATTAAGAGTAATAAATAAAAATATTAATCCCAAATAAAATCCATTTATTTACCGAATCATTTCGTTATTATTTTAGGTTAGTTTTTCTCTCGTCGATCAAATCCTAAATTCGTGCGCATCCAACGTCATCACAGAACGCACCCAATGTGAGTGAATCTCTACCAATTCCCCGTTTTAATCATGTTTTGGGTGTATCATGTGTCGTTTAATTCTTTATTATATTTAAACACTTGTGCATACATCATATCCGTGATCAAATGTGTATCAAATGTGTATCAGTTGTTATGTGGATTATATGTAGTTTGGATTTATCATTTTCAGTGCACGCATATCATTAGGCCCATCAGTTCCCCGTGGGAGACGGGTTGAGCATCAGGTGCCTCATAAGATCGGCTCCGTTTGATTGAGCCTTGATCTCACATTCATCATCATTCATATCATATACTCATTCAAAGTGGTTTGTGTTTGTTTACTTATATATGTTTGCTCACATGTGATTATTGCACAAATTTTCCATATTAAATAAAATAAGAAATTAATATCAATGTTTTATCAAGGTTCACTCGCCAACTTTTGTTGACCCAAAATATCCCCCGTTTTACACATGATACAGGTGATCCAGCTGAGGCAAGAAACACATAGGAAGGCCTAGAAGAATAAATCAGTTTAAGCTTTGGATTATTTACATAGTTTCATTTCCTTGTAATTGTATGAATTTTGATTTGGATATTTAAGTTGTAATTTGAATTTAATAATATGAAACATTTTAGTAAACATCATGAGCTTTGGTGATAACCCAATTATGCCCCGACTCTTATTCCGCTGCGGGTCGGGGTGTGACACGGATAGAGGTGGTGAGTATTTTGATCTGGAATATTTCCAATCAACTGGAATAATACACCTTACCACAGCTCCTTACACACCGGAACAAAATGGTGTGGCAGAAAGGAAGAATAGGACGTTAAAAGAGATGGTTAATACCATGTTGTCCCATTCGGGTTTAAATAATGGGTTTTTGGGGAGAGACTATGTTGACAGCCTGTTATTTGTTAAACCGGGTTCCTAATAAAAGGAACAAAACAACCCCTTTTGAGCTTTGGTATAAAAAGCCACCCGAGTTGCAAAAACTAAGAGTTTGGGGTTGTAGAACCGTGGTTGGGCTCAATGATCCTAAGATAAGAAACTTAGGGGAAAGAGGTATAGAATGCATTTTCATTGGATATGCTGAGAACTCATTTGCTCACAGGTTCTATGTAATAGAACCAAATGACCACGTTTCAGTACATACGGTTATTGAGGCAAGAAGTGGAAATGTAGAATATGATGAAAAAAGATTCACATCTATACCTAGGCCAAAGGATATGAATCTTTCTCTCTAGATTTCTAGTGGAAAAGAAATTATGCCTTCAACTAGCACTGAACCAAGAAGGAGTTCAAGAGAAAGAAGCCAAGTCTTATGGTGACGATTTTCAACTGTACTTAGTTGAAGGATCTAGGATTGATATTAATTTTCAATATCAATATTGTTTCAATGTTGATGAGGATCCAAAGACATACAGTGAAGCAATGGTTTCAAGGGATGTTTCATTTTGGAAAGAAGCCATCCAAGATGAAATGGACTCTATTTTGCAAAATAACACTTGGAAATTGGTGGATTTACCTCCTGGTTGTAAACCATTGGGAAGTAAATGGATCTTCAAGAGGAAGATGAAGGTGGATGGTACTATTGATAAGTTCAAAGCCAGATTAGTAATCCAAGGGTTTAGACAAAAGGAGGGTATTGACTTCTTTGATACATATGCTCCTGTAGCAAGGATATCCACCATTAGACTATTATTAGCACTTGCTGCTACACATAATCTTGTAATTCACCAAATGGATGTGAAAACTGCATTTCTAAATGGTGAATTAGATGAGGAGATTTACATGAAACAACCAGAAGGGTTTGTTATGCCTGGAAGTGAAAACAAGGTGTGTGAACTTTTAAATCTCTTTATGGTTTGAAGCAAGCACCCAAACAGTGGCATCAAAAGTTTGATGAGATTGTATTGTCTAATGGTTTTGCTTTAACCAAGCAGATAAATGTGTTTATAGCAAGTTTGATGCTTCTGGAAACGGAGTCTTGATCTGTTTGTATGTAGATGATATGTTGATTTTTGGCACTGACCAAGATCAAGTCAATAGAACAAAAGAATTTTTATCATCTATGTTTGCTATGAAAGATATGGGGGAGGCTGAGGTGATTTTAGGTATTAAAATCAAACGTGAGAACATGGGCATTTCAATCTCTCAATCACACTATATTGAGAAGATCTTGAACAAGTTCAATTTCAAGGATTGTTCTCCCGCAAGTACTCCTGTTGATCCTAGTCTGAAGCTATTACCTAATAAAGGCATTGCAGTATCTCCACTTGAGTACTCAAGAGCGATTGGATCACTTATGTACGCTATGATCTGCACCAGGCCAGATATAGCGTATGCTGTTGGAAAACTTAGTAGGTTTACTAGCAATCCTAGTACTCATCACTGGCAAGCACTAGGTCGAGTATTCAAATACTTGAAAGGAACCATGGATTATGGTCTAACTTACATTGGATTTCCTTCGGTGGTTGAAGGATATTCTGATGCAAGTTGGATAAACAATAAGGAAGATCATTCTTCCACAAGTGGTTGGGTATTCCTACTTGGGGGAGGTGCCATTTCTTGGGCTTCAAAGAAACAGACTTGCATAACTGATTCAACAATGGAGTCTGAGTTTGTAGCATTAGCCGCAGCTGGCAAAGAAGCTGAGTGGCTAAGAAACTTGATTTATGAGATTCCATTGTGGCCAAAACCAATGGCTCCCATTTCTATAAGGTGTGATAGTGAAGCTACACTGGCTAAGGCGTATAGTTAAGTGTATAATGGCAAGTCAAGACACTTAGGTGTGAGATATAGCATGGTTCGTGAGCTCATCATGCATGGTGCGATTTCGGTTGAGTATGTGAGAACTCAACATAACTTAGCTGATCACTTAGCCAAAGGGTTAACTAGAAATATCGTGAAAGGATCAGCTGTGGGATTAGGGTTAAAGTCCATCTGAAAACTCTCATGTTAAGATACCCAATTCCCACCTAATATGACGTTAGGTGCAGAATTCAATGTGGAAAGCTTAACATCTAGAGTTTGGAACACAACATTAAAATTATCCCAAAGGTATGTGTTTAGATCTGCAAGTTAAGTAAGGTTGAGGTATATCTTCTTAATAGCTCTTTTGAAAAATTACATTTGCAGGTGCAAGAGTAAAAGAGCTACCTATATGAGCATGAAGTTTAGCTACTTCAAGAAGCTTGGACTTGGCTTTGATATGCTTATGAAGGATAGGGACATAGGCTAGTAAAAGATAGTGTCAAGTTAGATCTATGTATGTAAACTAATGTGTATATTATCATCATGTATTCAGTATGGATATTAAGGGTTCAATCCTTAGAGACACCCTTAAATTCGAATATTTGGAATGTGTAATATACTAATATGAAATTCAATCGTCACGACATTTCATTTATGCATTAGTTTGTTTGATTGCTGTGAACAAGTTAGGTAATTCTTGATTACACTAAAATGGGGGAGGTATGTTGGATATTTTAGTGTAATTTGAGATTGCGTGTGACGTTCAAATAAGAGTGCACGCTTATTTGAATGTCATCGGGACTAACGGGGGATCCAAGGGGCGGCAGCCCCTGGCGGGGTCCAAGGGGCAGAGAAATTTTTTATATTGGACAAAAGTCCTTTATCAAAAATGCATCAGAAATTGAATTTCGGGCTAAATATGCACTTTTGGAAACTTAAGGGACTAAAGGTGTTTTTGTTCAAAATTGAAACTGTAAGCAGTTGTGAAAAACTGAAAATACGCTCCCAAGTTTCTGAGAGAATACACTGGACGAATTTTCATTCGAGACGAATCCCCAAAATCTCACAATCAAAAATTTCCATACAAAAAGCTAGAATTTTTCTGATTTTATCCGATCAAAGATTGGTAGCCACTCCAATTGTTCGATCTGATAGTGATTACACGACTTCAGATTTATCCAAGCATTTTCGAATTATTCCCAACATTCAACTATTTTGTTTTTATTTTTTTCATTTTCACCCATGACTGGAACATGTAGACGTAATATAACATTTAGAATTCAATCTCATACCCTCTGAGCGTGCCTTAACTTCAAGACACAAACCATCCCTTTTCTTGAAAGACCCTTTTGTAGTATTAGACACGCATCACACGAAGACACTGAACCAAGCCGCAACCACCATACTAAAAGTCTAGCAAAACACGAAAACACACAAAGCAATCCTAACACACAAGAAGAAAGGATACCCACACCAAACAAACGCTCCAGCCTTCACGAACCAAAGTGCCGAAGCATAGCTCTAGTAGAGCTACATGCACCAAACACACTCCCACCAATATATAAACCCCAAATCCCCGACCCAACTAAGTGAAAATGCTAGCAATGACATCATAGGATGAATAAGGCAGTACAACATTACACAATAACAATTGGTAATTTTGAACCCTACCCGAAGAAAGAATAGAACACAAACCGTGTGCGGTACTGGAATCGATGAAAAGAATACAAAACAATTTTTCTTGAGGAGGTTCGATGGGTAAAAACAAAAAGGCATGGGTTAAATGGACGGATGTGACGACATTGGTTAAGGCAGATGGACTTGGGTTGGGAAATATGAAAGATTTCAATAAAAGCCGTTTAGCTAAATGGTTTTGGACATTTAAGATGGAAAAAAAACACACACTTTGGAGACGTGTGGTGGAGGCCCTTCATCATAGTCCAAGAAGATTTATTTTTTTATCCCCAAAATACGGGCAGGCTAGGTTTTGGTCAAATATTATAAAATCGGAATTGATCCCTAGAAACCACAAGATTCAAATAAATGATTCAATTAAAGGTAACCTCGAGAACGGGGCAGATCTAGACATACGGTTATGACTTGGCAATTGGATTGGAGACTAAAACCTAAAAGCCAGATTTCTTGTTTTTTTAAGGTTGGAGAATGCAAAAGATCGTAAGGTCAGGGAAAGATTGCATTGGACCAGACATGAAGCATTCAGAGTATGGAAATGTTGTCACGCACCATCAACCGAAGTGGGGTTAAACGAATTTGAAGCTTTTCTTGTTCTCATTAGACAAGTTGGGAAACAAGACAGAGAAGACTCTTGGAGTTGGATCTTCCAATGAGGTTACTTCACAAGGATACAAATTTAACTAGAATAATTGGGTATCGAAGAAGGTCAACGATTGGGAGACAGCTTTAGACAAAATTCCCACAAGGGTCGCCCAAACTAGAAGGGATATACCTGTAGTAACAAAAGCTTGTCCGTTATGTAACTCGGCAAAGGAAACCACCGATCACTTGTTTTCCGGGTGCTGTGTTGCCACAATCATTTGGCAACATATCACGAGTTGGTGTGCTACCCCTCCTATTTTCGGGTTCTACTACTCGCATCTCTTTAAAGTACATGAATCCGTGCCCGGGTTGGTCACTAACAAACAAGCAATTCATGCCTTAATTCTAATATCTTAATGGCCTTTTGGAAACTAAGAAACAAAGTGATTTTCTTCTCGAAGGAAGTTAGCATCGCTAATCTGGTGGATGAAATTAAGATGTACGAATTCTTATGAGTGAAAAATAAGTCAAAGGTATGTGAATAGATTGGTCCAATTGGCTGTCTTTTAATTTGATTTCAAGAATTTTAGATCTTGTATGTAATCTTGTGTCTTATGTATTCCCTCTTTTTAAAATTTGCCTTCAAAAAGTAATTTTTTTATCCAACATGACTTTACTAGGCAATGAGACACAAAAGATAGCATTTAGAAGTAGAACATTTTATTCGAACCTTGCTGAAAAGAAATATATAACATTCTAACGTTCTTAAGCAAATCAATCCAAACAGTTGCAAGTTAATTTCTTAATCATAAGAGGATCACCCATTTCGGGTACTGACAAGGTGACATTAACGAGTTTGGCCTTCTCTCTTGACATGCAAATCTTGATATTATTCGTGTACCTCTCAAACACCTCCTCAATGACTGACTCGCCAAAGTGACTCAAGATTAAAGGCTCCGCAAAAGCTCTCATACACTTTCCCATATTGTATCCTTGTGCATCCTCTTCTGATGAGTGAAGACTGATGTCCGTGCAAGCATCCCAATCCACTTCTGAAACCTCAAGGCGATCAATTGCAAACGACCCTTCTTTCTCGACTTCATTACAAACTTCTTTAGGACTAGGAGTATACTGTGGAATGTTAAATGAATCCAATTTCTCTTCATCTATAAGTCCCTGCTTTCAATAAGTAAACATTAGCTTTGAAACATTTTTAATCTATTTCTCAAAAACTGAAATAGTGTAAAGAAGCCATAATTTATACCTCAGCAACCATATCGTTTAGAGATGTGGCTAAGAGGTCCCACACGTAACAACATTCTTTGGAACATGGATCATCACTTTGCCTCCCTAGTATTGTCAAAACCATACGCCCTCCGCTCACCACCTCCTCCTTACGACACTTGAGAAACGTCAAAAAATCTCTCTGAAATTGCTCATGATAAGCTTTTATTACGCTAGGTGGGCTTGTTGCTGACATGTATATGTTCCCTTTGTTTGTATTAATCATTTCAGGAACTGTTCAATGATATTTTATACCAACATAAAAAGTTTATTGTCACACACACATATATACACACACACGTAGGTAAGTATATATATAAAGAGAGAGAGAGAGTGAGAGAGAGAGAACCGACCTGGGAAAGCCACATGAGACTATAGGAAGAGTAGACAAAATGAATGCTTTTGCTGAGAATAAGCCTAGTATAGAATGATCCAGGAAAACCAGAAACATAACATGGTGAAGAAGAGTTGGGCACCATTTGGTTTGTAAGGTTCTTTTGAAATTTTGACACCGAGAGAAAAATAGTGTTGAAATCATTATGTGGAAGGTCGTTCAAGTAGATCTGTATTTCTGGCGATTCATCATTACCTAATTTGAGTCTAATCTTGTCGATTGACTTGACGAGCTCTGATGCCACTAGTAATGTGTTCGGTCCGGATGAACATCCAAGATCTGCCATGACAAGGGTTTTGGGGAAGTTCATAGCAGAATAGAGATTGGCCAAAGCTTCATCAATTATAGGTTTTGTCATTGATATAACCTTTCTCTGCCATACATCAAATGTAAACAAAAATTACGAATCAATTTCTGCAAGTATAGACCAATAATACAGACATACATATATGCATATGTTGTATATTATGTATAGGGTGCTAAATATATATACTAGCAGCTTTAAAGGGTCAGATAGGCCTTTTAAGAACATGCATGACATCATGATTTTAGTGAGCTATGGCACATCGCTCAAATAAATTATAAGGGTAAATCAATAAAAAATATACATATGTTTCTACACTTGTATATTTACGAGGTTATATATGTAACAAATGCAAAGTACCTGTAGAAGAGAATTGTTAGAATAGCTATAATCTCCATCACCACTATTCATATGAAGCACCTGAGCCACGTCCATATCTCTCTCACAGTCACACACTCCACCAAACTACACAATACTGCTTTCTCACTTAGACTACACCTAGAGACACTTCGAATATGCCTCATGAGTGTTGGCTACCTCTATTTATATACATGTTGATGGTGAGACCCATATTATTATTTTGATGCATTCTTCTACGTAGCTTGCAATACGATATTTTTATAATTATAAAAAAAACAGTATGTTCTCTTCATACTTCATAATGGTTGTTGAGAGCATTAACTATTTGTTTACTGGATTTTCGTTTAACATTTAATATTGAGGTGTCAGATGACTCAAAGTTTAACTATGTGTTCATATTACTCTATTATATTGTCTCTATATATATACCGAATTTAGAAAAATATGCCCACATGCTTTACTCCCTTGAAGTTTTGGATCATATAAGTTTGCACGATTAAAATATATGTTATAAAAAACATGCTTTGAATTTCAGAAAAAAACGTGTCATATGGTGATAAATTATATTATATGTTTTAAGAACAGTCAAGCATTGTTTATTTCTTTATTTATTTAGTTCCGTGAAAATCATGAGTGTGTTATTCATTATATATCTACAAAGCAATTTGGTATTGAATAAATTATAGAGCTTGTTTTGGTTTGAGAATTTTTTTTAATGGTAGTGAAATTTGAATGAAATCCTTTTAGGTGTTTGGGTTGTAAATATGTTTAAGAAATTACAAAAATTAATAAAAGCAAAAATGATTACTTAACTCATTGAATTTCTCAAAAACCAACCTCGTACCCAACCCATGCCACCGATGCCGCCACCACAACACAACCCCTTTCCTCCACCGCACCACCTCTCCCCTCGCGCCACCACCGCATCTACATTGACACCATCACTACCTGCTTCCGTCGTGACTCGACCACCGGCCGACGCCATTTGCACATGGCACCAAAATCATCTCCAACATCGGGTGTGCTCGACCAGCTACTTCCTTCCAAAGTTGATAATGCCCCATTTGTGGCTGTTGCCAAACCTCCGTTGATAATTGGCTCTCCTAATGGAAATTCAAACATTGTTATCAAGTATCTTATTGTCACCAATTGTCTAGCCAATGGGAAAACCCCGCAAAATCATAGTGCAATTTTCGATGCATTTGGTTCATATCAAAGACGTGCACAAAATGTTTCTCCATATCCTAGTTAATGTTTTGATGGGTTTCAGTCTACAATAACCAGGTTCGAAGATCATTGCTATAGCCGCCGCATGAAGGTGTTTTCGGGAAACGCGAGTTGCGACCCCTTGACGCTACGTTAAGACCAGCTTGAATGTCGTTGTGTGACTCGAGTGGCGACCGCCATGGTGACATCACTATGTCCTTGATGACAAAGACGTTTTTTAGGCGGGAGTACTGATAGGGGCAGAACTATAGTTATAGGAGTTGTAGTATTGTAGTGTTTTTTCTTTCGGTTTAATACAAGGACACCCCTAAAAAAATACGATGATATCCTAACCAAAAAATATGATACTTGTATTTTTTAAAATCTCATTTTTTTATAAGCCAAACATTTTACAACCCGTAAACTTGTAGAATAATTAAACCCAAATAATATAATAAACCCAAATTAACAATAATAAAATTGATAGGAGACCCAATTGGTAAATTCAAAAGTTTAGCCCAATGGGTGATAGAATTGAAAGGCAACACTTTGGAAAACCAAATGTCGAAGAAGTATCTGTGTTGAACAGAAACCAACGACTCTGCTGGAATCGTCCCTGGCATTGCTGTTTGATCGTCCCTACTGAAACCTGATGTTTAATCGTCCCATGCTGAAGCCTGCTGGAATTGTCTCTGCTGTTAATTGTTTGATCGTCCCTGCTGTTTGACTGAAATCGACACCGTTGACCGATTGGGTTTGACGTGATTTGTGAGTTTTCTTGTCCCTTGATATCCCGTTTTGTGTTTTAGTTTATGTTTAATTATACTTTGTAATTTTTTAGGGTTTAAGACTTTAATATCCTGTTTTATGTTTTAGCTTTATGTAGAATTATACTTTGTATATTTGTTAGGGTTCAAGACTATAAATTATAAATATATATATACTTTTTATTATTGTATGATTGTTGGTAAAAAAAATTTAGAATATCCTTAAATTAATGGGGTTGCTGCAGCAAGTATTGATATGGATCTACCATGACCCGATCAAAACCAAATCAAATATCCACGTTCTCCGTCACTGCAATATTAGTATTTTATATTGATATGGATTGATATCATGACCCGATCAAAACCAAATCAAATATCCACGTTCTCCGTCACTGCAATACATAGTGGTGGAGCAACCCCGTTGGTATTTATTTTGTTATTAAATCATGATGTAACTGCGTTAAAATATGAACCCACGTTTACCATTCAGCATGCATTTTCCTTTTCATATGCAAATCACTTGCATTAACTTAGGAAGCATGTTTATGTTAGATTTCGTATATATGTATCTGTATTAAGGAAAAATAAGCAGAAATATATGTATTGACTCCTGAATCTCTATCTTTAATTTTTATCTAGCGTCCAATATATTTTGTTTGCCCAACAAATAATTGTTGAAACTTGAAACCACATCATAAATGCAGTGAATGGTTGAAAGATTCCAATTCTAATTTTATGCCTACTACAATGCATGTTTTTCATCGGAATTAATTCCAAAATTAGCAGTTGTTGTGACTAAACAACCTCTAAGTTTAAATCCTCAGTTAGTGCTAATGTGGGGTTAGCTTATTTGGTAAAGACATTTGCCTCTTAGAAATGAGGTTTTAGGTTCAAACTTAAGCAAAAGAAGTATTTTGTATTATTTGATGTAAAATAAGTGTAACATTTGCCATGTAATTACAATAACAAGTGAACACTCAAACACGTGAAGGATTTTTAAAAGAGTGTCTAATAATAAATTAGTTAAAAGTATACATAATCATTTTTTTCTTTTAAAATAATCTAGTCAATTGAAGTTCAAACTTATGAATAATATTCCTCGTATAATAATGTTTTGGTTCGTAAAAGAAGACTTTGGCTAGGATCAAATTATATATATGCACATGGATACTTATAATAAGTCATGTGATGATGACTGGAGGGTAGTTAAGGATTCATGTAACAGGACGACCGGAGACCAACGTAAGTCAATCAAACCACTTAACTCTTGATTTACTTGTTAAAAGTACAAGTGACAGTATTTAATTTAATTTTATTTTAGTTCAGACGTAAACTTGTATATCTGAAATATATATTAAATTAAATATTGGACGTGTAATTTTTTCAATTGGTTGTTTAGGACAGCAGAAACATAGTCAAGGCATGTGTAAACATTCTTACATGGTTATAAATCTGGTTAAAAATGATGCTGTGAAAATTTTATTTTCATATTAGTTTTTTTTTTGTTATTATCATTGTCATCCAACTTATCTACATGCAAGGGCCCATATAACATAATAACTCTTAGGGTCGGTTCAATCTTTCTAGAGGCATAAAGTGAAATGAAATTTCGATGCCCTTTTCTGTAGGTCATTGTTGCTAACTTAGTTAAGAAGACAATAGGAGAAATAGGTTAGTGTACATATTTACAACTTTGATCATCATATTTGTTACATTTTGCCAGCTCTAAGCTTGTGTAAACATTCTTTGTTTTTTTCTTTTCTTTCTTTTTTTTGCTAATTATATCTTTACATTTTGCAATTTCATATGTAACAAGATGTGAAAACAATGGTAAAATGTGGTAATGGACTAATGGTCGACCGCATAACTCAAGATTTTGAAATCTAAAAACTAAAGCTGAAACATGATCATAGAAAAATGACATCAGACAGATAACTATTTGAGCATATATAATTGAATAATTCTATGAATACCTCATGGGCAACAACCACAGACCAGAGTCTCCAGGAACAAGTTATGTAAGCTTGTAAAACCCTCTAAAAACTACGAAAAAAAAGCTATTACTACATGCTTTCTCTGTAAACTGAAAATTAACAAATTTTGTGGGCAAGTTAACAATTGGCAAGTGATCAATAGTTTAGGCAATAACATATATAGCAATAAGGGGGAAGGGAGTGGTTAAACACCTAAAGTGTTTAAACTTTAAAACCAACTAATGAGAGTGTGTCATGTCAATTCACCTAAAGTGTTTAAACTTTTCGTCAAAAGTGTTGACAATTGTTAGACACCTATGAATTGGTAAACTTTTTTTTTTTAAAATAAAACATCTAAAACATTAATTTAATTAAAAAAAGCAATTACATTAAAATAACAAAAAAAAACTTATATTTCAAAGAAATAACCTAAACATCCGGGTCAAAAGCGTTTTGCGCGTCGAGGGGATAATCATAAACACCGGGTGCAACCAACGTCGGACTGTGTGGATAATAGTTTTGTGGCGGATAATTTGTATGCGGTTGGGTATTGTAACCGAAATTCGGTTGCATGGTTTGGTTAAAAAAAGGATGGTTGTGTTTGAGTAGCAAAGCCGAGTTGGGGATGTAACAGTGTACGCGAACCACCCGCATCACCACGTTTTTTTTGCGCATTTTCCTTTGAACCGGATCCCAAATATTTTTTCTTGCCATCACCTTTGTTCGAGCCTTCCATTTTCTCAAAGATTGTTTGAATTATTTTGGGTTTTTGTTTGAAGAGGAGTTGGAGTAGAGGAGAGTTTATAAAAAAAAATGGTGTAAACGTGGGTTTAAATAATGAATTTTTTTATTTCAAACGGCATTATAGCCGTTACAAAACAACCCCCAACGGTCATATCATCATGTTTGTCGATCGGCAAGGGTTTACCGGGGTTCCAGGTTTACCGATCGGCAAAAGTAGTTGGCGGCGGTGTTACCGCGTGGCAAACTACTTTGCCGATCCATTTTACCGCCCACTCCCTTCCCCCTAAACAAATTAGCACAATAGGCAAGAAAAATTAAACTAACTGATTAATAATTAGGAAGGAAACTTCAATAAAAAGAAAGATTACCTTCACAATTTTTGGAACCTATGAACGATTAAATGACATTCGGACTAATGCAAACAATAAAATAGTAAATTCCTCAGCTTCTTCAATTTTATTTGCTTTTGGCTTAGTTGTAGAAGTAGAACAAAGCCTTCAATTTTTTTTTCGTAAGTACTAGTTGGGTCGTTACGAATACTCTTTAACTGCCACAAATTCAAGTATACACAGAAGCATGAGGAAATATTTAGACTGTATTTTGTGGTATCTCTAACAAGCCCCCGCGAGGCATGCTGACACGCTAGCCGTCGCGCACACTGCAACGGGACGGCGCTAGCGTGATGGCCCAAAGTGAGGGTTGTAACCGGAGAAAACTGGAACGTTGGGGTGTGGGGATTCGTTTTTGACCGTTGCATTTAATAAAAAATATAAATTAATTTTAAAAAAGTATAAAAACCATTTCAAATCCATATTTCTCCCAATCTTTTTTAAAAATACTCCCATTACTCTTAAAAAATGGAGTGGAATGATTTTTCTTCGTCCAATTCTTCCGAGGAAGACGATCTCACTATGGAAGCGAAAGGACAACACTTAACTACTTGATTGAGAGCTCTCAAAGGCGACGAGGGCTAACGAGACAATCGCTTCTTCAACATGACGAGAGGGAGCTAACCCAACATTGATACGTCACTATTTTAGCCCAGATCCCATTTACGATGAAGAACATTTTAGACGACGTTTTCGAATGAGTAGACAGTTATTTATGCGTTTAGTGAATGATTTGTCGGAGCGATATCCATTTTTTTCAACAAGGGAAGACGCGAGAGGTATACTCAGGTTCACCTCTATACAAAAATGTATCGCCGCGATACGACAACTAGCGTATGAGATTTCATCAGACACAATGGATGAATTTCTTGAAATGTCGGAGAAAGTTGCGCGCGATCCACTTTATTTTTGGTCAAGGTATGTATATACATCTTTACTTAAATTATATATATATATTTTTTAAAATTTTAGGTTTACATATGAAAATGCATATTTAAATTATATATCTTCACATAGGGATCATATCCATTTACTCACGAAGAGATTTGCGAAAACAAACATTGTATGATATCCAACGCATATACGAGGTTCACGGTGAAAATATGATTTTCCAGGAATGCTCGGTAGCCTCGATTGTACGTATGTTGGATGGGATATGTGTCCTACGGCTTCGCTAGGTAAATTGCAACGAGGTGATCACCACGGCCCGACAATTATACTTGAGGCGGTGGCCTCGCATGATCTTTGGTTTTGGCATGCGTTTTTTTGGAGTTGTTGGGTCAAATAACGACCTAAATGTTATTGATCAATCCCAATATTCGATAACCTTACTGACTGGGTTGAGCCAACACAAGCGTTATGGTGCCTAGTGCGGACAAGAAAACTATGATAATACCTTTTTCGTAGTGATGCCTCGTATGTACAACAAGACGTTGGTGAGCATTCATACGCCCAAGAGTCATTTGGTGACGAGTAACCTGCTTACTCGGAAGTTTCGTACAAAACTAATCAGGTATGAGTGATATATATTTTGTTAAAATGTATTATAGATGTTATATATTTTTGGTAAAAAGTTATTGTAAATGTTATACATATTATTCGTTTATGATGTTTAGGATTTTATATCCCGCAAAGAGTCATTGGGTGACGAGCAACCCGCTTACCCGGAAGTATTGTACAAAACTGATCAGGTATGTATGAATGATATATATGTTGTTAAAATGTATTATAAATTTTATATATTTTTGTTAAAAAATTATTGTAAATGTTATATATATTTTTCGTTTAATTTATTTAGGATTTTATATCCCGCAAAGAGTTGGAACTTTGGTTAAAAGGGGGTTAGACAAGGGATACGTGTTTGTTACTAGACAGTCTAAGAATCATTGGATATGGCTCCAATGTTGTCGTAGCGGCGAGCACGAGAGTAAGGCCACATTTAGGAAAACCGACAACAAAAAATGTGGATGCCCTTTTATGGTGATAGGTAGTTTTGACCAAAGTCATCGAGCTTGGTGGATAGATTATCTTCCCAAACATTATATCGAGAAACATAACCATGACCCTGCTGAACATCTGGAGGGTTACGTGTATGCCAGGAGAATCATCCCTAATGAGTTTAGATTGGTGCAAGAGCTGACAGATCAAAACATATAGCTCCATACAATCTGGTAAGTTGTAACCGTACAGAACCCTGACAACAAATGTGTTCCGAAGGAGATACACAACGCTAGCCAAAAGATTAGGGCCTCAAACTTCAAATAAAAAATCACCCATGCACATGAGAAAAAGATGACCTATTACATACAGGAGGATCCTTCCACCAACGTCGTTGAGAATATATATATTTTTTTGTGATGAAAAGTCCTTTGAAATGTGGCGGGCATTCCCGCATGTGCTTATGATCGACGTGACCTACAAAACTAACATGTACAATCTTCCATTTTTGCAAGTTGTGGGTATGACATCGACAAACCAAACCTTTTGTGTTGCGCATGCATTCTTTTGAACGAGCAGGAAGTAATGTACGTTTGGGTCCTGGAGAGGATATGTTGCACAAGTGTATGGAGCCGCGTGTAATTCTTACGTACAAAGACCAAGCCCTGCTAAACGCGTGCCAAATAATATTCCTGTGCGCACAAATATATCTTTGCAGGTTCCACATATTACAGAATATCGTAAAATACTGCAAGAATTCCATTACTCAACTAGATTGGGAGGACTTTACTCATCAGTGGAATTATGTGTGAATCTCCGAATGAGGAGTTATGTGACTATAACGTCACCAACCTTCATGGACACCTTATCAGTCAACAACGTCAACGTAAGTTGTGTTTTAAATGTATACAGTCATTTTAATAGATACATTATTTGAATATGTTTTCTTAGTTTCAGATGTTTTTGCTTACTTGTGGGATAACTAGTTAGACACATCCCGACATATATTTGTATTTGCATGGACCTATCAAACACTACCCTTTTACCAAAATACGAAAAATAGATCCGAAGGCGCACATGCTGCTTTAAAGAAACAACTTACTACACCTAAATGCAGTCTGGAAACCCTGGTGAAAAAGGTCGACACGTTAGTATTAAAACAATATTCTCAAATAAAGAAAGGTCGACAAGTATCAATCCATGCTCTTAACCAACTAGAAAACGAGCTAACATGAAGACTATTCACCTCTCGGTCATTTGGATCAACATCTGGCTGCCAGCTGTACACGGGTTGCGGGTCATTATGTGCCTGTTGTATGGAGAAATAGCAACTTAGAGGTACTTTTAAGCATATTTCAATATTTATTATATTATTTTAATATTCCTGCGTAATCTTTATTTTGTTTGTGTGCAGAACGCATTATTAGGCTCGATGATATAGACATCTTCTGGAGAAAACTTGACATGAATCCATCAAGAATTATGATGAAGAGATTGATTTGGAAAAAGTGTTCGAAGATTTGAAACGGAAAATGCGGTCTAAACCCCCGTAAGTGAATAAAAGCATAACGTCGAAGATCAAGGCAGTATGAGCGACAAAAAACCTCCGGTCGTATAAGAGAACACTCGCGAGCGTCCGATATCGAAAGTCCAACAAAAAAGAGAGAACATGCTGCTAGACATCTCAATTGGTCTTTTCGAATAAACCAGGTGTGACCCTCCCCGACACAGCTCCTACGTACTGTCACATGACTATTAAATACCATCTACTTCTGCAGTGTCTCAAAAGTCGTTAATGTGACGCAGCCTTTCAACGACTTCCAAAAAAAGATGAACACGAGGACCATGGGTTTCCGTTAATCTAGGGGGATGAGTCGGTTAATTATCTTATCAGATAGAAAAACCAGTTTCTAGAAATGTTCCACTAATACGTTTCAAGAATAAAAGATGTCAAGCCGGATGGACACTATGGGTTTTGGGTTATGGCTGTGGGTTTAGGGTTGGAGCAAGACTACTTTGGTTCTATTCGGAGCGAACTTGTTGCATAGTTGAAGGGCAGCAACAAAGAAATGGGGAGGTACTTTTTGACGGGGATTTACGGGGAGACTATGACAGGCGATTAAAGTGAATAAATTTTACCGGAGTTGGGAGAGCACCCATGGAGCATTGAATGGAGATGCCTCAGGCGAGACTCCTGTTTTCTGATAGGCATGGTGTGATTGTTCACATATTAATAACGGGAGGCAGTTTGGCTTTATTCCCCTTCTATCCTCCAACATGCTTACGTTTCCCTCATCAAGTGATTACACTTGTATTTGTTAATAAAGTTTAGTTCATCCATGTAAAACTGGAAGGGGATTATCCAATGCCATCACCGAACGGTCTCTGGTTAAAAAAAATTGAGGCGAAGAAGCAGCACTATGGATCGAAAACTACATAGAATGCATAAAGATGTATGATTCGATTACGAAGTCGGATATAGACAAGATAGTGCATAATATAGATTAAGTTGTAATTTTAAAAGTATTTTGATATGTATAATGAATTTCAGGTGTTTTCATTTGTTTTGCAGATACACTACGTCAAATAACCGACAATATACCACAAAAATGATAAAATGCGCCAAATACGACATAATACGCCAAAATACAGAACAATATGCTAATTAGAGACATAATACGCCATAACACGCCATAATACGCGATAACACGACACGTACAGACAATCAACACCTTAATATGACGCTTACAGACAAACGTGACAATACCGAATGTCACCGACTTGACCCGTACGGATACATACACTATACATCATAATACGATATTTAACAACAAATTACGTATCAGTAATGATATCCTACGACGCGTATACATATAACATGACACTGTAGAGTACAAGTGGATTCCAAACAAAATTATACATAACATAGAATACCATACCCCATGCAACCGAACGTCACCGAAACGGCTCATATGGAAGGTATACTTCATAAAGTGACACAATACGACAAAATACATCAAAAATATGACACATATATGCATCGAACATGGAAAAACCCAAAATATACAAATTTTGATTTTTGACCTATACAATCGTATAGGCCAAAACTGGGTTGTTTAGTAGCGCAATACGCATTGCATAGACCTATACGATGTGTATATACCCCCTGAATTCTCAGTATAGTTATTATGTCAAAAGGACACACCCTTTTAGTTTTTATAATATTACTATGTATCATTGTTTATGTGTTATTAAAGGCCTCTTTTCTAGTAGGGCTTTCTTAAAAAAAATATTTGAGCAGCTCATGAGTATAGTTATTATGCCAAAATGGATATGGGGTTTGTGGAGGGAGCCGGTGAGCTGTCATAAGGGACAACATGGATCAGGGTACCGCGCCCGGTATGAACATGGAACACACCACGTCTCCCACGAGCCTATATTTCCACTATTTCTCTCTATTTAATATTTAAATATAAAAAATAGGAGGGGGGAGAAACACCAAGCCTTAGGATATGGATAGAGGGGAAGGGAGTAAAGAGATGATGACATAGTGCGGATGCAAAGAATAAATATGATGGGGGAGGAAGGCACCATAATACTGAGCCTTATAGTTTGCAAAAGTAAATGTTTACAACTTATGAAAATATAAACGTAATTACCTTCGGTTGGTAATTTTTTTATCTAGCATGATTACACTAGGCAATGAAACACAAAAGATAGTGTTTAAAAATAGAACATTATATTTGAACTTTGCGGAAAAACAATTCATTCTTAACTAAAGCAAATCAATCCAACAAGTGCATGTTTCATAATCAAAAGAGAATCACCCTTTTCGGGTCATTGACAAAGTTACATTAACGAGTTTGTCCTTTTTTGACATGCAAATCTTGATATTATTCGTGTACCTCTCAAACACCTCCTCAATGATCGACTCACCAAAGTGACTCAGGATCAAAGGCTCCGCAATGGCTCTCATACATTTTCCCATATTGTATCCTTGTGCATCCTCTTCTGATGAGTTGAGATTGTTGTCCGTTCAAGCATCCCAATCCACTTCAGAAACCTCCAGGCGATCAATTGCAAACGACCCTTCTTTCTCGACTTCATTACAGACTTCTTTAGGACTAGGAGTGTATTGTGGAATGTTAAATGAATATGGTTTCTCTTCATCTATAAGTCCCTGCTTTCAATAAGTAAACATTAGCTGATAGAACCCAAAATCAAACAAAACTAACTGATAGATTTTATTGTTGTAACCTGAAATACTACAAGATAGAAGACCCGATTCGGGATGGGTTAATATCCAAGAACAAAGGTATAGATACCCAATTAGATAATAATCATCGACATGATCCCCAAAAACTAGAACAAATATATAAATAATCAATAATAGCATTAAATTAACTGGCCCTTCAGCTTCCATTTACCCATCAGTATTCCTTTTCAATAACTTCTTTGACTCATTAATAACTTTGACCCTAATACCCATTCGTATAGGAATCGGGTTTGTATCAATACTACCGGCCCGGAGAAACGGCTTGTCCTCAAGTCGGGTATAAGAGAACAGAGTTGTTAAAGATCTTGATGTTCATGATTGGGTTTCTTCGGTTCCTCGTAATCATCAGCACGTGATAGAGATTCACTTCGATCATTAATTTGGTGGCGATTTGGCAGTAGTCGTTGGTGGGGAAAAATTTTTGGCAACTGGTAAGGATACCTCAGAAGCTTCTCCCCTCTATCTTTTAAAATGTCAAAGAATAATTCATAACCAGCAACCTTCTTCCCCAGAGTTGTATTACAAAGGGCACTTTCTCTTCCTAGTAGATATAACACGCGGAACCTCAAAGTCTTGCTAAGGTTATAAAAAATATTAAAATATAGCTGAGACTCAAACACCTGTCCAATTCTAGAAGTTCCAGGCCCTCCACCTGAATCCTTTAATTTCTCTCCAAACATAATACTTTTCCTAATGCTTTGTGTTTTCAAAGCATCAAGTCTATTGGATTTAATTTCAAATTCCAAATGAAGCTCTTTCTTAATATCAAAGTTAACCAAGTCGCCTCTTTTGGTTGTCATTAAATTACTCTCCGCCATCGTGATCTTCGAATCCTTCTCTACTTTTTCAAGATTGTCGCCACCTCTGATCACTTTATCGCCCGTCAAACTACCGTTACCCTCTTCCACGTTCATATTGGATCCGCTATGGTTCTCCTTGTGGAGACGATCACCGTTACCAGTAATACGTGCTTCGGGTTTTATTGGTAAGATCATCCGATTCTTGATTGCTTCGACATCGTTTTTCAGTGGTATATACATCCGAGCCTTGAGTTCTTCAACATCAGCCTTCAAGGGTGTAAGAATGGCATCCGAACGAGCCGCAATGGCTGCTAATTGGGCAGCGATAGATGCGCCTACTTCTCCTTGATTGCAGCTCCGGAAGAAGTCGCCATCGATTTCCCGGCAATGGAACCAAATGATAGAACCCAAAATCAAACAAAACTAACTGATAGATTTTATTGCTGTAAACTGAAATACTACAAGATAGAAGACCCGATTCGAGATGGGTTAATCTCCAAGAACAAAGGTATAGATACCCAATTAGATAATAATCATCGACATGATCCCCAAAAACTAGAACAAAGATATAAAATAATAAATAATAGCATTAAATTAACTGGCCCTTCAGCTTCCATTTACCCATCAGTTTTCCTTTTCAATAACTTCTTTGACTCATTAATAACTTTGACCCTAATACCCATTCGTATAGGAATCGGGTTTGTATCATTAGCTTTGAAATATTTTTAGTCTATTTCTCAAAAAATGAAAGAATGTAAAGAAGCCATAATTTATACCTCAGCAACCATATCGTTTAGAGATGTGGCTAAGAGGTCCCACACGTAACAACATTCTTTGGAACAAGGATCATCACTTTGCCTCCCTAGTATTGTCAAAACCATACGCCCTCCGCTCACCACCTCCTCCTTACGGCACTTGAGAAATGTCAAAAAATCTCTTTGAAATTGCTCATGGTAAGCCTTTATTACGCTAGGTGGGCTTGTTGCTGACATGTATATGTTCCCTTTGTTTGTATTAATCATTTCAGGAAACTGTTCAATGATAATTTTATTCCAACATAAGTTTATTGTCACACACACACATATATATATATACACACATAGGTAAGTATGTATATAAAGAGAGAGAGAGAGATAGAACCGACCTGGGAAAGGCACATGAGACTATAGGAAGAGTAGACAAAATGAATGCTTTTGCTGAGAAAAAGCCTAGTATAGAATGATTCAGGAACACCAGAAACATAACATGGTGAAGAAGAGTTGGTCACCATTTGGTTCGTGAGGTTCTTTTGAAATTTTGAAACCGAGAGATGTTGAAATCATTATGTGGAAGGTCGTCCAAGTAGCTCTGTATTTCTGGCGATTCATCATTACCTAATTTGAGTCTGATCTTGTCAATTGACTTGACGAGCTCCGATGCCACTAGTAATGTGTTCGGTCCAGATGAACATCCAAGATCGGCCATGATTAGGGTTTTGGGGAAGTTCATAGCAGAATAGAGATCCGCCAAAGCATCATCAATTATAGGTTTTGTCATTGATATAACCTTTCTCTGCCATACATCAATTGTAAACAAAAATTATGAATCAAGTAAACACCAATAATACATACATATATTGCATATGCTGTATCTTATGTATAGGATGTTAAATATATATGTGTATAAGATGCAAAATACCTGTAGAAGAGAATTGTTAGAATAGCTATAATCTCCATCACCACCATTCATATGAAGCACCTGAGCGACGTCCAGACCTCTCTCACACTGTCACACACACCAACAAACTACACAGTACAGCTTTCTCACTCAGACTACACTTCGAATATGCCTTTTGAGTGTTGGCTACCTCTATTTATATACATGTTGATGTTGAGACCCATGTTATTATTTTTGATCGGTTCTTCTAGGTATCTTGTATTACGATATTTTTTTATATATTATAACAAAAACGGTATATTCTTTTCATACTTCATAATGGTTGTTGAGAGCATTAACTATTTGTTTACTGTATTTTCGTTTAACTGTTAATATTGAGGTGTCAGATGACTCAAAATTTAACTATGTGTTCATATTACTCTATCGTCTCTATCATATATACCAAATTTAGAAAAATATGTCCACATGCTTTACTCCCTTAAAGTTTTGGATCATATAAGTTTGCACGATTAAAATATGTGTTATAAAAAACATGCTTTGAATTTCAGACAAAAACGTGTCAGATGGTGATAAATTATCTATAGATAACAAATCACGTAGCATCTTAGCTACAGTTATGCATCACAACCGTTCATTATCCGATCTACGGTATGCTTCACAAAGAAGCCCTAAACAGCCATGTGCTAACTTTTCATTTTACACCACCCACGTCACCCACCAAATCAGAGAGAGAAAGCCGCCGGCAAAGGAGGAAGCCGACCTCCGGTGACCAGGCTTCCTTCGACAACGACAGTGGAAGACGGTCGCGATGGTGTGTGACGCTAATGGCTCGACGACAGTGGAAGACGGCCGCAAGATAGTAGTTTATGTCGGCGTGTGACGCTATTGGCTCCAACCGATCACAAATTGTCTCAGAGGAAGGGCGAAGGTAGACGAGTAAAAACTCTTTCGATTCTTTCTGAATTTATATGTTCGTTAATGGAGATTGATTGTGACTACGTACGGCTTTAATCTTCAATATTACCCTCTTATACAAAAACCAACTCGCGTCGGTTGAAAACAAATATTCCTAAACTCGCGTCGGTTGTAAAAAGTATGTCGTTTCGGTTCCTTTATCTACGTTAAAAAGCAACTTAATATTGCATACCGTATATTTGATAACCGTTCACAGGTTTCCACGTGCAATCTTGGATATAGAACACGCATAGATTTTTGTTTTTCTTCTCTCTGAAACTTTTAACCAAGATTTCATAAAACCTTTCAGATTCTCTCTTTAACACAAAAAGATCCATTTGATCGCAAATCGCTGTAACTATGAAATATCAGATTTCATCAACAAGAAACCATCAACCGATTTCATTAACACGAAACATCAAGTTTTGTTTTGAAGATTCAGTCTTTTACGATATTCAAGTTCGATGATGATAGTCCGACGATGATAGTCCGATGAAGTTAAATCAGTGACAGTCCGATGAAAAAACAATATTGTTAATATTTTAAACTCGAATCTCTGATCGATGTACATACAATGATAAACGGTCGCAAATATTCAAGGACCTTCGTAACTTTGTACTCCGAAGCGTCCTCTCCAACCGTTGTCACCATGGTGTCATCTGCCAACGTTTCACACCCTTTATAACCCTCAACATCATTAGGCCACCGACACACTCATCCTAATATTATCATTTACCCGCAGAGAAAACAGACCAATGATCCTGATGATTTGCCGAGAGTTATGTCTCATTGTTTATGGTTTATTTGGTGGTAACAAAATTCAATCTCAAACACCAAATTTGGGTTTTTTTTTAATTTTGTTTTGATGCCTAAGACGTTCGATTTGTAAGTTAAATTTTGTTTGTTAATTTCGCTATGTAGGTATATAGGATGAAGTTACAAATCTAAGGATAAAGGTCCAGTAGGATGAACATTGCATCGTAAATGATTTTATTTTGGATTTGCTCGAGGAGGTTGAATGCAAATTTATCCAAGGTGAGTAAATGTTTTGATTTTGACCCGATTCGATGAAGTCAGTGGATTCATGGACAATAAAAACGAAATGACAATATAACCAAGGTACATGCTTTGTTATATTTTGAAGGATTTTTGAAAATCGGTGTGCTCATTTACCACTATTATGTTACCCAGATTCAACTATTCAAGATGGATTCATGGTTTGATTAATTAATGTGTTATGTTCAAAGAATTGGTCTAACAATGGTGTGGACATCAAATGAATAAGTGTTTTTTTATCGACCGAAGAATGTAAACGGTCAAACAAACTCTGGCATTTATATAGCACGTAGTTGCAGACTTAGATACGATTTGAGCGAGAATCAAAATAGGTAGATGATATCGAAATCGGGTATGAGATATGTATATTTTGAACATGTAGATAAGGTACTTTTTGTCGGATTCAAGAATCAAGATGATGATTTATGTTGAGTATTTTTCAACAAAATACGGGCCGTTTCATTCACCAAATGGTTCCAGCAAGTAACTGGACCCCAAACATTACGCCGCAATGTATACAAGACTCCCAGTTACACCACATTAATCGACACATGTATTGAATAAAGTCAATGTAATCAAAGTCCTGTTATTTTTTGGCTCCAAAGAAATTCATTTTTTTCTTCCAAAATTATATGTTTACTCCGTTAAAATTCAAGCAAGAAAAATTGTATATGTTGATCAAAATCATCCGCCAACTGTAACGCCTCGTATTTTCTTAATATTATCCTTTAATAATAATAATAATAATAATAATAATAATAGTAATGACAATAGTGTTATACTACTTTTCACAATGCTTGGGTTCGAAGACGGGTTTCAAAACGTATTTGGGCCGCTTTAAAACGTAAGAACCGAACTAACGGGCTTTAGGCCCAACCTACCAAACCCTAGATTACATAAACCTACCCCAACCCTAATTCTCCAAAACCACCCAGCCGCACCCTCTCCTCTCTCGGCTCCGGCGTCGTTTTCTGTCGGCACCTCCGGCCGGCGACCGACCTCCTTCTTCATCTCCGGCCAAACACCTTCACCGGCCAAACATCTTCGTCCCCGGCCGCACCCGTAACACCCTAACCTCCTGTCTCCGCCTCAAACCACCATAACAAACTCTCTCCACCCCTCGATAACCGGTCAGTCATCGTCGTCTGGTGGTGGCGACGCAAGACGAAAGAGAGAGACGCTAGAGAGAGAGATGTAGAAAGAGAGATGTAGAGAGAGAGAGAGAGACGCTAGAGAGAGAAACGCAGAGAGAGAGAGAGAGACGTTGGAGAGAGGGAGATGGCAAGAACGGCAGGAGCCGCAGGGCGGTGTCGGCAGAGTTTTCACGGTGGCAGTGGCAGTGGTAGCCGGTTCGAGGCGTCAGGGTTTGGTTTTGCTAGGCTCGGTCCTTGGAATCGGGTCATCATCGAACAGGTCGCAAGTCTCGGTTCGGTTCTCCCAGTCTCGATTCATGTTAGGTTCATTCGTTTCAGTTTTGGTTCGGATTCGTGTCAGGTGATCATGCTCTAACTTCCAATTTCAGGTTTTGGTATTGTTTCAGTTTCGGCTCATGTTAAGTTCGGGTCAGTTCTGGTTCGGTAAAACCCGATCAACTGGTCAATGTTCGGGTCAAGGCTAGTCAAGCAGTCAACCGCGGTCGTTGTTTCACCGCGAGTTATGGTAAAACACTAACGACACCTCTTAGATTATAAAAATTTACTTTAATGTTTCGTTCTCCTAAATCATGCTCGAACCGATACACCTATTGATCATGTACGCTTAGGCATGCGATAAATATATATATATATATATATATATATATGTGTGTGTGTGTGTGTGTGTGTGTGTGTGTTGTGTTATTGTTGATAAAATTGTTGAGTTTTTGAAATTATATCGACAACTAGATTGTCGGGATCGTCCAAAAGCAAGGGGAATTTCTGCCCGTTTTTTGTCAAAACCATACATATATGTAGATATATATATATTTATACACGTTTCGACAAATATATTTCACTAACGACAAAATAGATACGTATTATTTTTTTCGACAAAACACGTTTATTTAACGACAAAATATACGCATATTATTACTTTCGACAAAATATATTTATTTTTGTATACTTTTGACACATATATTTATTTATTATACTTTTGACGAAATATTTTACCTATTTATTATTTTCGCACACACTTCTATAACCTCTTAGACGAATTTTAAAGTTATAATTGTTACATAAGTCGTGTTTATATAAATATACGTACTTTCAACTCCAATTCGAATCCTCTGTCGTAGCTTCGATTATTCATGCACATTCGTTTGCCATTTTTAAGGTGACCTCGGTGTCCCCTTTCTCCCACTCATCAACTCGTCGTGGAATTTCCAAAGAAGACTTAGCAATTCTGTGAGTACACTCGACCCACTTTTGTTTATATCACTTTTTGGGTGTAACATGTTTCCATATACAAAAATCACAAACACTTCAACTTTATGAAACGCACAAACAATCCTATACACATGACTACTTGAATCGTATACTTGTTGCTTGTCTGGGATATTCGTTACGCTATGCTTTAGTCATTAACTATTTTTAGCCTTCGTTTGACATGCTTAGCGCTATAGGAATTCACGCATCCACCTCCATCGTGTTATTCGTGAGGTCATGTTAAAACATCGTGATTGCGTTAAGGGTTTGATTATTAGTATTGCATGCCTTGA
The DNA here is from genome assembly GCA_947069175.1 of Scalesia atractyloides. Classification (NCBI taxonomy): domain Eukaryota; kingdom Viridiplantae; phylum Streptophyta; class Magnoliopsida; order Asterales; family Asteraceae; genus Scalesia; species Scalesia atractyloides. The sequence continues at coordinate 16,189,788 of CAMTDV010000014.1, read as the reverse complement.
TATTGCTCTTGTATAGATTTGGTTGCCATGAGGATTGTTAAAACTTTATTCGTATACGTATGCTATGTTTAAACTTGTGTACTCGCCTTTGCTTTTGCATTGACTTTATTTTAAAACATGTTTCAGGTTGAAGGAGATGATGCTATGAAATCAAAACAGCAAGGACTTAGATACACACATTATAGACGTTAGATTTATAAATGTTGTACCAAATTTTGTTATGTTTTATGAACTTATTGTATTGCTTCATGTTGTATTTGACATTGTTGTGAAATGAAATTTGGATTTAATTAAATATTGTCATTTATTAGCGTTGTGAGCAATGAGTAATCTCGTTTTCGTCTCATCCCGATGTTTCCATCATCGGTTGGGGTGTGACACCAACGGTAGGGGTGACAAGGTTACAACGTTAAAGAACTTAGGGCAACAACAATAACGCACAACAACAATGCTAACGTCCGCACAGTATATGGCAACCTTCGTGGCAGCCAAACTTCAAGGTTGCAATGTGGATAGCGGTCAAATATATTGCCTACAATGTTGGCTTATACATATAGTGTAGGAGGCAAAACTAATGATACATATGCTAATCTTTTTAGATGCTATATATGACAAACTTTATATTTTACATTGTTTTCTATAATTTTTTTCATATTTTACATTGTTTCTATAATTTTTTTCTTCACTTATAAAATAATTGGTTAGTACATGACGTTGCATTTTCCGCTGAAAATGAAAAGAATCTTTCCAAGTAAAATGATTTAGTAGGCGTTACACAAACATAAATTTTTTCGCGTCGATATATTGATACCAAATACATTCATAAACAGCGTCCCGCCGCAACGCGCGGGTAGACGATAACTCGTTGAACTACAATTTCCGTCGAAGCTTGTGAACAATATAAGAAGAATCTGTTCTTATTTACGAAATATGATTTCTTTTTTGGTAACAGAAAAGAAAAGGGACCGAAGAATCGGTTAGAGAGAGAAGAACAACGTGAACGAAGGGCAACATTTGGTAAGTTCCGACCCTATTGCTTTGCTTTTCCAACAACCGATGAAGGATTACGTTGGTTTAGGTCTTGAGCTGTTGGTTTGATTTGAGAAGATTACCCCTGTGATTGTTCACTTGAGGATTCATACGTGGGTATTACTTCATAGGGATAGAGATAAGCTAAATATTGCAGGGCTCAGATTCCATAGCTTCATTAAAGGTAAAGAGGGAAACAGGGAGGATGTTAGATTCTGGGCCTTCAACACTCCTCTGAAAGAGGTTTGGCCAAATTTATTTGCACTAGAAACGGAGCACTATCAGCGATTGCGTGGACCATTCTCAACAGTGGTTAGGCTAGAATTGAAGATGGAAAAGGAGTTCGTCTTCAGTTTAGGAGATCAGCGAGTGGCACAACTCTATGAATTTAATGGAGATGGTGGCTATTTCGGAGTCTAAAGATAAATGGGAATGGCTAGGGTTTTTGGTTGGCTCGGTGAAGAAGCTGATGATAAATGGTCAGGATAGATAGGATTTCAGCCTTAGTTTTGTGATGGATGGGGCTAGTAGGTTCCGGCGAAGTGCAATATATTTGCTTGGCAGCATGTTGGACTCTTCTGCGCTGTGTAACCAATGGCTGGAAACGCTGGAACGTATCTTCACGGCAGGCATGTTGGAAGGCGACGGTGCTTTGGCAGTTTGTCAGTTCTTGGTGCAAACTGCCTCCCATTTTCGCGTTCACTTTCAAAGATTTAATGGCGATTCATGAGTTGCCTGGGGCGAGCAAGGAAAAGGTTAGAGTGCTGCACTGGCATTATTGTGATTGCAGTGTGGAGTATATGGAAGGCCAAAAACGACTTGGTTTTTTTCGAGTAAAGGGGTCAAGGCTGAAGACCTAATAATAGGATCGATTAAAGCTTAATGGGTTCCGATGGTTTAAATTCAGGTCCAAGTGTTTAGTCTTCATTGGAAAAAAATGGTGGCAAGACCAAATGTGTATATGTATGATGTTTAAAATGTAAATAGGGGCTGTATGTTTCACGTACACTTTACCTATTGATGTATGTATCAAAAGTTTGACAGTAGTAAATTCTAATTAAATTTGATACATGTGCAATTGTACGTCAAATAGGATTCTAAAAATCACGACAAGCAGAGGATTATTAGTGTATTCTTAACAAAAACAGGTCGATTATTAGTGATTATTTGGCCGTTGTTGGCTTAACGGTTTTACACCACGCACCCCGCCGGTCGGTGTAAATTCAAGTTCGTCTAGGGTTTATGTCACGTGAGTCGCCTGATCTTTTTCCCGGTTTTGGTTATCGTTAGGTTGCTACTTAACATATTTTTACTCCCCCACCTTGATAGCATCGTTTTACGCCCCGCCCCACACGCGGTGCGCTTATTTCTAGTTATATTATATGTTTTAAGAACAATCAAGCATTATTTATTTATTTAATTAGTTCCCTGAAAATCATGATTGAGTTATTCATAAAATATCTACAAAGCTATTTCGTATTGAATAAGTTATGGAGCTTGTTTTGGTTTGAGATTTTTTTTTTTAATGGAGCTTGTTTTGGTTTGAAAATTTTTTCTATTTAACGGAAGTGAAATTTGAATGAAATCCTTTTAGGTGTTTGGTTTGTAAATATGTTTAAGAAATTACAAAAATTAATAAAGCAAAAATGACAAAATTAGCGTTATTGAAACCCCTTCCAAAGCCATTCACTTTCTTCATCGTTGCTCCCAACCATCTCCATCCCTTCAAGTTTTGATTGATGCTAACCAACTTAATTGGTAAAAGGGACAAACAAAATGAGGAACGGTTTTGTTCAAGAGGGGTAACGTTTCAATAAAAATGGGTAACGAAATCGAAAAAACGTCAATTTTCCATCGGAGCATCAAGAGGCAATGGAGATTACCCCTTCTATCACTCTAGGTCCGCCCCTGGCACCATCAATTATAAGGTTGGTGCATATAAACCACGTTTATCATCTAGCATGCATTTTCCTTTTCATATGCATATCCCTTGCATTAAGTTAGGAAGCATGTTTATGTTAGATTTCATATATATGTATCTGTGTTGCATTAAGGAAAGATAAGCAGAAAAATATGTACTGTATCCTGAATCTCTATCTCTAATTTCTATCTATCATTTTATATATTTTCTTTGGCCAACAAATAATTGTTGAAACCACATCATAAAAGCAGTGAGTGGTTGAAAGAATTCCAATTCTAATTTTATGCCGATGTACAAAACATGTTTTTAACGGAATTAATTCCAAAATTAAATGATCTTGCGAGTAAACAACCTCTAAGTTTAAATCGTTAATTAGGTGGTGTTTGTTTTCCTAAAAAAATCTACACAAACTCGTCTGTCTATGTCGCGCAGACCACGCGCAAACATTGCTATCTGCAGACTGTTTGTTTTTACGAATATATTTCATTAAAAAATATATGTGCAAGCTCTTCTTGATACAGATTTGGTCAGCCACTTTTAAGATCTTTTAAGTTCTACGGAGTATCAATGTGCGTTTAACCTATTTGGTAGAGGCACTTGCCTCTTAGAGGGAGGTTTAAGGAGTATTTTATATTATTTAATATAAAATAAGATTAGTTATAAAAATCATCAATTACCATATAATATGTAATTACAACAATAAGTGAACACCCAAACACATGAAGGATTTTTAAAAGAGTGTCTAATAATAAATATACTTAAAAGTATACATAATCATTTTCTCTTTAAAATAACTAGGTAATTGAAGTTCAAACATATGAATAATATTCCTCGTATAATAATGTTTTGGTTCGTAAAAGAAGACTTTTTCTAGGATCCAATTATATGCACATGGGTTCTTATAATAAGTCATGTGATGGTGACTGGAGGGTAGTTAAGGATCGTGCAAACACGACGACCGGAAACCAACGTAAGACAATCGAACCACTTAACTCTTGATTTACTTGTTATTAGTATAAGTAACAGTATTTAATTTTTATTTTATTTTGAGTTTAGACGTAAACTTGTGAAACATATATTAAATTAAATATTGCATGTGTAACTTTTCAATTGTTTGTTTAGGACAAGTAAAAACATAAGGCATATGTGAACCACCCACGGAGTTTATTTGATGTATGATGACATCAATATCTATATGAATTTGTATATTTATCTATAGTATTTAACAAGGTTACAACCCCGTGTATTACACGGGTTGAATAAATATACTAAGTAATAAAAAGTTACATCTTTTAAAACCCGTGCATTACATGGATTGAATAAACACTTGTATTATATGGCTTAAATACATATAATATAACTGGTTAACATATATAGTCATCAATATACGTTGTTGAATTTTTTTTTAAAGTACTATATACTTTTTATAAAATTTTACTTTGTTTTTTATTTATTATTTAAAAACTGATGTGTTACGTAAGTTATAACATTTTAATTTGGTTATTTATTTATTTATTTATTTATTTATTTATTTATTAAATAGCTTAGAAAGTTAATCAATAACATATTAAGTAGTTATTAATAGAAAAATAAAATAAAATAATTATATGGCAATAATCATTATATTAATATATCAAGGAAAATGAATATTTATGTACTTAAGTTGTATTACGTAATTATCAAATAAATAATATTATAATTTAAATTAAATAATACTTATCTATAATTAAGCAGTAGAGATTAAACTAAATTATATTTAGTAGGAGGGTTACCTATATTTAATTTTAACAGATTAAACTAAATAATAACTATCTATAAGAAACTAAATTAAATAATGATTATCTATAAGAATTTGGTGAAAAAAATAAAAGATACATGGGCTAATACGATGACAAGTTTCCCTTAAATGATTTCTTTTATTATATAGTATAGATAAAGTAATGTATCATTTATTTAATGTCTTATTTATTTAAGACATCTATTTTTTTCTCGTCTCTTTTAATAGTTATCTTATATTAAAAAATAAATAAGAATCTAATATTAAATCTTATCGAATTTCGATTAGAATCATTCTATTTTTCTAATAAATTATCTTCAATTTTAAATTAACAATTTATTACAAAAACCAAACGGTGTATTAATATATTATATATTTTTATTATTAAATTTGTATTAATATATTATTTATTTTATTATTAAAAAGTTTATTATATCGATTTTATTACATAATTTATAAATTAAATTATCAAAATTGGTACTACACAAATTACATTTATTCAACCCATGTAATATACAGTGTTTTTAAAGATATAATATTTTTATTATTTGGTATATAAAAATAGATTTATTCAACTTATACAATACACTGGGTTTTGATGCGTGGGTGTAAACCGGTGTTTATTATGGTTTAAGTTAATGATTTTACGTAGATTTTAAATCCGAATAGCCTACTCTTAATTAGAATTGTGTTTTGCAGGTCTAATGGAGTTTAAGGAGCTAATTGGAAGCCAAACGGAGCACCGGGACGCGAACGGGATCAATCGGAATCGAGAAAAAAACAAATTCCGAAAAATGAAATTTAGGGGTGCCGTCGCCGACGCCATATTGGCCCATCGGCGACGCCCCGTGTATACATGCCCGTCGTGTGTTTTTCATTGTAGACAGCAGGATAGGCCGTCGGGGAGAATCTGGGATTACACATGTCGTCGCCGACGCCACTTTTGGTCGTCGACGACGGGCCTCCGTTTCCTGCATCGCGAAATTTGTGTTTGTTGAGTGTGGGGACGGATTTAAACATGATTTTTGACCTATTTTGGGGTATCATGATTCTGGGAGTTTGAAACTTGTTCTTGGAGCCAGAACCTTCCACCACCATTTCAATTCATTTCCAATCCATTCGATTCATCCACTTCGATTCTAACCCTGATCCATCATCATCACCATCAATCATCAATCACCAATCTCATCATCATCCTCTCATACCAAAACCCTAGCCTCACCTCATCTTCATCTCCAAGATTCAACATGTTCAAGTTTAAGGCTTTATCATCCATTGATCGTGTTCCGTTCACCATGAGCGGCTAATTCCCGGAGGTTTCACCCCGGTGTAGACTTTTGTAAGGTTCTAGGGTTTACTTTTTGTTAAATATTTGGTTTGTGACTAATTGAATTGCATTTGCTCATTAGATAATTGTCCTACGTTTGTATTGCATTTGTGAATTGACGAATGAGTCATGAAATTTGTCTTTGTGAAATGAATATGCGTATTTATGCTTTATCTTTTGATAGATTTTAATTGTCCAAGGTAACGAAGTGCATTGTGGTCTGTTGTCTATGACGTTGATAGCAATTGGCACCTAAGCCTTGTGATTCTAAATCGTTAATGAACTAATTTGATTAAACCAAATTAAAACACTTAGTAACCCTAGGCTTTGCAATTGTTGAACCGTGTGTGAACCTTGTTTTCTCACAATTGTTTTACAATCATATTTAATGTTGTTGCAATCATTCTCGAATTCTAGTAGTTAATTAATTAAATCAAAAACTTGTCGGTTCATTCCGACATCCTTTTCAACCAAAGAAATTATCAATTTCATTAGCAAGCTTCATAAAGGTGACAATCTTAGTAAAATCAATCTTGTCTGTACGCAAACCACAGACTCTTCGTGGTTCAACCTTTTACTACCACTAGCACATTGTTAAGGGTAATTAGGGATTATAAATATTATCTTTGACCGAGGCGCGACACCTCGATCAAATTTTGGCGCCGTTGTCGGGGAGTTCGTGCGCTTTGTGTTTGGATTTATTGGTTTTTGTGATTAACTGTTTAATTACTTGTTTTCTTATTATCGTATCTGCTTTTGTGTTACGCGGGTGTGTTACTTGTGCAGGTTACAGGTAGTGCATGCATACACGAAATTCCAGAAGAACGTCACCGTTAGTATTCGAGCCGGAGATTGAGCGGGTCGTTAGAAGAAACCTAGCCAACCGATTAGAGGCAACCGTTGTCTTTAATCCACCAAAACCCAACACACCAAGTACCTCATCTATTGGAACCGTTCCAATGGATAACCAAAATGCTAATCAACATCAACATCAATACCCTAATCACCCACCTCAAAACCCAAACAACCAACCGGGTGGCAACAATTCAAGACCACCTACACCACCATTTCCAAACCGTGGCCCAAACCAAAACATTAACCAACGAGCTCGTACACCTCCACCTCAAAACCAAAACCGACAAAACCCATCACCACCAAATGTCAACAACCGCAACACTAACGCCAATCGTGGTGTTAATGTAAATCGTGGCAATTTCGCGAATGAAGACCAATTTGTCAATCTTGATGAATTGAGGAATAATATCCCGGATGACGAACCTTATAGTATACCCGGTTATCAATCACCAGAACATGTGAGTGTTCACATGGAATACTCGGACGATGGGGGATATTATAATGATCGGGTTGAAGACGATGGATGGGGAAATGACAATGAAGGGTCTTTCCACAACGGTGGGAATTTTAGTTATGATGACGGGGGGATCAATATGCAAATGTTGTGGGGGATTATGATGGATACGGTTACGACCAAGGTAGAGATGGCGGTTATGGGAACAACCGTCAACCACCTAACAACAATAGGAACCGAGACGATTGTAACAACAATTACAACAATCAAAATGCCAATCGTAATCGGATTCAACAATATGTGGGTGGCGGGAATCAAGGGGGTTATCGAGATGGTGATAGAAGAGGGGATCGAAGAATGGGGGATCAAGAGGTGAACGGTCCACCAAGGGATAATCGGCACAATCGCAACAACAATCAACGTCAACCACCGCAAGGAGTTGACGGTCGGTTCCGACCGATGATATCGGAAAATGATTCTCCGATTGTACCACCGCCAAGAGGAAGAGTTGCTTTTGATTGCAAACCCAACTACATCAACATACTTCCTCATTTTAATGGACGGTCGAATGATGAACCATATACGCATCTACAGGAGTTTTCGGCTATCTGTAGCACTATTGGGGGTGGTCATTTCACTCAAGACGAGGTTCGCTTACGTCATTTTCAATTCTCATTAAAGGACAAGGCAAAGCAATGGTTTTTGACATTGCCCACCAATAGCATTCACACTTGGGTGGAGATGCAACAAACTTTCCTTGATGAGTATTACTCGATGGCCAAGACTGATGATGCGCGTGATGAGATTAGAGCATTTAAACAACTCTCGAGTGAACCGCTACATGAGGTATAAAGAATTGATCCGAAAGTGTCCTCACCATCAAATCGAAAAGTGGGAATTGGTGAAATGCTTTGTGAGAGGTCTAGATGGGGAGACATGGAATCACTTGGAGTCGACTAGTAACGGAACGTTGTTGAGTAATCATGAAGAATACGATTGGGAGTTTCTCGAGAGAATGGCCAAAAGATCGAAAGCTAAAGAGTCGGCTGACCGAGCTAAGAAGCACCCTATATCCCGGTCATTACCCGACCTTGATTCTAGTTCAAGGGACCGCATTTCCACATTGGAACGGGAATTGGCCCGTATGAAGAAAAAGGAAGTTAACGCGGACAATTTGCGGGTTGCGATGGGTGTGGGGGACTCGATCATAGAACCATAGAATGTCAAATGGGGAAAGCCGAAGACACCAAGGAAGTGAATCAAGTGTTTGGTGATCGGAAGCATAATAACATGAACTCGAACACTTACCATCCCAGGTTGAGGAATCACCCTAATTTCCGTTATGGGAACGCCGAAAATCAAATGAACCCAAACTTTCATGCGGGTAACCAAGGCGGGTCATCATACCAAAACTGTCAAGGCGGTAACCACGGAGGCTATCAAAGAAACTACAACCAAGGTAGTAATCAATCGTATCAGAACTGTGAAAGAAAGTATCAGATGGGTTACAACCAAGGTGGTAACGGGGGAAGTAATTCGAATTCTCAAGGCGGTGGTGATGATTTGAATGCCAAGATTGATGCGGTATTGAATGTAGTGAAGGAATCTAGCAGTGACATCAAGGAGATGAAAAAGGCAAATGAGATGAGGAATAAGTCTCATGAGGTATTGACAAAGCAAGTGGGGCAACTTGCTGAAGAAGTAGCTCAGATGCGAGGAAATGGAGGAAGACTTCCAAGTGATACCACCGTGAACCCTAAGCATCAAGGGTCCAACTTGAAGAACACACGTGAGGTACCAATTAATAAAATTTCTTTACGTAGTGGTCGAGTCATAGATAGTGGTGTCGAGTCACCACCACCTCAGTTTGTTGAAGGGGTGGTGGAAGATGTTAGTGATGAGGAGAGTGTTGACGGTCAAACGGGTAAAAATAAAAATGTTTCTCAAAATAATAAAAATACTCCCGTTGTGACCATCCCAGTCCCGAAGGCTAAGGAAAAGGGTGTGGAGGTTAATACCGCCCCTTATCCCGAAGCTTTGTTGGGACCATCTAAGAAGGTGGGTACGAAACGTGGCCCACAACAAGAGGAAATATGGGAAATTTTTAAACAAGTAAAAATCAACTTACCTCTCTTAGATGCGATCAAACAAGTACCCTCATATGCAAAGTACTTAAAGGAATTATGCACCCAGAAATGATCTAATAAGTTTCCTAAGAAACTTGATTTGACTGAAAATATTAGTTCGATTCTTTCGGGTGCACTTCCACCAAAGCTACAAGATCCGGGGGTGCCCATTATTTCTATTCAAGTTGGCGAATTCAAAATGACACGGGCACTTTTGGACCTTGAGGCGAGTGTGAGTATCTTGCCGGGTAGTTTGTATGACCAATATGAGTTTGGTCCACTTCAGTCGTCTAACACCACCGTGGTGTTGGCGGACTTGACACCCAAACTACCCCGTGGGATAGTCACCGATGTGATAGTAAAAGTTGATGACTTTATTATCTGGTGGATTTTCTTGTACTTGATTATGTTTCTTTGGACTGAACCAAACAACCAACGGTTATACTCGGTCGACCATTTTTGGCAACATCAAATGCCCAAATTAATTGTAAAATGGGTACGGTCGACATGACTTTTGGAAACCGTCGGTTGCGGTTGAGCGTTTTTTCGGGATTGACGAATCCTCTAGTTGGTGACGAATGCTATATGGCGGACGTCATTGACGAGTGTATACCTCTATGTGACATTAGTGTCGAAGAGGAAAACACAATAGAGGAATGTTTCATGTTCGACAGGTTGCAAGTGGAAACAAATCGAAGCATGGATGAAGAGGTGGAAAAGATGGAGGTGATGGCGGCGAAGGAAGGAAGACCCACTTGGACACATCAAGTGGAAAGTCTTCCGGAAAAGATTGATACGAAATTGAAACCGTCATTAGTAGAACCTCCGGTTGTTGAATTGAAGGTGTTGCCCAAGCATTTGAAATAGCTTATGCGGGTGAGGGCAACACGCTTCCGGTGATCATTGCGGCTAATCTAACCGTAGAGCAAGAAGAAAAGCTTATGGAGGTCTTGGTCACCAATAGAGCTGCTATTGGTTGGACCATTGCTGATCTGAAGGGAATTAGTCCCTCAATGGTGATGCATAAAATCATCACCGAAGATGATATCACTCCTTCTCGTGACGCACAAAGGCGATTGAATCCCAACATGCGAGAAGTAGTCAAGAAGGAGGTGTTGAAGTGGCTAGATGCGGGTATTATTTACCCCATCTCTGATAGCCAGTGGGTGAGCCCAACGCAAACGGTCCCGAAAAAGGCAGACATTCAAGTCGTCACAAATGACGCAGGTGAAGAGGTTGCCACCCGGCCGGTAACCGGGTGGCGAATTTGTATTGACTATCGGAAGTTAAATTCTGCAACTTACAAAGACCATTTCCCTTTACCTTTTATTGACCAAATTGTTGAGAAGTTAGCAGGTCAAAAATTTTATTGCTTTCTAGATAGGTATTCGGGTTACAACCAAATAGCTATCCGTCCAGAGGATCAAGCTAAGACCACATTTACTTGCCCATACGGTACTTTTGCATTTAGGCGAATGCCGTTTGGGCTATGTAATGCCCCGACACCTTTCAAAGGTGTATGATGAGTATATTCTCGGACATGGTGGGGGAGTCCTTAGAGATCTTTATGGATGACTTCTCAATTTTTGGGTCATCATTTGAGGCATGCCTTGACCAACTCGAAAAAGTTTTGAAAAGATGTGTTGAGAAAAATTTAGTTTTGAGTTGGGAGAAGAGCCATTTTATGGTTCAGGAAGGGATTGTGTTGGGGCATGTAGTGTCGGGTCATGGGATAGAGGTCGACCATGCAAAGATGCAAGTCATCTCCACTTTACCATATCCTACGAGTGTTAAAGCGGTTAGATCATTTTTAGGTCATGCGGGGTTTTATAGAAGGTTTATTAAGGGGTTTAGTGACATTATGAAACCTTCATGTAAATTGTTGCTTAAGGACCAACCGTTTGATTTTAACAAAGAGTGTCAAACCGCTTTTAACATTCTGAAAGAGAAATTAGTGGAGGCCCCATATTGCAATCGCCGAATTGGTCTTTATCATTCGAAATCATGTGCGATGTGAGCGATTACACGGTTGGGGTTGTGTTGGGTCAAAGGGTAGAAAAGAAACCCGTTGCTATTTACTACGCAAGTAAGACTTTTTCGGATGCACAATTGAATTACACAACCACCGAAAAAGAGCTACTTGCGGTGGTATTTGCATTTGAAAATTTTCGGGCTTACATATGGGGTAACAAAGTTGTTATATATTCTGATCACATTGCTGTCAGGTACCTCATGGAGAAAAAGGATGCAAAGCCGAGGTTGATCCGTTGGGTTCTTCTACTACAAGAGTTTGACTTAGAGATACGGGACAAGAAGGGTAGTAAAAACGTGGTGGCAGACAACTTGTCTCGATTGATGGTGGAAGAGGGTTCTTCACGTGTAGAGATTGATGACGCCTTCCCAGATGAGAAGATTTTGAAAGTAACTGTTTTATCTTGGTATGCTAACATTGTGAATTATTTGGTTACAGGTGACTTGCCGGCTCATTGGGATCGGAGAAGAACGTTGCACTTCATGTCGCAAATCAAATACTATACGTTGGAGGAAACGGACTTGTTCAAAATATGTCCGGATCAAGTTGTTCGAAGATGCATTCCGGACGAGGAGATCCCGAGTGTTTTGACGCACTTGCATTCATTTGCTTATAGGGGCCATTTTAGTGGTCACAAAACTGGGCATAAAGTGCTCAATAGTGGGCTTTATTGGCCAACTATTTTCAAAGACGCATTTACTTTTGCGAAAAATACTGGTAAGTGACAATTTCTACCATAAACTAAGCGGTAAGGTTAGTGCCAATAGGTGTTTTATGAGCCGTTCGATAGGCCCATAAAGCATCATTCAACTTCGTTGACCAATCCTTTCAGTCCGGTCGAACGGTCTTTTGCAAAATTTCTTTTATTTGCCTATTAGACACTTCTACTTGACCACTCGTTTGTGGGTGGTAGGGGGTAGCAATTCGATGGTCAACACTATACCGTTTCAATAGTTTGCCAAAGTTAAAATTCTTGAAGTGAGACCTTCCATCACTAATGATTAATCGGGGGATCCCAAATCTAGAAATTATATTCATGAACAAAATTGCAAACCACGGTATGGTCATTTGTCTTGGTAGCGATCGCTTCAACCATTTCGACACATAGTCGACCGCCACCAAGATATACATGTTGCCATGCGAATTAGGAAAGGGGCCCATAAAATCGATCCCCCATACATCAAAAATATCTACAATGAGGATCGGTTGCATAGGCATCTCATCCCGTTTGGAGATACCCACTTCTGGCCGTCGGCGACGGGCCTCCGTTTCCTGCATCACGAAATTTGTGTTTATTGAGTTTGGGGACGGGTTTAAACATGATTTTTGACCTATTTTGGGGTATCACGAGTTATGGGAGTTTGAAACTTGTTCTTGGAGCCACAACCTTCCACCAATCCATTTCAATTCATTTCCAATCCATTCGATTCATCCACTTCGATTCTAACCCTAATACATCATCATCACCATCAATCATCAATCACCAATCTCATCATCATCCTCTCATACCAAAACCCTAACCTCACCTCATCTTCATCTCCAAGATTCAACATGTTCAAGTTCAAGGCTTTATCATCCATTGATCGTGTTCCGTTCACCATGAGCGGCTAATTCCCGGAGGTTTCATCCCGGTGTAGACTTTTGTAAGGTTCTAGGGTTTACTTTTTGTTAAACATTTGGTTTGTGACTAATTGAATTGCATTTGATCATATGATATTTGTCCTACGTTTGTATTGCATTTGCGAATTGACGAATGAGTTATGAAATTTGTCTTTGTGAAATGAATATGCGTATTTATGCTTTATCTTTTGATAGGTTTTAATTGTCCAAGGTAACGAAGTGCATTGTGGTCCGTTGTCTATGATGTTGATAGCAACTGGCACCTAAGCCTTGTATATCTTAGTTTCCGGGGTGAATTTTTTTTTTGGGAAATTAGCCGTGTCACATCCCTTGTACGTTTTAAAGAGCTCTAACTTTACACATTGAGGACAATGTGTGACATCTGTGCTTTCCAATCTTTGTATTGTACCCGACAATATTATATCAATAAAATTTTGTGTTACATTTTATGAGTTTTGTATATTTACTTATGACATTTGTGTATTTTTAATCCTTGTTCAAATCCGATCCTTTAAACATTTTCTGGATATGAAATCGCAAACCGTTACGTAAATTTAATCAGTTTAACGCAACGTATGCTCCGGGACTAGGGAATAAGTTGAACATGCCTTAAATAACCCTAACATAACTTAGAAATAAGTTTTGAAGGGTTCGGTATGCCAAAAACATGTTTATTCAGCTATAGGGCTATTTTGCAAAATCTGCGAAACTATGCCAATTCGCGTATTTCGCTATCCGGAACATGTAAGGAAATCCAAAAATTTTTGTTATCATTAAAATATCATATTTTAGTGATTGGAATGCAAAAATACCTTTCGTTTCACAATTTGAATCGTTTTCGCGTTCGTTGCAACTTTCGTCGTAATTAACCGAAAACCGCAACTGTACGACCGAACGAACCAACACCCGGGACATTTTTGAACATATTTCATGTTCCCTATGCTTTCTCATCCTTATGAAGCTTGGAAAGTTGGTTAACGGGGGTTAATCACGTCGAAAAACAAGTTTAAAGGCTTGTAGGGACCAAAACTGCAACTTTTGCAAACTTCAGCCCCTGCACAAGGCTTACGGACCGTAAGCCATGGACCATACGGTCCGTAAGGCATGCCCAGAACCAGAATTTGGCACCCCCTTGTTTTTATTCTTGGAGGCCAAGTTGTGTGATCACCAAGGCTTTAATTCCTAGCCTAACAAGTGTATGGTGTAGATTGTTCCTTGCTCACCACACAAAACACTTGGCATGATCCAATGGTTCAAGAATTCCTATAAATACCCATGATCATCTTCATTCCAATTTGCTCATTTTCTTTCCATCTTCATCTTTGCTCTAAATTGGAGGCTACCATTATTGTGGAGGCTTCCTACTGAGCATTCTTGGATCCTAGAACACAAGTAAGTGTTCTATCTTGATCTTGTTTAGTTGTTTTAGCTATTTCAAGCTAAAAGTCAAATAATATTTGACTTTCGGCTTTGACCATGTATTGGTCAAGACAAAGTTCATTTGAACTTTGCAACGTGATCGTAATCATGATGGTTATAGTCCTTGCGACGATACCTACTGATTACCACGTTGACTAGTTGTAGTGACGAGTCAAAGTTTCGGTCAATAAGGCGATAAATGCGCATTATCCGACGGAATTATTTCCAGGTATCAAAACACTTTGTTTTGATATCAAAACATTTTAAAACTTAGGTTAGACATGTTTTGGCATGTCTAACTCGTCACTTCTAGTTTAGTGCTTATTTAGGGTCGTAAGTCAAGCGGTCTTGACAACCGCTTAGACCTTCGAACCCGACCCGTTTGGTCGATCATTAGGATCTGACCAAACATATTATGTGGCCATAGTTGTATAGGGAATAACCTCCAGGGGTTATACCTTATGGTTACTTCGTTTAAGTAGTTGTATGATAGGTAGTCTATATGCCTTAGGAAAATGACCAAAATGTCTTTTTTGCGCATAAATTCAATCTAAGCATATGTAACCTAAATTTTGACACTTAAACTGATTGTGCAACATTATTAAACATGTTTAGGCATATAAGACTTATCATAGGACTAGTTAGACCATCCGAACGCGCTTTTGCGTAAACGACACGTTAAAGTAGCTTAAACTACCTTAACAAGTCGTAAGGGGTCATAAGCACTTAGGATTGCTTTCAAATCAGAATGTAGGCTTAGTTAAACCATATCATATGAGTTCCAACACTCATTTGGTTTACAAGACCTCATTTTATCCGATCTCCCGATTTAGGTTCCGATTTATTAACATAGTGATTCCATACTAGGTGCCACTTGATTCCTTGACTTTCTGAGCTTTGTTAGTTCACTAGATCAAGGATACTTTCAATCTCAAGTGAGTACATAGTCCCCCTCTTTTACATTTTCAAATGTTTTGGGGTGAAACATATTGTGCCTACGATTACTTTCGTATTTTCATGACATATTACATGCTTTGATTACTAGTACATATACTACATGTCTTTTATTGCATTTGATTTACATGTTGATTTGCATAATTAACACCTTGGTTTTTCAAAGACATTTTTGCTATGTATGTTGACCTAGCATACTAGTACATGGTTTTCAAAAACATTTTCAAAAGACATTTTTGGACATTTTCAAAGACATTTCCAAGACATGCTTACATTGTTATTTGACATTTTGGTGCGTTGAACTCGACAATGATACATTCATTAACATTGATCACGCCGAACGGTAGTATGTAATGGTACCATAGGATTGACAATCCCGCTCCCGCTTCCTAGGTTTGTTTGGAAGTGACCTTAGGGAATGACAGAATCCGATGAACATTGATAAACCCTTGACCAGATAAGGGTTTATCCGACAGTCAACAAGGCTTGAATGTATTCGCCAACAACCCATAATATATGTCTTAACAATAAAGGCAAATGGTACATAAAACTCGACATTGTTCACTCGACATTGGTTTACTCGACATTTGTTTACTCGACATTGGCTTACTCGACATTATTTACTCGACATTAGTTTACTTGACATTGTTTACTCGACATTTGGTTTACTTGACATTGTTTACTCGACATTGGTTTACTCGACAATGTTTACATGACATTTGTCTACATGACATTTATTTACTTGATATTTAGTTACTCGACATTGGTTTACATGACATTTATTTACTCGACATTTGAGGATTGGTTTATGGTGAGTGATTTAAATAACGTGACGTATGTAATGTGATAAAAGCATGGTGGACACGCCGATGGTACTTCCTATATATAAGTGCTTTTATTACCTTACATATTATAGCGTTATCTAAATCATTTTAAACAAAATACAAGACATGACATTTTACACAAGACAAAACTTACTTTTGGTTATCTATTTAACCATATATTATTTCTTTTATATCATATTGATTTTTCATATGGTTTTTATAAAATAAACTTTTTATGGTTCATGGCGAATTTTGTATTACTTTAAATTTTTTTATTAAAATAATCAAAGCCATGAGCATCAACACAAAACCTATGTACTCGCCAGCATTTTCTTGCTGACTTTATTTTCACATATGTTTCAGGTGCAAATGTTTGATGTCAAGCTAGCTACACTTAGGGCGGACTGGGCCTTAGTGACTAAAAAAATCAGAATAATAGTTTAACTTTTGTTTTATTTCCGTTTTTTATCCAAGACAATGTAAATATTAATTAATGAAACTCAACTTATGTGCCATGGTTATTGAAACAATAATTCTGTTACGACACTCCCCGACCTTTCCGCCGCGGTTGTTGTTTTACACGGTCGGGATGTGACACAATGTAACCTCAAGTGTGGGGATGGGGTAGTAAAAGTTTTTCGATTTTGACCCATTCATTTAAACACTACACATTGAGGACAATGTTGACCTCAAGTGTGGGGATGGGGGAAAATTTCAAAAATTTTGTTAAAAATGTCTTTGTTTGAAATGATCTAAAAGCATAAGTAACTAAGTCAATGAGTGATGGCACAACCCATGTGGTCTTTTGTGATGGTTGAGTTCAAGTTAATAGCATGACGGATATTTAGCGGGTGGTTATTTGGGAATAATTCACCTAAATAACTTATAATTTATGCATACCATATATCATACCCTTTATATACGTGAGATTTTTGAGCCACCTTTATACATTATATAATTTTTTGTTTGAGTGGACCATTAGTCATGTATCGTAGAACTTGCATCTTTTGATACGTTTGAGACCATAGACCGAGTACAAGCACGAGAATGATTAAGGCATTAGGTAAACTTTTTTCTTTTACACCATTTGCTTACCCTTACCCAAACATATCCCCTAGTAGCCAATGTTGAGCCTAATCCTTTCGTTTGATCACCCAATTTAGCCTTTAACCTTAAACCTTTCTAACCCGTGTGATGGAAATTCGATCATAGTATCAGTTGTGTATATAATTTAAAAAAATCAGAAAATACCATGAAAAATAGTGAAGAATGATTGAAGAAAAACACGAAAGGATGTGTGGTCGTTGGGAATAAAAGGCGAACCTTTTAGCCTATTAGTTTAGCGACTTGTGTTTAGTCGGTTTAGTGTAATCGTAATAAAGATCGAATTTTCATCACCTTAGCCACTTTAAATATCCTATTCCATACCCTTAGCCTAGCCCTGTTACAACCCTCTAAAGACCTTTTTGACTTGTGCTTAGTATTCGTGTTCGGTGGTGGAGAATGATTGAGTTGCAAGCCTATGCGGGTATATGTTCTATTCGGTTTTGAGTGATCACTTTTAAAAGCGCTAATACATCATATAAATTAACCAAATTGTAAACCGAGTGGAGTGAACATTGTGAGGAATATGCATATTTTGTGAGTTTTAATGGCGGGTTAATCTTGAATAACCATTTTCATATGACTAGTCCATTGAGTGTTAAATAACTTGAAAGTGAAAAAATATCTTGAACCATGTATGACTTGAGACCTTAACTTACGTCTCAAGAATGGGAAGTGAATTTTTTGTTTGACCCACGTGAAAGTGAAAACCAGATTTGCTTGAGGGCAAGCAAAAGACAAGTGTGGGGATGTGATGCATGGGTGTAAACCGGTGTTTATTATGGTTTAAGTTAATAATTTTACGTAGTTTTTAATTCCGAATAGCCTACTCTTAATTAGAATTATGTTTTGCAGGTCTAATGGAGTTTAAGGAGCTACTTGGAAGCCAAACGGAGCACCAGGACGCGAACGGGATCAATCGGAATCGAGAAAAAACAAATTCAGAAAAATGAAATTTAGGGGTGCCGTCGCCGACGCCACATTGGCCCGTCGACGACGCCCCATGTATACGTGCCCATCATGTGTTTTTCATCGTAGACAGTAGGATAGGCCGTCGGGGAGAATCTGGGATTACACATGCCGTCGCTGATGCCACTTCTGGCCGTTGGCGACGGGCCTCCGTTTCCTGCATCGCGAAATTTGTGTTTGTTGAGTTTGGGGACGGGTTTAAACATGATTTTTGACCTATTTTGGGGTATCACGAGTTCTGGGAGTTTGAAACTTGTTCTTGGAGCCACAACCTTCCACCAATCCATTTCAATTCATTTCCAATCCATTCGATTCATCCACTTCGATTCTAACCCTAATCCATCATCATCACCATCAATCATCATCACCATCAATCATCAATCACCAATCTCATCATCTTCTCATACCAAAACCCTAACCTCACCTCAACTTCATCTCCAAGATTCAACATGTTCAAGTTCAAGGCTTTATCATCCATTGATCGTGTTCCGTTCACCATGAGCGTCTAATTCCCGGAGGTTTCACCCCGGTGTAGACTTTTGTAAGGTTCTAGGGTTTACTGTTAAACATTTGGTTTGTGACTAACTGAATTGCATTTGATCATTAGATAATTGTCCTACGTTTGTATTGCATTTGCGAATTGATGAATGAGTTATGAAATTTGTCTTTGTGAAATAAATATGCGTATTTATGCTTTATCTTTTGATAGGTTTTAATTGTCCAAGGTAACGAAGTGCATTGTGGTCCGTTGTCTATGCCGTTGATAGTAATTGGCACCTAAGCCTTGTGATTCTAAATCGTTAATGAACTAATTTGATTAAACCAAATTAAAACACTTAGTAACCCTAGGCTTTGCAATTGTTGAACGTGGTGTGAACCTTGTTTTCTCACAATTGTTTTACAATCATATTTACTGTTGTTGCAATCATTCTCGAATTCTAGTAATTAATTAAATAAAAAACTTGTCGGTTCAATCCGACATCCTTTTCAACCAAACAAATTATCAATTTCATTAGCAAGCTTCATAAAGGTGATAATCTTAGTAAAATCAATCTTCCGTACGCAAACCACAGACTCTTCGTGGTTCAACCCCTTACTACCACTAGCACATTGTTAAGGGTAATTAGAGATTATAAATATTATCTTTGACCGAGACGCGACACCTCGACCAGTTTTCTAAACATATAATTATTTTTTATTATTTAGTATACTAAATTACATTTATTCAACCCGTGTAATGCATAGAGTTTTTAAAGATATAACATTTTTATTATTTGATATATAAAATTACATTTATTCAACTCATACGATACACGGGGTTCTTACAAATACAACTCTTTATTATTTAATATATAAACTTAAATTTATTCAAAATGTGTAATAAACGAGGTTTTAAAAGATTAATTGTATTATTATTTAGTATAATAAAATTAAATTTATTTAACTCGTGTAATACACGAGATTATTACCTAGTATTAAACTACAACAGATAGGTATATAATTGACAAAATTGTACAAAACAACCTTTATGTTTTGGTTTTTTACATACTTCCTCCTACTAAGCTGGCTTATTACGTATTTCCCCAAACAAAAAAATCAATTATATATTTCCCCTCCTAACCCATATATATTACATATTTCCTCTTTTCAATAAAATTACTCTTAAAATGATTATTTTACCCTTAATAAGCTATTAAACGAATATATACATATTTCCCCCTTTCTAATATTATCAATCAATTACATATTTCCCCAATTCATGCATTATTTCCCCAATTATTCTACTTGCTACACTTAAAGCATTTATTATTATTTTTTTATAAAATACATTATAACCTTTTTAATTATAACTAGACTTTATCTCCCCGTGTTGCGGGGTCGGTTTTCTTTAACGTAATTAGAGATTACATAATTTTTTGTAATTGCTTAGCAAGCAATATGTTAATGGAGTAATATATACCATTTAAATTTTCTCATAGCCATGAAATCATAAAAAAACACACTGAAAATCTACACAAATAAGGTGTATGAATTTTGATATTTGAAACCACAATCAAAGGGTTGTAACTTACAGATATTAAAATTTCTTTAATGCGAGAAATAGGATAGTCATGCAAGTAGATTATAACAAGGAGAGACCTAAGATACACTTGTTTAACTTTCAATCACTGAAAAAAAAATTATTAAATGAAAATCACTCAGCAGAACAAATTATTTGTAAATAGATAAACTGGAAAATAAAAGAAATATGCACTTGCAAAGCTCTTTAAAGAAAAAACATATGGAACATTAAACAATTCAGTGGACAACACGCATAAAAACATATAAAACAAAACAATCTAGAACATAAAAGAATAAATTCCATGACATACTATCTTAGTATGTTTTGTAGCTCCTGCATCAGCTGGAGGCTGCCATGGGTCATACACATATCACATACATTAATAACCAATGTGTGTATGACAATCGCTACCAAGAAACCGATATTCCTAACACTCGTTTATAACAGATCATGTATTATGTTATTTTAATTAATGTGTTAAAGTGCACTTTATATCGGATAAGTCATTAGAAATATGACATAATGTGTTTAAGTGCAATTTATATTGACAAGTAGAAGAATTGGGAAAATAATATATGAATTGGGAAAATATGTAATTGATTGATGATAAAAGAAAAAAGAAATATGTATGTATTTATTTAATAGTTTATTAAAAGTAAAATAGTTATTCTAAGAGTAATTTTAATAAAAAAAGAAAATCAGTAAAAAAAATACAAAGTTAGTGGAATGACATGATGATGTGGCATTTGTCAAAATCCAGATAATTGATTTTTGAGCGGCAATGCTTTTCTCATTTTTTACCTTTCACACGGCTTCTTAAAACTTCCACCTCTCTCTTCAATCAATCAAAAACCCTAAATTCTCTCGTTCGTGTTTCCTTTCATCCTTTTGCCTCCAATCAGTTTCCACTTTTCACATGAAAGAACCCTAGATCGATCTCTTTCTCTACAATTGAAAAGTAACCTGTTAAGTTTTTTTTCTCGATTTGTAACCTGGTTCATGTAAGTTTTTTATGATGATTAGAGCAGGATCAGGAGCTCACTGCTCTCCTTGAGGTTTTCCGCGGCAGTCCGGCGACCTCTCCACCATGAAACATTTTATAATCACACCATAAATGAACAAGAATCAAGTTTCAGGTTCGTTTATTTTGATTGGGGCTTTGAATTGTTATTGTTTATTCAGATGCTTGGATTGTCTAAACCATGTGATTTGTGTGATTACGAGTAGATTGATTTTGTGGTCAGAATTTAGTATAGGTTATGAACCCTAACCCCTAAAGTAAGTAAAATCAAAACATGTATGTTTGCTTTCATTCAAAGATTGACATGAACATATATTACAAGTATCTGAATTGGGGGTTAGGGTTTTTCCATGTGGTTCATGAGATTTAATTTAATTTTGTTCAAAAATTTTACTATACAATGTATAAAGAACCTACAAGTTGTTAGTTAATACACATTTACGGCTGTGATGTTGCTCTGCCATTTGGTGTGGCAACTTATGTTGCAGCCATGTCAGATCTGAGCCTTTTAGATTTTGACTCGATGATGGTGCGTCTACGTGCATCTAAGGGTTGCTTGGTCCATCGTTGCATTCTATAGTTTAAACTTTTCAGAAATTATTCTCCTTGAATTTGTGATATGATGATGCTATCTCATTCGAATCCAGAATTTGAAAATGCATCTGAATGTACTAATAGGTTGCGATTTTTCTATATTGATAAAAAAAGTTTCTGCTTTTTCAGCTTAGTAAGCATATCGTAGCCTCTTTTGTTCATTTGTTTACATATTACAGGTTATTTGTTTGAAAAATGCCCTCGAATTAGACTTTATGAGTGGAGTTTGGTTGTCATTATGTTGTAATTGCAAAGCCTGTACCGATGAAGCTCAACTTAGCGACGGTGACAGCGGACCTTCGCTGTCGCGGCGTTAGACAAAGAGAGAGGAGAGAGTCTATGTTCGCCTGGTAAGCAGAGGTATGGCCTACCTTCTCTAAAGTGGTTTTGCTTTCTGATTTTGGGAAACTTATAATATGTTTTTGCTTTAATTTTTGTTACTTGATAGAAGTTTGCAGATTGAGTGTTTCTTCTTACGGATTAGAAGTTATTGTTTTATCGAGTATTCGTATTTACTTTTGAAGAGATAAAGGCTGGACTTATGCCTTTTGGTTCTAATCTTAATGAACTTAAGATTTATGATATAATGCAATCATTAAGTATTTCATTGTAATTTTTGCATGAGCTGATTACAGGTGAACAATTCAAGAAAAACCCCCCTGTTATAGATTAATTAACAAACACAAAAGAAGTAAATCAGGGACGGTGGGACATAATGCCAACACGTTTTGGATTATGTTGAATCTTTACATATACTTGAGGCTTTTTTGTGAGTTGATTTTGTCTTTTATATCACCAGTTGGTTCAGATGTTGTCATGAGATGCAAAGCTGATCGTGTTGATAGCAGTTGTGTTCTTAACGTGAAAAAGATGTGGTGCACCAGTGGTTCCGTTGCTCAATCCACTTGATAGCTGTTATCTCTATTCGTTATCATTTCTAGGTAAGTTTGATTCTTTCGGTTGCGTTTTTTGTTTGATTTTGAGGTTGTTAATTATGTACTAAACAATTGAGTAGGTTTTGAACCAGCTATAACACGTAAGGGAGCAAGTGACAAACCTTTGCATCAATATTCTTCATGCTTATTGAAAATTTTGTGCAACCGTATCATCATCGGGACCACTTATTCTTCCAGAAGCACTAAATCTGTTGATATAAGGCACTCTAGGTTATTGATGATACTTCTTTCGGGTGGGTTGATAAATGATCTTAATTTTTTGTTCGTTTTAGCTTTGATAAAAAGTGTTGGATTGCGAACCGATGTGCGCATTGATGATCGGTCGTTTTGGATCAACTATGTTTTCCCTCTTTCTGCACCATTGGCAATTTCTCTGTGTACCCCAGAATGATTAGCATTCATGACCTTGATTTAAAGGAAGTAGAGGGATCTGTTATTCCTCTGTTGAGAGAACAAGTGAATGAACATGGAATCTATCTTCTTGAAGATGATGAGGATTTTTGATATATATCGGTAGCACTGCAGATCCGGATATAATGAGGAAACTGTTTTGCATTTCTTCTATTGATGAAATTCCCAACAGGTACACCTTTTAAATGGTTGAAACTCGCCAAAGTCTATTTGTAAGGCATTCAAACTTCTACTTAAATAAAGCAGTTAGTCTTGGTATATTATATTCTTGATTGACGTGCTATTTATATACAACATATAAGGCAGTTATTGATGGTTTCTACTTTTCTATTTAGTTTGTATTGCAACAATACGAAAATCCCTTATCCAAGAAGCTAAATGAGGTTAGGAGCCAAAGATGCAACTACTTGCGGTAAATATGATGTTTCTTTGCATTTCTTGATCAGTTTGTTTTTGTTAATTTATTAAATTAATTAATATACAACACATTTTCGTTTTTTGACATTCTTTTACTTCTTACAGCTTGAAATTGTGCAGGAAAGGAGACCCATCAGGTAACACAAACATCAAAAGCTGTTTACTTTACTTTAATCCTTTTTTTGGGCTAATACCAAATGAATACGATTCATGGCCGGCATTTGTTCTTTTCAAAAACGTTAGAAAGTCGCAATCCATGTTCTTTATTGCTCGCATTATTGCTCACATGTTTTATATAATTTTTTAAAATGGCCCAATTTTAAATGATTTAGGTGAAAATCATGTCAGGTTGGCTGGGTGAAATTGACTAACCCGAACACGGCTCATATATATACTCACAAGGACATCAACTCTATCCCAATCACACTTAAGGAAACCATGTAACTGTACACGTCCCACGCATCCGTTTATCCAAACGGGTCATACAAGTTGGCAAGTCAAAAGGGTTGGTGGATTATAATAAAATAGGTTGGCTGGTTGAGATTAAAAATTATATATTTTTTACTCTTATTCTTCCAAGATGATCAATTTTTGTACTACCCTATCAAACAAGTTAATCATACCAACCCAATGCCTGCTTATTTCGAGTCGTGTTATGGGTTGTGTCACCCAAAACAAAAATTAGACCAAAATGTGTGATCATTATCAAAAAAAAATATTTTTGATTCTACTCTTCGGCAAACTATGCATTGAGAGAATTTAACAAAGTTTTGACTGAAAAAAACTCTAACAAGCCTAGGGTGTCTGTTTATGTAAGCATCCAAGTGATTAGCCAAACTTTATCCTATTATTTGATATGTTGACAGGTACTCATGGATAGCATGCATAAACACCCGGCAACAGATGTGGTTTACTACCTTTACCGATTGTTATTTGTTTACATAACTGTGGAAGCATTGGTCTTCTTTTCCATTGTATTTCTGTTCGTAAACTTATATATGGTCTTGTGAGTAGAGTCTTAGGGTATGACTGAAAATATGATTTCGTCCTGAATTCTCTCAGGCTTCTCTCTTTTTTCTTTGGACCATTTGATGAACGATTCGGTTGGTATCATAATCATGTTCGCACTGTAATAAATAAATATCACTTTCATACTTCATACCTATCCTAAGCATAACTAAGAGAAAGATGAGAGAAATTCAATATTTCCTACATTTCAATGTAATTAGTATTTACATAAGTGATGTAACGTTTCTTTCTTTTCAAAGAGAATGTTAACACTATTAAATAATATAATCTACTTTGAGTAACCCGTGTAACACACGGGTACTTAAACTAGTATGTAATATATATGAGTTAGGGAGGAGAAATATGTAATTGATTTTTTTGTTTGGGGAAATACGTAATAAGCCAGCTTAGTATGGGGAAATATATGAAAAACCCTTTTATATAACCTGTAGACTATACCCTTCACTTTATAATTAGCCAAACCAACCTCAAAGTTCATGTTTTGCTATATGGTATAACCTTTAACACTAACCACATTTATCTTCTTGGTTAATTGTTATGAAAGCATTATTGTAATTTCTCTCGTGTCCTTATTTAATATATATATATATATATATATATATAAACACAAACAGTCTCTTAGACCACCATACACCAATCCCGTAACCACCGATCACCATCATCAACCATAGCCACCTCATTAACCATCACCGTTAACAACCAGCACAAGCAATCCAAACACCCTAATTAGTTCACCATTAGAAGGATGAATAACTTTTGCAACTGAAATCATCAGCAAGCAATAAACTATGAGAGCAAAAACACATCCACAAGATTTGAACTTGAACCCATCATTCGGAAATTATTGTTCTATCAACAAAAGCTAAAATCAAATACCTTTTTATTAAATAAACAAACACAGAGATTTCATTCACATGATATAACACCAAAAAAGAAAATATAAGGGATTTCAAGCACATGATATAACACCAAATAAGAAAATAATAAATTTTGATTATGGCTGCAAACGAACCAAACGTTCGGCGAACAATACGTGAACCATTCGGCGGGAGGTTCATTTGTGTTTATTTGTTTATTAAACAAACATACACGAACAAGAAATTTTGTTCGTTTAGTTAAAATGAATAAACATGAATAGAGGCCGTGTTCGTTCGTTTATGTTCGTGAACGTTTGGTAACATTTTTGTTTATGTTTGATGTTTTTAATTAGTTTTTATATTATATTTAGATGCTTCAAAATTCCGACCAATAAAATATTTGATAAATGTCAGTGTATTATATATTATGTTCTCATTAATGCATGCTTGAGTTTGTTTGTTTCATTTGTGTTCATGAACATCAGTTTTAGTTTTTGCGCATTTGTGCTCATCAACGTTCGTTTTCGTCTGTTGCCTAAATTAACAAACAAACACGAACAAGTTCATTTCCTTAATAAACGAACACAAACATAAATCTCGTTCGGTAAGTGTTCATGAACAATTCATTAACACATATATTTCTTAACATTGTTCGTGTTCGTTCGGCTCGTTTGAAGCCCTAGTTTTGATATTTTACTTTAGTCTTCCACATGATTCAAACTTGAATCCCAGCATCTTGAAATTATGTGTAAGACCCTAGCTTAATTAATAGAAATTCTATAAAAACTTTTGCACAAGTATAAATACAAATAGACATCCATACACAATTTCGATTTTCATAAAACTTAATAAGGTAAAACATTTCAACATGTTATCGTTGATTAGTTTCGTAAACGACTAATCATAATGCGGAAGCTTAAACTTTGATTGTGATCAGTTCTTTGTTGAGTTTGATCGTCATCCGGTGCTTCAAATTATTACCTACATTTCATATATCATGAAATACATTAGTTATATGGAGTTTATAAATAATCTAGTTAAGCCCGAAAGCTCAAAACAACGAAAGCAACTATTTGCACAAATACCCCGTCGTAAGCTACGGATCTGTGCCGTAGCCTATGGCACATATGTTCTTTTTCAACCAGCAGTTGCCAGCCGTAAGCTACGGCTGGCCACCGTAGCTTACGGTGGGCTGCTACAGGTTTTCTACAACTTGCCGCTTTTATTACGAAAACTTCCGTAACTTGTTCAATTCTCATCCGTTTAACTTGAAACTTGTTTCTGATTGCCGTAAAACGTTTGCCTACGTATTTAACTTGAAATCCTTAACTCGGATTCATAATATATGAATTCTGCAACCACTACCCGGTTTAAGTGTATATTCATTTTGACCTGTTAAGGGATTTAAGCATTTAAGCTTAAATCTCGCTCCTCCTTTCCTTACCTCTCATTTCCATACTAAGACTTCTATTTATCTTCCACCACATCTACATTTGTGGTGGATTTGTTATAGTAAAATCATATACTCCGAATTCTACCCTTCGGTTTAATAGTTTACAAAATAGACCCGTTAGGAGACATTAAACCAAAAAGGCTTATGTCTTTCACTTTTACCCTACCGAAAGAGTTTACTTAATTATAAAACTCATTTTTAAACTATCCTTTAGGGTCGTTTGCTCGGTTTATCATTCGAATGCAGTTTTGGTCAATTTTAGTCCTCTTAACTACGAAGGACATTCAAGAACTTGTTTTGACCAAGTGGACACTTTTAACCCATATTCTATTTAAACCATTGTGTTGCTAAGAACGTAATATTTCTAGTTTAAATTATTAGATATACCCCACTATAGGTAATCCAATGTCCACCCATGACTCGATTAACTCTCATCGGACCTTAAGTCCTCATTGAGAGTTTGACCCATTACACGTACCTGACTCGGGTTATAGTATTGGCCCGTTTTAATACCTTTCTAATTAAAAAATCAAAGCAAGCTATACGCTATTTTCCCTGTGAGCACAAAACTCGACAAGCGACCATTAGTCATTATTGTCAAATGTGACAACATCACCATTTGACCCGTTTGGCCTAATGACCATTTTATCATTATGAGATGGTATTTATTTTTCATCTCATCCATGTAACCTGTTTCGGTTTACACCATATAATCATATTACTTAAAAATCATTTCTTAATTCGTTGACCCATCATTGCTTACGCCATAGGGTGTCTATTTTAAAAACTATTGTTTATCCGTTAAATCGTAACAAATTATCATTTTACCCATTATGGTTTACACCATAAGGTACCTTTTTTTTCAAAACTCCTTGTTTTATTCGTCATCACATGAACGAATTACCGTTTTGCCCCTCTTTACCATTAAATATGGTTTCTCACCATTATCACTTGTTCCGACCCGTATCATTCCACATCGGAACGTCATATTTCAAATACTAAATTACCATGTTCTTAACAAATACAAAAGTAGGTGTCCTACTTAAAAGATGTAAACTGTACTTACCTTGCATCCAATTATGCTTTTTCGCGTATTTGATCTGTTTGACCCGCTTCTTCCCAAGCTTCCACCTAGTTTGCCAAGCTTCAAACTATTATTTATCTACCCAAGATGGTTAGATTAGTCATAATTTATCATGACTATCCCACCTTATGCATTTTACATCAAAATTACCATTTGATCTTATTATAGGTCAGTTTGACTTTTTAAAAGTCAACTGCCTATTAACATATGTAAATGCACAAATAAGTTCAACAACTCATTTAGGCAATACGACAAATATTCGGTAAGCGTTATTTTTAAGCTACCATTTTAAATAGATTCCCAACCATATCCATATCATTTCTCACTTTGACAAGTTCAAGCGATCATTAACATCAAGTTAACTTAGCTCCCAATTATCAATGCTAATTTATCCATTCATTGTGCTAGAACTATGGGTTTTCAGCTCTATGTAAAACTCATTTTTTCATATTACTAGACATTCATCCGAATACCTAATATAATCAAGTTCTACATACAACTAGTAGATAACATGATTTCAAGCACCTATTAACATTGACATAACATCAATTCATCATAACATACAAAACCCATTTTACGTCATGTATGATCACCTACCTGAATCTCTAATTTGTTCAAGTATCTTACACATACATACAAGTATGATGATCATAAACACTCATATATCATCAATTTCGTCATATAATCAAAAACCCACTTCATAATCTACTTGTTAATCGCTTGCAAGTAATCTTACATCAAATATTTCATAATTTCATTATGTCTAACGAAATCAAGCATACATATACACTCAATTTCATCTTTGGATCATACTCCAACAATCTAATTGCAAGTATTCTACTTGTCTTAAGTTATGACTTTCACCAATATAGGTTTTTAGACATACCTGTGATCACTAACGTTAGATGACCACTATTTCATCATCATGCAAGCATTTCTTGAAGGAATTAGCCTTCAATTTGATGGAATTTGATCAACAAGGGCTTGGCCCTTGCTTGTTCTCCTGATGATTGACCTACACACACACACACACACTATGTGTGTCTTGTGTTTTATTTTTTGTTTTATAAAACATAATTTTCCTTTTTGAAAACTTTGGTCCCTCAAGTTCAGTTTTGATTAGATAAGGCTACAACTCATTGTTTTATTACCTATTTACATGGTACTAATTAGGTTAATTAGTTCCTAGTTATTTTGTTTACGGGTTAACTTTTACCACTAATGGTATTTTCACCCGCTCATCCTCAGTTAAATTTGGCTTAATTACTAAACCCGTTTTCGTGGTGTTACATTATGTCTAAATTAATTACTAGAAAGCCATTCAACAAAATCTTGAATTTTCAAGATTCAGAAATAAAAATTGTTACTTTTTTTGGAGTTAATTGTTCGGATGGTCCTGTGCTTTGCCATTTTTTCACATTTAGCCTCCACATTTTCAAAATAGCATGCTTTTATCATGTGGTTTGCTCACTTGTTACTTGGATAGTCCCCTGAGTGGATGACTGTTAAGTTATTCAATTAAGTGTGTGCAAAATGACTAAAATAGCCTTGCATATTATAAAAATAAATTTAAAGGGAATATTAATTTAAAAAATTGAGTGGGCCGCACCATCATTATATATATAATTTATAAATTTCTTAGCTACAGTGATCTAATTTTGTCCTTTTGTGAAATATTTTTCATCTTTTATTTTTTTTGTTTATCTCTTTTAAGTTGGAATCAAACCTGATGTTGTGTAACACCCCAAAAATGTATAATAAATTACCTTATGTTTAAATGTTTAATTGATATATCTAAGTTTAAATAAATGATGAAAGTTTATAAAGAATAAAAATTATACTAAAATGTCAACAAAGGTAACTATAAGGGCTAATTGTGTAAATGTAAGAATTAAACAAGTAAAAAGGAAGTTCAGTGTTTTGGTGGGGGTGTTTTGGTCGCAAGAAAGGCAGGGGACAAGGGGAAACCCTTCTACTTCAATTCAACTCAAAGAAATTCAGCAATTAAACATTATTTAGGATGAGAATCGAGTGCATGAGCTTAGTTACTCGTTGATCTAAGTGTATTAAACATAAGGTAAGTTAAATTTTGTGTTTTGAAGCTCCTTGATAAGTGGGTGTTGATCAATCCGTGAGAATTGTATGAATCTGAGTTTATATATATGTTAATATCGTCATATAGGATGTAAATCGTGCTTGAATTTGATTGCATTGAAGGATTAAAGTAAAAGTCACTTGTGCTAGTTGCATGATAGGATTATAGTGATGTTAAGATGGTGAAAATTATGAGAAATCGAAATGTGAAAGTATAAGTACTAACGGATTAATAGATGATCGTGTTGTAGACTAAGAAACTATGTGAAATTGGTTGTAAAGATCAATTGTGATATGAACTAGTTAAGATATGCATATAACACTTGTATATTATGCTTTGTTAGTAATACGCATACCAAGTATTTGATGAAATGCCTTAGTTAAGAATCGTTGCCAATTGATTCCCGACCTTACATAATAAACATAACTTGAGTATGTATATGACGTATGTGAAGTTCTTGTGATGTCATGTTCAAGAATATATGCGAAGTAAACGCAAGGCATGAATTCTAAGTGTAAACGTCATGTATAGGTGTGAAAGAAGAAGGTTAGAGTCACTCGAAGCAACAAGGGAATCTAGAACGAGGTACGTTACTTGTACGATTATGGTTCTATTATAGTTGTTTATTATTAACTATTGTGGCTTATGAAATCGGTAAAAGAAGGAACGTATGCAAGACTCATTACGAATGGGTCGAATAAATTAGAATGATTTGTATAAAGAATGATAGTATATTAGACCCTTCATGAATGGATCGAAAGGTCTAGAATGAATGAACAAAGAATGACGGTATGAAGACTGTACCATTATTGGATTCAAGCGCAAGAAAGTTGGTCCTTGTAATAAGTGAATATGTGAGGTTAAACTAATGGCTTAATAGTCATGAGATCGTAAGCTAAAATTTTATGTTACTAGAAAAGAAATTATGGTTAACGATATTAACTTTTGATGTTGTGATGTAGGTAAAACTCAAGTTTAGTTGGACATGATTCGCTCGGAATCGAACATACTACTAATGTCCTCTATGCGCTTCCGCAAATTTTGTAAAGATGATAACGGGTCAAAATACTTTTGATACAAATAGCTTTTGTTTAGATGTTAACTTTAAACCTTATAAAGCTATGTCTTTTGCAAATCCTAGTTGGTTGTAAATATGTAAATGGAAAAGTTTTTGTATGGACAATTTAGTTTACTTATAATGAAATGGTCAAGATTTAAAGTTAGTCGTAGCTTTTTGTCGATAAAGTATTGGAAGTTGACCTCGTGAAAAGTGGGCGTTACAAGTTGTACATGTAACAAAATGAACGATCTAACACTGACCGTACAACACCAGTACTGGAATTGATATTTGTTTTTATTGTTCCGATCGATGTAAACACGTCTCGGTATTTTTTTTGGTCGTATCATGACTTTTTTTTTGTTTCTCTTTTGGTAAGCGTCGGTATCTTAATGAACCGAACCAATATCAAACGAATTCTTGCCACTAACATTATTTGTACTATTGTGTATACGTTTCCATGAAAAATTGGGTCGTCCCGCTGCAGAGCACGGGTGTAACCCACTAGTTTTATTAAACTAAAAAACTTAACCTACTCATACCAGAAAACCTCTCCCCCCATCAGTCTCTCTCTCTCTCTCTCTTCTTGCCAGACACCACCATCCACCCCCACCTGAAATTCCTTCCACCAAACTCTTCTTCAATGGCGTTCATCATCTTCAGTTGACTCTCTCTGCATCATCAGGTACCAAATCATCTCCACCACAATCTATCACAACATCGTCTAAGACAATCGGTTCATCATCTCAGTAAGTATCTCAATCAGATTCTTCAAATTTATCCTCATTATTTGAAAATCAGTGCGTTTAATCGTTCGATCATTGTCGAATTGAACTACCTGCAACTCAGATCGACATCCCAAACTGAAGCACCTGCAACTCAGATCGTCCTCCGGTGCGAATATTGAAGATAATGATGTCACTTTTCCCTTCACAGGTTCACCCATTGCCCGATTTAAATCCTAATAATATATATAATTTAGTTTTTTATTCAAGAGACTGAGTGATGGTATAGTGAATTAAAGAGAGAGAGAGAAAGAGAGATGGGGAGAGAGAGAGAGAGAGAGAGAGAGACAGGTTTCATGATTGTATCTGGGCTTGGTTTTGCTCCCGCTATCTTCCTGACAAATTGTTTGATCCATATGTACATCAGGTCTTCGAAAATGTAGTATGCCCACTAGGTGTTCGAGAGAATGCCTCAAAGAGACACTATTTCTTGGATCGCCATGATTTTCGGCTATGCTAGTATTGGGAATATGGGTATTGCGCAGAATATATTTGATTCAATGCCAAAGAGAGATGTGGTTTCATAGAACTCGTTAATTTCAGGGATTTTGCAGAATGTGGATTGTGGGAAATTAGTTGAAGTTTTTAGGCAAATTAAGAGAATGGTGATTGCAAAAATGGTGATTGTGGCGAATTTGAAGAGAATGGGTGGTTTCGGTGATAGTTGTCGAAACAAAGGGGAAGGGTCGGCCGACGTTTTCAGTTAGGTGGTTGTGGTGGTGGTCATCTGTTTAACAGAGAAGCAGATGAAAGGAGGAGGTGGGGCGGGGTATGGGTTGGTGATTGGTTATTGTTTATAAAAATATAAAGGTGGGGCCACTTGAAATTTAATTTACTAATCAGAATTTTGTATATGTTTATTTATTTATTTATTATTATTATTATTATTATAAGTAAGGGTAATTTAGTAATTTCAGACCAATTTAACCGAGCAAACTAACGGTCATCCACTTATGGAACTATTCGAGTAACAAGTAAGTAAACCATAGGGATCAAGTATTTTATTTTGAAAAGGTGGGGACTTAAAGTGAAAAATGACAAACTACAGGGACCATCTAGCAATTAACTGTTCTTCTTCATGATTGTACATAGAAAAATAAAGTCAAATATAAAAACAATCCATTATGATTTTAGCTAGTAGCAAGCTTAACCCTCTAGCCGCAGGTCCCGCCACTCACCTCCGTCACCGTCCACCATCCTTCGTCATACTCCATCACTCATCTCCGGTCACAACCACTAGTTAACCACCGAACACCACTATTTTCGTCAACCTCCAGTTGATAACCGCCTGCAACTATCACCATACACCACTCCCACCACCGGATATCCGCCTCCGCCACCAAACGTTAAACCCCATCACTACACCACTGCCCCTACCCCTACACCATCACTATCACCTGAACTTTATCACCTCCGACTACGCACAACATAGTCAGCCAACCACCAGTGGTTTACAATGTAGGGTTTAGTTTTTATTGTTGCATGTGATGGTGGTATGACTTTTAGGGTTTTTTTATCACAAAAAGATATAAAGGAACCAAGATCTTGGTTTAAAAAAGCGAGAGGCGCAAAAAAGCGACGAGGTCTAAAATTCAGGCGCGAAGCGCAAAAGCGGTGGGCTTTTCGTACCCGAGGCGCAATGTCTTTATATAATTTTTTTTATATATCCCACACATATCCTATAGGTTTTTAGCTTCCTTTAACCCAAATATAGCTATAAATAAGGCTTTTATACCTTGTCTCACATAGGTGTGGGAACAAAGGGAATGGTTGTTTATAAGGTAAAACATTTATCAAACAATTGTAACTTTATGACATGTTTTACCACAAGTCCTACCCGCGCGCGCAGGGGGGGTGCTAACAATTGTGTTTCGGAGCTGGAATTTGGTTGAACTCGTGCTTGCCTGCACGTTCTGCGAACACGAATACAGCTCCAAAAACCCTGGCTGTTAGAAAACGCTTATTTTAACTAAAAAAACATATTTTTGCTGTGTATAGCCTCATGTCTTTTGGTCGCTTCCTGGAAAAACACAAGGCGCTGAGTGGTAAAGCCCCATAACCTGCGCCTCGCGCCTAGGCGCGCCTCAGGCGCGCTTTTTTAAACCAAGACCAAGATAGTGTGTGCGATTGACGTTGAAACTTCAAATTTTAATTTGAGGTTTGACTCATCCAATATATATATATAGTTAGTATCATGTGAGAAACACTAAGCTAATTCAGAAATTTAAGAAGCATTCTGGACCACATATTTTTTCAAAGTATTTCATAATATACACATATATATAGTTTAAAATCGACTATATACATATGTGTATAATTCAATATACATATATGTATATACTCAATTCTAAACTATACAGACACGTTTGTTGCCTTTTTTTGGTATTACACATTTAGTTGTATTTTGAAATTTGTTATGTATGTATAGACTTACTATGTATTAATTTGTATTCACAGTTTAGGTTGTTTGAATCCGTGATGTTTATTTACAATGTTTTGAATGGCTGGTTGGTTACCAATACAATACAACATGATACGATACGATACGACACGTAATTATACAATATGGTACGACACATAATGAGAAAATACGATATGATACGACACGATACAATACAATAGATAGTGTATAAATAATTTATAACTAATATTGATAAAGAATACGATAACATAAAAAGGGTTATTGGATTTTAATAATCCTAAGTTTCACCTGTTGCCCGATAATAATCCCAACTTTAAAAATCCCCTCAAATGATACCAACTTGTAAGAATTTGGCCCCCATTAATCATTTTCTAACAAATAATAATTTGGCCTCCTTAGTAGATTCAAGTGCACAGCGAGACTCCTTAAATGATCTAAGTACACCTATGTTGAAAAAAGTTTAATGGGAGCCAAATTCTTACAAGT
Source organism: Scalesia atractyloides (assembly GCA_947069175.1). Taxonomy (NCBI): domain Eukaryota; kingdom Viridiplantae; phylum Streptophyta; class Magnoliopsida; order Asterales; family Asteraceae; genus Scalesia; species Scalesia atractyloides. The sequence continues at coordinate 16,154,648 of CAMTDV010000014.1, read as the reverse complement.
TGGGATCGTTAAAGGGAATTTTTAAAGTTGAGATTATTATCGGCCAACATGTGAAATTTAGAATTATTAAAATCCAATAACCCAAATAAAAAAAATATAAAATTAATTTAAACATAAACATTTGCCAAGTTTGGAAGGATAAAAAATCCTTTTGCCTTCTAGAAGACTCATGTAACCTATATGAGTCGTATAAGATCAACCACCAGACTAGACAATTCTAATATTTAAGGTTAGCCCTATACGAGTCATATAAAATGGAAGTGAGTGTTGATCTAGAGAGTTGGATTTCTAATCAGATTGGAGCCTTTAAGAAACCATTAATCAGTGGTTTCTAATAAACAATAAGAGAAAAGTGACTGGATAGTCTCTCTGGTTTGCTCCGATTTCACCTTTAGTCCTTACATTTTCAAAATTACAGCTATAGTCCCCAACTTTGACAAATTCGTTCTCGGATAGTCCCTGACGTGGATGGAGGTTAATTTCTCAGTTAAGTTGATATGAAATGACGTAAATGCCCCTTACTAATAAAAAAAGTTATAACAAATAAGACAAAGAAAAATATCAGAATTCAGAATAAGACATGCAGAGCTAGTTGAGTTATCTTAAAACATGACACAATTCTAGATCGATCACTGCCAATCCATTATTAATCATACTAACATCACCACATTGCAACAAAAACATAAAAAAAATAAATAAAAAATCCATCGATCCGATTACCAAAAGAAAATATTAGATGTAATCACACGAAACATGTTAAATTAAAATGCAGTTTCATAATCTCTTCATAATTTCAAACAGAAGCAGAAGAAGATTCGAGTTACCGGAGTACGACTACCGGTTAACCGGAGCTTAACGAATCCATAAAAACGTCCAAGAAAAAACGTGTAGTTCAAACAACACCCTCCCTTCACCGTGCAGCGCCAAGCCTGAAATCAGCTTTGGTATTTCGTTTTGGTGGGTGGGATGGGTTGTGGTGATGAAGTGGCGGTGGTTTGTTGTGTTTTTCCGGCGACGGGGGTAGTTTGTGGCGTTTTCCGGCTGGGTGAGGTGGTGATGGCGGTCTGATGACGGGGTTGGTGGTGGCGGTCTGATGGCGGGGGTGGTGGTGCTGTTGTGGTCCGGTTTTGTGGAGATGGTGTTTGGTGGTGTTAAGGTGTTATGGTGATGGTGGTGGTTTGATGATTATTGTTGCAGACAAGAACAAAGAACAAGAAGGAGAATGACATAAAAGGGGAGAGAGGGTGGGGGTGGGTAGGTTGGTCCCACATGTAATTTTAATCTTATAATGTTTTATTTATTAGTTTTTTTAATATAAGGGCATTTTAGTTATTTCAGAACTTCTTAACTGAAAAACTAACCCCTATCCATGTCAGGGATTATTCGAAAACGAATTTGTCAAAATTGGGAAGTATAGCTGTAATTTTGAAAATGTAGGGACTAAAGATGAAATCTGGGTAAACCACAGAGACTATCCGGGCACTTTTCTCAAACAATAATAACTAATTTAAAGGGAGTGAACATTTAAGATGACATGTGCAAAAGATGTGGTTTCCATCAAGAAACATGTGATCACATATTTGTTACTTGTATCTATCTGGGCTAGAAGCGTCTGGTGGAACTTATTCAGATGGTTGAAAATCACGATTCTCGTCAACAGGCCAAACCAAGTTATGAAGCATGTTCGTGATCAAGTGGGCTCAAAAAAGTGGAAGAAAGTTGTCCATATGGCTGCTCTTGAGTGCCTTTGGAGGCTGTGGATTTCCAGAAATGAAAAGGAGTTCAACAGAAATATGATCCCAGTTCAAAGAATTGTAGAATCCGTCAAGGAGGATACTTTCCTTTAAGTCAAACACCGATCAAAAGCGAACACCTTAGACTGGAATAACTTAAAGAACTTTGATATTTCCGTTATATTGTAATTTGTTTCGTTTCTTGTATGTTTTCAGCCTCTTAAACATACAAGAAACGAAAAAAAATTACAATATAACGGAAATATCAAAGTTCTTTCAGTTATTCCTGTCTAAGGTGTTCGCTTTTGATCGGTGTTTGGCTTAAAGGAAAGTATCATCCTCGACGGATTCTACAATATAGTCGTTGTTGTCGTTTAAAAAAAACTAATTTAAATTATATGAAATTAAATTCATTTACAACCAATAAACAATATTTTCATCTTTTAAAGATCATTATAGTCACGTCTTATTTTAGCTTGTCGTCATTACCTAAACAAATATAGTTCGAATTTGACAATATTCATATTTGAGCTGGCAGTTCAGCATTCAAATCTTATCAACGATATTTTCAATTCGTCACTAGACATCATCATGAACATTACACTCAAACTATATACAATCCAAAAACGACATCATGGACCTTAGACATTATGTGATCTGTTAACTTTTATGTAAGTAGACTAAAAAGAATTATGTAGATAAGACATGACACTTTTTCTTATAAATGGAATTAAAAGATATTTTAGTATTAAGACAAATTTTCATCCATTTGTTATCTTAAATATATAACACAAAAAAATCTAGTAAAAAAATTAGCCAAAAAATCTAGCAAAAAATATAGTATTAAAAATCCAACACAAAAAGTTATACAACATTCAAATACAACACAATATTTTAAGTTTTTTTAGTTGTCATATTTTATATAGAAATAGATTACTTAAATTAAAGATAAAAATATGCTCGATTTTATGGTGCAATGTTTTTTTAAAAAAGAATTTCATATAAAAAAGTAAAAATAGATGGGAAATATACATGCACCTTAGAGCATTCATAATGGATTCTTTTACTCTATCTTACACTAAAAATACTATTTTTCTTTCTTTTTTTTCAAGTAAATAATATTTTTTATATTTTTTTATTAACCTTTCTCTCTACTCTACTCAAAAACACTTTCAAAAAATATTAAAAAGAGTAAACTTCCATTTTGCTCTATGTGGTTTGATCGTTTTAATGGTTTTGCCCAAATCCTTTAAAAATAGCCATTTTACTCCCTCATGTTTGGGTTTTGTCGCCAGTTTTCTCCACAGCCTTAACTCCATCCATATTATATGTTAACTGAAAGGGTATTTTAGTAATTTTAAGTATAAAATAAGGGTACTTTGGTAATTTATATTTAAATTAAAGCTATACATACATAGTTCAGTCTTTACTCTTATATATACATACATAGTTCAGTCTTTACTCTCTCTACAAACACACTCTCTCTCCTCTCTCTTCTCTCTCTCTCTCTACATACATACACTCTCTTCACCATCAGCATAGACCACCACCCACCACCTCATTGCCACCTATCCCCTCACCACCAACAGCCACCGCCTCACGACCAACAGCCACCGCCTGTCAGATTCTAAACCATCAGAAGCAAACTAATGAATCTGTGAATTGATCTCTTCATCTTCAAGACCATCAGAAGAAGATGCACACTCAAGAAACAAAAACTAAAAACATAAGAGGTTTTTTTTCTTCTGTTACCCCCAACCCCTCTCTTGGTTTGTTTCTCTGTCTAGTGTGTAAGAGATGTGAGGGTCACCGTTGGATGTTTGGTTTTAAGGGTTAAGACGGTGGTGATGGCTGGATGGTGGCGGTCGGGCAGTGTAATGGTAGCAGGTGGTTGGTGAGGCGGTGGCTGTTGGTGGTGAGGGGGTGGGTGGCAGTGTTTGGTGATGGAGGAGACAAATCGAATAACAGACAAACAAAACCCCAAATCGGAACACACCAAAAGTGAAACCCTCTTTTTGTTTGCATATCTGAACACGAAATCCATGAAACCATATCCAGAAAAGCCCTCGTTTCCGTATACTCGTGTTATCAACGATGGTGGCAGTCGGTGAGCGCTGGTGGTCGGCGTCATGTGTTCAGGTGGTGGTTGGCGATGGTGTTCTAATGCTTTGGAGAGAGAGAGAGATTTGAGGGGTGTGAGTTAAAAATCTGATACATATACATATATATATTTAATGAATTAGTTAAGAGGATAAAATGTTTGGTTTTGGAAAAGTCTGAAATGCCCCTCATGTGAGGGGCACGTGACCAAGATTTAACCGTGTAAATGAACGTCATTTAAGGCGGGGAGTGAAATGAAGATAAGTTAAATATATCAGGAGTAAAATGACTATTTTTAAATGATTGGGGCAAGACCGTTAAACGACCAAACCATAGAGAGCAAAACGAAAGTTTACTCTATTAAAAATTTATAGAGAGAGAACAATATCTCCCCCAAATTTACTGATGAATAGTAACTTTTTCTCCTGTTTTTTCCCCACTCACAACCATTTACAATCACTCTAAAAATTATAAAGGTTAGAGCATTCACATTGGAACCTTTATCTCCATCTATGTAATTTAACCAAAAAACACATCTTTACTTTTTAAAAACCTCTTACATCCAACTCTCTATCTATATCTCTATCATACTCACAATCACTTATGTTATTATTTCTTTCTCTTTCCAACACACTCACGATTAAGATATAGAGGCTTGAATATGAGCCTCTAAATATAAAGGTTTACTTTAAAATCTATAAAACTTTCTCTATTATAGATATTTCAATGTAGTGATGTTTTTGTTGTTTTCTCTATTTCTTCCTCTATGTTATATTGAATGTATTAATATAGAGGGTCCAATGTTAATGTTCTTACACTCACGTAAATATGAAAAATCAATTGTAACTGTTTTACATATAGGGAGAAAGTCAATAATAAATAAGCTTTTCCATTTGCTCCTCTTTTTTCTACACTTTTATTTTAACTATTAATTTGAAAAATGAAAAATTAAGATTATTTCTGACCTACTTAAATAAAATTAACTTTTTATTTGATGAACCCTAACATTATAGTCTTACTATATACAATCCAAAAACTTATCATCAAAAGAATTTAATATTAACGCTATATATTCTTTCCAATATACTGCCAATAATTTTCATCCTGTCATTAAGAATTAACTTAATAATATCTGTTTCCTTAGTCACATTTTTTTTAACAGCAAATTTGAATAATTGACTGATCACTAAAGTATTATCATATCATCAGGGAAACCACTCTATTATATCTATCTTCACTAGACAATAATACCTTAGTTATAAACAGGTAAATTTTATAAAATCAAATACTGGTTATAGTGTATCGCGTATTAAAGTTAATAAGTCACTCGCCCTTATTTTTTAGATTTTGTCATTAGCTACTAAATAATATTTTCTTGAATAGTTTAATTTGGTTATTGTGAAAGTTAGATAGATTATTAATCTAAAAGTCTAATTATTATTTATAACTTTATAAAGGTTTCTTTTAAAGTATACATATGTATATTTATACTGTATTATTTCTTGTTCTAATTTATAACCAGATATGCATCCCGCCGTGTTGTGGCGGAGTCCATTAAAAAACCCGTTAAATGGTCGATTAAGTAAATTTACTACAATCCAAGAAAATAGTTGTTAACAAAGATTTTTAGAATATGATGGAAATTATTTGACTGAAGGCAGAAATTATTGATTTATTGTCTTTGAAGTAAGAGCTATATTTATTGCAAAAGTGTTTGAATCATAATGGCTCACACTTTTCTCCCTAAATTCTCAGATTAACATATCCAACTTTCATTGCATTGTGATCAACTCACCCTTTAGAAAGAACACTACAGTATTTTCTAGATTCCCATAATAGTATAATACCATCCACCCCTCCAAAATATTTTGCCCTCTAATTCAGATGGCAACCTTAACAGAGAAATTATTGTTTTTGTCTTTCATTTTCGTTTATAATTTATGATTTAGTTATTCGGCAATATCACATTCTATGAGATGGTAACCGGTAACTCTAATAATCATTATGTACCTTGTTTTAGTGAGCAAAACAATTTTTTTTTATCAAACATATTGTCTATTCCTAAATTGTTTAAAAGGATACACTGTTTTTTTTGTCGAAACCATTTAATGAGGGGCAATGATTCAGTTTGAAACTCATATTTGAACAACCTGCGTTTGAAAGTGACACCGAACTTTATGTGGCTCAGAGTTCGTGAAAATCATGGTTTCAAAGGCTTATGGCTGCAAGGCGGGTTGTAGGTCAGTTACCAACAATTCATCAGCCTTGCCATGTCATCCTCATCAATTTTCGTCGTAAATTTGGAGCTCATCACAACTAACTGAATCCATAGTGACATGCAAATGATAAAACACATAATTAGTTCGTGCGATTGTTCCAAAAAAAAATCAAGTGTACTGAGAAACAAACATATACGTAAACCAAAGTCAAAAGTCCCGAATATAACCATTTCATGTGATTGTTCCAAAAAAAGCATTAATTGAGGAACAAACATACCCACGAAGACCAAAGTCAAAGTTCCAAATACAACGGAATATAACCAACGCATGAACCATCACATATCTCAGTAGGGGCAGACCCACTCATAGAGTGGGTCGGGGTCCCCGGACACCAATGTTTTTTTTTAAATTAGTAGATTCGATATATTAAAATTTCTAAGGACCACATAAAAATAATTAGGTGGACACTATAGAAAGAAAAAGAAAGCTGGTGTAGTAGTAATCCCTCCCGTTACAAACAAGAAGTCCTAGGTTCAATACTTGAACAACCTGTGTTTTTGTATGTTTTTTTTTTCTTTTTGAACACCAAAAATCAAGCAGAAGCAAAAATACATAACACAAACATCGTTTTTTTGTAATTTGAACTATAAAATTGTAATGTTTTTTTTGTTTCGAATTACATTATATTTGCATTGTGTATTTTTTTTAATAAGTAATGATTATATTTTTGTCACATGTTCCTCGTCCCGACCCGAATGACGGCCGGCCCAAAAATTTTAACATTTTGTTGTGAAAATTTTGAACACCGAAAAAAGTGGACCCCTTTGGAAAAAAAAATCTTGAGTCCGCCATTGTCTCTCGGATCCGTGTTTTTTGTTCATTCATATATGGAAAACCAGAAAAGTTGTCAAATTACATCAAAACAGAAGGTAGACGGGTAACAAGCTGCACCGCCAACCCTTTCTGAATTGCAAACCCTAACCTTCAAAAAACAAACCCCTGCCCCCCTGGGGTTGAACAATTGGATGACCCGTTGAACCCTCGTCAAGAAGTAGATAGCTTCTGGCGCTAGGGAGCCAAATGTGTCAAAGGAAAAAGGGACAAAGACATGTTGGTTCTCTGCGCAAGCTTTAGCGTGTTTATCTACTTTCTTTGATTCTGCCTTTCTTGCTGCTTGTCCAGCTACAAACCCGTTTTCCCTTAAACCAACCAAAGGGGAAACCCTCGTGAGGTCTACACAAGCATGTTTCCCCCAGCCCAGCCAAAGATGAGCAGATCCGCTGGTCGCAGAGTAGATATCCCTTCCATAGGGTCCGTGAGGAAATTCACTAGAGCCTCTTTCTTAGCAGAAATCTCAGCTCTTCTTATGATGTCCCACAAAACATCTCGCACCCAGTCATGCCGATATATGAACCCATGAGCTCTTTACAATGAACTGCGTGCTCCCCGTATTTATCCATACAAGCTTTACGACATATTCGACAGGTTTCATCTTCTGGGTACATAGGGATCATCAACCGGTATTTGAGAATGGCTCTGTATTCTACCGCACACATGCATTGTCCTAACCCTCAATCAGGATAACGGTCAAAAATTCCTAAGCATGAGGACCCTTCAGGCACTCTAACACCGCCTTCTGGCGGGGTGGCAAATCAAAAACTTCTCCCAGGCTTTGAGCAATTTTGCTAAACAGAGCATTCGCCAAAGTTTTTTGTGGCTTCGAGGGGCGGTGTCCTTATTAGAGAAACCGCCAATATCCAAGTCTGGGAGAGAGACATTTAAGCATTCGAGCGCCTGCTGATAGTCCGGGTCAAGCCCGACGACCCCACTGTTTCGAAGGATATGATCCTGTAGTTCCCAAGACTGAGCTCTAGACGCCACAAAGGCATAAGCCCCAACATCTCGAGCTGAGAAGAGGCCCAAACCACCTAGACGCATTGGCAAAGATACCAGACGTCATTGGAGGTCACCAAAGAAGGGGCCGCCACCCACTACTATGTCTTCTATAGCCACCTTGAGGCCATCATCGAACCGAGAGACCGCATCCTTCCTCAAATGAGGTTGACAAGTACGCAGCCCAAAAAGTAACTTAGCAACCCCCATGCACGACCTTAGCAGAAGGAGTTCACATTGGGGATTCCTCTGGCAGGGCAAAAGTTTCATTAGGTCAACCGCCCTTGAGGCCCGCCGCTCTGCCAACTCCCCAATAAAGTTAGGATCCCGACTAATAGCTCCACCAAGGAGCTTAACCCTCTTCTCGGGTCTACCAATACCTCTCGGGAAAAGCCCGTCCTGAACTTTCTGCCCATCACATGTCGGTCAAAAAACCTCTGTTTTCTTAATGTTGAGATAAAGCCCTAGAGATGGCCCCTCCTCGTTGATGATTTCTAAGGCCTTAGCAACCTCAGACGTGTTACCGATAATCGTCCCATCATCTAAGTCCCCCAAGTACTCGGCCATGTCTTTCCCGACCTTCTTTATCGCAACCTTGGAAACCAACCTTCGCCAAATGCCCCCACAACAATAGACCGAATTCCTTTATCGGGCTTCAATAAGGGGTGAGGGGGGCCGAGGCAACAAACTCAGCAAGCACCTTAGGGCAGGATCCCCCAAGCCATAAGTTAACAACTTCAGTAATGCTCGTAAGCAAACCTAAGGAAGTCACCGAGCCCTCGTCACCAATAGCATCTAAAAGGTGTTGGGCCCGCATCCCGTCCCTACCACATGACGTCCCTTTAGGAAAGGATCGAATACATTTGAGCATACACTCCCCCATCAACAATAAGAGTGGGTTGAGCTAAAGGGTTGGAAGGCAAGGACGGGGGTGGCACCACTGGGTGTTTATCAATAAGAGCTTTCAAGGTCGAATCACCTAGAGGGGCAACTCCACTAGAGCATAGGACCTTAACCGCAGCCGTGAAATGTCCATCCCTGACTTTCCGAAGACATTGTTTAATATTAGGGTCCTTTTATTTGTCTTCCTCTCTCCTGCAATCTCCCCTAGGAGCCCTCGCCTCCCCGACGTTATCCAATAGGGATGAAACCAAATCATCAAACCCAGACCCATCTTTCCAAACTATAAGTGCGTGCAAGATGTTACTACACTGTAGAGATTTCATGTTCCCTGATCTCTGCTCTTGTCTAGAGGATGGTCTAACCACCCCCAAGGTACAACGCGGTAGCAAAAGGAATTGGACCCAATTGTTGACCGATCCTGGCGACGCTACCACTTTGCGCAAAGCACCTGTTAAAACCTGAGCAAACAATAACTGACAACTGGGAGGAATGCTTTTAACAGTCTGAATAAGGAGGGAGAAAACACGCTCGAGCATGTTAACATCACCCCCGAGCCCTGCTGGCTGACGTGGGTTTGTGTCAACCACCACTTGACATGGATTTCGGATCCCAACAATGAAATCTTCTACATCCCCCGAGACCATTACACAACCTCATTATCATGCTTGCACCCCTTACTGTGTGCATGCATCACCATACACCTTCCACATAACCATTTATCCCCTGTCCTAAGAACTTCTGCAACATCCAAAAAAAGGTCCAAGTCCTTGAAGATAGCCTCCTTCAAAAATAACCTTCGGTTTTTTGTCTTGAGGTGGGTGCTTTGCATGTGTTCAAGCAAGCGAAAAAAAAACCCCAGACCCCAGTTTGCCATCTTTACATTCATGGAAAAATTTGAAAGGGCAGGTACTTAAACCACTAGCAGAGCGCTGCACAGGGCCCCCTGACTTAATGTTCTGACCCCTCCTCGTAGGAGCCATGCGTGTATGTTAACTGCCAACGAAGAAAAAAATACACTAACGGTGCACCGAACTCGAGATGAGTTGTAGGGTGAGAGAAAACCGGTAAAACCCTATACAAGATGAAAGAGGGCAGCAGCCGCGGGTTGCCCACCCTCTAAATGGTACCCCACATAACCCCTTACCCCACAGCGGGTAAGATTAACACAATCGAATTTGAATTACAAGATCAAATCGTCTTAACCAATACCCACTTCACAAGATTGCTAAAAAAACAAGTTTTTCAAAACCTTCACTTCATTGAGGCATTTGATCAAACACCTGGTGGGTCAACTATTTTTTCACAAAAGAACACTTATACTTTTGAATCTTTGAATTGTGATGAATGATAATATATCCAGGAGTGAACTAATAGATTAGCATGTGTATGTGGAGTTTGAATTGTGAGAGATGAGTAATGGTTTGAAAAAGAAAAAGAAAAAGAGAAAGGAAAAAGGTAGAGCTGAATTTGGTTACGAATTACAGAAGAAGCAGTTTATGAAGTGAAAATCTGAGTGGAAATGGAAGGAGAAAAGAGTAAATGTGCAGAGAAAGATCAAAGAATCAAAATTAAACAATGACTTGAGAAAGATTAAGAATTAAACGATGACTTGAGAATTAAACAACTATGAATTCTCTTTCAACTTTTATGTAATTACATAATAATTTTGGGTATTATAATTATTGTGTTGCAGGGGTCGTCAGGGATGTGGGAAAGCAGAGATGGAGAGGGGATGTAATGGTGAAGGAAGGATTCAAGGCGGAATAGCAACCGTGCCAGGGTTCGGGTGGTAACACACAATTTCAAGTGCATTAGATCAAGTTAATGCTCCAGAATACTACTCTTGGATGAGATTTGTCTCATCGTCATTGTCACTGAGCGAGAAAAATCAAAAGCGCCAAAGTTTCAAACAAAAAAATATAAACATTGTTACAAATCTGAAAACCAAAGAAGCTTTTTAACTTTGTACGGTGTACCATACAACTACAAGATGTAAAAAACACAAAGAAAGCACAATGTACAACACCTCATTGCATAGAATTACTCCTATGCACCACATCTCAAAACCCCTTAAAGCTTTAAACAACATGGAATACACCGAAAAACAAAAGTCTAAATCATCAATCACAAGACATCGGATGTAAAAAAAACAAAAAAACAAACATAGATCCACAAACGCTGACGAAAAGCAAACAACAAAGCACACTTCAAGCCACCGACTATATCATCAATCGCCGATCATCGAAGGTAAATAACCAATGAAACAGCATCCACAAACGACTACGAAAACCAAACAATAAAGTAGCATTAACGTCGCCGACCAGTATAAGAGAGAGAGAGAGAGAGAGAGAGAGAGAGAGAGAGAAAGAGCAGCGGTGGAGAGGGATTAAAACCCCCATGGAAAATTAGATGCTCTATCGTGTGATTGCGGGTAGACCACCAGAACGGTGATCCTTTCACTGATTACTCTCTCTCTCTCTAACTATCTCTTTTCTCTCTCTAAAATATGCACCATTCCTTTCCTTTTTTGATGTCTCACACTCACACATACACACACTCTCTCTACTATTTATATGGAAAAGAAAGCTTCTCAAAGAAGATTTGGTATAACCTACCAAGCTTTGATGTACAACTACAACATGCGAGAATCACACAAAAAGCACATCTTAAACACCAAACAACATAGAATAGTTGCTGGTTATCAAGGTAAATAACTAAAGCATAGCGTAGAACACCAAATGTTTAGAAATTTTGCAAATTATAGTAGTATATAAATTATCGAGTAAATACTTGGACATTTATTTATACAAGTGTCACAATATATTTTTATATATTAAAGAGGGGGGATTAATTAATTATATTTAAAAAAAAATTATAAGATGACATTAGGAGATGTTATACATATTTTGGTGATGTTTAATTTTTTTATAATGATATGACATACAAAAATATGTGTCATAAATTCTTCAGATTTTATAAACTACGATGAAGTTTTTTATGACACACCCTTTTACATGTTATAATGTTAGTGTGCATTATTGTTTATATGTCATTAAAGACCCTTTTTCTAATAGTGATCTCTCCCAAAATAAATAAATAAATCAGCCAAAATCTATTAGAGCAGCTCATGAGTATAGTTATTATGTCAAAATGAGTTGCTCAACCATTAGGCTGACGAATACGGGGTTTGTAGAGGGGGTCGGCGATCTGTCATAAGGGACAACATGGATCAGGAACACCACGCCTCCGACCTTGGTTCAGTATAAACATTGAACGTACCACGTCTCCAATGAGCCTCTGACCTTGGTTCGGTATAAACGTGGAAAGCACCATGTCTCCAACGGACTATCTTTCCCTTCTTTCTCTCTATTTAATATTTAAAAATAAAAAAATAGGAAGGGGAGAGGAAACACCATGCCTTAGGACAGGGATGGACGAAAAGGGTGGAAGGGGATGATGACATAGTGTTGATGCAAAGGATGAGTATGATGCAGAGGAGAGACACCATAACACTCAGCCTTATAGTTCACAAAAGTAAACGTTTACAAATTATGAAAATATAAACGTAATTACCTTCGGTTGGTATTTTTTATCTAGCATGACTTTACTAGGCAATGAAACACAAAAGATAGCGTTTAGAAATAGAATATTTTATTCAAACCTTGCGGAAAACCATTACATTCTTAACTAAAGCAAATCAATCCAAACAGTTGCATGTTTCTTAGTCATATGATAATTACCCTTTTCTGGTCATTGACAAAGTGACATTAACAAGTTTGGCCTTCTCTCTCGACATGCAAATCTTGATATTATTCGTGTACCTCTCAAACACCTCCTCAATGATCGACTCGCCAAAGTGACTCAAGATCAAAGGCTCCGCAACAGCTCTCATACATTTTCCCATATTGTATCCTTGTGCATCCACTTGTGATGAGTTAAGATTGTTGTCCGTGCAAGCATCCCAATCCACTTCAGAGACCTCAAGGCGATCAATTTTAAACGACCCTTCTTTCTAGACTTCATTACAAACTTCTTTAGGACTAGGAGTGTATTGTGGAATGTTGAATGAATCCAGTTTCTCTTCATCTACAAGTCCCTACTTTCAAGGAGTAAAGATTAGCTTTATATTTTTAATTTATTTCTCAAGGAATGATAGAAATTAATGAAGCCATAATTTATACCTCAGCAACCATATCGTTTAGAGATGTGGCTAAGAGGTCCCACACGTAACAACATTCTTTGGAACAAGGATCTTCACTTTGCCTCCCTAGCATTGTCAAAACCATACGCCCTCCGCTCACCACCTCCTCCTTACGGCACTTGAGAAACGTCAAAAAATCTCTTTGAAATTGTTCATGGTAAGCTTTTATTACGCTAGGTGGGCTTGTCGTTCACATGTATATGTTCCCTTTGTTTGTATTAATCATATCAGGAACCTATTGTTCAATAATAGTTTTATGCAACATAAGTTTATTGTCACACACATATATATATATATACATATACATATGATATGGTTATCTTGAGAATGCTAAATATTGCAAGAACCATGAGAACAAATAAAAAAACCAATCAAAACCATTTTTTAATAAAAACCTCATTATAATAAAAGTACAACATAAAAAAAAGAATTTACAACATTAAATAATTTTTTTCTCCTTTCAAAATCACTCTTATTGGATTTTTTACACATGTATAAATATAAAAAATTTACATATATGTAAATGGCAAACTTATACATGTGTAAATTTTCTTTATTTATCAAGTAAATTTAAACATGTAAATTAAAATTTTGAATTTGCATTGTTTTTCACTAAGTTATCGCTGTTTTTTCATTCGTTCTCACTGTTCTCGCAATATTTTTCAAACCTTCCTCTATATATATAGGGGAGAGTTATCTTGAGAACGCTAAATATTGCGAGAACCGTGAGAACGAATGAAAAAAACCAATGAAAACTATTTTTTTTTTAATACAAACCTCATTTTAATTAAAATTCAACATCAAAATAAGAATTTACAATATCAAATAATTCATTTCTCCACTCAAAACCACTCTTATTAGATTTTTTACACATGTGTAAATGACAAACTTACACATGTGTAAAAAAAAATATTTACGAATTCACGTAAATTTAAACATGTAAATTAATTTTCTAACATTGTATTCGAATAATAATGATACGTGTAAAAAGAAATTTTAAATTTGAATTGTTTTTGACCAAGTTTTCGTGTTTTTTTCATTCGTTCTCACGGTTCTCGCGATATTTAGTGTTCTTATTTAAACCCTCCCATATATATATATATATATATATATATAGGGGATGGATAAACTGAGAACCACCTTGAGTTATGAAAACCATAGGAACCAATATAAACCATTGATCAAAAATGCTTTAATGGATGAGATTAAAAGACAATAAAGTAGTTGTAAGCATTGTGTTTTAATTAATGAGTTTTTGTTTTTAGTGGGATAAGGGTAAATTGGTAATTTTACTTAGCTCTTTAATAATTGGTAATTAAATTTGTAATCATTGTGCTTTAATTAATGTTTGTCATTTAATTAATGTGATTTAATTAATGTTATTTTTGACACATGCTGTAAGAAAATTATTTTACGTAGGGTTCAAACATTTTTTGAGCGCCGGTTTCATACATTTTTACGCGCGGGTTCAGACTTTTTTTACGCCGGGTTTAAACTTTTTTTACGCACCGGTTTTAAAAAAAATTTTACGCGCGGTTTTGAACCTTTTTTACGCGCCGGTTTTAAACTATTTTTACGCGCCGGTTTATAACTTTTTTTATGCGCCTGTTTAGAAACTTTTTTACGCGCGGTTTTAAACTTTTTAACGTGCCGGTTTAAAATTATCTTTGCGCGCCGGTTTTAAACTTTTTTATGCGCGGTTTCAAAAAAAATTTACGCGCGGTTTTAAATTTTTTTAACGCACGGGTCCAAACTTTTTTACGCGCCGTTTTAGAAACATTTTTTACGCGCGGTTTTAAACTTTTTTACGCATCGGTTTTTAAACTTTTTTTGCGCGGCGGTATTAAACTTTTTTTACGCGCCGGTTTTCAACTTTTTTTACGCGCGGTTTTAAACTTTTTTTACGCGATAGTTTAAAACTTTTTTACGCGCCATTTTTAAACTGTTTTTGCGCGCGGTTTTAAATTATTTACGCGCCGATATAAAAGTTTTTTTACGCACAGTTTTAAATTTTTTTACGCACCGATATTAAAGTTTTTTTACGGACGGTTTTAAAACTTTTACGCGTCAGTTTTAAACTTTTTTTACGCGCGGGTTTAAACTTTTTTTACGCGTGGTTTTAAATTTTAAAACAAATTTTTTTATACAAAAAAACAATGTTTTTACGGGTTTAAACTT
Source organism: Scalesia atractyloides (assembly GCA_947069175.1). Taxonomy (NCBI): domain Eukaryota; kingdom Viridiplantae; phylum Streptophyta; class Magnoliopsida; order Asterales; family Asteraceae; genus Scalesia; species Scalesia atractyloides. Next base: position 16,139,421 of record CAMTDV010000014.1, on the reverse strand, counting down.
TTTTACGAAAACTTTTTTTACAATTTTTTTTTCAAAAACTTTTTTACAAAATTTTTTTACGCCAAGCTTCATTTTACTCCCCCGACACCCCCGATTTCGGGTTTACAAAATTTGAGGATCTTAACAAACTAACTCACCCCAAAAAGCACGACTCAATAGATGTCTTATGTTGAATTTTAAATAGAAGAGAGAGAAAAGATGTGAAATGTTGAGTTTTAAATAGAAGAGAGATAAAAGATGTGATATGTTAGCTTTTAAATAGAAGAGATAGAAAAGATGTGACATGGGAAGTAAAAGACTAAAATACTCTTTTAATTCAATTTGGTTATGAGTGATGTGTAAATATGTTATTGGATGATAGGAGTTCTCATGGTTCTCGCAACTGGGATTGGTTCTCCCTTGAACTGAATCCTATATATATACATAGGGTATGGTTTATGTGAGAACCAACTTTAAAGTGAGAACAATGAGAACCAGTTTGAACACAACTAAAATGAACCCAAAACAAACAATGAACTTCCCACCCTACCACCACCCAAAAACCTAAACACCCCCCCCCCCCCAAAAAAAAAAACAAAAAAAACTATACCCCACAAACCTCCCAAAAACCTAAACTCTCCACCCACCCCACCGCTCCACTCTAGCTAAATGTTAAAAACTAAACCTTAATGCTAAAAATGGTTTTTCTACAGTTAAATATATATAGGGGTTAGTTAACGTACAATATGCCTTAACGTACGTTGTGTACGAGATGAATTACGCATGTTATAAAACTCAAAAAACCTAATCACGTATATTGAAAACCATAATCATGCATGGGGTAAAACACCTAATCATGCATGTTATAATTTCATCAGCGTACGCTAAGCAAAATTGTACAATACACTTTCACTATATATATATATGTGTGTGTGTATATATATATATAAAGAGAGAGATAGCACCAACCTGGGAAAGCCACATGAGACTATAGGAAGATTAGACAAAATGAATGCTTTTACTGGGAAAAAGCTTAGTATAGAATGATCCAGGAACACCAGAAACATAACATGGTGAAGAAGAGTTGGGCACCATTTTGCTTGTAAGGTTCTTTTGAAATTTTGACACCTAGAGAAAAATAGTGTTGAAATCTTTATGTGGAAGGTCGTCCAAGTAGCTCTGTATTTCTGGCGATTCATCATTACCTAATTTGAGTCTGATCTTGTCAATTGACTTGACGAGCTCCGATGCCACTAGTAATGTGTTCGGTCCAGATGAACATCCAACATCGGCCATGATTAGGGTTTTGGGGAAGTTCATAGCAGAATAGAGATCCGCCAAAGCATCATCAATTATAGGTTTTGTCATTGATATAACCTTTCTCCGCCATACATCAATTGTAAACAAAAATTATGAATCAAGTAAACACCAATAATACATACATATATTGCATATGCTGTATCTTATGTATAGGATGTTAAATATATATAGTGTATAAGATGCAAAATACCTGTAGAAGAGAATTGTTAGAATAGCTATAATCTCCATCACCACCATTCATATGAAGCACCTGAGCGACGTCCATCTCTCTCTCACGCACTCCACGAAACGACGCTCTCCTTTCACTCACTCAGACTACAGTCCCTACACCCTAGTGACACTTCGAATATGCCTCTTGTGTTTTGGATATCTCTATTTATAAACATATTGAGGGTGAGCCCCATGTTATTATTTTTGATGCATTCTTCTATGTATCTTGTATTACAATTTTCTTTTAGAATTATACTAAAAAACGTATATTCTTTTCATACTTCATAATTGTTGTTGAGAGCATTAACTATTTGTTTACTGTATTTTCGTTTAGCATTTAATATTGTGGTGTCAGATGACTCAAAATTTAACTGTGTTCATATTACTCTATCGTCTCTCATCATATATACCAAATTTAGAAAAATTTGTCCACATGCTTTACTCGCTTAAAGTATTGTTGAATATAATTTGCACGCTTAAAATATATGTTAAAAGAAAAACATGCTTTGAATTTCACACAAAAACGTGCCATATGATGATAAATTATATATTATATATTTTAGAAACAGTCCAGCAATAGTTTAGTTCCATGAAAATCATGATTGTTTTATGAATAAAATATCTACAAAAGAATGATACTGAATAAATTATGCAGCTTGTTTTGGTTTTGGTTTGAGAAATCTTTTTTTAATGAACTGAAATTTGAATGAAAACCCCTTAAAATTTTGATTGGTACTTGATTTGTAAATATGTTTAAGGAATGAATTAAAAATTTTAAAAGCAAAAATGACAAATTTACCGTTATTCGAACCCCGATCCCCTTCCCCTTCCCTAGCCTTTCACTTTCTTTCACCATTCCAACCATCTCCATCCTCTTAGCCGATATTATAGCCATATATTATTAGAAAAATTACATCTTTTGTCTTTTATCCTACTACATTTTTTCAGACGGTATCCTTTGATACGAAGATTGAAAAGTTATGTATTTAACGATTCAAACTATTACACGTTATGTGGTTTGGGCCTAACTCAATTAAATTTTAAAGTTACACAAGTGTATTTTAGTGTTTTACCCGTTACCTAAAAATATTCTAACAAATAAACAAAACTTAAATTAAAAAAATACATATTATATATTATTTTATTTTATATAAATAAATATAAAGAAAACTCTTCCACACCCATCTCTCCCTACCTATCTCTCTCTCTATATGTATATATGTAACATCCGTCAAAAAACGGGTTTCCAAAACCCGCTTCGTTTATTAATCAAATATCCAGTTATAATTTTTCGTTGCGTATGTATTGCTCAAATTAATTTTAAACGATACATAATTAATAAATATATTAGAATTTAAAAACCATAATTTATAAATAATATTAAATAGTGAGAAAAAATAAAATGGGGACGCTGGGTTTCGAACCCGGGTCACCCACAAACTCAAACACACAACACACCGCTCCGCCACACGCCTCCTTTGTGAAAATACTGAAATAGATAATACTTAAAATAAAACCCGAATTCAAAACCGGAGATCACCGCACGCTCAGAACTCGCAATCACCGGAAAATCCGGCAATCCGCGACTTTGGCCAATTTCCTTTTGACCAAAACACGTTAACCGACTTTGACATCGGTTATAACCGATGTCTAACCGTCAATCTCGGTCATAACCGCCGGAAAACCCTTGACCGCGAATCAAGACCCAAAATCGGACCCAATTCATTCAGTTCTTCCCTATAAATACCCACGCAATCTTCCGGAAATCCTTTCGCTCTGAACCGCTCACTTTTTCGAAGCTTTAGCTCGTCGCCGGAGATATTCTGCATTCGCCGGACTTTCACCGGAAAACCGATACTTACTTCAAATCGGTAAAATTCTCGACTCTTTTGTTTGCAATCCATTATTCGGCATGTATTAACATAAATCGTTCAACCAGAATCTGTCTCAGACAACGTAGTCGGGAATTCCTGCACTCACCGGAAAATCACTGAAATTCCGAAGTCTCACTGTCGATAGGTACAATCATCTAAACCCTCCTGATATCTCTTGTTTAGTAACTTAATTGCACAACACATTGATCAAAACTGTTAATCGATTCACTCAGTCGGAAGTCAACAATCAGAGCCGACGAATTTGCCGGAAATATGAAGAAGACACTCTGTGATTGGTACATCTTATTCCTTAATTCCTTTCTTTTACTTCAATTCAATCAATCATAAGCGTAGTTGGTCAATTAAACAAACAGTCAATTCACTGTTCGGTAATTCGATAAGCGAAGAAGATGAAGTTAAAACATGTGTATAAGTATAATTAAAAACGGATATTCGAACGGGTTAGACACACAGTCCAGCGGTGGACTGTGTGCACAAACAATGCACACGTCCCGGGTTCGAATCGCACACGTTACCGAATTTCAGAACTAAAACCAACATTTTTACAACTGAATCAGAACAAGTCACAGAATGTTTATAAGAGTAATATAATTCATAAGTTTAACAGATTTGACACATAGCCCAACTGGTTGGGCTGTGCGCACTCGAACCGAAGGACCCGAGTTCGACTCCGGGTCCCTGCAACCGGTTGGGCCATATAAACCATTTTTAATAAAACCAAATAAGTTTAAAATTAATTAGTAGATAAATATAATTAAACAGAGAATATTTCGGGTTAGACACGTAGCTCAGTTGGTAGAGATGCGTGCACGTAAACGAGAGGTCCCGAGTTCGAACCTCACTCAGCGCATACAAACACACAGTCCGACCGGTCAACGGTCAATAGGGTCAAAAAGTCAATATTTTTTAATTTCTTTTTATTAATTTATTTAATTAGAAAATTATTTAAAAATACTTAAAAATAATATTTTTAAAGTTAGAAAATGTCCTTAAACTCACAAAAACAAATCTAGAAATCCCATTAAGATTAAGAAAGTATTAAACTCAAATAAAATCCATTTATTTACCGAATCATTTCGTTACTATTTTAGGTTAGTTTTTCCCTCGTCGATCAAATCCTAAAATTCGTGCGCATCCAACGTCATCAAAGAACGCACCCAATGTGAGTGAATCTATATCAATTCCCCGTTTTAATCATGTTTTGGGGTGTATCATGTGTCGTTTAATTCCTTACTATATTTAAACACTTGTGCATCCATCATATCCGTGATCAAATGTGTATCAATTGTTGTGTGGATTATATGTAGTTTGGATTTATTCATTTTCAGTGCACGCATATCATTAGGCCCATCAGTTCCTCGTGGGAGACGGGTTGAGCATCAGGTGCCTCATACGATCGGCTCCGTTTGATTGAGCCTTGATCTCACATTCATCATCATTCATATCATATACTCATTCAAAGTGGTTTGTGTTTGTTATTTATATATGTTTGCTCACATGTGATTGTTGCACAAATTTTCAATATTACATAAAACAAGAAATTAATAACAATGTTTTATCAAGGTTCACTCGCCAACTTTTCTTGACCCAAAATATCCCCCGTTTTACATATGATACAGGTGATCCAGTTGAGGCAAGAAACACATAGGAAGGCCTAGAAGAATAAATCAGTTTAAGCCTTGGATTGTTTACATAGTTTCATTTCCTTGTAATTGTATGGATTTTGATTTGGATATTTAAGTTGTAATTTGAATTTAATAAATATGAAACATTTTAGTAAACATCATGAGCTTTGGTGATAACCCAATTATGCCCCGACTCTTATTCCGCTGCGGGTCGGGGTGTGACAATATATACCTACAACCACCGCCCACCTGCCACCACCATCACTGAATCAACTGACACCATCGCCATCACCGTCAACCACCACCCCCACCTACACCCACTGTTGTGGCGGCGGTCCTTCTCGACCTAGGGTTTCACGACCACTGACTTCTGATGGTTAGACCTGACTGTATAAGGTTTTGCCAATAGGATAAGGTTGAATCCATGGTGGTTGGTATTTGTTTTGCCTCTGAGACGTTAACAAGAGAACTTGGTTTACTACCTACAATTGTGTCGTCGGCGATGAAAATTGTTAAACCATCACAGAAGTGGTTCAGATTGGTTTCAAGTTTAAGTGGTGGTGGTGGGTGGTTGTCGTTGTGGTTGGTAGGGGTGGGTTGGTTGGTGGTGGCTAATGGCTAGGGAGAGAGAGTGGTGGGTTGCTTGGTGGTGAAGAGGTAGAGAGAGAGATGAGTGAGATTAGGAAAAATATTAAGGTGTTTTAAATTTGTAGTTGTGTTACTTATTAGTTTTTTTTAAATCTTGAAAAATTAACTCAGTTAGGCCTAAAGGATGTAATCTACAAGATTTTGAAACGTTAAGTACATAATTTATCAATTTTCACACCTAAGGAAATCGCTTTAAAAAGATCTAAAACAATCATATTAACCTAGACTTGAGATAAAATAATAATTACAAAAATAAATAATGTTGTTTAACATCATTCGATGCATTACATTCAATAATGTTGTTTATCATTATAATATTAATACTAAAAAACAGTTGGGTAAATTACACTTTTCGTCCTTTATGTTGGTATCGAATTGCAGCGGATAACCTTTAACTTCAATAATTACAATCACAATCTTTTATTTAGAAAACTCATTACACTCTATATTCTTTAGCTCTAACCTGGTTAAAAAATTTCAGTTAAGTTTATCATATGCAAGGAACATAAGGGCACTTGAGTCATTTTACCCATTTATTAAAAAAAATAATAAATAGAGTTTGCCTTGACTGAGATGCTCATCATCTTTCTACTTCACACTTTTCTTACCCCCCTCAAAAAAAAAAAAAAAAAAAAACCCTAAAAACAGTCACAACAGCCACAAATTTAAAAACCAATATATCTATTAGCGATTGAATTATATATGTTGAATGAGAAATTGTTCATCTCTGCTATAAATATTTTAGATCTATTAATGTTATACTGCATTTTGGAATATTACGTTGTTAAGTGGGATATAGGTTAGTTTTAATGCCTGATTATTATAGTGGTATGGTTTGTATAATGATAAATTGATAATGAGGATGATGATAAAACAGAAACATACGATGATTTCTTTTTGTTTACAAAGAAGGTGATTTATAACCAGTTACTTCTGACATATGTGTCTTTAATTCAGATTCCACACTTGAGACCTGCTGTGTACAAGAGATCAAGATTATCGAGGAACAGAAGAATTGTTAACCGAGCTTAGATGGAGTATTGTCCGGCGGCGCTGTGGTGTGGCAGATTTGTAGTGGTGGCGGCGCCGATTTGGTGGTGGTGATAGGGATGGGGGTTGGTGGTATGGGTGGTGGTTGGTTAGAGAGAGAGGTGGGTTGGAGAGAGCGGAGTGGTGGTGGTTGTGATGGTGAAAAAGAAAGGGAAAGGGGAAGAATGAAAAATGCAAGAGATGCTTGAGTTTTTAAAATTATGTTCTATTTTTTTTCTTTTAATTAAGTTGGTAGAAAGACTAAATTGCCCTTGACTGATCATACCTAACTGAAATTTTTAACAAGGTTAGAGCTAAAGGACGTAAAGTGTAATGAGTTTTCTAAATAAAGAATTGTGACTGTAATTACTGAAGTTAAAAGCTATCAACTGTAATTTGATACAAACATAAAGGACGAAAACTGTAATTTACCCAAAACAATTTTTGTTGTACATTGTTGCACATTGTTGCAGGATGTTCGAGAAGCACAACATAATAATAAGAGATAAATAGGATTAGGCAATTAATAGATGGATATACACACGAGAGAATATCTATTGCAATTCAAGTTGGAGTGGGCCGCAAATAGAGAAAAGGAGGCAGTTGGGGTCATTAACAAATAAAAGAGTAAACTTTCATTTCATTCTCTGTGGTTTGGTCGTTTTACTGATTTTGTCCTCAATCATTTAAAACGGTTATTTTCCTCCAATAATTTACTATATTTTTTCTATTTTGCTCCCTGCCTCTAATTCCATCCAAACTGTTTGTTAACTGAAAGGGTATGTTCGTAACATAATACCCTTAGTTTTATACTTGAAGTTACCAAAATGCCATTTCAGTTAACAAACAATTTGGATGGAGTTAGAGGCGGGAAGCAAAATTGGAAAAACGTAATAAACTATTGGAGGAAAATGATTGTTTTTAAATGATGGGGGCAAAACCGTTAATGATTAAACCACAAGGAGCAAAACGGAATTTTAAAACCTCACATCGTAGAGTTTGATGAGATGGTTCCAATGACGCTTGAATGAGGTCAATCCGAGTCCGTTTGATACCCTTTGTACGACTTATTAGTTTTAGAAACATTTGTATTTGATCCTAAACCTATCATTATAATACTAAAACTAAAAATCAGTTTTTGTTGTACATTTTTGCAGGATGTTCGAGAAGCACAACGTAATAAGAAATAAATAGGATTAGGCAATTAATAGATAGATATACACACGAGAGAATATATATTGCAATTCAAGTTGGATTGGGCCGCAAAGAGAGAAAAGTCTTTTATCTAGTGAAAAAAGGTCGGCAATTTGGAACATAAAAGGAATCATGTTTATTCATAAAAGGGGGGGGGGGGGGGGGGGGGGGGGGGCGAGGCGGCAGGACATTGACGGAGGTGGAGATTTTTTTATTTTTTTTGGACGAGTAGAGAGCTGTAGACGAGGAGACGCAAAGATTAAAAAGGATTGTAGGCTGTTTGGATTGAGATCAAGTCGGAGATTCAAGATACGAGTCCCGGATCGCAGCCGTGTTAATTCAGATTTTTATTTCTTTATATTATTTGAAATCTATGAACATATTTTGCTACTCGTTTCAGATTTATTTTTTGTTCTTAACTATGGTTCTTGGCTGAATTTATAGACTGTCTAGGTTAAGATGATAACACTTGTTTGATATTTATTTTTATCGATTTCAGACTTATATTTGTGGATTTAATAATGATTTAAAAGACTTGGTTTTTATTGATTAGGTGTACATGCTTATTTAATTTTGTCCATTAAATATTTATTATCCCTGATATTGGTAGTTGAATGTCTTTCAAATAATAGTTGCGTGCTAGGTCATTTACTATGTGTTCTTGACTATTAGATGTTTTGCTAGATGTGAACCATAGGGATATAACTGTAATTTGAATAGGGTTAAGTATTCTACTAATCTTGATAGCTGAGAGGTTGTCGGTCTTTCTTAGTGTTAGATTACTAGGGCTAGATACTTTGAGAAAAGATCCCCTTGGTTGCCCTTTCACTATTTTCTTATCGAGTCTGATCATAACTCTATAGTTACCCGTGACTTTCGCACTTCAAGGTAGATTATCTAGAGAGTACTTTATTATTATGTTAGGATAGCCTAAGAGGGAGTCCTATAAACCGGTGTTAGAACAACTTAATAGGTTGCCATATGTGTCTTCTCGAGAAGGGTCGAGGGTCCTGTTCGGTTATCCTTTAAATTTAGTATTTTAAGACCCGGGTTCCACAATAGTTCCATAACCGATAGAAGTTTGTCATTCATGTATAGGATTCTAGCCTAGGTAGTGTGTTTTCCATCATTTGTTCACAGCTCGCGTTTAGTTCGTGTGTCTAATTAGTTCTAGTTTAATTTAATTAACTTAGTAGTTTGTTAGAAAACCCCCCAATCCACAAAACAAATAACTTGAGTCAGTCTTAGGGGCTGTTTGGTTCGCTGAAATTCAATGAAATTTAAGGGATTAGAATCTGAATTCCATATCTTAAGATGTTTGGTTCATAGAATTTGATGGAATTGGAATCTCAATTCCAATCTTCATGTGTTTGGTTGACATTGGAATTGGGCATGAATTCCTTCAAATTCCTTTAACTAAAGGAATTCAAAATCCTTCCTATATGTGAAGTAATTAAAGTAAATTTATTGTAATATTCGACCATTTCGACCCGAACATTTTCGACCCGCGCCCTTTCAACTCGTACCGTTTTGATTCTTACTGGTTTTGATCTGAACCGTTTAGACCCGTACCTTTTTTAACCGAACCATTTCGACGCGAACCGTTTCGATCCGTACCATTTCGGACTGAACTGTTTCGATGCCAACCGTTTCGACCCGGACCGTTTCGACCTATACCGTTTCGACGCGAACCGTTTCAAATCGAACTGTTTTGACCCGTACCGTTTCGACGCGAGACCCGTACCGTTTTGAATCGAACCGCTTCGACGCGAACCGTTTTAACCCGTACCTTCTCGACCCGAACCGTTTCCACCAGTACCATTTCGACCTGAACCGTGGGTTGTGAGTGCCGGGGTGATGGATTCCAATTCATTTGACACCCAAACACAACAAAAATAGAATTACGATTCCAATTCCAACAATTTTCAATTCTAATTGGAATGTTTAAATTCCAAATCCAAATCCAATTCCTTCAAATTCTAATTCCTATACAAATTCCAATTCCAATTCCAAAACATTCCATGAACCAAACGCTCCCTTAGATAAGTTAGTTGAGTCTAGTATTCATAGTCAATAGAATCTCGTGGGTTTAATACTCCGACTTACTTAGGCTATACTGCATTGATCGGTACACTTGCCGGTTATGTGATCGAGGTTTTAGAGATTCTTAGTTTATAAATTTAAAACTTAGAGTGTCTAGTTTAGGGTTAAATTAGTTAGTTTTTATAGACTGCTTTTTGCACATCCGTAATCATATATGGCTTACTTACCATTATATGTTGATGATATTATTCGCACTGCTTCCGGTATAGACCTCCTTCAACGTATAATAAAGTCTTTGACATCTGAATTTAAAATGATGGATCTAGGTAACTAGTCATTTTCTTGGTATAGTTCTTCAGAGATAGCCAAATGGTTTATTTTTATCACATTCTATCTATGTCGACGATATTTTGTCTTGTATAAACATGTCTAATTGCAAGCCTGTTAGCACTCCGTCAAGGTTGGTTCCAAGCTTAGTCCTGATAGTGGTGTTATATTTTATGATGGGTCTTTATACCAAAGCTTAGATGGTGCACTTCAATAGCTTACCATCACTCGACCAGGTATATCTTATGCGGTTCAGTAAGTTTGTCTCTTTATGCATGCCTAGAGGGAACCTCATTTTCAATTTATAAAACGGATACTCAGATACATCCAAGGTACACTCTCTCAGGGCTTGTTTATTTCTCCATCTCATTCTACAAAGTTAATCGCTTATTCTGACGTGGACTGGGATGGGTGTCCCTACTCACATCGGTCATCTTTCGGTTAGTGTGTTTATATGGGTTCAAACTTAATTTGTTGGTCTTCAAAGCGACAAGCCAATATCTCTAGATCTAGTGCCAAGGCAGAACACATAGGAGTAGCTAACACTGTAGCCGGAATCAGCTGGGTTCGTAACCTTCTTCTTGAGCTTAGCGTCCCTGTTAGACATGCTACCATTTATATTATGACAATATCACGGTTGTTTATCTTGCTCAAAAGCCAGTTCAACATCAACGCACCAAAGATACTGAAATGGATATTCACTCTGTCCAAGAAAAGGTCGGACTTGGCACTGTCAAAGTTCTGCACATTCCCGCTGATTATCAATATGCAAACATTTTCACCAAGGGCCTACCCAAACATCTTTTCAAAGGTTTGATCCAGTCTATGCCTTCTATTACCTACAACTCAAATCGCGGAGGCGCGTTAACTGATAATATAGCCATATATTATTGGCTTGTGTATTGTATTTACTTGTTTAGACTAGTTTAAGTACATGTGTGTTACACGTGTTATTAAAGTAAATTATATTATTTGAAACTGTTGCATAGACTTTAATTTAAAAGAAATGTTCCATCACTTAAGTAAAAAAAGTGTAGAAGCAATCAGAATATCTAGAATGATAATAACTTAACGCTATAGCTTAAAACCAACATGCATAATCATATATTCCATAAATAGATAGGTTGGGCAGTTTGGGTAAATTAACAAACTGACTCGTCAAATATGTATTTGAAGTATTTGAATGAACCAATAATAACCTTCAGTGCTTGATTCGGATTTTTGATGTCTAATCAAGATTTCTTGCATCATAGTGTAGCAAGATTGTAGGAGCTTGATTTGGATTATGCACCAGAGCTCTAGTTTGTAGATCCAACATCATTGTAAGTTATGTGATCCAAATAAATCGATTGACTTACCACCACTAGGGTTCAATCGGAATACGCAAAGTTTAAGGCGAAAGGGTCATGGTTGGAATTCCTTAATATGCAGAGTGACCTTTGCTAATAAAAAAGAATTTAAATATCATATCTAAATCAAACAACATGCATAATTAATTATAAGAGTACCTCTTTAGTTTGCATCCACAACTACTTCATCAATGGTAAAATCTCTCCTCTTCCCCTTCAAATTGTTGCTTGCAATTCCTGTACAATTATATAGAACATATAAATCTTAATATAATATAGAATTAAAGATGAATTCATATAATGTAGTTTGCTTTTATACGTATATAATTTTTCATGAACAATATTTAAATAATTTACTAATCTAAATTTACATTCACACAATGGGCAAACGTGTTGGGGATTGTTGGGTTCATATAATATCAATGAAAAAACATGAAATTGAACAAAAACAAGCACCAATCAAGCAAAAAGAAACCCAAATTCATGCAATATCTAATGAAAACTTACGGGGATCAGATTAAAGATAGAAAAAAAAAAACTTACCAGGTTAATCGTAGAAGAGGAGATCTAGGGTCCTTCGAAAACCGAAAACTAATTAGAGTAAAAGCAACTGAGGCGGGTAAACAATACCTCAAGGATCTTTAATTGGAGTACTGCAGTTGGACAACGAATGAAGAAGAAAGGTGAAAATTTAGGGTTTTGTGTGGAAAAAAGCGGATGACCTTCCTTTTGGTTTTACCGCTCAAAATGATTCACTAAAAAATAATAGGAAGTCACGTGGCAATAAATGATGTAAGTGGCTACGAAGTGGTCATAGCTTGTTTTGCTTTATTATAATGTGTAGATTAGGAGATATCTTTTTCCATAGCTAGTTCCTTTATTCTCGCATTGTATTGTATTAGTTATAGGAGTTAATATCTCTCCCCTCTATCTCTCTCTATACATAGATAGATCGATATATATATATATATATATATATATATATATATAGAGAGAGAGAGAGAGAGAGAGAGAGAGAGAGAGAGAGAGTGTTAGGGTGATAATAAGATATAGGGGCCTTATTTATACATCTTTGTATCTTCATTATTGGGATAAGAGATTACATTAGTTTATACATCCATCCCTTCAAGTTTTGATTGATGATAACAAACTTAATTGGTAAAAAGGACAAACAAAAATAGGAAGGGTATGGTTCAAATGCAGCATTAGTTAAGGATGGGTGTGATTGGATTTCTGATCGAAGGTTTGGTTGGAGTCAATAGGTGGGACCGTGTTCCATTAGCAGAGTTGAATTTGTAGCTTTTGACTGAAATGTCAATAAAAGCAGTGAGTGGTCAAAAGAATTTCAATTCCAATTTTATGCGGACAAAACATGATTTTTAACAGAATCAATTCCAAAAATTAACAAACTGTGACTAAACGGACTGTTAAGTTTATTTCTTTATAATAATATGATATAATGTCTAACTAAATGATAAGTAAACACCCAAACACATGAAGAATTTTTTAAAAGTGAGTCTAATATATATGCTTAAAAGTATACAAAATCATTTTTTCTTTTAATAATCTGATCATTTAATGTTCAAACTTATGAAAAACTAGTATAAGCAGCCCTGCGTTGCGGCGGGGGCGTAAAACCGTGTCAAATAGCATCAATATCACACCACCGCGAGCAACAACCAACAATGAATTTGCGGCGTGTTAATGCGAGGAACTTATAACGAAACGTAAAACATAGAAAATTATAACTAAGTCAATCTAGGATCCCCACGTTATGACGAACCTGTCAAACGGATAAAAATAGATGACGTTAAAACGTCGAATCACACAGTCACGTTGCGTTGCGTTAAGTCGCAAAACTTAAAACAAAGCCTAAAAATCTTGAACCTCACCCACACGTTGCGCCGTGTTAACTCGTAAAATTTAGAACGAAGTGTAAAATAACAAATTTGCAAAAGATGAAAAGTTTTGGATTAAAAGTAAAAAATTCAAATAGTTTTTGGTTCAAAATATTTATCAACTAGGTTAAAACCACGTGTATTACACGGGTTGAATAAATATAGTTTTATATATTAAATATAAAAAAAGTTATATCTTTTATAAAAACTTGTGTATTGCAATGCACTGGTTGAATATACCCATGTATTACACCTATTGAATGAAAATAATGTAATCAGTTAAAATATATAGTCGTTAAGATATGTTTTTAAAAAAAAACTTTGATGTACTATTTACTTATTAAAATATGAGAGAATTAAGATGCATTGGGTCCTATTGTAATCTCAAAATTAATAATACAATCTTAATTAATATATGATAGGATTAAGATGTTTTGTAAACCTCTTTTAATTATATACATACTATAAAACTTTATGCCAAAACTGAAAATGTCTAATAAATAAATAAATTGCAATATATTAAAATATTAGATTACTAATATATAACTTCTTAATAAATCACATATCCATCATTTAGTCATCTTATCCTTCCCCTTTATTCCATTCCTTCCCTATCAAAAATATTATCAAAAGTATAATTATAATACATTTGTAATCCGTAAAAGAACAAACTTATCAAATAAAAGTATAATTATAATACATTGGTAATCCGTAAAAACAAACCTAGCAATATTTTTTTAATTGGCAACCATGTAAATATAACAACCTTATCAAATAACATATAATCTTCAACTTAATAACTTATCATCGTTATTTGAATTTGATAATTTAAATAGAGATAAATGAGAAAAAAATACAATTTAGGCAGAAAATTTCTATAGAGATCACCTCACAGAGTGACATGTGTCCTCTATTTGATTTACTTTATTATATGTATAGATTACTTTTTGACTAAAAGTAAAAAGAAATCATTTTTTTAAAACTCCTAAAGCATTAGGTACAACACCTCTAAACACAAGTAAATTGCTAATTTATAATATTTAAATTAAATGTTTTTGTACAACTATTACATGCACAAAACACCAATATAGCATGACCTCTAATGCAAATATTTAAATTAAATGCTTTTGTACAATCATTGCATACATAAACACTAACATAGCATGGTGTACAACCTCTATTGCAAGAAAATATTGCAAAATATAATATTATATAATATAATATTCCTCATGTAATAAAGTTTTGGGTAGTAAAAGAAGACTTTGGCTAGGATCAAATTATATGCACATGGATTATTATAATAAGTCATGTGAAGGTGACTAGGGTAGTTAAGGATTTGTGTATCACGACGATTTGGGATGGTAATCGGTCAGATTCTGGTCGGGTATTGATAATTTCATACCCATATCCGGTTATAAAATCGTTTCCCATAACTGACCCAATACCCGTCGGGTATTTGTCGGATAATTACCCGTCGGGTATCGGGTATACCCATTAATTTGTTAAAAGATATATATTGGGATTTCTAAATACATTTTTTTACTATTATAATTATTATATAATTTTATTTATACAACAACTATTATAAATTAAAAATGTAAATTACATACATATAAGTTTTATCATAAATTAATAATAACTTTATAATACTTATACACTTATATGTATATACTTCACAATATACAAAATATAAATATTAATATTAAATGCATATACTAGAAGAAAATATATTTTTTCACAATATGAACATACTAAAATAAATTAACAATAGAAAAGTGTTAATGGAAAATAAAATATAAATTAAAAAAATCGGGTATATAGTTTCGGGTAATCGGGTCGAGTATCACTTAATCTCATACCCGACCCATACTCGCGAAAATTTTTAAAACTAATCCCATACCCGGCTCAATACCCATCGGGTACAGGGTATACCCGTCCCATTTGTTTCAGGTTTTAGGTATACCCATTGAGCTCGGGTATTTTTGCCATTCCTAACGACAAGACCAACGTAAGGCAATCAAACTACTTATCTCTTAATTTAGTTGTTAAAACTATTAAAATTACAACTAACTGTATTTATTTATTTATTTATTTTTTTGAGTTCAGACGTAAACTTGTGTACTTGAAATATGTATTAAATTAAATTAAATATTGTATGTGTATTTTTTTCAATTGGTTGTTTAGGACACGTAGAAACATAGTCAAGGCAAAAGCTGCTGATGTGGACCACCCACGTCACGTAGTTTATTGGGTGTGTGATCACATATTAAACGAAATTAGTATTTGTTTAAAAGACATATATAATAATAAGATAGATGGGGACTTGTTTTGTTAGGAAAATGTTTTTTTTTCGAATAAAAACTACAAGATTATAAGATCAATAAACTTGTTGACACCGGAAATGTGTTTTTCAAATATCATGTAATCAAACAAAAAAGTTGAAAGTTAGTGACATTGCCTGAAATGTGTAAAATTTTTACTTGGTTACCAATCTGGTTAAAACTGATGCTGTGAAAATTTTATTTTATATTTTGTTTTGTATATGTTTAAAAGATACATAATAACAAGATAGATGAGGGGCAGCTGGTTTCTAAGGAAAATGTTTTTTTTCTCAAACAAAAACTGTAAGATTATAAGATCAATAAACTTATTGAAACCGAAAATGTATTTTTAAAATATCATGTAATCAAACAAAAAAGCTGTAAGCTAGTAACATTGCCTGAAATGTGTGGAAATTTTTACTTGGTTACCAATTAGGTTAAAAATGATGCTCTGAAAATTTTATTCTATGCTAGCGACATTTAGATATATGAGAACAAAGAGCTTAAGACAGGCATGAAAGCACTTCAATTGGTAGCATATGAAGATTTGGATCGAAGCGTCACGGATGAAGATTTCAATCGGCTGCAATGATCATGGATATCGCAGAAGAAGGATGTAGTGGTGTGTGGGTCTTCTTTGTTACATACTGTTTCTTTTTGTTTCAATGTGTTCTAAATTATAACGATTGGAAACACATCTAATATGCGATATGTGGGTAGGTCCAGCCGATAGAAATGTTCCTTAAGATTGATATAATATACCTAACTGTTATAAGTATTGTGGGTTCTTGCCACAGGAGCTATAGCAAAACCAAAACCGTTAAGAGTATATAAGGTGCCATTATAAATAAAGATCTATAAGTATTACGGTTAAATGTCGCACAATTGTGGCGCCCAAAATAATATTTCATTCATCCACCAATTGAGCTAGATTTGTAATAAAGAAAGCCCTGTGTTACCCTCCAAGATGACAACTCGGTGGACATGCCCAGTGGCGGATGCATGCCTTAAGCAGGGTGGGCACAGGCCCACCGTCCAGTTCACCCGACATGTCTATATGTATGTATATTTTTTGGGTTAATTTTGAGTTTAACCTTTCAAAATGTGAGTAAGATGAAGAAAAGAGCAGGCAAAGTGAAGAGAAATTGAAGAAATATAACTATCATTAGTAACTTTTCTGAATGGTGGATGTTGATCTTTGATGATGAAGGTGATTACCGGTCTAAGAGGCTGTTGGTCTTCAATGATGAAGATGATGATGCAACAGGGTGTTTGTAGTTCAGCAATGAAGTTGTGATAAATATGAGTTTTCTTCAAAATCTTAAGTTTTAAGCTTTTCTTTGTTGCAAGTTTGAAAGGTTTTGTTTAGGGGAAAATGCCAAAAGTTGTTTTGCAAAAGAGTTAAAATGGTTTTTTTAGGAGGAGCTCATGGTTTTGTCAAATACTATTGGTTTTGTAAAATAGTACTTGGACGACTAACTTTAGATTTTTACTTTATTCTGTTTTGTTTGTTGTAGTTTTCAGATTAAAATTTCTAATTGTTTTCACTTATTAACCATTACTCACCTTTTTATTCTTCAATTCTTAAATATATATTTAGTTGAATTTTATCATGTGTTTCTATAATTTTTGTTTATATTTAAACAAGCTGTTACGTCGTATGGTTTTTTAAATCTGGTTCAATTATGGAAACATTGGATTTACCGACTTATTTTTTACCCAACTTGTTTTGACCCGCCTTCTTTTAACCCAATCACTTTGTGCCCCCCCCGAAATATAATCTGGATCCGCCACTGCACATGGCTCTAAGCTAAGTTATGAAAAAAATATGTTGAAGTTATGGCATTACCCTTCGGGATGACGAGTTGATGGATATACCTTCTAACTTAAACATAAGCAAAAACAGTCTAAGTTCATAACCATCATCCATTATCCATCAAATTTAATCAGAATTACATAAAGGGTTTTTATCTATAATGGTAGATAAGTAATCTTTTAACCTTATATCCAAGCGAGACTAGATAGAGATGTGGATTTTTTTTATTATTATTATTTTTTTTGAGTATGAGACCCGTAGAGAAATAACTCATTTGAACTTAATGAATCATCAATAACGGCTTGGAATCAGTGATTGGGTTTAGGTGGACAATATACCTGCAATCGTAGTTAATGCGTGATTAGATTTGATAATATGGTAATTAAATAAATTGAAGGCCAGTGATTTAATTGTGATTCTATTGCAAATAATTTTTTTCGGGACGAAAAAGAAGTCTCGGGATGTGATGTGTTGGTAAAAACACGTTGCGTTTGTATTATTTTTGTACATGTTTTAGCATTTTAACGTGTCTTCTTGCATCCTTTGCGGGTTGGTAATTCGGCGAATTGTTTGTATATCTTAATGGATCTATAGTTTGTACTGTTATTATTAAAAATTGTCCTTAATTATTATTCAAGTTCATTAATTCCGATGCCACGTCTATGTGGTGTTCAGATCGGTGAAACAAAATTTTACGTTAAACTTACAAACGGAATGCCGGGTGAGGGTTACTTTTCTATTAATATGATACATTTTCTCAATCAACTTTTAAACTCTTTCAATCAAACAAACAAACCCCCAACTTAGTCGAATAGTTAATTAATAAGTTGAATTGTTAAACACTGATCACAAATTCTCTCTAGATATAACCTTACTTACTTATACTATCTGAGGTATTGAAGTACAAATTACTTGTTTTTTATTACCTACCATAGCTACATAAAAAAAGTCACATTTTAAATAGTTTACTGTGAAAACACACATATTGTAGTTACCTTTGGTTGGTAAGTTTTAATCCAATGTGCCACCAATTAACATTTTGGATAGTTTACTATACAATTAAAGACAGTATATAGTAGCCAGAAGATCGATAAAACATTTTATTTGAAACTTACGGAAAGCATTACATTTTTCATAACAAAGCAATCCAAATAACAATTTCTTAATCGTAGATGCTGAAATCATAAAAAGATCATCCTTTTCGGGTCATGGACACAGTGACATTAACGAGCTTGGTCTTCTCACCGGACATGCTAATCTTGATATTATCTGTGTACCTCTTAAACACCTCCTCAATGATCGACTCGCCAAAGTGACTCAAGACCAAAGGCTCTGCAACAGCTCTCATACATTTTCCCATATTGTATCCTTGCACATCCTCTTTGGATAAATTTAGATTGTTGTCTGTGCAAGCATCCCAATTTACTTCAGAAACCTCAAGGCGATCAATCACAAAAGACCCTTCTTTCTCGACTTCATTGCTCACTTCTTTAGGATTTGGTGTGTATTGTGGAATGTTAAATGAATCTAGTTTCTTTTCTTCTATAAGTCCCTGCTTTCAAGAGCTTTAGAGTTTAGATTAACTTCAAATGATATTAATTAAGATTATCAGTTAACTTCTACAAAATCTTTGATTAAACTTATGTTAGTTTGTTAATATTTCTGGGCTTTACTATATAAATGAAAAGTAAGGTCATTATTTTGAAATAAATTTGAAGTTGGAAGTTTGCAATATCTAAGGAGTTGAAAAAAAGGCCTAAATATGGATTTTTAGAGTATGCACTTTGTATAAAAGAGGATATGAGATTCGAGGAAGATAGTTTTTCAGAAATCTCAGACTATATAAAACTCTCCCCTTGTTCATTTTCCTTGGAGTATTATTAATAATCATCCATGTAATGTTGGGATGAATTCTTCCATCATTATTAAATGTCTTGATAACATAAAGATACAAATTGTTACAGTATTAATGAATATAAAATAGAACTATTTATTTTCCAAAGGATGAAAGAATGTACCTCGGCAACCATATCCTTTAGGGATGTGGCTAATAGGTCCCATACGAAACAACATTCTTTGCTACAAGGATCGTCGCTTTGCCTCCCTAGTATTGTCAAAACCATACGCCCTCCACTCACCATCTCCTCAGCACGATACTTGAGAAATGTCAAAAAATCGCTTTGAAATTGTTCACGGTATGCTTTTATTACGCATGGGGGGCTTGTTGTTGACAAGTATATGTTATTTTTGTTTGTATTGATCATTTTAGGAACCTGTTCAGTTAAATTTTTATTCAAACATAAGTGAACACACACATTATATAGATATATACAAACATATATAAAGTGAGAGCGAACAACTTACCCTAGAGAGCCACATGAGACTATAGGAAGAGTAGACAAAATGAATACTTTTGCTGAGAAAAAGCCTAGTATAGAATGATCCAGGAACACCGGAAATGTAACATGGTGAAGAAGAGTTGGACACCATTTGGTTTGTAAGGTACTTTTGAAATTTTGACACGGAGAGAAAAATGGTGTTGAAATCATTATGTGGAAGGTCGTTCAAGTATATCTGTATTTCGGGTGGTTTTTCATTACCTAGTTTTAGTCGGATCTTGTCAATTGACTTGACGAGCTCCGATGCCACTAGTAATGTGTTCGGTCCAGATGAACATCCAAGATCAGCCATGATTAGGGTTTTGGGGAAGTTCATAGCAGAATAGAGATCCGCCAAAGCATCATCAATTATAGGTTTTGTCATTGATATAACCTTTCTCTGCCATACATCAATTGTAAACAAAAATTATGAATCAAGTAAACACCAATAATACATACATATATTGCATATGCTGTATCTTATGTATAGGATGTTAAATATATGTGTATAAGATGCAAAATACCTGTAGAAGAGAATTGTTAGAATAGCTATAATCTCCATCACCACCATTCATATGAAGCACCTGAGCCACGTCCATATCTCTCTCACACACACTACACTATGAAACACTTCGAATATGCTTGTTGAGTTTGAGAGACCTCTATTTATAGACACATTGATGATGAGCTCCGTATTATATTTTTTTTATATATTCTTCAATCTATCTTGTATTATAAGAATTTCATAATCATAATTAATTTGCAAGATTCTTTTCATATTCATGATAGTTGTTGAGAGCATTATTTATGTGTTTACTATATTTTCGTCACATGTTTAACGTGTGGTGTCAAATGATTCAAAATTCAATTAGTACTCTATGGTCGCTTTCATACCAGGCTCATACAAGTACAATCATTCATGTATAGGATTCTAGCCTAGGTAGTGTGTTTTCCATCATTTGTTTACAGTTCGCGTTTAGTTCGTGTGTCTAATTAGTTCTAGTTTAATTTAATTAACTTAGTAGTTTGTTAGAAAACCCCCCAATCCACAAAACAAATAACTTGAGTCAGTCTTAGGGGCTGTTTGGTTCGCTGGAATTCAATGAAATTTAAGGGATTGGAATCTGAATTCCATATCTTAAGATGTTTGGTTCACAGAATTTGATGAAATTGGAATCTCAATTCCAATCTTCATGTGTTTGGTTGACATTGGAATTGAGCATGAATTCCTTCAAATTCCTTTAACTAAAGGAATTCAAAATCCTTCCTATATGTGAAGTAATTAAAGTAAATTTATTGTAATATTCGACCATTTTGACCCGAACATTTTCGACCCGCGCCCTTTCAACTCGTACCGTTTCGATCCTTACTGGTTTTGATCTGAACCGTTTAGACCCGTACCTTTTTGAACCGAACCATTTCGACGCGAACCGTTTCGATCCGTACCATTTCGGACTGAACTGTTTCGATGCCAACCGTTTTGACCCGGACCGTTTCGACGCGAACCGTTTCAAATCGAACTGTTTTGACCCGTACCGTTTCGACGCGAGACCCGTACCGTTTTGAATCGAACCGCTTCGACGCGAACCGTTTTAACCCGTACCTTCTCGACCCGAACCGTTTCCACCAGTACCATTTCGACCTGAACCGTGGGTTGTGAGTGCCGGGGTGATGGATTCCAATTCATTTGACAACCAAACACAACAAAAATAGAATTAAGATTCCAATTCCAACAATTTTCAATTCTAATTGGAATGTTTAAATTCCAAATCCAAATCCAATTCCTTCAAATTCTAATTCCTATACAAATTCCAATTTCAATTCCAAAACATTCCATGAACCAAACGCTCCCTTAGATAAGTTAGTTGAGTCTAGTATTCATAGTCAATAGAATCTCGTGGGTTTAATACTCCGACTTACTTAGGCTATACTGCATTGATCGGTACACTTGCCGGTTATGTGATCGAGGTTTTAGAGATTCTTAGTTTATAAATTTAAAACTTAGAGTGTATAGTTTAGGGTTAAATTAGTTAGTTTTTATAGACTGCTTTTTGCACATCAGTAATCATATATGGCTTACTTACCATTATATGTTGATGATATTATTCGCACTGCTTCCGGTATAGACCTCCTTCAACGTATAATAAAGTCTTTGACATCTGAATTTAAAATGATGGATCTAGGTAACTAGTCATTTTCTTGGTATAGTTCTTCAGAGATAGCCAAATGGTTTATTTTTATCACATTCTATCTATGTCGACGATATTTTGTCTTGTATAAACATGTCTAATTGCAAGCCTGTTAGCACTCCCGTCAAGGTTGGTTCCAAGCTTAGTCCTGATAGTGGTGTTATATTTTATGATGGGTCTTTATACCAAAGCTTAGATGGTGCACTTCAATAGCTTACCATCACTCGACCAGGTATATCTTATGCGGTTCAGTAAGTTTGTCTCTTTATGCATGCCTAGAGGGAACCTCATTTTCAATTTATAAAACGGATACTCAGATACATCCAAGGTACACTCTCTCAGGGCTTGTTTATTTCTCCATCTCATTCTACAAAGTTAATCGCTTATTCTGACGTGGACTGGGATGGGTGTCCCTACTCACATCGGTCATCTTTCGGTTAGTGTGTTTATATGGGTTCAAACTTAATTTGTTGGTCTTCAAAGCGACAAGCCAATATCTCTAGATCTAGTGCCAAGGCAGAACACATAGGAGTAGCTAACACTGTAGCCGGAATCAGCTGGGTTCGTAACCTTCTTCTTGAGCTTAGCGTCCCTGTTAGACATGCTACCATTTATATTATGACAATATCACGGTTGTTTATCTTGCTCAAAAGCCAGTTCAACATCAACGCACCAAAGATACTGAAATGGATATTCACTCTGTCCAAGAAAAGGTCGGACTTGGCACTGTCAAAGTTCTGCACATTCCCGCTGATTATCAATATGCAAACATTTTCACCAAGGGCCTACCCAAACATCTTTTCAAAGGTTTGATCCAGTCTATGCCTTCTATTACCTACAACTCAAATCGCGGAGGCGCGTTAACTGATAATATAGCCATATATTATTGGCTTGTGTATTGTATTTACTTGTTTAGACTAGCTTAAGTACATGTGTGTTACACGTGTTATTAAAGTAAATTATATTATTTGAAACTGTTGCATAGACTTTAATTTAAAAGAAATGTTCCATCACTTAAGTAAAAAAAGTGTAGAAGCAATCAGAATATCTAGAATGATAATAACTTAACGCTATAGCTTAAAACCAACATGCATAATCATATATTCCATAAATAGATAGGTTGGGCAGTTTGGGTAAATTAACAAACTGACTCGTCAAATATGTATTTGAAGTATTTGAATGAACCAATAACAACCTTCAGTGCTTGATTCGGATTTTTGATGTCTAATCAAGATTTCTTGCATCATAGTGTAGCAAGATTGTAGGAGCTTGATTTGGATTATGCACCAGAGCTCTAGTTTGTAGATCCAACATCATTGTAAGTTATGTGATCCAAATAAATCGATTGACTTACCACCACTAGGGTTCAATCGGAATACGCAAAGTTTAAGGCGAAAGGGTCATGGTTGGAATTCCTTAATATGCAGAGTGACCTTTGCTAATAAAAAAGAATTTAAATATCATATCTAAATCAAACAACATGCATAATTAATTATAAGAGTACCTCTTTAGTTTGCATCCACAACTACTTCATCAATGGTAAAATCTCTCCTCTTCCCCTTCAAATTGTTGCTTGCAATTCCTGTACAATTATATAGAACATATAAAATCTTAATATAATATAGAATTAAAGATGAATTCATATAATGTAGTTTGCTTTTATACGTATATAATTTTTCATGAACAATATTTAAATAATTTACTAATCTAAATTTACATTCACACAATGGGCAAACGTGTTGGGGATTGTTGGGTTCATATAATATCAATGAAAAAACATGAAATTGAACAAAAACAAGCACCAATCAAGCAAAAAGAAACCCAAATTCATGCAATATCTAATGAAAACTTACGGGGATCAGATTAAAGATAGAAAAAAAAAACTTACCAGGTTAATCGTAGAAGAGGAGATCTAGGGTCCTTCGAAAACCGAAAACTAATTAGAGTAAAAGCAACTGAGGCGGGTAAACAATACCTCAAGGATCTTTAATTGGAGTACTGCAGTTGGACAACGAATGAAGAAGAAAGGTGAAAATTTAGGGTTTTGTGTGGAAAAAAGCGGATGACCTTCCTTTTGGTTTTACCGCTCAAAATGATTCACTAAAAAATAATAGGAAGTCACGTGGCAATAAATGATGTAAGTGGCTACGAAGTGGTCATAGCTTGTTTTGCTTTATTATAATGTGTAGATTAGGAGATATCTTTTTCCATAGCTAGTTCCTTTATTCTCGCATTGTATTGTATTAGTTATAGGAGTTAATATCTCTCCCCTCTATCTCTCTCTATACATAGATAGATCGATATATATATATATATATATATATATATATATATATATATATATATATATATATATATATATATATATATATATATTATATATATATAGAGAGAGAGAGAGAGAGAGAGAGAGAGAGAGAGAGAGAGAGAGAGAGAGAGAGAGAGAGAGAGAGAGAGAGAGAGAGAGAGAGAGAGAGAGAGAGTGTGTTAGGGTGATAATAAGATATAGGGGCCTTATTTATACATCTTTGTATCTTCATTATTGGGATAAGAGATTACATTAGTTTATACATCCATCCCTTCAAGTTTTGATTGATGATAACAAACTTAATTGGTAAAAAGGACAAACAAAAATAGGAAGGGTATGGTTCAAATGCAGCATTAGTTAAGGATGGGTGTGATTGGATTTCTGATCGAAGGTTTGGTTGGAGTCAATAGGTGGGACCGTGTTCCATTAGCAGAGTTGAATTTGTAGCTTTTGACTGAAATGTCAATAAAAGCAGTGAGTGGTCAAAAGAATTTCAATTCCAATTTTATGCGGACAAAACATGATTTTTAACAGAATCAATTCCAAAAATTAACAAACTGTGACTAAACGGACTGTTAAGTTTATTTCTTTATAATAATATGATATAATGTCTAACTAAATGATAAGTAAACACCCAAACACATGAAGAATTTTTTAAAAGTGAGTCTAATATATATGCTTAAAAGTATACAAAATCATTTTTTCTTTTAATAATCTGATCATTTAATGTTCAAACTTATGAAAAACTAGTATAAGCAGCCCTGCGTTGCGGCGGGGGCGTAAAACCGTGTCAAATAGCATCAATATCACACCACCGCGAGCAACAACCAACAATGAATTTGCGGCGTGTTAATGCGAGGAACTTATAACGAAACGTAAAACATAGAAAATTATAACTAAGTCAATCTAGGATCCCCACGTTATGACGAACCTGTCAAACGGATAAAAATAGATGACGTTAAAACGTCGAATCACACAGTCACGTTGCGTTGCGTTAAGTCGCAAAACTTAAAACAAAGCCTAAAAATCTTGAACCTCACCCACACGTTGCGCCGTGTTAACTCGTAAAATTTAGAACGAAGTGTAAAATAACAAATTTGCAAAAGATGAAAAGTTTTGGATTAAAAGTAAAAAATTCAAATAGTTTTTGGTTCAAAATATTTATCAACTAGGTTAAAACCACGTGTATTACACGGGTTGAATAAATATAGTTTTATATATTAAATATAAAAAAAGTTATATCTTTTATAAAAACTTGTGTATTGCAATGCACTGGTTGAATATACCCATGTATTACACCTATTGAATGAAAATAATGTAATCAGTTAAAATATATAGTCGTTAAGATATGTTTTTAAAAAAAACTTTGATGTACTATTTACTTATTAAAATATGAGAGAATTAAGATGCATTGGGTCCTATTGTAATCTCAAAATTAATAATACAATCTTAATTAATATATGATAGGATTAAGATGTTTTGTAAACCTCTTTTAATTATATACATACTATAAAACTTTATGCCAAAACTGAAAATGTCTAATAAATAAATAAATTGCAATATATTAAAATATTAGATTACTAATATATAACTTCTTAATAAATCACATATCCATCATTTAGTCATCTTATCCTTCCCCTTTATTCCATTCCTTCCCTATCAAAAATATTATCAAAAGTATAATTATAATACATTTGTAATCCGTAAAAGAACAAACTTATCAAATAAAAGTATAATTATAATACATTGGTAATCCGTAAAAACAAACCTAGCAATATTTTTTTAATTGGCAACCATGTAAATATAACAACCTTATCAAATAACATATAATCTTCAACTTAATAACTTATCATCGTTATTTGAATTTGATAATTTAAATAGAGATAAATGAGAAAAAAATACAATTTAGGCAGAAAATTTCTATAGAGATCACCTCACAGAGTGACATGTGTCCTCTATTTGATTTACTTTATTATATGTATAGATTACTTTTTGACTAAAAGTAAAAAGAAATCATTTTTTTAAAACTCCTAAAGCATTAGGTACAACACCTCTAAACACAAGTAAATTGCTAATTTATAATATTTAAATTAAATGTTTTTGTACAACTATTACATGCACAAAACACCAATATAGCATGACCTCTAATGCAAATATTTAAATTAAATGCTTTTGTACAATCATTGCATACATAAACACTAACATAGCATGGTGTACAACCTCTATTGCAAGAAAATATTGCAAAATATAATATTATATAATATAATATTCCTCATGTAATAAAGTTTTGGGTAGTAAAAGAAGACTTTGGCTAGGATCAAATTATATGCACATGGATTATTATAATAAGTCATGTGAAGGTGACTAGGGTAGTTAAGGATTTGTGTATCACGACGATTTGGGATGGTAATCGGTCAGATTCTGGTCGGGTATTGATAATTTCATACCCATATCCGGTTATAAAATCGTTTCCCATAACTGACCCAATACCCGTCGGGTATTTGTCGGATAATTACCCGTCGGGTATCGGGTATACCCATTAATTTGTTAAAAGATATATATTGGGATTTCTAAATACATTTTTTTACTATTATAATTATTATATAATTTTATTTATACAACAACTATTATAAATTAAAAATGTAAATTACATACATATAAGTTTTATCATAAATTAATAATAACTTTATAATACTTATACACTTATATGTATATACTTCACAATATACAAAATATAAATATTAATATTAAATGCATATACTAGAAGAAAATATATTTTTTCACAATATGAACATACTAAAATAAATTAACAATAGAAAAGTGTTAATGGAAAATAAAATATAAATTAAAAAAATCGGGTATATAGTTTCGGGTAATCGGGTCGAGTATCACTTAATCTCATACCCGACCCATACTCGCGAAAATTTTTAAAACTAATCCCATACCCGGCTCAATATCCATCGGGTACAGGGTATACCCGTCCCATTTGTTTCAGGTTTTAGGTATACCCATTGAGCTCGGGTATTTTTGCCATTCCTAACGACAAGACCAACGTAAGGCAATCAAACTACTTATCTCTTAATTTAGTTGTTAAAACTATTAAAATTACAACTAACTGTATTTATTTATTTATTTATTTTTTTGAGTTCAGACGTAAACTTGTGTACTTGAAATATGTATTAAATTAAATTAAATATTGTATGTGTATTTTTTTCAATTGGTTGTTTAGGACACGTAGAAACATAGTCAAGGCAAAAGCTGCTGATGTGGACCACCCACGTCACGTAGTTTATTGGGTGTGTGATCACATATTAAACGAAATTAGTATTTGTTTAAAAGACATATATAATAATAAGATAGATGGGGACTTGTTTTGTTAGGAAAATGTTTTTTTTTCGAATAAAAACTACAAGATTATAAGATCAATAAACTTGTTGACACCGGAAATGTGTTTTTCAAATATCATGTAATCAAACAAAAAAGTTGAAAGTTAGTGACATTGCCTGAAATGTGTAAAATTTTTACTTGGTTACCAATCTGGTTAAAACTGATGCTGTGAAAATTTTATTTTATATTTTGTTTTGTATATGTTTAAAAGATACATAATAACAAGATAGATGAGGGGCAGCTGGTTTCTAAGGAAAATGTTTTTTTTCTCAAACAAAAACTGTAAGATTATAAGATCAATAAACTTATTGAAACCGAAAATGTATTTTTAAAATATCATGTAATCAAACAAAAAAGCTGTAAGCTAGTAACATTGCCTGAAATGTGTGGAAATTTTTACTTGGTTACCAATTAGGTTAAAAATGATGCTCTGAAAATTTTATTCTATGCTAGCGACATTTAGATATATGAGAACAAAGAGCTTAAGACAGGCATGAAAGCACTTCAATTGGTAGCATATGAAGATTTGGATCGAAGCGTCACGGATGAAGATTTCAATCGGCTGCAATGATCATGGATATCGCAGAAGAAGGATGTAGTGGTGTGTGGGTCTTCTTTGTTACATACTGTTTCTTTTTGTTTCAATGTGTTCTAAATTATAACGATTGGAAACACATCTAATATGCGATATGTGGGTAGGTCCAGCCGATAGAAATGTTCCTTAAGATTGATATAATATACCTAACTGTTATAAGTATTGTGGGTTCTTGCCACAGGAGCTATAGCAAAACCAAAACCGTTAAGAGTATAAAAGGTGCCATTATAAATAAAGATCTATAAGTATTACGGTTAAATGTCGCACAATTGTGGCGCCCAAAATAATATTTCATTCATCCACCAATTGAGCTAGATTTGTAATAAAGAAAGCCCTGTGTTACCCTCCAAGATGACAACTCGGTGGACATGCCCAGTGGCGGATGCATGCCTTAAGCAGGGTGGGCACAGGCCCACCGTCCAGTTCACCCGACATGTCTATATGTATGTATATTTTTTGGGTTAATTTTGAGTTTAACCTTTCAAAATGTGAGTAAGATGAAGAAAAGAGCAGGCAAAGTGAAGAGAAATTGAAGAAATATAACTATCATTAGTAACTTTTCTGAATGGTGGATGTTGATCTTTGATGATGAAGGTGATTACCGGTCTAAGAGGCTGTTGGTCTTCAATGATGAAGATGATGATGCAACAGGGTGTTTGTAGTTCAGCAATGAAGTTGTGATAAATATGAGTTTTCTTCAAAATCTTAAGTTTTAAGCTTTTCTTTGTTGCAAGTTTGAAAGGTTTTGTTTAGGGGAAAATGCCAAAAGTTGTTTTGCAAAAGAGTTAAAATGGTTTTTTTAGGAGGAGCTCATGGTTTTGTCAAATACTATTGGTTTTGTAAAATAGTACTTGGACGACTAACTTTAGATTTTTACTTTATTCTGTTTTGTTTGTTGTAGTTTTCAGATTAAAATTTCTAATTGTTTTCACTTATTAACCATTACTCACCTTTTTATTCTTCAATTCTTAAATATATATTTAGTTGAATTTTATCATGTGTTTCTATAATTTTTGTTTATATTTAAACAAGCTGTTACGTCGTATGGTTTTTTAAATCTGGTTCAATTATGGAAACATTGGATTTACCGACTTATTTTTTACCCAACTTGTTTTGACCCGCCTTCTTTTAACCCAATCACTTTGTGCCCCCCCCGAAATATAATCTGGATCCGCCACTGCACATGGCTCTAAGCTAAGTTATGAAAAAAATATGTTGAAGTTATGGCATTACCCTTCGGGATGACGAGTTGATGGATATACCTTCTAACTTAAACATAAGCAAAAACAGTCTAAGTTCATAACCATCATCCATTATCCATCAAATTTAATCAGAATTACATAAAGGGTTTTTATCTATAATGGTAGATAAGTAATCTTTTAACCTTATATCCAAGCGAGACTAGATAGAGATGTGGATTTTTTTTTATTATTATTTTTTTTTTGAGTATGAGACCCGTAGAGAAATAACTCATTTGAACTTAATGAATCATCAATAACGGCTTGGAATCAGTGATTGGGTTTAGGTGGACAATATACCTGCAATCGTAGTTAATGCGTGATTAGATTTGATAATATGGTAATTAAATAAATTGAAGGCCAGTGATTTAATTGTGATTCTATTGCAAATAATTTTTTTCGGGACGAAAAAGAAGTCTCGGGATGTGATGTGTTGGTAAAAACACGTTGCGTTTGTATTATTTTTGTACATGTTTTAGCATTTTAACGTGTCTTCTTGCATCCTTTGCGGGTTGGTAATTCGGCGAATTGTTTGTATATCTTAATGGATCTATAGTTTGTACTGTTATTATTAAAAATTGTCCTTAATTATTATTCAAGTTCATTAATTCCGATGCCACGTCTATGTGGTGTTCAGATCGGTGAAACAAAATTTTACGTTAAACTTACAAACGGAATGCCGGGTGAGGGTTACTTTTCTATTAATATGATACATTTTCTCAATCAACTTTTAAACTCTTTCAATCAAACAAACAAACCCCCAACTTAGTCGAATAGTTAATTAATAAGTTGAATTGTTAAACACTGATCACAAATTCTCTCTAGATATAACCTTACTTACTTATACTATCTGAGGTATTGAAGTACAAATTACTTGTTTTTTATTACCTACCATAGCTACATAAAAAAAGTCACATTTTAAATAGTTTACTGTGAAAACACACATATTGTAGTTACCTTTGGTTGGTAAGTTTTAATCCAATGTGCCACCAATTAACATTTTGGATAGTTTACTATACAATTAAAGACAGTATATAGTAGCCAGAAGATCGATAAAACATTTTATTTGAAACTTACGGAAAGCATTACATTTTTCATAACAAAGCAATCCAAATAACAATTTCTTAATCGTAGATGCTGAAATCATAAAAAGATCATCCTTTTCGGGTCATGGACACAGTGACATTAACGAGCTTGGTCTTCTCACCGGACATGCTAATCTTGATATTATCTGTGTACCTCTTAAACACCTCCTCAATGATCGACTCGCCAAAGTGACTCAAGACCAAAGGCTCTGCAACAGCTCTCATACATTTTCCCATATTGTATCCTTGCACATCCTCTTTGGATAAATTTAGATTGTTGTCTGTGCAAGCATCCCAATTTACTTCAGAAACCTCAAGGCGATCAATCACAAAAGACCCTTCTTTCTCGACTTCATTGCTCACTTCTTTAGGATTTGGTGTGTATTGTGGAATGTTAAATGAATCTAGTTTCTTTTCTTCTATAAGTCCCTGCTTTCAAGAGCTTTAGAGTTTAGATTAACTTCAAATGATATTAATTAAGATTATCAGTTAACTTCTACAAAATCTTTGATTAAACTTATGTTAGTTTGTTAATATTTCTGGGCTTTACTATATAAATGAAAAGTAAGGTCATTATTTTGAAATAAATTTGAAGTTGGAAGTTTGCAATATCTAAGGAGTTGAAAAAAAAGGCCTAAATATAGATTTTTAGAGTATGCACTTTGTATAAAAGAGGATATGAGATTCGAGGAAGATAGTTTTTCAGAAATCTCAGACTATATAAAACTCTCCCCTTGTTCATGTTGGGATGAATTCTTCCATCATTATTAAATGTCTTGATAACATAAAGATACAAATTGTTACAGTATTAATGAATATAAAATAGAACTATTTATTTTCCAAAGGATGAAAGAATGTACCTCGGCAACCATATCCTTTAGGGATGTGGCTAATAGGTCCCATACGAAACAACATTCTTTGCTACAAGGATCGTCGCTTTGCCTCCCTAGTATTGTCAAAACCATACGCCCTCCACTCACCATCTCCTCAGCACGATACTTGAGAAATGTCAAAAAATCGCTTTGAAATTGTTCACGGTATGCTTTTATTACGCATGGGGGGCTTGTTGTTGACAAGTATATGTTATTTTTGTTTGTATTGATCATTTTAGGAACCTGTTCAGTTAAATTTTTATTCAAACATAAGTGAACACACACATTATATAGATATATACAAACATATATAAAGTGAGAGCGAACAACTTACCCTAGAGAGCCACATGAGACTATAGGAAGAGTAGACAAAATGAATACTTTTGCTGAGAAAAAGCCTAGTATAGAATGATCCAGGAACACCGGAAATGTAACATGGTGAAGAAGAGTTGGACACCATTTGGTTTGTAAGGTACTTTTGAAATTTTGACACGAGAGAAAAATGGTGTTGAAATCATTATGTGGAAGGTCGTTCAAGTATATCTGTATTTCGGGTGGTTTTTCATTACCTAGTTTTAGTCGGATCTTGTCAATTGACTTGACGAGCTCCGATGCCACTAGTAATGTGTTCGGTCCAGATGAACATCCAAGATCGGCCATGATTAGGGTTTTGGGGAAGTTCATAGCAGAATAGAGATCCGCGAAAGCATCATCAATTATAGGTTTTGTCATTGATATAACCTTTCTCTGCCATACATCAATTGTAAACAAAAATTATGAATCAAGTAAACACCAATAATACATACATATATTGCATATGCTGTAATATCTTATGTATAGGATGTTAAATATATATGTGTATAAGATGCAAAATACCTGTAGAAGAGAATTGTTAGAATAGCTATAATCTCCATCACCACCATTCATATGAAGCACCTGAGCCACGTCCATATCTCTCTCACACACACTACACTATGAAACACTTCGAATATGCTTGTTGAGTTTGAGAGACCTCTATTTATAGACACATTGATGATGAGCTCCGTATTATATTTTTTTTATATATTCTTCAATCTATCTTGTATTATAAGAATTTCATAATCATAATTAATTTGCAAGATTCTTTTCATATTCATGATAGTTGTTGAGAGCATTATTTATGTGTTTACTATATTTTCGTCACATGTTTAACGTGTGGTGTCAAATGATTCAAAATTCAATTAGTACTCTATGGTCGCTTTCATACCAGGCTCATACAAGTACCATCACTCCAACAAACCAGTAAAATAAAATATCTAAGTTATTTTGATCACCTTTGTACGCTTAAAATGAATATACTTATAAAAACAGATGCTAGGAATTTAGAAAAAAAAAACTTACCATGGTTATAAATTATGCTTTTAAATTTTAGTGTTAAAAACAGTCAAACAGTTTTTATTTAATCAGTTTCGAGGAAGTCACGATTGTCTGCATTAATTATCAAAAAACACTAATAGAAAAATTACTTTCAAATGAAAGTTCTACCGATTTGTAGGCGCTAAATATTACCGCCTGTTGTTACAACAGATATGAGACCAAGAGTAGTGAACCGTCTGGTTAGGCTAAAAGGCTTCAAGGGTTTCGATTAGCCTAACGCAGGTCGTGGGGGTCCTCCCACGTTTGTAGCACGTGGGGTGGATCATTTGATTATTGATCGCTTTTGATTCCAGTTCGAAGGTAATTCGAACCGGAGTGAAGTTGTTAGCGAAGCAATGTTTGTTTGAGGTGAAGAAGAGAAGCAAGTATGAAACTTGTTCTTGAGAGAGGGAAGAAGATCAGAGAGTGTGTGTTAGCTCTCCTGATCTGGTCTATCCATGCAAGTGACTTAGAGCTGGTTCTTATAGGTGGGATACACTCCATAAGAGGAAGTTCGTAACCTGTGATCCGAGACTACAGTGGGGAATTACCCGTTTAGGGGTTGGAGGCTTGTGACCTGCGGGTAAAAGCATGTTCTCTGTGTGCACATGTCTCCTTTTCGGCTGTGAGGAAGTTGGTCAAGTAATCAGATGAGTTGACTGGTTACTGTTCACATGCTTTTTGCTGTTCAC
The DNA here is from genome assembly GCA_947069175.1 of Scalesia atractyloides. Taxonomy (NCBI): domain Eukaryota; kingdom Viridiplantae; phylum Streptophyta; class Magnoliopsida; order Asterales; family Asteraceae; genus Scalesia; species Scalesia atractyloides. The sequence goes on along the minus strand of CAMTDV010000014.1, from coordinate 16,105,628 downwards.
CTGTATTCGCGGGTTATGAACCCTTTAGCCCTTTAACCTTTCAAGCGTTAATGTGTAAAATCCATTTTATTGAGGTTTGAGCTACCCCCGTCATCAGCCCCCTAAGTCAGAGGTTTTTGGGAAGTAAGCTCAAACACTTCTGACTTTTGCACATTATTTCTATTGCTTAAAGGCTTGAAGGCTTGAAGGCTTGAAGAGTTTATTGCAGTTGAGATTTTTGAAATTTGAAATTTTTGACAAGACAGTTGACATGATAGGGGCAGTTTTGCAGGGGCGGTTTTTAATAACTGTCAGGTAATTATAACACCTATTGCCCTTTTTATTTTCTTTTTTATATTAGAGATAAACATCAAATTTGTTCATTTCCTTTCAAGTTTTTCTCCATATCTTTCCTTCTTCCTACCAGGTTAGTGCCCTTTTCCTGTTTTCTTCTTTCTTTCGATTTTTTCCGATGGGTGCTCGTAAGGACTGTGAGTTTTTCGCATTTGACCCAAGAGGAAGTTGAGTCATTTTGTCTTGAATGGGGTATAGGGTTAGAGTTTAATCCGACTGCTCCGGCGATGGATGTTTCAAACGATCGGTTTCCAGCCGGTTCGATTACCTTATATTGTCGCCATTTTGAGTTTTCCAACCTTCGCCATCCTTTTTTGATTTTTGTATTGAATGTCTTAGAGTATTGGCGTGTTTCCTTTGGCCAAATGCACCCGCAGGGTTTGGCTAGGGTTTTGCATTTCGAGGTTTTGTGTCGAGCGTGTGGTTATGATCCTACTTTGTTGTCGTTTAGCCGTTCTTTCGTTTGGCGAAAAACGGTGATTGGTTTACATTTGAAACGTCTAAGGCCGATACTTGCTTGGTTTCTTCTATGGTCACCACTCTTTGTTCATGGAAGGATCGGTTTTTCTGGGTTTCGGATGAGATTGTCCCTTTAAAATGGTTTGGAGACAACCTGAAGCCGTTCTCAACGAGCCGGAATCCCTTGAGTCTGATTTGAATAGTTGTTTCCTTAAAGCCATTAGGGCCTGTCCTTCGAGGATTCGTCCGTTCCCTGAACACTTGTTAGTTTTGTTGGGTGTTAGCAAACTGTGAGATAAAAAGGATCGGGATCCTGTTTTACTGAGGGATGGACAGGGTATGCGCTTTATTTTTGTGTTTTTGAATTTTGCTTTATCGTCACTTGTGTTTTAAAACCTATGTGTTTGTTTTTTGCAGTTATGTCTGCTCTTGATTTTATCAAAAGTGATGACACATCGGACGTTGGGTTTGATGATGCTGAAGCCACGAAGGGAGAGGATGCTGTCGTGAAAGGGATGGAACATAGGTTCGAGGGATCTGGTTATGTGAATGTGCCAAATGTGAAGGGGTTTTCTAAATCTGTTGTGAAGGGTGCTACCCGGCGTTCAAATCGTCGTTTGATCAGAGGTGTTGACCAACCTTCAAGTTCTGGTCCCCTTGATCCGAGTGGTGAAGTGGAGGTTTCAGACGACTTGGTTACTGTTGTTGAGGGTGAGAAGGAAAGGTTCTCTGTGCAGGTTGGGAAGAAAAAGGGTGGTGTTAAGAAGGGCGTCTCTGTGGCAGGTTCTTCTGCCAAAAGTGTTAGTGAGTCTGAAGGGTTGAATGTAGATGTCGTTTATGTTCCCAACTGGAGTGTCAAAGTTGGTGATAGTTTCAAGGATGCGGCTGTTTGTGAAGACGTGCTGAATCATTTTGCTCCTCCAATGGTCCGCGGTACCATTGCTGAGATGGAGGATGACATGATGTTATCTCGTTTGATGTTGAGAGCTTGCAACTTTACTGCTATTCTTCCTCAAGGGGTTGCCCGTTTTCGTAAACGGATGCATGAGTATGAAGCATTTTCAAAGAATAGAGACAAGATGAAGGCTTCTATTGATGAGTTGAAGAAGGAAAGTGAGAGTTTTGCTAAGAAGGATGAGGCATGGGTAAAAAAGTTGGTGAGCTTACACAAAGGCATGAGGCAGAGGTTGGTGATTTGAAGAAGCAGCTGGAGGCTTCTATGGGGGAGAAAGATAGGATGGCAGTCTCCCCTGCTCGGGCGAATAACGATAACAAGTGGTTTGTTGAGCAAGGTTTTCAGCAGGTAGTTACCTATCTTCTTCATTCTGTCGAGTTTAACAGTGTCTTGGGTGGCGTGTATGGCAAACTTTTAACCCATGGGAGGCATCAAGGTTATGTTGCTGGTTACAAGGCCTGTGAATCCGGCGATCCTCAGGAAAAGTCTTCCCTTTATCAGCCTGAAGCTTTCAAAGTTTTCCAAGATTCAGTCCGAGAGATGGAGCGTTTGACCTACCCTTATGTTGGTGAGTCCTCGAAGTGTTTTGGCAAGCCTATATCTGTTTTGCAGGATTTGAAGCCACGTGGGCTTGATGAGGCTGCATGCAAAGAAGTGTTCAAATCTTTGTCGAAGAAAAGCTCATGCCCGGTGGACAGTGATGAGACCCTTTCTGGTGCTGATGAAGGCTCGAAGGATCCAAGCCTTGAAGCCTCGGGGACGACAGCTGAGGAGGGTAAAAAAAAGAAGAGTAAGACCAAGAAAGTGAAAGGTGATGAAGCCGGTGCCTCAAAGTCTGTGGTTGGTGATGCAAAGTAAAACTTTTAAAACTCATTCGTAGCTTTCTTAGCATCTTAAACAATGTTATTATGTTTTTTGAACAATATTCAGGTTTTGCAGAAACCCTTAAGGTTTCTGTGTTATGGTTGTGGTTGGGCTTGATGGCCCTTTAAACAATTTCTAGGTTTTGAAACCCTTAAGGTTTCTTATGTTGGTTAGCCTTTGTGGCAGGTGGAACAATTTGTAGGTTTTATGGCTCCAAAGGCCTTTTATGACTATGCATCGTTTATGCTTTGATGTTTTATATCTTTGTTACACATATGTTGATGATTGTTTGTCTTGTTTGTTTTATGTGTCTGTTTATCTAATTTTCCTTGAGAAGTTTTAGTGATGCAGTCACTATGGCTTCAAGGCTTCATTAGGTAAATGGCACATGTTGTCTATCCTTTATATCGTTACTTAGTGTGTTTTTATTTTGTACAATTTTTTAAAGTTTAAGGAACAACTGATGTAGGCTGCTCAAACCCGTCCATGAGACAAGTTTATAAAAAAATTTCTAAGTCTCATGAGTTGTATTGATTTAGGAACTCACCCCTTATATAGGTTCATTTAACCCTTGAACCTATTGAGCGATGTGGCCTGGGAGCTCATCCCCTTACATGGCCCTTTCCATAGAGTTTTTTTGCAAGGTTCTCAACCTGATTATAGGATAGTTAAGACAAGCTATGATAAAAGCTTCATCATTCATTCAAGAGGTTTTTTGTTTACAAAAGGGGAACTTTAACAACTCTTGAGAAACATTCTAAATTTCTTGTCTAGACATGGAACCTTTTAAGGGTTTGGCCGTTCCAGTGCCTGGGAAGCTTCTTGCCTTCTGCGTCGGCCAACTTGTAGGATCCTCCTTTGTGGGCCTCAAGGATTGTGTATGGCCCTTCACATTTCGGGCCAAGTTTTCCTTAGTTTTCTTTTTTGCTAGCCTCGTTGTTTCGAAGCACGAGATCCCCTGGTTTGAAACGTTTGTGTTTTACCCTTGCATTGTAATAGGCTTCCATTTTTTGTTTGTATTTGGCTTCCTGAATGGCGGCCTGATCGCGAATTTCTTCGAGGAGTTGTAAGTTCAATATGGTCTCTTTGTTGTTTGTTTCGAGGTCCATGTTGAGTGTTCTTTGAGTCATAACTACGATCTCCGCTGGAATTACAGCTTCTGAGCCAAATACTAAGCTGTATGGTGTTCTTTTATGGCTTGTTTTTTCCGTTGTTCTTATCGCCCACAGAACGTTTGGGAGTTCTTCGAGCCAATTGTTTTCATATTTTCCTAACCGGTTCTTGATACCTTCAACTATGCTGCGATTTGTTCTTTTAACTTGACCATTGGATTGTGGGTATGCGACCGAGCTGAAGACTTGGGTTATTCTGAAGTCCTTGCACCATGTGCTGAATGGCTTTTCAGCAAATTGTTTTCCGTTATCCGTAACCAGAACTCCTGGCAACCCAAAGCGACAAATGATGTTTTCCCAAACAAAGTCGATGACTTGTTTGCCCGAGATCTTTGCGAGTGGCTTGACTTCAGGCCACTTGGTAAAGTAGTCCACAGCCACTAATAAAAAATTCACTCCTCCCTTGGCCTGTGGGAATGGTCCAACGATATCCATTCCCTATTTGTGGAATGGCCAGGCTGAAGTGATGGGAACGAGATCGTGTTTGGGGCTTTTGGGAATCGGTGCATGTATTTGACAAGCCTCACACTTTCTTAGTTGCTCGGTGGCATCTCGATGCATAGAAGGCCAAAAATACCCGAGATTCATCAATTTAGCAACCACTGATCTTGATCCAAAATGATCTCCACATATTCCCTCGTGAACCTCTTTGACTAGATATTGGCTTTGTTTAGGACCAACACATCTCAGCAATGGTGCAAGGTATCCTTTCTTGAAAAGGGTTTCCCCTTGCAACACGTATTGTCTAGATTTTACTCGAACCCTTTCGGCCTCTATCGGATCAATAGGTAATTCACCATTTTTGAGAAAATTTTCAATGGGAGTCATCCAATTAGGGCCTTCTTCAGTGATTACGTCTTGAACCTCCAATTCTTGGATTGAGGGGGTTTTCAACACTTCAACCAACACTTTCTTGGTAAGGTGAGCAAATGTAAGAGATGCGAGTTTGCTCAAAGCGTCGGTTCTCTTGTTTTGGGATCTGGGGACTTGCTTGATGGTACATGCTTGAAATGTGTTCATCAATTCTTTTGACTTTTCACGATACTTCTTCATGTTGGGTTCTTTTGCTACATAGCTATCACTGACTTGACTTAAAACGAACAACGAGTCTGTGAAGACTTGAAGCCTTTGAACCTTCATTTTTTTGGCTATTTTTTTACCAGCGATCAGTGCCTCGTATTCAGCTTCGTTGTTAGTGGTTTGAAATTCAAGTCGAATGGCATATGTAAACTCTAGCCCTTCAGGGTTGATTAAAATGAGCGCAGCCCCTGACCCTTCGATGCTGGAAGCCCCATCGGTAAAAAGCTTCCAGGCTTCAGGGTCAGAAGGTTCAGTGGCTGTTACATTAACTTCAGTGGTGTCTTGCTATGGTATTTCAACGATAAAATCTGCCAGGACTTGGGCTTTGATAGCTTTTCTGGGAACATAGGTGATGTTATGTTCACCTAGTTCCTCATCCCATTTGGCTAACCGTCTTGAATTTTCTGTTTTTTCAAGCACACTTTTGATGGGTTGGTCAGTGACCACTTGCATTGGGTGTGCTTGAAAGTACCTTCTAAGCCTTCTAGCCGTTTGGACTAGGGCTAAAGCAAGTTTTCCCAAAGGAGGATATTTAATCTCAGCCAATTTTAACGTTTTACTGAAGAAATAAACGGGTACCTGAATTTTGTCTCGTTCGATAGTTAAGACTGCGCTTATGGCTTCTTCAGCAACTGAGAGGTAAACAAAGATCGTTTCTCCCATTTCTGGGGCTGCTATGGCCGGGAGTGAAGCTAAGTGTTGCTTCATCTGGTTAAAAGCTTCTTCTGCCTCTTCCGTCCATTTGAAGTCTTTTTTGTTTGCACACCCCTTGAGTATTTTGAAAAAAGGGAGAGATTTCTCAGCGAGCTTTGAGGTAGAACGCTTCAAGGCTGCAAGCATTCCGTTTAGACTCTCGACTTCTTTTTTGCTTTGTGGGGATTTGGTTTCCAGAACAGCTCTGACCTTGTTTGGATTGGCTTTTATACTTTGTTTCCCCACAATATGCCCCAGAAATTTTCCTTCTTCAAATCCGAATGAACATTTTATCGGTTGAGCTTCATGTTGATTTTTCTCAGGTTTTGGAAGGTCTCTTGAATGTCGTCGAGCATTTGATACTCGGTTTTGCTTTTTATCACTAAATCATCGACGTAAGCTTCCATGTTGTTTCCAATTTGACTAGCAAATGCTTTGCCAATTAGGCGTTGGTAAGTTGCACCGGCGTTTCTGAGATCAAAAGGCATTTTTTGATAGCAAAAAATACCCTTGTCCGTGTGAAATGCGGTTTTTTCTGCATCTTCTTCTTTCATGAGTATTTGGTGATAACCTTTGTAAGCATCGAGGAAACACTTAAAAGGATAACCGGAAAGAGAGTCGACTTTGAGGTTAATTTCTGGCAAAGGATAACAATCCTTTGGGCATGCTTTATTCAAGTCTTTGAAGTCGATGCACATCCTCCAAGACTTTTCGGGTTTTTGAACCATAACAGGGTTCGCAATCCATGATTGGTACTTTACTTCTCGAAGGATTCCAGCGAGAACAAGCTTTTCGACTTCTTGGCATGCTGCCAGGCTTCGTTCAGGAGCTAGACTTCGTTTCTTTTGGACCGCAGGCTTGACATCTGGTGGTATTCTTAACTCATGTTCAGCAATGCTTCGAGGGATACCCGTCATATCTTCCGGGCACCAAGCGAAGAGATCGCTATGGTGTATGAGCATCTTCTCAAGGTATGATAAAGTTTCTTGGGATAAGTTCATGTTAACCCTTATCCTTTGTTCAGAATATTTTAGGTTAATGACAATCCTTCATTGTCTTTATTTTTTGAATTTTCCCCTTCGACCATGTAAGCTTCCTGAGTTGGTTGAAGGGTTGAAATCCCTCTTTCAGTGGGAAACTTGACAGTGCTTTGGCCAATTGAGACAGCCATACCGAATGCACACTAACCTGGCCTTCCTATGATAACATCATAGTTGGAATTGATGTCGATAACCACAAAGGTAAGTGGCCTGGTTCTTTTCATCTGGCCTTCTCTAAAACAGACATCAAGGGTTAGCTGGCCTAAAGGCTTAAGGGGTATATCAGCGATACCTTTTATAGATGACCCCGAGGGTTGAAGCCTTGAACGTTCCTCATCAGTGAGACATTTGAAGAACTTTTCAAACATGATCTCGGTGGTCGCCCCTGTGTCAATGTAGGCTTTGATTGTCTTACTTGTTCCCAACATCGCTTCGACCACCAGGGGCTTTGAAAGTAGGTTTCCCTGAGGTGGTGGGAAGTAGACACATTGAAGCTCCCAAGCTTCCAAGCGTTGTTTTTTTTGCGAGAAACTTCTTGATTGATATTTACCATGTTTACTTCTTTGCTTTTTCCTTCAGCCATTTTGTCCCTGACTCCTTTCACTAAATGAGCCAATTCCCCAGACTTAACGGCTTCTTCAATTCTTTTCTTGAGCTGAAAACAATCGTTTGTGTGGTGACCTTTTTCCTCGTTGAACTCGCAGTATTGAGTGGAGTTTTCATTCTTCTTACTTTTGGGTAAAGGTCTTGGGGGTCGGAAGCTGTGCTTGATTTCTTCAGTCGCTGGGATTTCTTGAGGGGTTTTGGTCAGGGTTGTGAAATTGACAGTTATTTCCCTGCTTGGAGGGTTCCGAGGTTCAAGTTTCCGGGAGTCTGAACCCTTGAAACGTTTATCGTAGTGACCGAAAGTTCCCCTCTTTCTGCTTGGACTGCTGCCTCGCCAGCTAGGTGCCCGTTTCCTTTGTTCTTTGATATCCACGGCTTCCTCTCCTCGTATATGTGCTTCGGCCCTTTCAAGGGCTTCCTCAAGAGTCTTGGGTAGGCTCTTGTTGAAGTCTCTTGTGAGATATTTGGAGGTGATAGCGTTCATAAAACCAGCTACCCTCATTTTTTTCTACACCCACGTAGGTGAGACCTTCTTTTTTGTATCTCTCAATAAATTCTCGAAGACTTTCGTCGTCCCTTTGCTTGATTTGGAAAATCACAGTGGCGTCCTTGACGTATCTCCTTTGCTGTGAAAAATTGGCCAAGAACCCTTTGCTCAGATCATCGAAGCTTCGAACGCTTTTGGCGGGTAGGTCGTTGAACCATATCCTGGCGGATCCAACGAGAGTTTGCATGAACATGAGGCAGCACTCAGCGTTGGACCATTTTTCGATTCTAGCTGCACCGGTAAAGATCTGGAGGTGATCTTCTAGATCCTCGGTTCCATCATATGTTTTTATGTGAGACGACATTTTGATCTTTGTTTGGAAGTCGTAGTCGGCAATTTCCTGGGAAAAGCACGACAGGTTGCTGGGCTTGTAAGGTTTTGCAAGGTCTTCTTCTGCCCTTGTAGCAAGATTATGACTTGTCGTTCCTTGGTGAGTACTCAACACTTGGTTGATGAGCTGAGACCAAGGAGAACATGCCATCATTTGAGCCATCATCTGGGGCATGAGGTTGAAGCCTTGAAGGCTTTCTGGCTGTGCAGCACAAGGCATTCCCATGGAGGCATTCATAACAGCGCCTCGTGCCAGAGGCAAAGTGGCCAACGCTTGCTCCCACGTGGAGGCAACTGGAGCGGGAACACTTGTTACTGGAGACTGCCATAGCTGCTCAAAGGTAGTCTCATGCCCGACTGGTGCACTAGTCATGACCGGTTGAGAGGTGAATATGGGGAAGGCCGTTGGGTTAGGCCTTCCATAAGAATAAAGGGTAGGGTTGAAAGGTTGGTATACCGTGCTTGGACTAGCTTCATGACCAGAGGTCATGGGTTGTGAATTGCTGAAAGGTGGAGGTAGTGGTCCTGGCGATAAAGACGGTTCTGGCTCGTCGTAATCCAACCTTATTCTGACCCTTTTTTCTCGTTCTTGACTCACGTGTTGGTTGAAGAGAGTCCTCAACCGCAAGAAATTTCTGGCAACTCCTTCAGGGGTTAAATCGACGTGTTCTGGTGCGCTTGAGGTGCCGATCTGTGGGGAGGGAGCCCATGCACGGGAAGGAGTTGGTGTTTAGAAGAACTCGGGAAACGAGATCCCAGCAGAAGTGTCTCCAGGGGTGGAGAGTGGGGTTGTCACAACCGGTGAGGCTGGACTAACGGTGGACGTTAAAGAATGTGGTACTTGATTAACTTCCCCCGGAGATCCGTTTTCTGACATGCTGATCTCGAAGAAAAATGGAGCTACACTACTGGTCTTTTAAGAAGAATAAGTGGCGTAGGCCCACGGTGGGCGCCAACTTGTTGTTACAACAGATATGAGACCAAGGGTAGTGGAACGTCTGGTTAGGCTAAAAGGCTTCAAGGGTTTCGATTAGCCTAACGCAGGTCGTGGGGTCCTCCCACGTTTGTAGCACGTGGGGTGGATCATTTGATTGTTGATCGCTTTTGATTCCAGTTCGAAGGTAATTCGAACCGGAGTGAAGTTGTTAGCGAAGCAATGTTTGTTTGAGGTGAAGAAGAGAAGCAAGATGAAACTTGTTCTTGAGAGAGGGAAGAAGATCAGAGAGTATGTGTTAGCTCTCCTGATCTGGTCTGTCCATGCAAGTGATTTAGAGCTGGTTCTTATAGGTGGGATACACTCCATAAGAGGAAGCTCGTAACCTGTGATCCGAGACTACAGTGGGGGAATTACCCGTTTAGGGGTTGGAGGCTTGTGACCTGCGGGTAAAAGCATGTTCTCTGTGCACATTTCTCCTTTTCGGCTGTGAGGGAGTTGGTTAAGCAATCAGATGAGTTGACTGGTTACTGTTCACATGTTTTTTGTTATTCACCTGTGTTCGCGGGTTATGAACCTTTTAGCCCTTTAACCTTTCAAGCGTTAATGTGTAAAATCCATTTTATTGAGGTTTGAGCTACCCTCGTCATCACCGCGTGACCGTTAAACACCATGTCCAAAGGGGTAGGCACTACCCCCTTAACGGGCATGAGAGGATAAGGGTGTGAATCAACCAATCACACTTTTTTATTTATTAATGGCTAGTTAAAACACAACGTAATTAGGTTAATTGGTGGGTTAGTTAACGCACACTCCATACGTGAAAATGACTTGACACGACATTATGTAGTTTTTAGTTAAACAAAAACATATAGTCTAAATAAATATATATAAATATAAAAGAACTAACATTTTATTTTGGTATTGATAAACACCGTGATCAAGACCTACCCTATCACCGGAAAAATATAGTTTTTTAAAACTCATTCCTATCACCAAAAAAGCTATAGTTTTCTAGACTCAGTCACTGGACCATAGATAGATGAGAAAGGTTAGTATACAAGAGGAAAGAAGTATACGAAGTAAAGGAGAAAACTTTGACCCTTAATTTCAAGTTCAATGGTTGAGATTAAGTGGTTCTCAAATATATAATTCACATAACTAAAAACAAGGGAAACAAGTGGAAAAAGGGCAAAAAAAGAAAATCAAATATTATTGACTCATAAACCCACTTCCCCTTGATTTCAAACGACTATAACTTTTTCATACGTTAATTTTCTTTTAAAAAAATTACACCGTATTAACAAGCATTTCACTGTCTTTAATTCGAGCAACATATCGCTATAGTTTTCTTTAAAAAATTGCAGAATTTTGAATACCTATTACGTGATTACGTGATTTTGAATACCCAGTAAGTGACAATGTGATCTCGAATACCCATTACGTGATTACTTGATTTCATTATAGTCTTTTATGTGAAACCCCACTAAGGAGGTGTTTGTTTTTTCTTCAAACATCTTCAAAGGAGCTGATGTCTGCAGGCGCGCAGACGTTACCCTTGAAGACTGTTTTTTTAAACAGATCTGAACCCAGCTTCTTTCATCTTAAAAAATAAGATACAGATCCCATTCTTATAACATCTTCACAAAAACCCTACATGTAACGCCTCGTATTTTAGTATCCTTATTTTATATAAATTGATATTCATATCCTATTTTCGAGGCGTTAATCGTAATAAAATTTGTATTTTATACATATTTATATTCGCGCAACAAATCGTTTAAATACGTACTTAAACGCGAACCGATACTTCTTGGTTTGTAATTACGCGTTAACGAACTGACACCGGACGAAATACTGACAACACCGAAATATTATGATATATTCAACTTCGTAATCGAATTTTATTATGCGCAGTCGAAATCGCATCGAAAAACAGACAAAAAAAACCGACAAATGACGCGTTTACGCGACTTTAACGCAAACGACGAACGTGCACGCCAAAAACGATTTCCGACATACAATTCATGCATTTTCGACTTTAAATAAAATATTACGACTTTTTATAAAAATTCGGGTGCGAAAACAGGCCTTGAAATGCAATTGGGCCGCTTACAGGCTTTAGACCAAACCCACTTGAAACCCTAAACCTACCTATAAATACATCTTATCCTTACAATGAAACCCTAGCCCCCTTCCACTCACCCCTGCCTTTTCTCTGTCCTCCGGCGACGGAACCGAATTCCGACCGGCGCTCCGGCGTCGTTCATCCTTGCATACACCCCTATACCCCCCAACCCCTCTCACCCTAACACCACCACACCAGTCCCCTACCTCCGCGCAACTGAACGACCGGTCACCGCTGTGGCAGCGGCGGTGGTAGCCGCGCTTCGCGGCGGCAGTATTGGGTCGGCACCGTTCGACTTCAGTCAACCACCGGTCAACATCAATTTCGGATGAGTTCCGGTTCACGTCTCGGTTCAGTTTAGTTGGCTCGGTTTTCATGGCACATGTTAACTCGGTTCAGATTTGAGACTCAGTTCAGCTTGGTGCGACTCGACTCAGTTTCATTTTCGGGTTCGGGTTCGGTCATAGCAGCCAACCGACTCAGTTATGGCTCGGTTAGGTTCCGTATCGATTCAAGCCTCGGGTTAGATTGTTTGGTTCGAGTTTCGGTTTTGTTCGAGTCTGTCAAACCAGTCAGATTCGTGTTCGAGATTCGGTAAAATTCTAACGTCGTGAAGTTCATTATATTATTTATGTTAATGTTATGTTAATCATAGAATCGACTCCTATATCATTCATGTTAACGTTATTTTAGTCGACTTATATTATTTGTGTTAATGATATTTTAATCACGGAATCATTTATTGATGTGTTTTGACAATATATCGACAACTTGGGTTGTCGGGATCATCCTAAAACAGGGGAAACTCTTCCCGTTTTTCGTCAATATATATATATATAATGCTATTCGTCAAAATATATATGTCTACTATGTTTTCGTCAAACTATCGTCAAAATATATATGTCTACTATGTTTTCGTCAAACTAAATATATATATACCCACTATATATTAGCGTAGTATATACATATATACCCACTATATATTCGCTACGCTAATGAACGTAGCAAGACATAAATGAAGTTTGCGTAAGACGCAAATGAAGTTTGCGTAATAAATATTAAAGTATATTTTTTTAAACAATACTTCTTTAATCTCTAAACACTCTAATGCTTTGCAATTTCAAGAACAAGACTCGGATTCTCCAAGGACTAAAAAGGTGACCTCGGTGCCCCATCTTCCAACTCATCAACTCCTTTCGGAATTACCAAAGGGAAACATTGCTAAACAGTGAGCATACTCGACCCTTTTTACACCTTAACGCGTTTTTGGGTGTAGCATGTATCAACTAACAAAATTTATAATTTATGCAATCAAACGTATTCAACCATTCAATCCATCGAACATATTATTTGGCTTGCTTAGGTTATTTATGCATGCTAGTAAGCAACTAGTGTATCCGTGCAATATGTTATGCTTAGGTTAGTTATGTGTGTTAGATTCAACTTGTTTATCCATGCAATTTGTTATGTTTAGTTTATTTATATATGCTAGTTTCAACTTGAGTATTGCCACGATGAATTTGGTACAAACTTTTGTACTTATACTTATTTTCAAACTTGTATGCTCGTCAATACTTTTGTGTTGATACATGCTTTTAATACATGTTGCAGGATTTCCGATGATGCATGGAAATGTTTATGTTAAATAATTATGTTTTTTTTCACAATGATATCGCATCGAATCTCTTATTAAACTCAACGCTAACTCAAACGCAATCACAAGTAATTATGTTATTTTAATAGCCAAGTGTGTTATTATTTAATAAACGCTTGTGCCTTCGACATCGCTTATCTCATCGCATCACAAACGCAATTATTTATGTTACATTATGTTATTATGTGTTATGTGTGTTTTATGATTTATGGTTATACTCGCTATCACATCGCTCTCGCTTATTCGAATCTCTTATTCGCATTATTTTATCACTTATAACACTTAACGCTTCGCTAAGACGCTTAACGTAACTATCTAATACGAACCGAATCGCCAAACGAACACCTAACGCGAAAATAACAAGCTAAACTTCACCTATAGGCCAAGTTCGGCCGAACTTGGACATCCCAAGTTCGCCCGAACTTGCTCAGGCTATCAAAACATAAAGATATATCACAAGTTCGCTCGAACATACACCTTTCAAGCAGAACTGGCCAAGTTCGCTTGAAAAGGTGTCAAGAACTTGATCTCGGCCACTCTCATTTCTCTCCACCTATAAATACCCAACACCTCCATTCGTGCACTCCTTGCTGCAAGTTTGCCCGAAAGCTCCCGAAACCGTAAACCTTTGAGTTCCAAGTAAGAATCAACCTTTTTTTTATGCAACAACAACATTTTACAACGATTTCTCACAAGGTTTTACCTTCGTTTTCATCAAAACTCTTTTGTTTACGGAAATCTTCATCTTTTTCTACAAAACTTCTTCTTTTCACTTAGATCTACATTTAGATCTAAGTAAAAACCTTTTAAACACCGATTTTTACACAAATTTCAGACTAAATGACGTATGTTTCGTTCACTGTGAAGAGGAACGAGGCATGGTAAAGCAAGATCTCAGATCCGGAAGCACAAGGACGAAATCGTCACTTTACACAAGCTGGACTAACCCGTACGAACCATCAAGTTCGCCCGAATTAGCCCGAGTTTCTGTAAAATGGCTAAACTCGCTCCAAAAGACCTCTCCAGCCTAAGTTCTACTCAGTGGCTTAAGGTTGGAGGGATGGACACTCGATTTCCTTAGCAAACGACGCGAAAACGCACGATTTGGTGACCATTTTAGTCAAGTTCGCTCCAAAGTGAGCAAGTTCACTCGAAGTTATCACCAGATTGGTGACCAACTTCTGCCGAACTTGCCAAAATTCCCAAAAAATCAACCAAGTTCGCTCAAACTTGTATCAACCTCAACAAAATAAGGCAAGTTCGCCCGAACTTGTACTTCGAGTAAGCAAAACAGTCAAGTTCGTCCGAACTTGTACCAAATCCAAGAGATTTGGTACAACTTCGCCCGAACTTGTACACTGCTCCTTCACGTTTCGACTGTTTCAGCATTTCGGAAGACTTATGCACTTCTGTTCGCTTACAGGCTGAACCGGCGCTCCCTTAAATCAACATCAGATCCCGTCGCTCTCTTTTAACGCACCAACTGTGAGTATACTTGAATCCCTTTTACGCTTAAACGCACTTTTGGGTGTCACATATGTTCCTATATCAGATCATATCACACAACTCTCAAACGCTTATTCGCAACCCGCTAATACATGACTATACGTGAAGTCTGCTAAATTGTTTGTGTTACTTGATTGCTAGTACGCCACCCTTAACATGATAGCTTGCTAGAGGTTGACCCGCCACCCGGAGGCCTCGGGTTGTTAAGGCTCGCATTTTTATTTCGCATTTATTTTCCTCTTTAGGACACTTGTTCGCGTGCCTCGCACTCGCGGTTTGTTGGTTTACTTGAATCTAAGTAGATACATAGTTCACAACTCTTACATATGTCATGCGGTGTATGCTAAACGCTTTTATATCTATTATCTACGTAAACCTGTATGCTCATAGAAGATAATTACATTAATGTAAGACTCTAACTCGTTCTAATAAATATTTAAATAAATTAGTAATTTGGTCCCATATTTTTTTTTTGAAAACATAGAACTTATACGCCTGAGTTGACTAACAACCCAGACAAATCGACATAACGGGATACAACGCTTAGTTTATAGTTTATAAATAACTGAGATTTAATATCTAACACTTTTCTGCGCGTTATCATGCTTCAATATTTCCATGAGTATACTCAAAGAGTTAACGGTTCAATAGTGTTCGGTTCTTGTTCTTCACGTGCTTGGTCGTCAGTCTGGTTCTCGCCTTTGAGAAAGCCTATCATAAACACCAAAAAAAAATCAGTGTTTAAGTTAAATGAGCGAAACTATCTGAAACAAATGGAAACACTTTTTATTGGTACAGATGCCCTCGCGCATCCCGGGGGGACCTGATGTGTCCCTCGCATGGCGCGGTCAAGACATTTTCCATCAAGATCCAATTCTCTTATTAAATTCCAGTAGCTCGCAGGAGTAGCTTACGCATGGGGAGTAGCCTACTCCTACCATTTGCTGAAATTTCAGCAGCTTGCAGGAGTAGGCTACTCCTCAGAGCTGCAGAGAATTTCACAAGTTTGCCGTTTTTGTTACGAAAACTTCCGTAGCTTTCTCATTTCTCATCCGTTTCGCACGAAACTTTTTCCTACGTGTCCGTAAAATGTTTCCCTACATGTTTAACTATAAATCCTTAACCCGGATTCTTAATTTTTATGAATAACGCATCTATTCCCGGTTTATGCGCATATTCATTTTGACCTGTTAAGAAATTTAAGCATTTAAACTTAAATCTCACTTCCTCTTTTCTTACTTCTTATTTCGACACTAAGATATCTATTTATTTTCTTCCACAACCATATTTGTGGTGGATTTTTTTGTAGAAAATCATACATTTTCGGAATTTACCCTTCGGTTTGACAATTTACGAAAAAGACTCGTTATGAGGCATTAAACCAAAATGGCTTATGCCATTTGCTTTTACACCTCCGAAAGGATATACTTACTTATAAAAACCCTTTTTAAACTACCTTCCAGGGTCGTTTTCTTGTTTTATCATTTGAGGGTATTTCGTCTACTTAACCATTTTTACGACAAAGGACTTTTAATAGCATATTTTGACCAAATGTACCCATTTTAACCATAATTTATACAAAAACCATTATGTTTCTAAAAACATAATGTCTACAATTTAAATTATTAGATTGACCTTACTTTAGGCAATCCAATGTTTATTAACGACTCGTTTAACTCTCACTGGACCTTAAGTCCTCAATGAGAGTTTGACCCATTACACATACCTGGCTCGGGTCATAGCTTTGACCCATTTAAATACCTTGCACTATTAGTTACTAATTAATAGAAACGCAAAACATACGCTATTTCCCTGTGATCACAGAAACTCAACAAGCGATCATTAGATATGATTGTCAAATGGTGATGACATCACCATTTGACCCGTTTGGCCTAATTGACCATTTTATTATTATGAGATGGTATTCACTTAACATCTCATCATTTAATCCGTTTCGGTTTACAGCGTGTGATCATATTACTTAAAGTTGTTCCCTAATTCATTCAACACATTATGACTTACGCTAATAGGTACCTTTTCCAAAGTTCAATATTTAATTATCAACTCATGATCAAATTACCTTTTTACCAGTTTTACACCTTATGGTTTACACCATAAAGTAACTTTTCAGAACTTCTTGTTTACTAGTCATTAAATGACTAAATTGCCGTTTAACTCGGTTTGTACCATCAACTATGATTTATCACCATTTTCACTTGTTCCGACCCATATCGATTCGTGTCAGAACATCGTATTTCAAAACCTCATCTTAAATTCCAAATCACTTATTTTTAGTCAAATAAATAAGTAGATGTACTGTTTTAAAGATGTAAGCTTCTCTTACCTTAGAATCCGATTATGTTTTTCCACGCGTATTCGACCCGTTTGACCCGCTTCCTGGCAAGCTCCCACCTAGCTTTCAAGCGTAAAACTACCTTTTATCATTCGCAAGATGGTTAGATTAGTCATTATTTATCAAGACTATCCCACCTTACAGATTTTATATCAAAATTACTATTTGATCATATTATAGGTTAGTTTAACTTCTAAAAGTCAATTGCCTATTAACACTTGCAAACGCACAGTTAAGTTAAACGAACTCATTTAGGCATTTACCATTTAACCGGCATGCGATATTTTTAGGCCACCCTCTTAGCTAAGTTTCCAACCAAGTTCATGTCATTTCTTTCACTTAAACAAGTTCGAGCGATTGTTAACATCGAGTTAACTTAGCTTTCGATTATCAATGCTAATTTATCCATAACACTTACTCAAATCTCTAATTTGTTCAAGTATCTTACACATACATACAAGTATGATGCTCATATATCATCAATTTCATCACATAATCAAAACTCATTTAACTAGATGTGGTAATTCATCCAAACACCCAAATCATGGCAATTTATTCAAAATTTTCACTTAGGGTTTGTTCCTAAGCAAGTACACAACTCTTATCTTACTTCAATTTATCTTATTTATACATGGATTGAAATCCACAAATTCTACCTACAACCATAATATCACCAAATTTTTGACATACCTTATGATCATCTAGTCTAGGTGATCGATAATTTAGTTCATGCACGACTTTTGATGATTCGAGATGAAAAAGGGTTTTCCCCCTTTGTCTTGCTCCTGGTCGTTACACACACACACCTTTTGTGTGTGTTGTGCTTTATTTTTTTATTTTATATATTGAAGTTTCAGCTTTTCCTCTTTTGGTCCCTCATGTTTGAGGTTTTAATTATAAAAAGCTACAACTCATTATTTTATTACTATTTCATGTTACTAACTAGGTTAATTTGTTCCTAGTTAGTTTGTTTACGGTTTCACTTTTACCACTAACGGTATTTTACCCGTTCTTTAGTGTTAACGTGGTTTGATTACCAAGCCTGTTTTTGGGGTGTTACAATTAATGTTGGATTTGTTGAACATAAGGTTCTTGAATGTTGAACACAAAGTAGATGTTATTGAACATGTTATTGCTGCTGTTTTTGTGCAGCTTTTGAGCTGCTTTTGTGCAGTTTTTTGAGCTGTTTTTTAGAGTTGTTTTGATGCAGTTTTTGTGCAGTTTTTTAGGGCTATTTTGCTGTTGTTTTTGTGGAGTTTTTGTGCAGTTTTTGAGCTATTTTTTTACAGCAAATTGCTGCAGTTTTTGACAGCATGTTATATACATATTGTGATTCTTGATTGTCTTGTATGTTATGTGTGATTTAATTCTAGATGGAAACTAATGATGGTCGACAACAACGGACGGATGAGGCTGTTAAATGCTTATTAGAAACATGTCTTGAAGATTTAGGGAGGATAGGTAATAATGGACAAAGCTTGTGCAGGGAGTCTTGGGTTATAATAGAGAAGAAACTCAAGGAACAATTTCACATGGATTTGACTTAAAAACAAATTAGAAATGTTTTTTGATACTATGAAATCAAAATATGTAGGATGGTGCTATTTGAGAAACAAGACTGGAAATCTATACAACCTAGAAACAAATATGTTCACTTTAACGCCTCAGGAATGGGAAGATTTTAAGAAGGTGTGTATTTGTTTAAGTTTCCAGTATTATGTCATATGTTAAAGTGAAAAGTATTTTAAGAAGGTGTGTATTTGTTTAAGTTTCCCTATTAATTTGGCGCAGGGTCACCCGAGGGCAATGTCATTAAAAACACGTATGTTGCCTCATCTTGACCTTCACATAGCTGTGTTTGAAGGGCTTAGTGCTACAGGTGGTAATCAATGGACATCTACTCAAGCATCTGGAATTTTATCATCCCCACATGTCCATACACTTCAGATACAAGATGGTAGCTTTCATAATCTAGAAAATGATGATGGAGACTCTAATGAACAAAGTTTTCAAATTGGTAATGAAGTTCCTACCAATAATAAGGCTCAAACATCTAATGATAATGAAGCTAGGCCCAACAAAAAGGCTAAAACCTCTAAGACCACCATTACCCTAGAAGATTTGGCTAAAGATATGCAACAAGCACTCAAGCATATGGTGAAAAGCATGGAAGGACCATCAACTGACGAATGATATGAGAAGTTGAAATTAGTTGGGTTAGAGCCTATAGATCCCTTGTTTTTGGCAGCATTTAACATTTTTAGTTAGTCTATACAAATGAGACAGGCACGGATGACATTGCCATCGGACCCTGAGGTGTTGAAGGGTGGATTAAGATGACCGGGACAACATTGGGGATGTTCAAGTAGGGAGGGATATCGGTATTTGTTTTTTGGTGTGATTCATGTCATGTGATTCGTATTATGTGAACCGTTAATTGCTTTGTATTTTGAACAATTATGTAAGTTGACACCGTTATGTGTATTGTATTGGTAGTTTGGCAAATTGAAGCTGTTTTGATCTGTTTTTGTGCAGTTTTTGGGCTGTTTTGCTGCAGTTTTTGTGTTGTTTTGCTGCAGTTTTTGTCCATTTTTTGTGCTGTTTTTTTTGCAGTTTTTTTAGAGCTGTTTTGCTTCAGTTTTTGAGCTGTTTTTTACAGCAAATTGCTGCAGTTATGGTGCAGTTTTTTATAACAAATTGCTGCAGTTTGGTGCATTTTTTGAGCTGTTTTTGAAAGTTATTTTGCTTGTTTTCGACAGGTTTATCATGGATTATAATCAAAAGTTATTGCTCCTCATTGTGATGTTCTTATATCTTCGATACTTTTGGCCGAGAAATCCCAAAAGAAAAAGAGATAACACTTCGGTTATGTCCGGACACCATTTTACTTAGAGTTGTTGCAAGGGAACGATAGACAATGCATTGAACTCCTTCGTATGTCACGTGATTCATTTGTTCAACTTTGCACACATTTTAGAGTAAAAGGTTGGTTAAAAGATAGCAAACACGTCTCCCTTGAAGAAAAAATGGCTATGTTTTTTATGATGCTTGGTCACAATCAACGCTTTTCGGTTATTAAACGTAGATTTTGACACTCGAAACAAACAACTCATAAGTATTTTCATGAAGTATTAGCAACAATGATGATTTTTGCTAAAGAGGTTATAGTACCAACATCTTTTAATCCTAATCCAGATATTCCAGGGCGTAATAAGAGATTTCAACAAGTTTTTAAGGTACATTATACAAGTTCTATTGTGATTTCTTTCCATGCATATTATTAACAATTAAATTGTATATAGGGAGCGATTGGTGCACTAGATGGAACTTTGATCCATGCTGTTGTCCCTGTTCAGAAACAACATTTGTACAGAGGAAGAGAAAAAGACGAGTGTTATCAAAATGTTTTGGCCATATGTACTTCAACATGGTATTTACTTTTCTTGTGGTCGGATGGGAAGGAGTAGTACACGATTCTAGAATATTGTGTGAATCTTTAACAAATGCTAATGCACCATTTCCACTTCCTCCCCCGGGTATATATTTACGATCTCAACTTTATTATTTATATTACATATATAGTTTTAAGATGATGCGTGTATTGTCTATTTTAGATAAATATTATCTATGTGATGCTGCGTATGCACACACTCATGGATTTATGGCACCATATCGAAATGTGAGGCATTGGCTTGGAGATTTTCGCCGAAATCGTGCGTTGACCGACAAAGAAAAATTCAACCAAGCACATGCAAAACTTAGAAATGTTATTGAACGTTCTTTTGGGGTATTAAAGGCACGTTTTCCAATATTAAAAAATGCCCCCCTTCTCGTTGCTTACACAATGAAATGTTACGATTGCATGTTTTGCGCTTCACAATTTTATACGGAAAGAGGGCTTAAGTGATGACCTTTTTGATGAATATGATCACCCAAATGTACGCCTTCAAGATGGAGATGAACATGCAAAAGATGGTGGTGAAGAAGAAGTAGCTCGACATGGAAGTGCAGCGGATCGTGAATTCATTAAAGTCAACTTCGAGATCAGATAGCACAAGAATTAATGCAAAACAATGTACTTTGAGTTTATTTCACTATTTGTGTTTTGAAACTTGGTTTTATTATTATATTTTTATGTAACTTGAATGTTAAATGACTTATATCTAGTGAGATAAGTTTGGCAGTTACATATTTTCAATTTATGCAGACAATATCAACTTATAAAAACAAACAGTGTTATATTTTCAGCTTGTAGATCTTCAGACCACATCTTTAGTTGTAGGCATGAAATCAGAAGAAATCAGCTTGCAGAAAGTTTATGTCTGCAAAAACAAACAACACCTAAGTGATTACCTAAGTACGTAACAATAGTTGATTACGTATTATTACGTAAGTACGTGATTTTGAATACTCATTTCATGATTACATGATTTCATTATATTGTTTATGTGAAACCCATTAAGTGATCACGTAATTACGTGAAAACAAAACATGTAATACATAATATTTCATACGGAATACCTAATATTTCAGATATAATCATATATTAAGGATAAATTATATACAAAACATTAGCCCCAACCTATAATAATAACAAAATGTAGTATATTAGAGCCAAATTAACCTATAATAACAACACAATGTCGTATATTAGAGATTTAACCACGTAATAAAGCATAAACAATTAAGTTCTTATTATTCAATGTGTAATCTCGTAATAAACACAATCGTATTAAAATTAGTTATAACAAATCATATTGAATGTGTAATCACGTAATGGGCATTCCAAAATCACGTAGTCATGTAACGGGTATTCAAAATCATGTAATCACGTAATGAGTATTCAAAGTCCTGTAATTTTTTTAAGAAATTATAGCAATAGGCTGCTCGAATTAAAGAGAAATAAACTATAGCAATAGGGGTTATAGTTTTTAGGAAACTACAGCAAAAGGCTGCTCGAATTAAAGAGAAAGAAATGCTCGTTAATATGGTGTATTTTTTTTTAAATATTAACATATGAAAAAGTTATAGTCGTTTGAAAATCAAGAAAGAAACTAGTTCAATGGAGAAAAAATGATCATATGAAATTTCTCTCTTGTACATGACCTCTTATCTAGATAGATAATACCAAATTATTTATAAACCTGTGTTTAAATCGCAATAATTCTTAATTACAAAATAATAAGTAAAACATGTATGATGCATGATTCAAAAGTGTCTAACAAATATACTTAGAATAAAATTTAAACTAATCTAGTAGTTTTTTGGAAAAGGTTAAACTTATGAATAAAATTTCCATTGTGATCAAATTTTGGGTCACAGATAAGTCTTTGACCCGGACTAAAACACACAGGAATTATATAATTTTATTCACGTGGATTATTAAATATAATCATGTGATGGTTGTTAAGGATTCGTGTAAAACGACGACATGACACCAACGTATGCCAATCGTACGTCTGATCAATGAATTTGGTAGTTACTAAATATTTCTTAGTTTTATAAAATGTATGCATGTATTTTGGTTACTTATACATACTATTTATAGCATAATCTAAAAAAATACATCGAGTCAACTAATTAAACCAAAACACTACTATAGTTTTGCTAAAAAATAAGCTAAAACGATGGCAAGCGTATAAATTTTGAGTCGGGGGCAAAATAGGAATTTGTTAGTACCAATGAGCGAGTGCTTGACACAAAAGGTTACATCGAGTCAACCAAGCAAAATAAAACATTACTGTAGTTTTGAAAAAAAAAACCTAAAACGATGAGAAGACTACAATTTTTAATTGGAGGCAAATCGGAATTTTTGAAACGGGGGGCAAAATCATAATTTTCAACTGAGGGCACATTCGTAATTTTAAGCTTGGGGCGAAGCCATAATTTTATTTTGAACTGAGTGCAAAATCGTAATTTTTAACTGGGGACAAAAGCATAATTTTATTTTAAACGCAGGGTAAAATCGTAAATTTAAGCTGGGGGCAAAAGCGTAAATTGGCTGGACCAATGGGTAGGGCAAATTCGTAATTTTTAGCTGGGGGAAAACACTAATTTTATTTTGAACTGAGAGCGAAATCGTAATTTTTAGCTGGGGCAAAAGCGTAATTTTATTTTGAACTCAGGACAAAATCGTAATTTTAAGCCGGAAGAAAAAACGTAAATTGGCTGGGCCAATAGAGAAGTACCAGACAGCTGCCTGGCACTATTCCCCCAACTCTTCTTTGTAAATAGTAAATAACTAGAACTAAAGCACCCCCGCTAACTTTTCCAAATAACAACAATGCCATACCGTGGTAGCGACCACCAATACTAAAGTTACGGCATGTTAATGCAAAGAAATAAGACTGAAACATATAACATATAAAAAATAACTATGTTGATTTAGGACTCACGCATTGCGACAAACTTGTTAAATAAAAAAATAGACATAGAAACGTTGAACCACGCACGCACGTTGCGTCGTGTTAACTCGCAAAATAACGTAGAAAAAACAACTAAGTCGATGTAGAATCCGTTCGTTGCGGCAAACTTGCCAAAGGGGGAATATAGGCACGTTGCTACATACCTGTCAAATGTGAAAAAATAGACAAAAAACGTTGAACCACACACGCACGTTGTGACGTCTTAACTCGCAAAATTTAGGACGAAACGTAAAACGAAAAACTTATGAAAGATTAAAAGTATGAGGGACCAAAGTTGTAAATAAAAAAGTTTTGGGTTAAACTATAAAAAATGAAAAGGTTTTGGTTAAAAGTAAAACAAATTAAAAGTGTTAAAAAACAAATATAAAAGCATTTGGGTTTAAAGTGAAAAATCACAAATTTTTTTTAAAAAACCCCCTACTAAGGTACAAGAACACAATGCAACATTATTTGCTAATTTATATTATCAAAATAATAAAAAAATAATATGAGTTCTGAGGTAAGCACTGAAGTGCCGATGGTGTGGACGCACCACCACTATATTATGGAAATAATAAAAAATATTATGAGTTCTGAGGTAAGCACTGAAGTGCCGATGATGTGGACGTACCACCACGTTGCCCAAGTTTTTTTTTGTGTGTTCACATGTTAGATACTAAAGAATTTGGTTGCCAACCAAAAAAGGATAAACATGTAAATTGAAAACTGTGAGAGAATCCATAGAACGCCGAGTTGAAGTCAAACTAGATGACACGGAATAGTTGAGTTGCAGAACACACCGCATAAACTTCTAAAAAATCAACATCAGTAATCTCGTTTCTCAAGTGGAATTTCTATATATTTTCAGTTATTTGAAATATGAAACATAATTTACATATTATTTCAAATCTGCGATATCGATGAGATAATTAAAAAGAGAAAACATTTTGAAGGGGTATGGTCCCAAAAACCTTGCGCCAATTAATGAAACCATACCCATTAATAACTTCTAAGAAAACTGCGCGCAGACTTCTTTTCCAAAAATAAGATTTATTAGAACTCTGCGCCAAATATCCAAGAGAGGAAAACGTCATTTTACTACCTTGCGCGGGCTCGCGCAAGGTTCAAAGTTAACCTTGAACATTCTCGTTTGATAATGCTTCATTTAACTACCTTGCGCGGGCTCGCGCAAGGTTCAAAGTTAACCTTGAACATTCTTGTTTGATAATGCTCCATGCACAAACCTTGCGCAGATATTTATATCAAAGCAAGCATCCACCAAACACTGCGCTAAACAGCAAGGAGAAGAAGGAAGATCAGTTAACTAACTTGCGTTTCTCGCGCAAGGAAACAGTAAATCCTGAGAAACTTTCCCTTAGCAAAATCCTTGACTTTGTGCAGAAGCAAAGGGAATCTTTTCTGTTGTAACAGAATGTACACGTGGCGAATAATAGATGGGTAGCAGCTGTGAAACCTTCTAGAAGCCATTAACACCCAATCATGGAAGCATCTTTTCGGTTATAACCAATTGCCAGATGGCAACATCTGGACGGCTAAGGAAGATCACGGAGATGGCATGCTTACATTTATAAGATGTAGTGATCTCATGTTGACACGTGGCACCTCCCTAACCGCTTATGAGCTAACGATCCGTGTGCACTAACGGATTGCCAACAAACATTAACGGAATAACAAAAGATTCCGTTAAAGTTAACAATCTCTCTTTTCGGCGCCAAACACCGGCTATAAATAAGTGACTTGGAGTTCAAGGAAAGATATTCACTCTCAACTACTCTCTCACTTTCAATACTTACTTCCGACTACCTGTACTTATTCTCACGCCAGAGGGTGGTCACGGAGAGAACCTCCCTTCTCCCCGTGGCGAGCTAACGGTGTTCTGTTTTGCAGGATCAGCCGGAATATTGTTCTATTCATCATCCATCGTGAAACCAAACGAAGGGTTAACCCTTTTATGCAGAGCCATTCCATAGATCTACTTTGATTCCGGTCTAGTTGATCTAGGGTTTCTTCATTGGCTCCCACCGATTTCGATTCTTTCTCACATTTCGTTTTGTTTCACTTAGATCTGCAGCGTTGTCACACCCCGACCCGCAGCGGAAATAAGAATCGGGGCATAATTGGGTTATCACCAAAGCACATGACATTTACTATTATGTTTCATAATTAAATGAAGTCAAAGTTACATTTCTCAAACATTCAAACATGTTCATTCATTACAAAGGAAAATAACCAAACAGAATAATCCAAATACTAAATCGTTTTATTTCTTCTAATCCAGGTCCTACGTGTTCCTAGCTGCTGCTGGTTCACCTGTATCATGTGTAAAATGGGAGGTTTTTGGGTCAACATAAGTTGGCGAGTGAACCTTATAGATAAACATTTAATAATGAATTTCTGGTTAGTTTATCAATAAAATATTGTGCATAATCATAAAAGAGCATATGTATGAAATCAAGCAATGGCAACATCAGTTACAATTATAACATACATTAACAATCGATAGCATACATGAACATACCAACATCATATGATAATTAACATAAATGAACTGTGAGATCAAGGCTCAATCAAACGGAGCCGATCGTATTGCATGAACTGAAAATGTAAATTGAACTGTGCACTCAAGGCTCAATCAAACGGAGCCGAGCGTATTGCATGTATTGAAATGTAAATAAAATGTCCGATCAAGGCTCAATCAAACGGAGCCGATCGTGCGGGCACGCCCTGATCAACCGCATAATAAAATGGGGATCAAACTCAACCTCGAGGGATGGGGAGCTACGGCCTCAGCAATTGCATGTACTGAAATAAATATTTGCAAACAGTAATAACTACTTATCAGCAACAACTAACACACATGTCATGATATGGTATATGCACAATAATTTAGTTATAATAAGTAAATGAACAAGACACATGATACACCCCAAAAACGTGATTAAAACGGGGAATTTGAAGGGTTCACTCACATTGGGTGCGTTGGATTTGAGTTGGTGAGATGCGCACGATTTAGACGAAGCGAGTCAACGCGGAATCACTAACCTAAATGATAATAGGAAAAATATATTAAATGGATGAATTTTATTAAAGATTTTAATGGGATTTTTAGATATATTTCTGTGAGTTTATGGCTATTTTCTATCCTTAAAAATGTTATTTTTAAGTATTTTTAATTGATTTTTAATTCAAATTAAACAAATAAATATTTAAAAAAAATAATATTTTTTTTACTGTTTGACCGTTGACCGTTTCGGTCAGCGGTAAATACTTGCGCCGAGCGGGATTCGAACCGGTGACCTTCCGTTCACGCGCACGTAGCTCTACCAACTGAGCTACGTGACTAACCCGTTAGAAACCCAGTTTTAATTATATTTATACACTTATTCGAATTTACCGAAAATTCCTTTATTTTGAAAAACGTTTTAATCTCATTGAACCGGTGTTTGTGACGGGACTCGATCACGCAACGTGTAGTTTGTTTTGCACACAGTCCACCGCTGGACTGTGTGTCTAACCCGGTTATATTCTCGATTTGTATTATACTTAACAACTACTCGTTTCAACCCGGTTAGTTCATGAATAAAAAGAGGAATGTTTTATTACGCAGAGTGTGTGTAGTAAGGATCGAACTCGGGACTCGTATATAAACTTTGCACACAGTCCACCGCTGGACTGTGTGTCTAACCCGTTAAATATCCGAATTATAATTACTCTTATATTCTGAATCAAGTTCATCTTCTTCATCGGATTAAACTGTCAGCGTATTTCAACTGGTTAAGATTAATTTTGCGACTTTCAAAGATCTTAAACACTAATAGTAATTCAATAGTAAAGAATGGAAAGAGTTTAAAGAACAGGATTTACCGATTGGAGATAAACACAGAAATCCGGCGAAAGTTTCGTCGGTACAGAAATTGAGCTCCGACTGTTGATACAATTTAACAGCGTGGATCGATTATTTATAGAACTAAACCATCTAAACAAGGTTTAAATGAAGTGTAGGATGCCTTACCCTTTCACAGTGAATTTCCGGCAATTTCAGAAACTTTCCGGCGAGGGTGGGATTTCCGATAAACGTTGGCTAAGATTGATTCTGTTGATGGGATTGTGTTAGAGATTGACTAATCACACGTTTTAAACAAAGAGAGTCGAAGAATTTACCGTGTAAATGCAAGTCCCGGTTTTCCGGTGAGTTGCAGAAAATCTCCGGCGATCGAAATCAGAGGGTCTTACAGTTCAGATTCTTGACGAAAATGAAATTGAGTGTTATTGTGATGGTTAGTAATCGCACAAATGATCAGGACATGGATTTAATTAGAGTTTGGTATATTTTCGGTTTCAAATACCGGAAGTGATGAGGACTTAAGTTCAATCAATTAGGACTTAATTAGAAACCGATATTCATCGGTTATGAGCTAATCAAACGAAGTCGAAAGGATTCAGCGTTCGGATTGCCGATTTCCGTTATTCAGATATCACCAACCGTTAATTCATGTTTGTGTATAAAACTCAATTGTTTTCCTAATGTCAACAGAAAACAATTGGTGGCGGAGTGGTTTGAAGACGGAAAGATAAGTTGTTGAAGTGATTCAGCTGACCCGGGTTCGAGTCCGGTCAGCTGCAAATGTTTTTTTTTATTTTATTTTAACTTTTTATCCAATTTAATTTTTATAGTTTAGTTTATATATTAATTATGTAACGTTTTAAACTCAAAATACTCATAAATACTTAATGTAATTTCATAACTTGGTATTTGATTACAAAACGGAGCGGGTTTTGGAGACCCGATTTATACAAATGTTACAGTATCCCCTACTTTTAGGAATTTCGTCCCGAAATTTAAACAGTTGAAGTAGTAGGGAAAAGATGAGGGTATTTTTCACGCATTGAGTCTTCACGTTCCCAAGTAAACTCAGGTCCCCGTTTCGACTCCCAGCGTACTCTAACAATAGGAATGCGACTTCGACGTAGACGCTTTTCTCCATAGTCCATAATCTCCACTGGTCTTTCAATAAAATGCATGGATTCATCGATCTGAATATCTTCTAGTGGAATATGAAGATTCTCATCAGCGAGGCACTTCTTCAAGTTCGACACGTGGAATGTGAAATGAATCCTGTCGAGTTCTTCCGGTAGGTCAAGCTTGTATGCTACAGGACCTACTCTTTCGAGTATCTTGAAAGGTCCTACGTAACGTGGTGCTAGCTTTCCCTTTTGACCAAAACGAACTACTCCCTTCCACGGTGACACTTTTAAAAGCACATGATCACCAACGCTAAACTCCAAGGGCTTCCGTCGTTTATCTGCGTAACTCTTTTGACGACTTTGAGCCGCTAAAAGATTGTTTCGGATTTGATGAATCTTATCTGTGGTTTCTTGGATCAATTCTGGACCAGTAATTTGTGCTTCCCCAATTTCGTACCAACAAACAGGAGATCGACACTTTCGGCCATATAAAGCTTCAAAAGGTGCCATGCCGATGCTAGAATGATAGCTCTTGTTGTACGAAAATTCGACTAACGGTAGGTGGGCGTCCCAATTTCCCTTGAAGTCTATAACACATGCTCTAAGCATATCCTCAAGGGTTTGAATGGTGCGCTCAGACTGTCCATCAGTTTGAGGATGATAGGCGGTACTGAGATCTAGTCGAGTGCCCATAGCGGATTGTACTGCCTGCCATGTTCGTGAGGTGAAACGACCATCCCGATCAGAAATAATACTTAACGGAACTCCATGTCGGCTGACGATTTCGTTGATATAAATACGAGCAAGCTTTTCGTTCTTGAAATCTTCTCGAATAGGAATAAAGTGAGCTGATTTTGTGAGTCGGTCTATAATCACCCATATAGTGTCATACCCACTAGAAGTGCGAGGTAACCCGGTAATGAAATCCATGGTTATATTTTCCCACTTCCAGACAGGTATTTCTGGTTGGACTAGGAGTCCTGAGGGTCTTTGGTGTTCAGCCTTTACTTTAGAACAAGTGAGACACTTGGAAACAAAAATGGCAATATCGTTCTTCATTCCAGGCCACCAATAGGTGTACCGTAGGTCTTGATACATCTTATCGGCTCCTGGGTGTATAGAATATCGCGACTTATGGGCTTCATGCATGAGTGTTTCACGAAGATTGATGTGGTTAGGAATCCATATACGATCTAGGTAATACAAGATGCCATCAGACTTAGTTTCAAGTTTTAGCTCGGCTCCACAGGACATTTCTTTTTGTACATCTTCCTCTGTTATGGATACGTGTTGAGCTTCTCTAATTTGATCCTTAAGATTGGTTATAATTTGCGAACATAGAAGATGAATGGAATTCGCATAACCCTTTCGACTAAGTGCATCAGCCACCACATTTGCTTTACCAGGGTGGTATCTGATTTCACAGTCGTAATCATTTAGGAGTTCGACCCATCTTCGTTGCCTCATATTTAACTCTTTCTGATTGAAGATATGTTGAAGACTCTTGTGGTCAGTGTATATTTCACACTTCGTACCATAAAGATAATGTCTCCATATCTTAAGAGCGAATACAACGGCTCCAAGTTCAAGGTCATGAGTGGTATAGTTCTTTTCGTGAGTCTTGAGTTGCCTTGAGGCATAAGCTATGACTTTTCCTCTTTGCATGAGAACGCATCCTAATCCTTGCCCTGACGCGTCGCAATAGACTGCAAAATCTTCACAACCTTCAGGAAGAGTGAGGATTGGTGCATCACAAAGTTTTTGCTTGAGAGTTTGAAAAGCTTCTTCTTGCTTGGGCCCCCATACAAATGGTTTCCCTTTATGGGTTAAAGCCGTGAGTGGCACCGCAATGCGAGAGAAGTTTGAAATGAACCGACGATAATAGCCAGCAAGTCCAAGAAAAGACCTTACTTCAGTTGGCGTACGTGGAGCTTGCCATTCTTGAACTGCTTTGATCTTTGATGGGTCCACATGTATTCCTTTGTCATTGACTACATGCCCGAGGAATTGCACCTCTTTTAACCAGAATTCACATTTAGAGAACTTGGCATAAAGCTTCTCCTTTTCTAGAAGTGCAAGAACAAGTCGCAGATGACGTTCATGATTAGCTTTAGATTTTGAATAGATAAGAATATCGTCAATGAAAACAATAACAAATCGATCAAGGTAAGGTTTGCAGACTCTATTCATTAAGTCCATGAAAACAGCTGGTGCGTTGGTTAATCCAAATGGCATAATCATGAATTCATAGTGACCATAACGAGTTCGAAAAGCAGTTTTAGGGACGTCTTCTTCATGCACTCTAAGCTGATGATAACCCGATCGAAGGTCGATTTTTGAAAAGCAACTGGCACCTTGTAGTTGGTCAAGAAGGTCATCTATACGAGGTAAAGGATATCGATTTTTGATAGTTAACTTGCTGAGCTCTCTGTAGTCGATGCACATGCGAAAAGATCCATCCTTCTTCTTTACAAAGAGTACAGGTGCACCCCAAGGCGACGAGCTGGGGCGTATAAATCCCTTGTCAGTCAACTCTTGCAATTGACTGGCTAGCTCTTGCATTTCAGAGGGGGCTAACCTATATGGAGATTTTGCCACTGGTGTAGCACCATGTATAAGATCGATACGAAATTCAACATCTCTGATTGGAGGAAGTCCTGATATGTCGTCAGGAAAAACTTGTGGAAAATCTTTTACAACAGGGATATCTTCAAGTTTCTTTTTTGAGGTCCCCTTCTTGATGATATGGGCTAAAAACGCGATATAATTCTTGCGAAGGTATTTTTGAGCTTGAAGACAAGACATTAAGTTAAGTCCTTTCGCCGAGGTTTCTCCAATAATTCGAAGAGTCTGACCGTTTGAAAGAGGAATACGAATAAATTTCTCACGACATACAACTTCCGCATTATGCTGACTGAGCCAATCCATTCCGATTATGATGTCGAAACTTCCCAGCTTCATAGGAATAAGATCGACTGAGAAGTCGTGGTCGTTTAGGGTGAGCGTACAGTTGCGTAAAATAGAGTCTAACGAAACTGGTTTTCCATCTGCAACTTCCACCATTATGGATTCCGCGAGCTTATCTCGATTTTTACTTAAGACAGGTTCAAACTCTAATGACACGAAACTTCTATCCGCACCAGTATCAAATAACATAGAGGCATATCTACCATTTATAAGAAACGTACCGTTGACTACATTGCCGTCAGCTCTGGCCTGGTTTGCGTTAATATTGAAAGCCCTTCCTCTAGCAGGTGGAGGAGCTTGGTTTCCTTGGTTCACAGGGTTGGCTTGGGCCTGAGCATGAATAATATTGACCAGTCTTGGACATGGGTTCCTGAAATGACTTGGATCTCCACAATTGAAACATGCCCGCATAGGTTGGCCCATAGGGTAGTTGGGTTGGTAGTATGTTTGGGCTAAATGTTGAGTGGGTGGAAATGGTTGTTGTTGTTGGGCTTGACCCATAAATTGTTGGTGGGTTTGGGTTATAGGTTGGTGGCGGTTTGTTCGTTGAGGTGCGCGGCAATGTTGTACAGTGTGTCCAGCGCGACCGCAGCTGGTACAGTATTGGCAAGGATAGTCAGGGGAGTGGTGATACTGACAACGGTTACATTTTGGTAGTAGTCCTGTGTATGGTCTTTTGTATGGCGCGGGTGGAGGAGTGGCTTGAGTGATGGGTGCAGCAGGAACAGGGGTGTTGGTGTGAGTGACTGCAAAGTTCCTGTTGTTACGCTTCCTCTTGTTAGCAAATTTAGAGGAAGGAGTGTGGTGGTTTGAGGTTTGTCCCTCAGCAGGGGTTTTCTTCTTTTCCTCCTTGAACTTACCATTGCGAATTCGGTTTTCGGTCAGTTCTGTCGCCAACTCCATGGCAGCTTCTAGTGTTACCGGTGAAACGCTGAGGACAGAATCTTGAATTTTCGAAGGAAGTCCTCGAATGTAATGTTCTATCAGACGGTAGGTTGGAGTGAATAAGTTTGGAACCATTTGGTTCAACTCCAAAACCTTTTGTTGTAAGTAGAGTGATCACCATCTTTTTGCTTCAGGGCATGAAATTCATCTTCCAATTTCTTAATTTCACTCCTAGGACAGAATCGCCTAGTCATGATTTCCCTTAACTCCTCCCAAGTTAAGGCCATCGCATCTTCCGTTCCCCTCTTTCCCTTCTCGGTATTCCACCAAGTGAGAGCTACACCAAGTAGTTTCCCGGTGGCATAACGAACTTTGCGATCCTCAGGACAATCGCAGTTTAAGAAAACGTTTTCCATCTCCTCGAACCAACGTAGGAGAGCAGTGACTCCCTCAGTCCCTTCGAATTTTGGGGGATCGCAGGACTTAAAATGTTTGTAGGTGCATTTGTTGGTAGGAGGGTTGTTGATAATCTGGTCCTGTTGTTGAGGAGGGTTAGTAGGATTTGCAGCAAGGGCTTGTTGTACTTGTACTACTATGTCAGGTAATATCGTGGCCATTTGATTGGCGATATGAGTGGCCAAACGTTCCTGAGACTTTTCCGATTTCCTACTCCTTCGATGCGGTCTAGAAGACATCTACAGGATCATAAAATGAGAAGATTGTGAGTTTATGGTATCTTTTAAGGTGTCATGTGTCTTTAAGAAAATGAAAATAACATAAATATCAATAATGCAACTACATCCGAAGGATGTCTTGGGTTCGCTCATGTTGGGCCTCAAATGTCCCCCATACCTTCACCTATATAGTCATGTGGGCCCCCATGGCTATTGGCTTGGTAGGATTCACATTAGTATTGGCAATTTAACACTCGCATCCCCCGAATGCTAACCACAAAATATGTTCATGAGATGTTTGGTCGGAACGTGTCCAGGTGTAGACACAATGACAACTCAAAGTGGGATTAGCTCTCACGACGTTTGGTATAGCATGCTTTGGCCTAATAAGTATTTCGTACTCTCATCGTTACCCCAGGTAGGCAAACTGGTCCTTTATTTTGGATTTATACGAATGCCAGCCTAGACAGGACGTTTCGACTACCGGTACTAGTACCCTTCCAGTTACTACATGCCCGTCATGAGAACTCACTTTGATGAGATTTGAAAACACGAAAATCGTTGTAAAATCAATCATGAAGTGGTGTGTGCTTGCATGGATGTGATATATTATGATCATACGATTTCATGATAGGCATTATTTGATAATACATACTTATGAACATGCTTGAACAAATATCAAATGTAACATTTAACATAAACATATAAACATCATGAAATTTGGCATATAACACACAAAATTCTTATAAGTTTCTAATTGACTATAGTATAGGCTCTAAGGGTCTAATAACCTATCCTATATCCCTATAGTCATGGCTCTGATACCAATCTGTCACACCCCGACCCGCAACGGAAATAAGAATCGGGGCATAATTGGGTTATCACCAAAGCACATGACATTTACTATTATGTTTCATAATTAAATGAAGTCAAAGTTACATTTCTCAAACATTCAAACATGTTCATTCATTACAAAGGAAAATAACCAAACAGAATAATCCAAATACTAAATCGTTTTATTTCTTCTAATCCAGGTCCTACGTGTTCCTAGCTGCTGCTGGTTCACCTGTATCATGTGTAAAATGGGAGGTTTTTGGGTCAACATAAGTTGGCGAGTGAACCTTATAGATAAACATTTAATAATGAATTTCTGGTTAGTTTATCAATAAAATATTGTGCATAATCATAAAAGAGCATATGTATGAAATCAAGCAATGGCAACATCAGTTACAATTATAACATACATTAACAATCGATAGCATACATGAACATACCAACATCATATGATAATTAACATAAATGAACTGTGAGATCAAGGCTCAATCAAACGGAGCCGATCGTATTGCATGAACTGAAAATGTAAATTGAACTGTGCACTCAAGGCTCAATCAAACGGAGCCGAGCGTATTGCATGTATTGAAATGTAAATAAAATGTCCGATCAAGGCTCAATCAAACGGAGCCGATCGTGCGGGCACGCCCTGATCAACCGCATAATAAAATGGGGATCAAACTCAACCTCGAGGGATGGGGAGCTACGGCCTCAGCAATTGCATGTACTGAAATAAATATTTGCAAACAGTAATAACTACTTATCAGCAACAACTAACACACATGTCATGATATGGTATATGCACAATAATTTAGTTATAATAAGTAAATGAACAAGACACATGATACACCCCAAAAACGTGATTAAAACGGGGAATTTGAAGGGTTCACTCACATTGGGTGCGTTGGATTTGAGTTGGTGAGATGCGCACGATTTAGACGAAGCGAGTCAACGCGGAATCACTAACCTAAAGGATAATAGGAAAAATATATTAAATGGATGAATTTTATTAAAGATTTTAATGGGATTTTTAGATATATTTCTGTGAGTTTATGGCTATTTTCTATCCTTAAAAATGTTATTTTTAAGTATTTTTAATTGATTTTTAATTCAAATTAAACAAATAAATATTTAAAAAAAATAATATTTTTTTTACTGTTTGACCGTTGACCGTTTCGGTCAGCGGTAAATACTTGCGCTGAGCGGGATTCGAACCGGTGACCTTCCGTTCACGCGCACGTAGCTCTACCAACTGAGCTACGTGACTAACCCGTTAGAAACCCAGTTTTAATTATATTTATACACTTATTCGAATTTACCGAAAATTCCTTTATTTTGCAAAACGTTTTAATCTCATTGAATCGGTGTTTGTGACGGGACTCGATCGCGCAACGTGTAGTTTGTTTTGCACACAGTCCACCGCTGGACTGTGTGTCTAACCCGGTTATATTCTCGATTTGTATTATACTTAACAACTACTCGTTTCAACCCGGTTAGTTCATGAATAAAAAGAGGAATGTTTTATTACGCAGAGTGTGTGTAGTAAGGATCGAACTCGGGACTCGTATATAAACTTTGCACACAGTCCACCGCTGGACTGTGTGTCTAACCCGTTAAATATCCGAATTATAATTACTCTTATATTCTGAATCAAGTTCATCTTCTTCATCGGATTAAACTGTCAGCGTATTTCAACTGGTTAAGATTAATTTTGCGACTTTCAAAGATCTTAAACACTAATAGTAATTCAATAGTAAAGAATGGAAAGAGTTTAAAGAACAGGATTTACCGATTGGAGATAAACACAGAAATCCGGCGAAAGTTTCGTCGGTACAGAAATTGAGCTCCGACTGTTGATACAATTTAACAGTGTGGATCGATTATTTATAGAACTAAACCATCTAAACAAGGTTTAAATGAAGTGTAGGATGCCTTACCCTTTCACAGTGAATTTCCGGCAATTTCAGAAACTTTCCGGCGAGGGTGGGATTTCCGATAAATGTTGGCTAAGATTGATTCTGTTGATGGGATTGTGTTAGAGATTGACTAATCACACGTTTTAAACAAAGAGAGTCGAAGAATTTACCGTGTAAATGCAAGTCCCGGTTTTCCGGTGAGTTGCAGAAAATCTCCGGCGATCGAAATCAGAGGGTCTTACAGTTCAGATTCTTGACGAAAATGAAATTGAGTGTTATTGTGATGGTTAGGAATCGCACAAATGATCAGGACATGGATTTAATTAGAGTTTGGTATATTTTCGGTTTCAAATACCGGAAGTGATGAGGACTTAAGTTCAATCAATTAGGACTTAATTAGAAACCGATATTCATCGGTTATGAGCTAATCAAACGAAGTCGAAAGGATTCAGCGTTCGGATTGCCGATTTCCGTTATTCAGATATCACCAACCGTTAATTCATGTTTGTGTATAAAACTCAATTGTTTTCCTAATGTCAACAGAAAACAATTGGTGGCGGAGTGGTTTGAAGACGGAAAGATAAGTTGTTGAAGTGATTCAGCTGACCCGGGTTCGAATCCGGTCAGCTGCAAATGTTTTTTTTTTATTTTATTTTAACTTTTTATCCAATTTAATTTTTATAGTTTAGTTTATATATTAATTATGTAACGTTTAAACTCAAAATACTCATAAATACTTAATGTAATTTCATAACTTGGTATTTGATTACAAAACGGAGCGGGTTTTGGAGACCCGATTTATACAAATGTTACAAGCGTCATGGCTGACAGATCATCTTTTCAGGGTCCTCGATCAGGGATTCGACGCGTTGTTGTCGGACCTCAGGTCGACGGACAAATAGTTGAGGATTCTTCCGGCGAAGCTAATGCTCAGTATGATCCTAATCATGCGAGTATTCCTGTAACGCCGGCGGCTCCTCAGGTTGATGTTACGTCGATTTTACCACTTGGAGAAACTCCATTATCGTGGTTAATCAAATCTCAAGCGACTCTAAACGCTATGTATGCTCAGTTATGCGCCCAAACCGTAACTTCAGCTTTTCAAGCTCCGGTTAATGCTCCTCAGGTCCGTGCTTCGCCGGCACCTCGAGTTTTGAGTTATAATACTCAAAGTCATGCTCGTTCCCTTTCGCGCATGCCTGAAGATGGAACAGAGATGTATTCTAAAACTAGGAATGATCCTGTTTATTCTGGTAATAGAAGGCAAGAAGACAACGTTCAGCGTCGCGCATCTGTCCACTCTCGTTTGGGCCCGCGGTCTTCGCAGAAACGGGACACCCAACACGAATGGAACATTAAACATAAAACATATAAACATCATGAATTTTGCATTTAACACACAAAAATCTTAAAAATTTCTAATCAACTATAGTATAGGCTCTAAGGGTCTAATAACCTATCCTATATCCCTATAGTCATGGCTCTGATACCAATCTGTCACACCCCGACCCGCAGCGGAATAAGAGTCGGGGCATAA
Organism: Scalesia atractyloides; assembly: GCA_947069175.1. Lineage (NCBI taxonomy): Eukaryota > Viridiplantae > Streptophyta > Magnoliopsida > Asterales > Asteraceae > Scalesia > Scalesia atractyloides. Next base: position 16,068,774 of record CAMTDV010000014.1, on the reverse strand, counting down.
TTGGGTTATCACCAAAGCTCATGATATTTACTAATATGTTTCATATTTATTAAAGTCAAAATTACATTCTCAATAATCTAAACATGTCCATACAAATACAAAGAAAAATAACCAACTAAACAATTCCAAGCTCTAAATCATTTTATTCTTCTAGACCAATCCTATGTGTTTCTTGCTGCAGCTGGTTCACCAGTATCTTGTGTAAAAATGGGGGTTTTGGGGTCAACATAAGTTGGCGAGTGAACCTTGTTAGATAAACATTTATTATTGATTTTCTTGTTATTTTATCAAGGAAAAATTATGCAATAATCATAAGTGAGCAAATGTAAATAATCAAACAGTAGCAATAACAACCACAAACTATAACATACAATAACATATCAACTTGCATAAATATATAACATGAATGAAACTGTGCGATCAAGGCTCAATCAAACGGAGCCGATCGTATTGCATGTACTGAAAATGATAAATGTCTGTGCGATCAAGGCTCAATCAAACGGAGCCGATCGTATGTTGGCACGCCAGGTTCACGCTCATAATGTAATGGGGAACATGCTCAACGCTCATAATGTAATGGGGAGCGGCGGCCTATGAACTTGCATGTACTGAAAATAATAAATTAAATCTAACAATAACCACACAAACAGTTGAAACAAGCTGAATACACATTTGTTCATGATATGATGTATGCACAATGATTTAAATATAATAAAAGGCAAGACACATGATACACCCCAAAAACGTGATTAAAACGGGGAATTTGTAAAGATTCACTCACATTGGGTGCGTTTGGTTGGAGATGATGAGATGCGCACGAGTTGGAAGGATTGAACAACGAGTATTAACTAACCTAAATAATAACGGAAGATATAGTAAATGAGTGGATTTTATTAATAATTTTAATAGGATTTTTAGATATATTTTTGTGAGTTTAAGGCTATTTCCTATCTTTAAAAACATTATTTTTAAGTATTTTTAATTGATTTTTAAATTAAATTAAATAAATAAAAATATAAAAATATGTTGACTTTTGCGTTGACCGTTGACTATTGACTTTGACTTGTTGACCGGTTTTATTGTGTAAATGCATGCGCCTGGCAGGACTCGAACCCGAGACCTCCCGTTCGCGTGCACGCAGCTCTACCAACTGAGCTGCGTGTCTAACCTGAAATAATTCTGTTTTTAATTATATATATATACTAACTCAGTTTATTCAAAATTCTTTTATTTTCAAAAATGTTTTAAATCATCGGACCGGTGCCATTAACAGGTCTCGAACCCGAGACCTGTGCTTTAATGTTACACACAGTCCACCGCTGGACTGTGTGTCTAACTTGGTTAATATATAGATTTTTATTATACTTAACATCTAATGTAAGTTCATCCGGTTTAGCTAGAAAAATAACATTTTAATTACAGAGGGTGTGTGTATGTATCAAGGATCAAACTCGCGGCGTGTGATATGTGTGTGCACACAGTCCACCGCTGGACTATGTGTCTAACCCGTTTATAATACCGATTTTAATTAATCTTATAACGTTAACACACTTCATCTTCTTCGCAAATTTTACAGTCATCAATTTACTCAACTGTTTCTTGTTTTAAAACGATTAACAACATTCATAAGACTAAAATGAAATGACAGAGACGGTGTTGGAAGTAAACATACCGGAGGAATGATTTATCACAGAATTCCGGCAAGGCGTCGGCTCTGTTTTTATGAACCTCAACTGAGCGAACACATTAACCGTTTTGATTAGCTAACCGTGGAATTGAAGTACTAAACAAGAGTTATCAGAAGGTTTGAATGTCTATACCGTTTTACAGCTGAAGATAAGGATTTTCAGAAGTTTTCCGGCGAGAGCTGAATATTCCGGCTATGTCGTCTGGGATTGATTCTGATTGTTGGTTTGAAGTTAGTAACAGTCTAACAACGGATTGAAACAGAAATAGTCGAAGTATTTACCGTATTAATGAAGGTCTCGGTTTTCCGGTGACTTGCAGAGATTTTCCGGCGAGTTCAAAAAGCTTTTCTGACGAACTGGATGTGTAGCGAAAGTGAAATGGCAGGTTATGCGAATGATTTTGTGTAGAGAGAGGAAGCAATTGTTGGCGTAATTCAGAAGTTGAATATCTTCGGTTATAAAACCGAACATCACCAAAATTTAAGTTTATTCAAGGCTGAATTGATTAGGATCGTCGGTGCATCAGTTATTAACCAGAATCCGCGATCACTCAAACATTTTGGACGGTTGAAAAGCCGATTACGGTTTCAGTTTGGCGCAACCGGTTGATTCATGGTTGTTCATAAATTTTAATTGTTCCCTAAAACTTACAAAAACATCAAGTGGCGGAGTGGTGGAATGTGTGTGTGTTAAGACTTTGGGGTTCAACCCGGCTGACCCGGGTTCGAGTCCCGGCAGCCTCATTTTCTTTTTAATTATTTTATTTTTACTTTTTATCAATTATAACTTTTATAATTTAGTTTGTTTATTAATTATGCATCATTAACAATTTAAAATGGACATAAATACGCAACGAGACATTTATAACTTGATATTCGATTACAAACGGAGCGGGTTTGGAAAACCCGTTTTTGACAAATGTTACAGTATCCCCTGCTTTTAGGAATTTCGTCCCGAAATTTAAGTAGTAGTAGGAAAAAGATGCGGGTATTTTTCGCGCATTGAGTCTTCACGTTCCCAAGTAAACTCAGGTCCCCGTTTTGACTCCCAGCGTACCCTAACAATTGGAATGCGACTTCGTCGTAGAAGTTTTTCTCCGAAGTCCATGATCTCTACAGGTCTTTCAACAAAATGCATAGATTCATCAATCTGAATATCTTCCAGAGGAATATGGAGGTTTTCATCAGCGAGGCACTTCTTCAAGTTTGATACGTGGAATGAGGGATGAATCCTGTTGAGTTCTTCTGGTAGATCAAGCTTGTATGCTACAGGTCCTACTCTTTCGAGTATCTTGAAAGGTCCTACGTAGCGTGGTGCTAGCTTGCCTTTTTGACCAAAACGAACTACTCCCTTCCACGGTGATACTTTTAAAAGTACATGATCACCAATGTTAAACTCCAAAGGCTTCCGTCGTTTATCTGCATAACTCTTTTGACGACTTTGAGCCGCTAGAAGATTGTTTCGAATTTGATGGATCTTGTCTGTGGTTTCTTGAATCAATTCTGGACCAGTGATTTGAGCTTCCCCAATTTCGTGCCAACATACTGGAGATCGGCACTTACGACCATATAAAGCTTCAAAAGGTGCCATGCCGATGCTTGAATGATAGCTGTTGTTGTACGAAAATTAAACTAATGGTAGATGAGCGTCCCAATTTCCCTTGAAGTCTATGACACATGCTCGAAGCATATCTTCAAGAGTTTGAATGGTGCATTCAGATTGTCCATCAGTTTGAGGATGATAGGCGGTACTGAGATCTAATCGCGTACCCAAAGCGGCTTGTACTGCTTGCCATGTTCGTGAAGTGAAACGACCATCACGATCTGAAATAATGCTTAACGGTACACCATGTCGGCTTACGATTTCGCTGATATAAATACGAGCTAGCTTTTCGTTCTTGAAATCTTCGCGGATAGGAATAAAGTGAGCTGATTTTGTAAGTCGGTCAATGATTACCCATATAGTGTCATACCCACCAGAAGTGCGAGGTAACCCGGTAATGAAGTCCATGGTTATGTTTTCCCACTTCCATACAGGTATTTCAGGTTGGACCAGAAGTCCTGAGCGTCTTTGGTGTTCAGCTTTCACCTTGGAACATGTAAGGCACTTAGAAACAAAAACAGCAATATCCTTTTTCATTCCAGGCCACCAATATGTGTATCGAAGGTCTTGATACATCTTATCGGCTCCTGGGTTTATAGAGTATCGTGTTTTGTGAGCCTCATTCATAAGAATTTCACGAAGATTGTTGTGGTCAGGAATCCATATGCGATCTAGATAGTACAGAATACCGTCAGATTTAGTTTCAATTTTAAGTTCAGCTCCACAGGACAGCTCCTTTCGTACATCAACCTCCGTTACTGAAACATGTTGGGCTTCTCGAATTTGATCTTTAATGTCAGTTATGATTTGCGAACATAGAAGACGAATGGAGTTCGCATGACCCTTTCGACTGAGTGCATCAGCCACCACATTTGCTTTGCCAGGGTGGTACCGAATTTCACAGTCGTAGTCATTTAGAAGTTCGACCCATCTTCGTTGCCTCATATTTAACTCTTTTTGATTGAAGATATGTTGAAGACTCTTGTGGTCAGTGTATATTTCACACTTAGTACCGTAGAGATAATGTCTCCATATCTTAAGAGCGAACACAACGGCTCCAAGTTCTAGGTCATGGGTGGTGTAGTTCTTCTCATGAATCTTGAGTTGTCTCGAAGCATAAGCTATAACCTTTCCTCTTTGCATTAGGACACAGCCTAATCCTTGCCCTGACGCGTCGCAATTAACCACGAAATCATCACAACCTTCAGGCAGAGTGAGGATTGGTGCATCACAGAGTTTTTGTTTAAGGGTTTGGAAGGCTTCTTCTTGCTTGGGTCCCCATATGAAAGGTTTTCCCTTATGAGTTAAAGCCGTGAGTGGTACAGCAATGCGTGAGAAGTTTGAAATGAAACGACGATAATAACCAGCCAAACCAAGAAAAGATCTTACTTCAGTTGGTGTACGTGGCGCTTGCCATTCTTGTACCGCTTTGATCTTTGAGGGGTCGACATGTATTTCCTTGTCATTGACTACATGCCCAAGGAATTGTACCTCTTTTAACCAGAATTCGCATTTGGAGAATTTGGCGTAAAGCTTTTCACTCTCTAGGAGTGTAAGGATGAGTCGAAAATGACGCTCATGATCAGACTTAGACTTTGAATAAATGAGAATGTCGTCGATGAAGACTATAACAAAACGATCGAGATAAGGTTTGCAGACTCTGTTCATTAGATCCATGAAGACAGCTGAGCGTTGGTTAAACCAAATGGCATGACCATGAATTCATAATGACCATAACGAGTTCGGAAAGCGGTCTTTGGGACGTCTTCTTCATGTACTCTAAGTTGATGATAACCAGATCGAAGGTCGATTTTTGAAAAGCAGCTGGCACCTTGAAGTTGGTCAAGAAGATCATCAATGCGAGGTAATGGATAGCGATTCTTGATTGTTAACTTGTTGAGTTCTCTGTAGTCGATGCACATGCGAAACGATCCATCCTTCTTCTTCACAAAAAGGACAGGTGCACCCCAAGGCGAGGAGCTAGGACGTATGAATCCTTTGTCAGTCAACTCTTGCAGTTGACTGGCTAGCTCTTGCATTTCAGAGGGGGCTAACCTATAAGGAGACTTTGCAACTGGTGTAGCACCAGGTATGAGATCAATACGGAATTCGACTTCTCTTACTGGAGGAAGTCCTGAAATGTTGTCAGGAAAAACTTGCGGGAAATCTTTTACTACTGGGATGTCTTCAAGTTTCTTCTCCATAGTTCCCTTTTTGACGACATGGGTTAAGAATGCGACATAATTCTTGCGAAGATATTTTCGAGCTTGAAGACAGGACATTAACCTGAGCCCTTTCGACGAGGTTTCTCAAAAGATTCGTAAAGTCTGACCGTTTGGAAGAGGAATGCGTATAAACTTTTAGAGGCATACAACTTCTGCCTGATTTTGACTGAGCCAGTCCATACCAATTATAATGTCAAAGCTTCCCAACTTCATTGGAATGAGGTCAACTAGAAAATTGTGATCGTTTAGAGTAAGAGTACAATTGCGTATAATGGAGTTCAATGAGACTGGTTTCCCGTCAGCAACTTCTACTGTTATGGATTCCATGAGCTTATCACGATTTTGGTTTAAGATGGGTTCAAACTCTAAGGACACAAAACTTTTATCCGCGCCAGTATCAAACAACATGGATGCATATCTACCATTGATAAGGAACGTACCGTTAACCACATTGCCGTCAGCTCTAGCCTGATTAGCGTTGATGTTGAAAGCTCTTCCTCTTGCAGGTGGAGGATCTTGGTTCGCTTGATTCACCGGATTGGCTTGGGCTTGAGCATGAATAATGTTCACCAACCTTGGACAAGTGTTTCTAAAATGGCTTGGGTCTCCACAATTGTAGCAAGCCCGCATAGGTTGTACCATGGGATAGTTGGGTTGGTAGTATGTTTGGGATAAATGTTGGGTAGGTGGTAATAGTAGGGGTTGTTGGGCTTGACCCATTATTTGTTGGTGGGTTTGGGTTGAAGGCTGGTGGCGGTTCGTTCGCTGAGGCATGCAACAGGTTTGAACAGTATGACCTGCGCGACCACAGCCGGTGCAATGTTGGCAGGGATGATCAGGAAAATGGTGGTATTGGCAACGGTTGCATTTTGGTAACGGGCCAGAGTATGGTCTTTTGTATGGTGCAGGTGAAGGGGCAACTTGGGTAATGGGTGCAGCAGGAATAGGGAAATTGGTTTGTGTAACAGCGAAGTTTCTGGTGTTACGCTTCCTCTTGTTAGCAAACTTAGAGGAGGAGGTGGAATGGTTTGATGTTTGGCCCTCAATGGGGCTTTCTTCTTCTCCTCTTTAAACTTACCGTTGCGAATTCGATTCTCGGTCAGTTCAGTCGCTAGTTCCATAGCAGCTTCAAGTGTTGCTGGCGAAGTGCTGAGGACTGAATCTTGAATTTTCGAGGGAAGACCTCGAATATAATGCTCGATTAAGCGATAAACTGGGGTAAACAAATTAGGGACCATTTGGTTCAACTCTAAGAACCTCTTGTTGTAGGAAGTATGATCTCCCTCCTTTTGCTTCAAAGAATGAAATTCGTCCTCTAGCTTCTTAATCTCACTTCTAGGACATAATCGCCTCGTCATGATTTCCCTTAACTCCTCCCACGTTAAGGCCATTGTATCATCAATTCCCCTCTTCCCCTTTTCAGTATTCCACCAGGTGAGAGCTACCCCAAATAGTCTCCAGGTTGCGCATCGTACCTTGCGATCCTCTGGACAATCGCAGTTGAGGAAGGTGTTTTCCATTTCCTCAAACCAGTGGATGAGAGCAGTGACACCTTCGGTCCCTTCAAATTTAGGAGGATCGCAAGACTTGAAATGTTTATATGAGCACTTGCTGGTAGGAGGGTTGCCGATGTTCTGGTCATCTTGCTGGGGAGGATTAGTGGGATTTGTGGCGAGAGCCTGTTGTACTTGAACCACAATGTCAGAGAGCACCGCGGCCATTTGTTTCGCGATTTGTGCGGCCAAGCGTTCGTGAGGCCTTCCTGATCTTTTACCCCTCGTTGTTGTCTAGCCGACATCTACAGGAACATACATAAGAAGATTGTGAGTTTATGGAGTCTTTTTAGGTGTCATGTGTCTTAAAGAAAATGAAAATAACATAAATATCAATAATGCAACTACATCCATAGGATGTCTTGGGTTTGCTCATGTTGGGCCTCAAATGTCTCCCATACCTTCACCTGTATAGTCATGTGGGCCCCCATGACTATTGGCTTGGTAGGATTCACATTAGTATTGGCGATTTAACACTCGCATCACCCGAATGCAAACCACAAAATATGTTTACGAGATGTATGGTCGGAATGTGTCCAGGTGTAGACACAGTGACAACTCAAAGTGGGGTTAGCTCACACGACGTTTGGTATAGCATGCTTTGGCCTAATAGGTACTTCGTACTCTCATCGTTAGTCCCCAGGTAGGCAAACTGGTCCTTTATTTTGGATTTATACGAATGCCAGCCTAGACAGGACGTTCCGACTATCGGTACTTGTACCCTTCCAGTTACTACATGCCCGTCATGAGAACTCACTTTGATGTGATTTGAAAATACAAAAATCGTTGTAAAAACAATCATGATAATGATGTGATGTGTGCTTTCATTGGTATGATATGTTATGAGAATATGATTCATGATAGGCATTATATACTAATATGTACTTATGAACATGCTTGCATAACATTGAATGTAACATTAAACATAAAACATATAAACATCATGAATTTTGCATTTAACACATAAAAATCTTAAAAATTTCTAATCAACTATAGTATAGGCTCTAAGGGTCTAATAACCTATCCTATATCCCTATAGTCATGGCTCTGATACCAATCTGTCACACCCCGACCCGCAGCGGAATAAGAGTCGGGGCATAATTGGGTTATCACCAAAGCTCATGATATTTACTAATATGTTTCATATTTATTAAAGTCAAAATTACATTCTCAATAATCCAAACATGTCCATACAAATACAAAGAAAAATAACCAACTAAACAATTCCAAGCTCTAAATCATTTTATTCTTCTAGACCAATCCTATGTGTTTCTTGCTGCAGCTGGTTCACCAGTATCATGTGTAAAAATTGGGGTTTTGGGGTCAACATAAGTTGGCGAGTGAACCTTGTTAGATAAACATTTATTATTGATTTTCTTGTTATTTTATCAAGGAAAAATTATGCAATAATCATAAGTGAGCAAATGTAAATAATCAAACAGTAGCAATAACAACCACAAACTATAACATACAATAACATATCAACTTGCATAAATATATAACATGAATGAAACTGTGCGATCAAGGCTCAATCAAACGGAGCCGATCGTATTGCATGTACTGAAAATGATAAATGTCTGTGCGATCAAGGCTCAATCAAACGGAGCCCATCGTATGTTGGCACGCCAGGTTCACGCTCATAATGTAATGGGGAACATGCTCAACGCTCATAATGTAATGGGGAGCGGCGGCCTATGAACTTGCATGTACTGAAAATAATAAATTAAATCTAACAATAACCACACAAACAGTTGAAACAAGCTGAATACACATTTGTTCATGATATGATGTATGCACAATGATTTAAATATAATAAATGGCAAGACACATGATACACCCCAAAAACGTGATTAAAACGGGGAATTTGTAAAGATTCACTCACATTGGGTGCGTTTGGTTGGAGATGATGAGATGCGCACGAGTTGGAAGGATTGAACAACGAGTATTAACTAACCTAAATAATAACGGAAGATATAGTAAATGAGTGGATTTTATTAATAATTTTAATAGGATTTTTAGATATATTTTTGTGAGTTTAAGGCTATTTCCTATCTTTAAAAACATTATTTTTAAGTATTTTTAATTGATTTTTAAATTAAATTAAATAAATAAAAATATAAAAATATGTTGACTTTTGCGTTGACCGTTGACTATTGACTTTGACTTGTTGACCGGTTTTATTGTGTAAATGCATGCGCCGGGCAGGACTCGAACCCGAGACCTCCCGTTCGCGTGCACGCAGCTCTACCAACTGAGCTGCGTGTCTAACCTGAAATAATTATGTTTTTAATTATATTTATATACTAACTCAGTTTATTCAAAATTCTTTTATTTTCAAAAATGTTTTAAATCATCGGACCGGTGCCATTAACAGGTCTCGAACCCGGGACCTGTGCTTTAACGTTACACACAGTCCACCGCTGGACTGTGTGTCTAACTTGGTTAATATATAGATTTTTATTATACTTAACATCTAATGTAAGTTCATCCGGTTCAGTTAGAAAAATAACATTTTAATTACAGAGGGTGTGTGTATGTATCAAGGATTGAACTCGCGGCGTGTGATATGTGTGTGCACACAGTCCACCGCTGGACTGTGTGTCTAACCCGTTTATAATACCGATTTTAATTAATCTTATAACGTTAACACACTTCATCTTCTTCGCAAATTTTACAGTCAGCAATTTACTCAACTGTTTCTTGTTTTAAAACGATTAACAACATTCATAAGACTAAAATGAAATGACAGAGACGGTGTTGGAAGTAAACATACCGGAGGAATGATTTATCACAGAATTCCGGCAAGGCGTCGGCTCTGTTTTTATGAACCTCAACTGAGCGAACACAGTAACCGTTTTGATTAGCTAACCGTGGAATTGAAGTACTAAACAAGAGTTATCAGAAGGTTTGAATGTCTATACCGTTTTACAGCTGAAGATAAGGATTTTCAGAAGTTTTCAGGCGAGAGCTGAATATTCCGGCTATGTCGTCTGGGATTGATTCTGATTGTTGGTTTGAAGTTAGTAACAGTCTAACAACGGATTGAAACAGAAATAGTCGAAGTATTTACCGTATTAATGAAGGTCTCGGTTTTCCGGTGACTTGCAGAGATTTTCCGGCGAGTTCAAAAAGCTTTTCTGACGAACTGGATGTGTAGCGAAAGTGAAATGGCAGGTTATGCCAATGATTTTGTGTAGAGAGAGGAAGCAATTGTTGGCGTAATTCAGAAGTTGAATATCTTCAGTTATAAAACCGAACATCACCAAAATTTAAGTTAATTCAAGGCTGAATTGATTAGGATCGTCGGTGCATCGGTTATTAACCAGAATCCGCGATCACTCAAACATTTTGGACGGTTGAAAAGCCGATTACGGGTTCAGTTTGGCGCAACCGGTTGATTCATGGTTGTTCATAAATTTTAATTGTTCCCTAAAACTTACAAAAACATCAAGTGGCGGAGTGGTGGAATGTGTGTGTGTTAAGACTTTGGGGTTCAACCCGGCTGACCCGGGTTCGAGTCCCGGCAGCCTCATTTTCTTTTTAATTATTTTATTTTTACTTTTTATCAATTATAACTTTTATAATTTAGTTTGTTTATTAATTATGCATCATTAACAATTTAAAATGGACATAAATATGCAACGAGATATTTATAACTTGATATTCGATTACAAACGGAGCGGGTTTGGAAAACCCGTTTTTGACAAATGTTACATTTTTCGCACGAAGAAGGGCATTTTTTGTTATACCAAGATGCCTTTTGGTCTCCGCAATGCGGGAGCTACTTATCAAAGATTGATGGATATAGTGTTTGGAGATGACATCGGGAAAACTGTGGAAGTCTACATTGATGATTTGGTCGTTATGAATAATTCAGAAGACACTATGCTAGACAACATCCAACGAACTTTTGATTCTCTGCGCGAGGTAAATCTAATGTTAAATCCCAGCAAATGCTCCTTCGGCATGGAGGAGGGCAAATTTTTGGGTTTCATCGTCACCAAAAACGATTTCAAAGTTAATCCCGAGAAGGTCAAGGCAATACAAAAAATGTCTTCTCCTACTACCATCAAATAGATGCAACGTTTGGCTGGAAGGTTAGCTGCTAAACCGCTTCCTCGCCAATCATGCTGCAAAATCTTATCCATTTATCGAACCTTGCGCAATTGTACGAAGAGCAAAGAGTTCGCATGGACTCCTGAAGCTGCTCAAGCTTTCCAGCAGATGAAAGATTGTTTAGTTCAACTTCCCACACTTACTGCTCCTCGAGAAAAAGAACCCATGGTCTTATATCTTTCTGCATCTGAGGTAGCAGTAGGTGTTGTCTTGTTGGTAGAACGCGAAGGGGTCCAGTCTCCAATTTATTATTTCAGCAAGATGTTGAACGATCGAGAGACAAGGTATTAAATCATGGAGAAATTAGTTTTAGCATTGGTCCATGCTTCGCGCAGGCTGCGAAGATACTTTTCAGGACATGTTATTACAGTTTTAACAAACTTTTACATTGGCCAAATCTTGGCCAAACCAGACGTTTCTGGACGACTTGCGAAATGGGCAATAGAATTGGGAGGTTATAACATCTGTTATAAACCTAGACCAGCTATCAAAGGCCAAGTTTTGGCAGATTTCATCGCTGAAATTTCTGCTGATAAGCTTGAAGAATGCCAAGCAATCCGAAACCCAGTCCCAGTCATCGACAACAGAGCCTGGAAATTGTTTACAGATGGCGCATCAAACAGTGATGGGGCTGGAGCAGGTCTTCGATTAATGAGTCCAGAGGGAGCAGAATTCACATATGCAATTCGATTGGATTTTAAAAGCACCAACAACGAGGCCGAATATGAAGCTTTCCTAGCAGGCTTACGCCTCGCTATCAAAATGGGCGCAACAAATTTAGAAGCCCATGTTGATTCATTACTAGTTGCTGAGCAAGTAATTGGAACGTACGATAAAAAGGGAGATATCATAGCTTTATACCTGGCGCAAGCCAAGGCTCTTAATGCACAGTTCCAACAATGTAAAGTCACACACGTCAAGCAAAGTGAAAACAAACATGCTGATGCTTTAAGTAAACTCACAGCAACTAGTTTCAAACATTTGGCTAAGGAAGTTTGCATCGAGGTCTTAAGTAATCCATCAGTTCCCCTCAGACAAGTAACAATGGTCGAAGTAGGAGATCCATCACGGATGTCTCCAATAATAATGTATTTGTTACATGGTTCTTTACCAGAAGATAAAGCGCAAGCACGTAAGTTATGATGCAAAGCCCTCAATTACGAAATGATTGACGGTATTCTTTACCGACGCTCTTACATGGGTCCTTCACTCCGCTGCGTTAACAAACATGATGCGTAATACCTGATCATGGAGGTTCATGAGGGGCTATGCGGTATACATTCTGGGCCGCGCATGGTAGTAGCCAAAGTGAAAAGCGCAGGGAATTATTGGCCCGGAATGTACGTTGACGCGGTGGAGATCTTGCGCAAATGCATGTCCTGCCAAAGGCATGCCCTTAAAACGTTGCGCCCAAAGAATCCTTTGGTACCCGTCACAACAGCTTGGCCATTTCAACAATGGGCCATTGGTTTAGTGGGACCATTTTGGTTTGTTGTTGCTGTTGGTTGTTGGTGCGTTTCGGGCAAACGTTGGTGAAATGGTTAGGATCGCCACAATTGTAGCATGTTCGACCAGGTGTAGCTTGGGTTTGGCGGTTTGGGTTAGGATTGGGTAAAAGGGCTTGGGTTTGCTGGTTCTGGGGTGGGCGACAGTAGTTGGAGAGGTGTCCCAACCTATTACAGTTGGCACATTTTCGGCATGAGGTGCCAACAGGGTGCTGGTAGTTGCAAGTGGTACACTGAGGATGAGGGCCAGTGTAACCACGTGCGGGTTAGTTGCTGTTTTGGGTAGTGGCGATGGCATTTAGGGGTGCAGCGTTAGGCGGAGTGACGACCGCGTTGTTTTGAGAAGAAGCCTTCCGCTACTTGTTCTTGTTGTGGGGTTTTTGGCTGGAGGGGTAGGTGATTCGGTGGTGTTGGCAACGGCTTGGTGCGCATGCTTCGTAGGGACCTTGTCGTAGGCCCCCTGAAGGATGCAGTTATGGTTGAGTTGGAGGGTTATGGCATAGGCTTCCTCGAGGGTTTTCGGGTTGGCTGTGGCTACATGGTTCATGATCACCGGTGAGAGGCAACGGATGAGCTTGGCGATTGACTTGGGAACAATATCGACTTGTCCAGGGCAAATGATACTTAACTGTTTGAAGCGTGCGATCAATCCTTCAGCGTCGCTCCCCTGTTGTGTAAGATTCCAGAACTCGTTTTCAAGTTTCTGGGTCTCGTGGGGAGGACAGAATTGCTCCTTCATGAGCTCCTTAAGCTCTTCCCAAGGCATCGCGTGGGCCGCTTCGTTGCCACGCTTGTTTCGCTCGGTGGTCCACCACTCGAGGGCTCTCTTGCGAAAGACCCCAGTGGCATTAAGGGTTCGGAGTTCCTCAGGGCAGCCGCCCTGAAGGAAGATAAGCTCCATTGAATCAAACCAATTAATCATGGCGGTAACACAGTCCATGCCTGTGAATTCCACTGGTTTACAAGCCATGAAATGCTTGAATTGGTAAGATGGTTTGGGGGTATCGGCTTTGGAATCAGCGGCGTGTATGGTGTGGATTTGGCTAACAATGTCGGGTATGATCTTAGCCATTTGCCCGGCCATTTGCTCCGAAACGAGCCCAATCAGTTCTTGCTTCGATATCGAGTCCTCGTTGTTGGATTCCTTCTGGGAATCCGTCTTCTTGGACTTCTTGAGGCGGTTCAACGAGTTACGGAAATGAGGCATCTAGAGGTTGTAAACAAGACAAAAGCATGAGACTTGATTGTAATAAAGAAAATAGGTTTTGTATGCATGAGTATGAATAAAGTTCACGTAAGTTTCACATAAGAAGCATTTGTTCATCAAGTATGGTTCACATAGTTTGCATGAGTACAACAAGTATAACACGTATACTCACGTATGCATACAAATAAGGAGTATAAATTTAGTTTGTTCACGAGTGTTTTTGATTGCGATAAACGTGCGAGTGTGTAACGGTTTGAAATGAACGAGGTAACAAGTATAAAATCACACAAAATTGAGATAACATAAAAGATAGGCTCACTAAAACATAGGATTGTTTCGGGTAGAGAAACGTCGACTATTCCAAAATGAATCGAAGATCCTTTCAAATTAGAGAAACGTGCTTTAGCCTATAGGTAAAAAGCTCTCGTCGAGAAGCGATTAACGGCATTTTACCCTTCCAGTTACTACACGTCTCTAACCGATCGAAAAGTCGAGACTTTGGCGAGATTGAAAATCAAGGAACGGGACTAGTTGACAAGGTGCGGGTTTCACCCCTAACTTGACAACATCGTACCCTAGGTGTGGTTTGTTTCTTACTTAACGAGGAGCAAATTCCGACTCGTTTGTAAGACCACTAGAGTATGAAACGGAAGTTTTCCATCAAGATGTGGATATCACTCCTAGCTTGATGGCGTAACTTCGTGAAAAATCGAATACGCGGAATGAGGGATTTCACCAAAAATTGTTGACCATTGGGTCTATCTTGGTGCAAATCGTCTCGTTTGCATTACGAGTGTCTTCAAGTGTATATTGTGTAAAATGCCTTAGGAAAGGCATGTTATAAACATTAGGACCAAAAAGATAAGGAAGAAGCAAGTAGGAAGAATAAAATTTTAAGCATGATATAGGAATGGTCAAATGGGACACTTAAACTATAGACTAGGTCGAACATGGCAATTCTAACTAATTCCCTATATTTATGGCTCTGATACCAATCTGTCACACCCCAACCGATGGCGGAAACATCGGGATGAGACGAAAACGAGATTGCTCATTGCTCACAACATTAATAAGTGACAATAATTAATTAAACCATATTTCATTTCATAAGAATTGTCAAATACATCAATGTAACAAAACAAAGAAACAACATAACATTTGCAAAGTCGTAACAAAATTGATACATCGACATTAAACCAAACGTCTAATTTGTGTGTATCTAGTCCTTGCTATATTGTTTTAATAGCATCATCTCCTTCAACATGTAACATGTTTTAAAATAATGTCAATGCGAAAGCAAAGGCGAGTACACAAGTTTAGGCATAGCATACGTATACGAATAAGTTTAAACAATCCTCATGGCAACCAAATCTATACAAGAGCAATATCAAGGCATGCAATGCTAATAATCAAACCCTTAACGCAATCACGATGTTTTAACATGACCTCACGAATAACACGATGGAGGTGGATGCGTGAATTCCTATAACGCTAAGCATGTCAAAGAAAGGCTAAAAATAGTTAATGACTAAAGCATAGCATAACGAATATCCAAGATAAGCATCAAGTATAAGATTCAAGTTTTCATGTATATGGGATCGTTTGTGTGTTTCATAAAGTTTAAGTGTTCGTGATTTTGTATATGGAAACATGTTACACCCGAAAAGTGTTATAAACAAAAGTGGGTCGAGTGTACTCACGGTTTTGCTAAGTCTTTTCTACACTTGACAATCCGTGAAGACGTTGGTTCGAGGATGACGCAGAATTATCCTACAAGAGGAAACGAGACGTATGAGTATAGAGTTTCAACGGGAGATTAGGAGTATTCGAGCATGATTAAAAATAAGTTTGATAAAGTATTATCATACGAAAGTATTCACTAAGATGTAATACTCGTTCTTGACACTATAGTAACTCTTACGAGTTGGATGTGATTTCATAGGCTCGGGACCTATTAGAATCGTGACAAGGAATTACATACTTTAGTGTTAAACTTAATAACTTGATAGTTGATTATAAGGTCATTATCAAGGTTTCAGTTTTAGGATTATAATATAGTTCCATATAGTTATATAATCATGTAGAAGGTGGGAGGATGAACCATCCACTTTGGAACCTCTTAGTATCATGTAAGTCAAGTAGGAGGTGGGAGGATAAACCATCCACTTTGAACCTCGGATTATGTTCACCACTACACAAGTTACCATTGGTAACAAGGAGGGTACAAGAACTATATACTATATAAGAATGTAAAGACAAGAATGATAAGGTGTCATCTAGATATCAAGTAGCCAAGTATTCAACAACCTGACGAGCACACGAGGACAATCGTCAACGGCTTTGTGGGATTGAGACACTTTAGGTCTAGCAAACTAGTTTGGGATCTTGATGAAAATAATCAAGTGATGTGTGGTCTCAAGTTAGGATAGCCCAAGCTTCCTTGTGGACACATATGAACAAGCATAATAGCTTGCATCACTTGTGAGCTTAATGCTCTTCAAAAACAGAAAGTTTAGGTGTTAAAACAGCCCTTAGTTCATGTTAACAAGCTTGGTTAGGCTTTACTAATCATAAGCTTGATTGTAAGCACAAGAACACAAGTTTGTTGAAGTTAAAACACAAGTTTGATAAAAGTTTAGACAAAACAGAAAGTTTGTGGACATTTTGGTGCATTTCCAGGTCTAGATTCTCTATGGAGAACCCTAGGAATTCAACCCAAAGTTTATCCAAACAAGTAGGAAAAAGAATGGAGTGATTTCGTTAAGAAATGAGTGAGTTACACTCACTTTAGTGAAGATGAGTAATTCTGCTCGAACTTGTAATTTTGCAGCTGATTTGGAAGGTTTTGAGAGAGATTTGAGGGAGATTAAAGTGTAAAAATGCTTGGATTAGAGGTGGTTTTTATAGGAATGAGCTAGGTTAGTTGTTAGGTGAGGTGGGTTATTAAGTGTTAAAAGTTGATAAAAACTCAAAAAACCAACCCAATCCCTGCCCTCCTTTGCGATCAGGTCTGACCCGGAAACAAAGCTTATATGCTTTGTGTTTCCGGGTTCTTCAGATGTGTGGCAAGTGGTGGAGTGGTGGAGCGCTTGGCTGTTGAACCGGAGGTCCCGGGTTCGAAACCCGCGGATCCCGGTTTTGGTATATTATTTATATATATTATTTTTATTAATTAAAACCCTTTAAACAATTTACCAAAAATGGCAAGATTAGACCTTGAAGTTAAGAATTCAAGAATTACAATTTAGACCTTGGACTTTATAAAAAAAAAATATATATATATATATATATATGTATTTATTAACCTTTAATCCTAAATGTTAATATATTTATAAAATAACATTTTAATTTTTGTAAAAATAAATTAATTAATTTTATTAACTAATTTAATTAATTAA
Organism: Scalesia atractyloides; assembly: GCA_947069175.1. Taxonomy (NCBI): domain Eukaryota; kingdom Viridiplantae; phylum Streptophyta; class Magnoliopsida; order Asterales; family Asteraceae; genus Scalesia; species Scalesia atractyloides. The sequence goes on along the minus strand of CAMTDV010000014.1, from coordinate 16,051,480 downwards.
TTTAATTAATTAACTTAATAAATGAATAGATAATTATATTTTCGTAACGAATTTAGTTTAATGATTACGAGTTTCACGTTTGGGTCTCGATTACGCATACATACCATGTTTGCAAGTTATCACACGTTTACGATTGAGAGTACCACGAATACGTTTACACGTTTAAAGTATGAACAAGTATAAGTGTAACATGACTATAATTAACATAATATTGTTAAAATACGAGTTTCTCATTACGATTCAAGTCTCGGTTTTCCACGTTTACAACGAAAGACGAATACAAGATACAACGCTTACTAAAAATAGAAGTACGATACAAAGTTTCCAAATATAGAAAGCATAGAAACGTTGGGCGTTACAGTCTCCCCTCCTTAGGAAATTTCGTCCCGAAATTGAGGAAGACATAGCGAAGAGATATGGATACTTAGTCTTCATATCACTTTCAAGTTCCCAAGTGAATTCGGCGCCACGTTTACCTTCCCATCAAACCTTGACAATAGGAATACGACTGCGCCTCAGTTGCTTGGTTCCTCGGTCCATGATTTCGACCGGTTTCTCCACGAAGTGCAAAGTATCATTGATTTGAAGATCTTCGAGTGGAACTTGGAGTCCTTCTTCAGCTAGACACTTTTTAAAATTTGAAACATGAAACACAGGATGCACGTTGCTGAGCGCTTGAGGTAGATCCAGTCGATACGCTACCTTGCCAATCCTTTCGAGAATCTTGAAATGACCCACATAGCGAGGAGCGAGTTTGCCTTTCTTACCAAAACGAAATACACCTTTCCAAGGTGCAACCTTGAGAAGTACGTGGTCACCTATGTTGAATTCCAAAGGTTTGCGTCTTTTATCAGCATAGCTCTTTTGTCGGCTTCGAGCTTTGAGCAAGTTGTCACGAATCTGTAGGATCTTGTCCGTCGTCTCTTGTATAAGTTCGGGACCGGTGAGTTGTACATCTCCGATCTCGTGCCAACAAATAGGCGAACGGCACTTGCGACCATACAGTGCTTCAAATGGAGCCATTTGAATACTTGCGTGATAGCTGTTGTTGTACGAGAATTCTACCAAGGGTAAGTGCAAATCCAGTTGCCGCCAAAATCGATTACGCATGATCGAAGCATATCCTCTAGAGTTTGAATAGTACGCTCGGTCTGACCGTCAGATTGAGGATGAAAAGCAGTGCTAAGATTCAAACGAGTGCCAAGGGCGGATTGGAAAGTTTGCCAAAGGCGAGAAGTGAAACGAGCATCGCGATCAGAAATAATATCAAGAGGAGTACCGTGACGACTAATGATTTCAGTCGTGTAGATACGAGCCAATTTCTCGACTTTGTAATCTTCACGAATGGCGAGGAAGTGAGCGGATTTCATCAGACGATCAACGATAACCCAAATGCTGTCGTGACCAGATGAGGAACAAGGCAATTTCGTGATGAAATCCATGGCTATGCTCTCCCATTTCCAGACAGGAATTTCTGGTTGTTCGAGCAAACCAGAGGGACGTTGATGTTCTGCCTTGAATTTGGAACACGTAAGGCATTTGGAGACGTAGAGAGCGATATCACGTTTCATTCAAAGCCACCAATAGGATGCGCGCAAGTCATGGTACATCTTATCAGCTCCAGGATGAACGGAGTATCGGGATTTGTGAGCTTCGTCCATCAAAGTAGTCTGAAGATTGAGATGATCGGGAATCCAAATGCGACTATGGTAGTAAAGAATACCATCAGGCTTAGCTTCGAGTGGGTTTTCGACTCCACAATTCAACTCGTTATCGAGGTTACCCTCGTTAATGACGGCAAATTGTGCTTGTCGAATCAACTCGTTGAGTTTTCCCACGATTTGGTAGCAACGAGCACTCTTGACATTAGTCTTACGACTAAGTGCATTGGCCACGACATTCGCCTTACCATGGTGGTAGCGGATATCACAGTCGTAGTCGTTTAACAATTCTACCCAACGACGTTGACGCATGTTGAGTTCCTTTTGATCAAAGATGTATTGGAGGCTCTTATGGTCGGTAAAGATCGTACACTTTGTACCATAAAGGTAGTGTCGCCAAATCTTTAATGCAAAAACAACAGCACCAAGTTCAAGGTCGTGAGTAGTATAGTTTTTCTCATGAATTTTGAGTTATCTCGACGCGTAAGCAATTACTTTGTCCCGTTGCATGAGAACGCAACCAAGACCCTGGTTAGAGGCATCGCAATACACGACGAAATCGTCGTTCCCATCGGGGAGAGTGAGGATAGGAGCATTACAAAGCATGTCCTTAAGCGTTTCGAAAGATTCCTCTTATTCGGGACCCCAAACAAAAGGTTTATCTTTTTGAGTCAACGAAGTCAAAGGAACGGCAATCTTCGAGAAGTTCGAGATGAAACGGCGATAATACCCAGCTAGGCCAAGAAACGAACGAATTTCAGAGGGCGACTTAGGTGCAATCCAATTCTTCAGAGCTTCTATCTTTACAGGGTCAACATGAATACCAAGTTCATTGACGGTATGACCTAAGAATTGAACCTCTTTTAGCCAAAATTCACACTTGGAGAATTTGGCATAAAGACGTTCGGTTTGCAAAAGCTGAAGAATAAGACGCAAATGTCGTCCATGTTCTTCTTTCGTCTTGGAGTAGATTAGGATATCGTCGATGAATACAATGACGAAATGATCAAGAAAAGGCTTACACACACGGTTCATGAGATCCATAAACATTGCAGGAGCGCTGGTCAAACCAAAAGGCATGACCACGAACTCGTAGTGTCCATAACGTGTGCGAAATGCGGTTTTGGGTACATCTTCCTCGGAAAACCGAAGTTGATGATAGCTAGAATGGAGGTCAACCTTTGAAAAGCACTTCGCGCCTTGCAATTGATCGAAGAGATCGTCAATACGAGGAAGTGGGTACGGTTTTTTACTGTAAGTTTATTGAGCTCATGATAATCAATGCATGTCCGAAAAGACCCATCTTTCTTCTTGACGAACAACACAAGAGCCCCCAAGGGAAGTACTAGGGCGTATAAAGCCTTTATCAAGAAGCTCTTGAAGTTGGCTTGATAGCTCCTGCATCTCCGATGGTGCTAAACGATAGGGAGCTTTCACAACAGGAGTAGCGCCAGGGATCAGATCAATACGAAAATCGACATCTCGAGGAGGCGGAGGACCAGGGAGATCCTCGGGGAAAACAGAAGGAAACTCACAAACGACAGGAACATCACTTATGCTAGGACCTTTGTCTTTCTTTTCCACAACGTGGGCGAGAAAGGCAAAGTACTCCTTACGCAAGTACTTGTTCGCTTTGATGTACGACATAAGCTTAAGACCTTTAGAAGGTTTCTCGCCATAGACGTGTAGAGAATCACCTTGAGGAAGAGGAAGACGAATGAACTTCTCAGAACAAACAACTTCGGCATGTACTCGCTTAAGCCAATCCATGCCTACTATGATGTCAAAACTACCCATTTGCATAGGTATGAGGTCGATGGAAAATTTATGATTGTTTAGGATTAGAGAGCAACCAGAAAGAACGGAGTCAACATAGATGGTCTTACCATTAGCGACTTCGACAACAAAAGGATTAGGCATTTTAGTTCATTCGCACTTAAGCAAGGGTTCGAATTCAACAGATACAAAACTTCTATCCGCGCCAGTATCAAACAGCCAAGTAGCATAGATATGGTTCACAAGGAACGTACCAGTGATGACATCATTCGAAATTTGGGCTTGAGCTGAGGTGAGAACGAAAGCTCGTCCTTTCGCAGGTTCGGTTTGTTGTTGCTGCTGGTTGTTGGTGCGTTTCGGGCAAACGTTGGCGAAATGGTTAGGATCGCCACAATTGTAGCATGTTCGACCAGGTGTTGCTTGGGTTTGGCGGTTTGGGTTAGGATTGGGTAAAAGGGCTTGGGTTTGCTGGTTCTGGGGTAGGCGACAGTAGTTGGAGAGGTGTCCTAACCTATTACAGTTGGCACATTTTCGGCATGAGGTGCCAACAGGGTGCTGGTAGTTGCAAGTGGTACACTGAGGATGAAGGCCAGTGTAACCACATGCGGGTTGGTTGCTGTTTTGGGTAGTGGCGATGGCATTTAGGGGTGCAGGGTTAGGCGGAGTGACGACCGCGTTGTTTTGAGAAGAAGCCTTCTGCTTCTTGTTCTTGTTGTGGGGTTTTTGGCTGGAGGGGTAGGTGATTCGGTGGTGTTGGCAACGGCTTGGTGCGCATGCTTCGTAGGGACCTTGTCGTAGGCCCCCTGAAGGATGCAGTTATGGTTGAGTTGGAGGGTTATGGCATAGGCTTCCTCGAGGGTTTTCGGGTTGGCTGCAGCTACATGGTTCATGATCACCGGTGAGAGGCAACGGATGAGCTTGGCGATTGACTTGGGAACAATATCGACTTGTCCAGGGCAAATGATACTTAACTGTTTGAAGCGTGCGATCAATCCTTCAGCGTCGCTCCCCTGTTGTGTAAGATTCCAGAACTCGTTTTCAAGTTTCTGGGTCTCGGGGGGAGGACAGAATTGCTCCTTCATGAAATCCTTAACCCTTCCAGTTACTACACATCTCTAACCGATCGAAAAGTCGAGACTTTGGCGAGATTGAAAATCAAGGAACGGGACTAGTTGACAAGGTGCGGGTTTCACCCCTAACTTGACAACATCGTACCCTAGGTGTGGTTTGTTTCTTACTTAACGAGGAGCAAATTCCGACTCGTTTGTAGACCACTAGAGTATGAAACGGAAGTTTTCCATCAAGATGTGGATATCACTCCTAGCTTGATGGCGTAACTTCGTGAAAAATCGAATACGCGGAATGAGGGATTTCACCAAAAATTGTTGACCATTGGGTCTATCTTGGTGCAAATCGTCTCGTTTGCATTACGAGTGTCTTCAAGTGTATATTGTGTAAAATGCCTTAGGAAAGGCATGTTATAAACATTAGGACCAAAAAGATAAGGAAGAAGCAAGTAGGAAGAATAAAATTTTAAGCATGATATAGGAATGGTCAAATGGGACACTTAAACTATAGACTAGGTCGAACATGGCAATTCTAACTAATTCCCTATAGTTATGGCTCTGATACCAATCTGTCACACCCCAACAGATGGCGGAAACATCAGGATGAGACGAAAACGAGATTGCTCATTGCTCACAACATTAATAAGTGACAATAATTAATTAAACCATATTTCATTTCATAAGAATTGTCAAATACATCAATGTAACAAAACAAAGAAACAATATAACATTTGCAAAGTCGTAACAAAATTGATACATCGACATTAAACCTAACGTCTAATTTGTGTCTATCTAGTCCTTGCTATATTGTTTTCATAGCATCATCTCCTTCAACCTGTAACATGTTTTAAAATAATTTCAATGCGAAAGCAAAGACGAGTACACAAGTTTAGGCATAGCATACGTATACGAATAAGTTTAAACAATCCTTATGGCAACCAAATCTATACGAGAGCAATATCAAGGCATGCAATGCTAATAATCAAATCCTTAACGCAATCACGATGTTTTAACATGACCTCACAAATAACACGATGGAGGTGGATGCGTGAATTCGTATAGCGCTAAACATGTCAAACAAAGGCTAAAATAGTTAATGACTAAAGCATAGCATAACGAATATCCAAGACAAGCATCAAGTATAAGATTCAAGTTTTCATGTATATGGGATCGTTTGTGTGTTTCATAAAGTTTAAGTGTTCGTGATTTTGTATATGGAAACATGTTACACCCGAAAAGTGTTATAAACAAAAGTGGGTCGAGTGTACTCTCGGTTTTGCTAAGTCTTTTCTACACTTGACAATCCGTGAAGACGTTGGTTCGAGGATGACGCTGAATTATCCTACAAGCGGAAACGACGAGTATGAGTATAGAGTTTCAACGGGAGATTAGGAGTATTCGAGCATGATTAAAAATAAGTTTGATAAAGTATTATCATACGAAAGTATTCACTAAGATGTAACACTCGTTCTTGACACTATAGTAACTCTTACGAGTTAGATGTGATTTCATAGGCTCGGGACCTATCAGAATCGTGACAAGGAATTACATACTTTAGTGTTAAACTTAATAACTTGATAGTTGATTATAAGGTCATTATCAAGGTTTCGGTTTTAGGATTATAATATAGTTCCATATAGTTATATAATCATGTAGGAGGTGGGAGGATGAACCATCCACTTTGGAACCTCTTAGTATCATGTAAGTCAAGTAGGAGGTGGGAGGATAAACTATCCACTTTGAACCTCGGATTATGTTCACCACTACACAAGTTACCATTGGTAACAAGGAGGGTACAAGAACTATATACTATACAAGAATGTAAAGACAAGAATGATAAGGTGTCATCTAGATATCAAGTAGCCAAGTATTCAACAACCCGACGAGCACACGAGGACAATCGTCAATGGCTTTGTGGGATTGAGACACTTTAGGTCTAGCAAACTAGTTTGGGATCTTGATGAAAATAATCAAGTGATTTGTTGTGTCAAGTTAGGATAGCCCAAGCTTCCTTGTGGACACACATGAACAAGCATAATAGCTTGCATCACTTGTGAGCTTAATGCTCTTCAAAAACAGAAAGTTTAGGGTGTTAAAACAGCCCTTAGTTCATGTTAACAAGCTTTGTTAGGCTTTACTAATCATAAGCTTGATTGTAAGCACAAGAACACAAGTTTGTTGAAGTTAAAACACAAGTTTGATAAAAGTTTAGACAAAACAGAAAGTTTGTGGACATTTTGGTGCATTTCCAGGTCTGGATTCTCCATGGAGAACCCTAGGAATTCAACCCAAAGTTTATCCAAGCAAGTAGGAAAAAGAATGGAGTGATTTCGTTAAGAAATGAGTGAGTTACACTCACTTTAGTGAAGATGAGTAATTCTGCTCGAACTTGTAATTTTGCAGCTGATTTGGAAGGTTTTGAGAGAGATTTGAGGGAGATTAAAGTGTAAAAATGCTTGGATTAGAGGTGGTTTTTATAGGGATGAGTTAGGTTAGTTGTTAGGTGAGTTTAGGTGGGTTATTAAGTGTTAAAAGTTGATAAAAACTCAAAAACCAACCCAATCCCGCCCAAAACCCCTGCTGCTGCCCTCCTTTGCGATCAGGTCTGACCCGGAAACAAAGCTTATATGCTTTGTGTTTCCGGGTTCTTCAGATGTGTGGCAAGTGGTGGAGTGGTGGAGCGCTTGGCTGTTGAACCGGAGGTTCCGGGTTCGAAACCCGCGGATCCCGATTTTGGTATATTATTTATATATATTATTTTTATTAATTAAAACCCTTTAAACAATTTACCAAAAATGGTATGATTAGACCCTGAACTTAAGAATTCAAGAATTACAATTTAGACCTTGGACTTTATAAAAAAATATATACATATATGTATTTATTAACCTTTAATCCTAAATGTTAATATATTTATAAAATAACATTTTAATTTTTGTAAAAATAAATTAATTAATTTTATTAGCTAATTTAATTAATTAATTTAATTAATTAACTTAATTAATTAATTTAATTAATTAACTTAATAAATGAATAGATAATTATATCTTTGTAACGAATTTAGTTTAATGATTACGAGTTTCACGTTTGGGTCTCGATTACGCATACATACCATGTTTGCAAGTTATCACACGTTTACGATTGAGAGTACCACGAATACGTTTACACGTTTAAAGTATGAACAAGTATAAGTGTAACATGACTATAATTAACATAATATTGTTAAAATACGAGTTTCTCATTACGATTCAAGTCTCGGTTTTCCACGTTTACAACGAAAGACGAATACAAGATACAACGCTTACTAAAAATAGAAGTACGATACAAAGTTTTCAAATATAGAAAGCATAGAAACGCGGAGCTTTACAACAAACTCGTGAGCCACAAGCTAACTTAATACTTACGCTCACACATGAGAAAAGAAACTATTCATTTGTCTATCCTACACAAGTAATTGGTCCTATGCAAACATTGTAAAGCTGAAATCTATTATATTCACATCCACAATACTTGCGCAGCAGCGCAACGTTACAAGTTATGACAAAGTAAAAAATTAAAAATTTCCTATTCTATGGATTTGGTTCCCGCCTGCTTCTCTGTTGAAGAAAAGATCCCCTTTAGTTTATCAACAAAGTCGTGTTGCTGCAACGCGGCATCCACAAGGTCCATAATCAGAATTTGCAACTGATCATATTTTTCTTTGGCAGCAGAATAAATGGCGGCAGTATTTAGCCCATGCGTGGCAGCACGGCTTGTATCCCATTCGGTCTTCAGCGCATGGGCCACGTGCAAAGTACACTCTCCATAGCCCTCGGCATGCCGTCATTGCGCGCCTCGATCATCAATTTTGCCACTCTCTCATCCAACTCCGTAGAGGTAAGGATGGCATTTGCAATCTGTATACAAATACAATCAGTATATGTTGCGACAATCAAACCAGACATGTATAAAGAAAAGGGAAAATTACCTCCAAAATCCCGTACTCCCGCAACCAAGTAAGCTGGTTCATGAGGGATTCAGTGAGGCTTTCTACTGTAGCGCGAGCGACCTCCGTGTCGTTAATCTTTTGTTCGCCTTCAGTCAAACGGCGGATCAACTCGGCTTTTTCTGTTCGGTGAAGGTTGATATTTTTTTCAAACTATCAACCTCATCTTACAACCGCACCTGGTCAAATAGCATAGCAGTTAGATCATCAATTTCTTTATTCTTAAGAAGGAGAGTCATTTTGGTTAATACCTCATTCTGCTCGCTCCTTTCTCTATGTGAGCGCGCCTCTTCTGCTGTTGCCACTGCATCAGCTTTCTCTTTCTTGAGTTTCTCAATTTCGTTGAGCAGAGAAATTTTTTCTTTGTTATCACGATCACAAGCCTCCACAAAGCGCTTGCGCTCGTCCGCATATTGCGCAGCAGAGGCCTCACACTTGCGCTTCCACGACAGTGCAGCCCACTCTTCAGTCTTCTTCTGTTTCTCAAACTGGGCCTTTTCCGCCTCAAAAACAATGAGCATTTTCAACGTCTTCTCCTTCTCAAGTTTGGCCTTTGCCTTCTCAGGCTCAACCTCATCCCACTCTTTGTTCATGCTGTGCCATTCGCGCACAATCCTGTTTATGGTGGAAGAGGCAAGGGCAGACTCTTGCAAATATGACTCGTAGGTAGCCTCGTGGTCTTTTTCTTCCTGGCGCTTCACCTCTGCTGGCGGGAAGATGCCCTTATACCACTCCCTGCAGGAGTGCCAATCAGTGAAAACATCACCCTGCTTAACTTTCCACACCGGCTGATTAATCGTAGAGGCCCGCCTCTCAGAGTAAGAGCGATAATAATAGTCCCCAGGCGTCTCCTCTGGGCGAATAGGCGACTCCTCCGAATCCTCAACAAACACAAAGTCTTTGCTTTGTATTGAAGGTCCGGCTCCCTTGGATATCAACTTAGACAGTTCCCCAGCATCTGTAGTCGTATCTTTAACCTGCTCGCCAGCAGGATTCTCAGCATCAAAATTTTTGGGCTCTTCTTCCGGAGCCACTTTCTCAATATTTTCTGGGACGATGGGTCGGCATCAAGAACAGGAGTTTCTTGCCCCGCATCTCCCTCTTCAACGTTCTCAGGCCTGCGCGGCGATGGTATAGCAGATGAGGTGGCCGGCGCAGCCTTCACCATTTTCTCTGCAAAACATATTAACAAATACCAAGTATAAGATTCTGCGCAACTTTTATGACAGAAATGCGCAACAAACTAATCGTACCAGGTGAGAACTTCTTTGCAAAGGTATCCAGATTGCCCTTCTTACCAATGCGCGGGCGCGCAACTTTGGTTGCCGCATGAGTTTTAGTCTCCGCCTCCTTCCTCTTCTTAGAAGTGCGCTTCAACGCCTCTTCCGGGCTAGAAGGTACTTCCAAAGGATCATCTGGGTTAACAACAGGAAGAGATGAGGTGTCAACGGATTCTGGCTTCGGTTTCTTCAAACCTACAGGCCCAAGACCCTCTAGTGAGTCCGAAACCACCACATAATTGCACCAAGAGTCAGATACGGGAAGCGTACCTTTCTTGCCCTCAGCTTTCGCAGCAGCTGATGGCTTGGTTTTTTGCTCTGGGTTGGAAGGGGGAGGCGCAGCAGCTGCAGCAGCAGTTGGTTTCTTATTCTTCTTCGAATCAGGGCCTACGCCCAATTTTAGCAAATCACCTACATAATTAATCATATTGAGCAAAGGTTGCGCCATTAGTTATATTGCAATATTACTTAGAAAAAATGTTCAAGAGTAATATTGCAATATCAACTTAGGCTTTGTAAGGACTTATTTACCAGTCTTCGAATATGGTTGCGCCTCCAGATCCTCCTGCTTGGGCAACTCAAAGTTCCCCAAGATTTGTAAGAACCAAGTTTCCTCACCATCAGCAATAGGCACGACGACCATTTTTCCCTTCTCTCTCTTGAAAGAGACCAAGTAGAGAGGCGCAGCTACATAACAAACCTTTTTGCATCAGTACATATCTATTGAAAGATATTGCTAGGAAGTTAAAGGGTTACATACCAGTTCCATCTTCTGCATACACCGGTTTTTCCCGGAGTTCCTTCTTCCAGAAAATACTCATCCCGGCAGCGAAATGCCGATGATGTGGACGTACCGCCACGTTGCGCAAGTTCTTTTTTTGTGTGTTCACATGTTAAATACTAAAGAATTAGGTTGCCAACCAGAAAAGGATAAACATGTAAATTAAAAACTGTGAGAGAATCCATAGAACACCGAGTTGAAGTCAAACTAGATGACACGGAATAGTTGAGCGGCAGAACACACCGCATAAACTTCTAAAAAATCAACATCAGTAATCTCGTTTCTCAAGTGGAAGTTCTATATATTTTCAGTTATTTGAAATATGAAACATAATTTACATATTATTTCAAATCCGCGATATCGATGAGATAATTAAAAAGAGAAAACTTTTTGAAGGAGTATGGTCCCAAAAACCTTGCGCCAATCAAGGAAACCATACCCATTAATAACTTCTAAGAAAACTGCGCGCAGACTTCTTTGCCAAAATAAGATTTATTAGAACTATGCGCCAAATATCCAAGAGAGGAAAGCGTCACTTAACTACCTTGCGCGGGCTCGCGCAAGGTTCAAAGTTAACCTTGAACACTCTCTTTGGATAGATGCTTCATTTAACTACCTTGCGGGCGCGCGCAAGGTTCAAAGTTAACCTTGAACAGTCTCGTTTGATAATGCTTCATTTAACTACCTTGCGCGGGCTCACGCAAGGTTCAAAGTTAACCTTGAACATTCTTGTTTGATAATGCTTCATTTAACTACCTTGCGCGGGCTCGCGCAAGGTTCAAAGTTAACCTTGAACATTCTTGTTTGATAATGCTCCATGCACAAACCTTGCGCAGATATTTATATCAAAGCAAGCATCCACCAAACGTTGCGCTAAGCAGCAAGGAGAAGAAGGAAGATCAGTTAACTAACTTGCGCTTCTCGTGCAAGGAAACAGTAAATACTGAGAAACTTTCCCTTAGCAAAATCCTTGACTTGGTGCAGAAGCAAATGGAATCTTTTCTGTTGTAACAGAATGTACACGTGGCGAATAATAGATGGGTAACAGCTGTGAAACCTTCTAGAAGCCATTAACACCCAATCGTGCAAGCATCTTTTCGGTTATAACCAATTGCCACATGGCAACATCTGGACGGCTGAGGAAGATCACGGTGATGGCATGCTCACATTTATAAGATGTAGTGATCTCATGTTGACACGTGGCACCTCCCTAACCGCTGATGAGGTCACGATCCGTGTGCACTAACGGATTGCCAACAAACGTTAACGGAATAACAAAAGATTCCGTTAAAGTTAACAATCTCTCTTTTTGGCGCCAAATTAAATAAGTGACTTGGAGTTCAAGGAAAGGTATTCACTCTCAACTACTCTCTCACTTTCAATACTTACTTCCGACTACCTGTACTTATTCTCACGCTGGAGGGTGGTCACGGAGAGAACCCCCCTTCTCCCCGTGGCGAGCTAACGGTGTTCTGTTTTGCAGGATCAGCCGGAATATTGTTCTATTCATCATCCATCGTGAAACCAAACGAAGGGTTAACCCTTTTATGAAGAGCCCATTCCATAGATCTACTTTGACTCCGGTCTAGTTGATCTAGGGTTTCTTCACTTTTGTAACCCGAATTTGAAGAATTGTATGAAGACAAGTGCATCAAGGCCGCACCTACGAAGGATCTGGTCTTCCGGATATGTTGGCCCACATGGTCAAGCAATTAGATCAACCAAACGGACAAACACGGAGATACGATGAGGAAAACCAACGGCTCTTTGTTTATATTCAAATCAAACGATAGTACAGCTAAAATCAAAGCAAAGTAATCCTGTTTATAAAACTATCATAACTTGTTCACAAAGAAACAATTTATTTCTAAAATATGACTTAATATATTATAATAAGAATAAACCAATCTTTAAATTTAGTAATGAACACAAACTCTAACTTTTATTTAATTTCAAAATCCCCCCCCCCTCCCCCACTTAATTTTAAAATATTCCTCTTTATGCCTTTATTCCTTCTCTTCATCCCGCTGTCCTAAGCTAAGAAGATTGGTTTTCGACTTAGGCAAGTAGAAAACATCACAAAACGTCGTCTTTTCAACATTCTCACCATGGTCACACTTACTTTACCTTTACCTTTGATTTTAATCACGGATCGATCACCAAATTTTACTTGATCTGAAACTCGTTCATTCAAAGTAGTGAAGAATTTTTTCTGTTCTGAGATGTGATTACTTGCACTGTTATCTAAGTACCACCTTCCTTTTTCTTTTCCATCCTTTTCAAACATTCCTGGGATAACTCGTTCTTCATATAAACTTACTTTCAAAACCAAATAGGATGCCATAAACATTGAGGGATTTCAATCACCTTCGTTTTCCGTCTTTTTTTTTCATATTCACTTCTTTCCCTATGCTTGGTGCTTTGCACTCACTCGAGTGGTGCCCCTTGTTATCGAAGTTGTAGCACCCAAAATCTTCCTTCTATCCTAGAAGTCAGTCGGGTTCTTTATCCCTTGGTATTGACCATGTTCGCCTTATAACTCACGTTCATTATTGCATGTTAGATTTCCTCTTCCATTAAATCTTCCATGTCCTCTACCACGTCCCTGGTAGTTTTCAACTTTCCTTTCACAATCTTTTTAGAGCTTTCGTTCATAATCTTGAACTTGTTTCTTTCTCATATGCCTTCAATCTTCCGACCATATCTTCATGTGTCATGTTCCCAATCTCTTCACTCAAAAGAGGAAACTACAGGTAAGTATTTATCAGGCATAAAGTTTAAGAATTTCCTTACCACAACCTCTTCTTCAAGTGTTGTTCCGAAGCTCTTGTACTTTGACTGTACTCCACCCAACTATGATGCAAATTCATCAGTCTTTCCGTCTCTCACATCTTTAATCCATTCAACTCGCTTCTTAGCATTTAAAGACGAGCCTTGTGTGTACTTATGATACCTAAACAACTCTTAGTGCTTCCCATACGTCTTTCGGGGTGTTCTACTCGGTAAAACATAGCATCTTCTGGTAGGGTTCGGGAGATCATACCATAATCCATGAGCTTCTTTCTTTCTTCTATATTAGTCCCCTTGTCTTGATCAAACACATATTCCAAGCCTTTCACACCAAACACGATCTTCACCATAACCTACAACGATGCGTAGTTGGTCGAGGTCAACTTTGGTGCCTACAAAAACAAACCACTCGTCGATTCTTTTCCTGGACTCCCTTCTTTGTCATCGACCATGATCAGCCTTCAGTTTCCTTTTTTGTATACCAATGAACCCAAACCAGATCTAAACAAACATTTTATCAAATCAAAAAACGACCACACAAGGACGAGCGTTATCGTATTCCGACCAAGAACTAGGAAAAAACGACAACGATACGGGTTGTCATGCGTCGGCGGAAGGAAGCTCCTTGAAATTATTAAGCCACGTGTGCGGTTGCGGTGGCTTACTCGCACTGGGCGGCGTTGTGGTGAACGAATACTCCAAAAAAACATTTCGGTTTTGGCTAGCGATTCATTCTTAACCGTTTCTTCATCTTCACCCTACGGTGTGAGCCCTTAGCTCTCCGATACCAATTATTGGCCCAGATAAAACAATTGAATAAACACAGAGATATGGGGGACAACCCCACGACTATTTTCATCATCATCATACTCGGTAAATCCCACCAATAGCAAAGCTAAGGTAGGGTATGAGGAGGGTAAGATGAAGACAACCTTACCTCTACCCCGTAGGAATAGAGAGGCTGCTTCCGGTGAGACCCTTCTCTCGATAGCAGTTTTGCATCAAGCCTTGGACATAAGGCACATAACACTCAGCATTTGGGACAAAAGCCGATTAGTGCATGTACCCCCCCCCCCCTCCCTTGTCTTTTGGGTATCAACGCCACCACATGATGCATGATTAACCGTCCCTCTCTTTTTAACGTTATTTTCACGAAATTAGTAAAATAACGTTAAAATTAGTGCACTTTCACTTTTGCCCCCTGAGGGCGCACACACACACACATATATATATATATATATATATATATATACACACACGCAATATAGCAAGCAAGACGTATTTTCTTGTATTCAAATTAAAGTAAACAAGAGTACAATTAAAATCAAAGCAAACAAATCCTATTTATAAGACTACATAAACGTCTTCTTAAAAAACAATTTGTTACTAAAATATGACTCAATATATCTAAACAAAAATAATTCAAGTTATAAATATAATAATCAAAACAAACTATAACTTTCATTTATTGACGAAAGGTGAAGGAACGATGAAATAGAGTTCAAATCCTCCTCGTGAATTAATCTTAAACCTTGAATTATTTAATAACGAATCCAGAGTTTATTAATGTATATATGTGTGGGCGCTCGGGGGGCAAAAGTGAAATGGTACTAACTTTAAAGTTATTTTACTAATTTCGTGAAAATAACGTTAAAAGTGGTAGATGGTTAATCATGCATCATGTGGTTGCGTTGATAGCTAAAAGACACGGGGGTACATGCACCAATCGGTCTTTGTCCCAATTGTTTGAGTGTTATGTGCCTAGGTCCAAGGCTTGATACAAAACTACAATAGAGCCGGGGGTCTCAATGGAAGCACCATCTCTATTCCTACGAGGTAGAGGTAAGGTTGTCTACATCTACCCTCCTCAGACCCTACCTTAGCTTTGCTATTGGTAGGATTTACTGAGTATGATGATGATAATGATGATGATCTGAATCTCAAATTTGAACTTCAATATTTTCAGCAAATTTAGCAACTTTTAATTATTACATTTAATTGTAAAAACGTCTAAATCATTTATCATATTGTTTTGTGTGCTTATTTTCATCCAATAATTAGATGTCAATAGTAAGTTTCAAAATTTGAGAATTCCTAATGAATTTGTAAATTCCCTAAAGAAGAAAGTGATGTTTTCATTTTATCTTAGCGTTCCATAATACATATCAATTTTCTCTCGAACAAAGTGATGTTTTGTCTTCAAGGGAGAAAAAAAAATCTAGAAATTATTGTTAAAAAAAATTTTTATTTGTGAAGCAAGAAAATCAATTTTTTCAGCATGTTTCATCCAATGATCCAATTGACACATGCTCTTTGTGCATATTGTTACGATTTGGTCCATGTAATTGCACGTGTCCCAAACTTTGGTAGGCATTTTATCTTTTTGGTGGTCCTTGTAATCAAGATGTACTAAGAGCATTCACATCCCTTAAGAGCATTCACATCCCTTCCATCATATTTTTACCATATATCATACTAAAAAACATTATATTTTCTTTCTTCTATTCAATTAAATAATATTTTTTTATACCTTTATCATTACCTTTTCTCTCCTTCACTCATAATCACTTTCAAAATATATTAAAAAATTATATGGGGTAAACAGTGTTCCTTCAAATATACAGATGAACAGTAACATTTTATCTCTTCTTCACTCACAACCACTTTATATACTTTTCATAATATAAAAACTTCAAACACACATTTTGATGGAAGGGATGTGAATGCTCTAACGTTTAGTATTTTGTAAAGGTGTCTTACAACCGGCTCAAACTTTGGTAAGTATTTTTGTCCTGCTGGTGGTCCTTGTAATCAAGGTCGTTCTTATATACTAAAACCGAAGCGCCTCATAAGACTACATAAAAGATGTCACTAAAAATACACAAACAAAGTTACTAACATAACATAAGAAGTGTAATAATTCTACATCTATTAAGCTTCTTATATAAAGTAAAATTCTCAAAATGAGAATAATTATGCGTAACTATAAGATTTGAAGTTAATGTGCATATAGGCTCGATTGAGTGTGTAGTGAATATGTGTGTGAGATTCCTTATAAACGAATGAACATGGCTGATTCGCTTGAAGTCCATTCATTTGAAAGAGGTCAAACGAATGTAACAATCATTTATAAGGGACAAACGAATGGGAATGACCTATAAATAACTTGTTCATTCGCTTGGATAGAGTTAAGTCTTGGGAGAGGAGAGATCACACTTGATCTCTTTGTTAGTACATAATGTCTATAGATTAGTCTTGTATTTTGAAAGTGTAACATTCGTCGAAAAACGGGATTTCCAAACCCGCTTCGTTTATTAATAAATATACAGTTATAAGTTCCGTTGCGTATTTATTGTTCATATTAATTTTAAACAATACATAACTAATAAACATTTCTAGAATTTTAAACCATAATTAATAAATAATAAAAATAGTGAATAAAAAAATAAAATGGAGACGCCGGGTTTCGAACCCGGGTCACCCGCAAGCACAAACACGCAACACACCACTCCGCCACACACTGCTTTTGTGATAAACACGGAAACAAATAACAATTATAATAAAACCGAAAGTCAAATCTGCAATCAGCGCGCCCAGAACTCGCACTCACCGGAAAAAACCAACATTCCGCGATTTTGGCTACCTTTCCTTCGACTGAAATGCACAAATTAATCTCGACGCCAGTTATAACCGTTGCCGACAGTCAATTTCGGTCATAACCGCCGGAAACCTTTGACCGCGAATCAAGACTCAAATTCGAACCCAATTCATCCAGTTCTTCCTTATAAATACTCACTCAAACCTCCTGTAAACCTTTCGCTCAGAAACGCACTCTCTTTCGATGCTTTAGTCCTTTCAAAGCTCGTCGCCGGAGATTTTCATTTTCGCCGGAATCCTGCCGGAATCGCTAATCAGAAAACCGTATTCGTTCATCAGACGGTATAATTGTCTAAACCTTCTTGCTATCTTTCAATTTATACTTTAATTGTTCAAACCAATAATCAAAACTGTTAAAACAGTTCATACAGCCGGAAATCGAAAAGTCAGAACCGACGAATTTTGCCGGAAAATCTGAAGAAAACACTATGTGTTGGTACATCTTATTCCTTAATTTCCTTCTTCTATTTCAGTTCAATTAATTATAAGTGTTGTTGGTCAATTAAACAAACAGTCGGATTTCACTGTTCTGTGTTCTTGTAAACGAAGAAGATGAAGTCGAGTATAAGTATTAATATAATTAAAACTGGATATTCAAACGGGTTAGACACACAGTCCAGCGGTGGACTGTGTACAAATACAATATGCACGTCCCGAGTTCGAATCGCACAAGTTACCGACTTTCAGAAATAAAACCAACATTTTTTGAACTTAATCAGATCAAGTCACAGAATGTTTATAAGAGGAATATAATTCAGTAGTTAAGCAGATTAGACACACAGCCCAACTGGTTGGGCTGTGCGCACTCGAACCAAAGGACCCGAGTTCGACTCCGGGTCTCTGCAACCGGTTCGGTCATATAAATAATTTTTAATAAAAACCAAATAAGTTTAAGGTTAATTAGTATATATATATAATTAAAACAGAGAATATTTCGGGTTAGACACGTAGCTCAGTTGGTAGAGCTGCGTGCACGTATACGAGAGGTCCCGAGTTCGAACCTCACTCAGCGCATAGAAAACAGTCTGACCGGTCAGTCCCGGTCAACGGCCAAAAAGTCAACTTTTTTATTTTATTTTATTTCTTTTTAGTTATTTATTTAATTGAAAAATCAATTAAAAATACTTAAAAATAGGATTTTTAAAGTTAAAAAATTTCCTTAAACTCACAAGAATAAATCTAAAAATCCCATTAAGAGCACTAATTAAAAATATTAATCTCAAATAAAATTTATTTATTTATCAAATCATTTTTTTATTATCTAGGTTAGTTTTTCCCTCGTCGATTGAATCATAAATTCGTGCGCCTTCATCGTCATCAAAGAACGCACCCATTGTGAGTGAATCTCTACCAATTCCCCGTTTTAATCATGTTTTGGGGTGTATCATGTGTCGTATAATCCTTTTATTTTATTTAAACACTTGTGCATACATCATATCCGTGATCAAATGTGTATCAATTGTTGTGCGAATTATATGTAGATTGGATTTATCATTTTCAGTGCACGCATTTCATTAGGCCCATCAGTTCCCCGTGGGAGACGGGTTGAGCATCAGGTGCCTCATTAGATCGGCTCCGTTTGATTGAGCCTTGATCTCACATACATCATCATTCATATCATATACTCATCCAAAGTGGTTTGTGTTTGTTTATCTATATATGTTTGCTCACATGTGATTATTGCACAAATTTTCCTTATTAAATAAAACAAGAAATTAGTAATAATGTTTTATCAAGGTTCACTCGCCAACTTTTGTTGACCCAAAATATCCCCGTTTTACACATGATACAGGTGATCCAGCTGAGACAAGAAACACATAGGAAGGCTTAGAAGAATAAACAAGTTTAAGCTTTGGAATAATTATATAGTTTCATTTTCCTTGTAATTGTATGAATTTTGTTTTGGATAATTAAGTTGTAATTTGAGTTTAATAAATATGAAACATCTTAGTAAACATCATGAGCTTTGGTGATAACCCAATTATGCCCCGACTTTTATTCCGCTGCGGGTCAGGGTGTGACAGATTGGTATCAGAGCTTATGACTATAGGGATATAGGATAGGTTATTAGACCCTTAGAGCCTATACTATAGTTGATTAAAATTTTAAATTATTTATGCGTTACATACAAAATTCATGATGTTTATATGCTTTATGTTTATTTTTACACTCAATGTTATGCAAGCATGCTCACAAATACATGTTATTATACAATGCTCATCATGAATCATATCCTCATAACTTATCATATCCATGAGAGCACACACCTCACGATTACCATGATTTTTGCAATGATTTTTGTATTTTTCAAATCACATCAAAGTGAGTTCTCATGACGGGCATGTAGTAACTGGAAGGGTACGAGTAC
This sequence comes from Scalesia atractyloides, assembly GCA_947069175.1. Lineage (NCBI taxonomy): Eukaryota > Viridiplantae > Streptophyta > Magnoliopsida > Asterales > Asteraceae > Scalesia > Scalesia atractyloides. Next base: position 16,032,115 of record CAMTDV010000014.1, on the reverse strand, counting down.
CGGTAGTCAGAACGTCCTGTCTAGGCTTGGCATTCGTATAAATCCAAAATAAAGGACCAGTTTGCCTACCTGGGGACTAACGATGAGAGTACGAAGGACCTATTAGGCCAAAGCATGCTATACCAAACGTCGTGTGAGCTAACCCCACTTTGAGTTGTCATTGTGTCTACACCTGGACACCCTCCTACCATACATCTCGCAATCATATTTTACGATTTTCATTCGGGTGGTGCGAGTGTTAATCCGCCAACACCAATGTGAATCCTACCAAGCCCAATAGTCATGGGGGCCCATATGACTACACAGGCGATGGTATAGGGGACATTGGAGGCCCAAACATGAGCAAACCCAAGACATCCTATGGATGTAGTTGAATTATTGTCAGTTATGTTATTTTTCATTCTTTTTACGACACATGACACCTAGAAAATTCTTAAACTCACAATCTTCCTATATATGTTCCTGTAGATGTCGGCTAGGCAACTACGTGGAGGTAGAAAGTCAGGAAGATCAAATGAACGCTTGGCCACACAAATTGCTAAACAAATGGCCGCAGTGCTTCCTGACATTGTGATTCAAGTTCAACAAGCTCTCACCGCAAATCCCATCAACCCTCCCAATCAAGAAGACCAGAGCGTCGCCAACCCTCCTTCCAAAAAGTGCTCCTACAAACACTTCAAATCTTGCGATCCCCCAAAATATGAAGGGACCGAAGGTGTTACCGCCCTCCTTCACTGGTTTGAAGAAATGGAAAACACTTTCCTCAATTGCGATTGTCCCGAGGATCGTAAGGTACGTTATGCAACTGGAAGACTGTTTGGGGTAGCCCTTACCTGGTGGAACACGGAAAAGGGTAAACGAGGAGTTGAAGATGCCATGGCCTTAACACGGGAAGAGTTAAGGGAACTCATGACAAGACGCTTCTGTCCAAGAAGCGAAATCAAAAAGTTGGAAGATGAATTCCACGCGCTGAAACAAAAGGAAGGAGATCACACTTCCTATAATAAGAGATTTCTCGAGTTGAACCAGATGATCCCAAGTTTGTTCACCCCCGTGTACCGCTTGGTTGAATATTACATTCGAGGTCTTCCCTCGAAAATCCAAGACTCGGTTTTAAGTACTTCGCCTGCAACACTTGAAGCCGCGATGGAGTTAGCTACAAAACTCACTGAAAATTGCATTCGAAACGGCAAATTCAAGGATGAAAAGAAGAAAGCACCCATAGAGACCTCAACTACAAACCACTCAGTCTCATCCTCAAGGTTTGCTGGTAAGAGGAAACGTAATGGCAAGAATTTTGCTGTCACTCAAACCAACCCTCCTATCACTGCTGCACCAATCACCCAAATTGCTCCTTTAGCTGCACCATTCAAAAAGCCATACACCGGCCCACACCCAAAATGCAACCGTTGTCAATACCATCACCCTCACGAAACTTGTAACATCCGTAAAAAACGGATTTACCAAACCCGCTCCGTTTATCAACCGAACAGTCAGTCAAAATTTTCGTTGCGAATTAAATGCCCAAAATATTTTTAAACGATCCGTAATAATTTATTATACAAGAATATATAATTAGTTTTTGAAAAACTGTTGAAAATCGCAAAATAAAAATAAAATGTTTTAGCCGGGTTTCGAACCCGGGTCTGTACCGAATCAGCCAACTGATTTAACTCACACACACAAAACCACTGCGCCGCGGACTTTGTTTGTTATATAATAGAATCATTTAATTGATAAAGTGTCGTTACGAATTCAAAACCGGCGCCCAAACAGTTCAGTCGTCGGAATCCCGGTAAACTCGCGAGTCTTAACTACAATTTACGTTATAACGTAAACCATTTACCAGATATCGGTTATAACCGATGTTTGAAGTCCGCGACCAAAACAAAACCGCCGGAAAATTTAAATAAACGAACACAGTCCGAAATCAGACCAAATACATCTCGTTTTTCTCCTATAAATTGACCCACAACCGACGACAAACCTTTTCGCTCAAAAACACATCTTTTCACGGCGTAATTCCACTCGCCGGAATTTCTCTGCTCATCGCCGGAAAACCGTTTTCTCCATTGCCGAGCCTTACTGAGCCCCTGAGTTATCCCGGAGATACCCACGCCCTTTCTAAACTTCCTGGAGACTCGCTGCTACGAGAAACTCATCGCCGGAGGTGATTTCTGTCGCCGGAGTTCTGCCGGAAAACAGAGGAAAGCGAGTCGGTATACCTCACGCTTATTTTCCTTTCTTTTTACTTCTATCTTACCAGTAATTAACCTAAAACACTAATGAAACTTGAATAAAAACTCGAACCAGTCAGACCCGATTTCTGGTTATAACCTGACGAGGAAGACGATGTATTTCCGTATCCTATAAGTTTAATTAAAATCAGGATATTAATCGGGTTAGACACACAGTCCAGCGGTGGACTGTGTGCACATAAAACGTTAAACATGCAAAGGTCTCGAGTTCGATTCCCGTCTCACACACGCTGCCTTAATAAAAACCATTTTTTTTTGTTTAACTGAACCGGAGTCGCCACAGATATATGTTAAGTATATTGTTAACCGGAATAATAACCAAGTTAGACACACAGTCCAGCGGTGGACTGTGTGTTTGTTTATATCACAGGTCACGAGTTCGAGTCCGGTCTTCAGCACCGACTCGGACAATTATCTCTTCTTTTTAAATAAGGCAGAAAAGGAAATAACTAATTAGTATTTAAGTATAATAAAAATCGAGTTATATAACATGTTGAACACACAGTCCAGCGGTGGACTGTGTGTTAGATTAAACCACAGGTCCCGGGTTCGAGACCTGTGGAGTGCATGTCCGAGTCGTTTAAACTGTTTTTAAAATAAAAAGGATTTCTGTTTAATTCTAATTAATGTATATATGTAATTAAAATCGGATATATAACGGGTTAGACACGTAGCTCAGTTGGTAGAGCTGCGTGCACGCGTACGGGAGGTCTCGGGTTCGAGCCTCACCCAGCGCACAACAATATGCCTCGAACCGGTCAACGCCAGTCAAAGTCAATGGTCAAAGTCAACTGTAGCAAAAAAAATAATAAAATATTTTTTTTTATTATTTTTATTTAATTATTTTAATTAAAAATCAATTATAAATACTTAAAAATAACATTTTTAAGGTTAGAAAATAGCCTCAAACTCACAAAAATACACCCAACAATCCTACTAAAATAGTTTAATAAAATCCGTTTACTTACCAAACCATAATGCGATTTATCTAGGTTAAATCTCACTCGTGGTTAAAACCACTTCGCGTGCATTCAACGTCATCAACCGAACGCACCCACTGTGAGTGAATCTTACAATTCCCCTTTTAAATTACACGTTTTGGGGTGTGTCATGTGTTATGAAAATAATTAATTTATTTATTTAAACTTGTGCCATACCACATCATGACTTAAACTTAGATTGTTTTATTGTTGTGATTTACTTATATTCCGTTTGTCAAATTATATGAAACTCATACATTAAGCCCATCAGTTCCTCGTGGGAGACGAGTAGAACATCGCGTGCTTCAATTCAAATTCATTATGGTTCAAGTGTGTTTCATTGAGTTTATATTGTTTGTAGTTGTGTCATTCATATCATCATGTTTATGCAATTCATTCATCAGGCCCCTCAGTTCCTCGTGAGAGACGAGTTGAGCATCGCGTGCCTTTAATTGTTCCATTATTATTCATGAGTGTTTCATTTAACATCTTATGATTGTTGATCAAGTTACATCTAATTTTACTCATGTTGGTTGTGCACATATTTCAAAATCAATTTAAATAAATTGTTCAAATGTTTTCCATAGGATTCACTCGCCAACATTATGTTGATCCAAAAACCTTTTTACACATGATACAGGTGAACAGGTTGAAGCAAGGATAACATAGGATATGCCTTAGAAGAGAACAAAGAAGTTAGATTGTTAGTTAGATCATGTTGTAACATTATTGTAAATTTCCATTTAATTTGTATTAATGAATATGAAACGTTTAATAAATGTCATGAGCTTTGATGATAACCCAATCATGCCCCGATCACCTTTTCCGCTGCGGGTCGGGGTGTGACAGACTGGTATCAGAGCCATGACTATAGGGATATAGGATAGGTTATTAGACCCTTAGAGCCTATACTATAGTCTGCCTAAATTTTAATTGATTAGATGGTTACATACAAACTTGTGATATTTATTTGTTTCATATTTGTTTACACTTCAGTCAAACATACATGCTTATATACATATTCATCATACATATATACATATTCATTATACATAGATCGATGTTCATGTATTCAATTTATTTTCATACTCTCATTATCCAAAGATTTTGTGCAATTTTCAATTCTCATCAAAGTAAGTTCTGCGACGGGCATGTAGTAACTGTAAGGGTACAAGTACCGGTAGTCGGAACGTCCTGTCTAGGCTGGCATTCGTATAAATCCAATATAACGGACCAGTTTGCCTACCTGGGGACCAACGATGAGAGTACGAAGGACCTATTAGGCCAAAGCATGCCACACCAAACGTCGTTCGAACTAACCCTACTTTGAGGTGTCACCGTGTCTACACCTGGACACATTCCGAATATCACACGTTGTATACATATTTCTCGATTTTCTCCGGGTTTTTGTGTGTACGCAACCAGGCAGAAACCGTGCGAACCATATGAAAAACCGGTATTCATGGGGGCCCACATGATTACACAGGTAAAGTATGGCGGCATGAAGGGCCTAACAGCGAGCAAAACCCAAGACATCCAATGGATGTAGTAATTTATTTATCTATAATTATTTTATGAATGTTCACTCCTGAATGCGACCCATGATCCCAAAAGCATCCAACTCATACTCTTGTCATGTATTCATTGTAGATGTCTTCTAACCTCGCCCGTAGGAAGACGAGAGCAAGAAAAGCCCGCGAGCGCATGGCTGCCTTAATCGCTCAACAAATGGCTGCCGTAATACCCAATATTGTAATCCAAGTTCAACAAGCACTTACCAATAATCCTGTCAATCAAGCAAACCAAAACATTTTCAACTCTCCCCCAAATACCACTAAATGCACCTACAAGCATTTTAAATCATGCGACCCTCCGAAGTACAAAGGGACTGAAGACGTCACCGCTCTCCTCCATTGGTTTGAAGAAATGGAGAACACTTTTCTAAATTGCGATTGCCCTGATGATCGCAAAGTGCGTTATGCTACCGGTCGACTATATGGGATAGCACTTACTTGGTGGAACACAGAGAAGGCCAAACGAGGTGTTGAAGATGCTATGTACTTAACTTGGAACGAATTGAAGGAAATCATGACCATACGATTTTGCCCAAGGAGCGAAATCAAGAAGTTAGAAGATGAATTCTACTCATTGAAGCAAGTGGAAGGAGACCACATCACCTACAACAAAAGATTCCTCGAGTTACATCAAATGGTTCCCAACATGTTCACTCCCCTCTATCGTTTGATCGAGCACTACATTCGTGGTCTTCCGTCAAAAATTCAAGACCCTGTAATAAGTGCCAAGCCTGCAACTTTGGAAGCAGCAATGGAGCTAGCAACAGAGCTCACCGAGAACCGAATCCGAAACAAAGACTTCAAGGAGGAGAAGAAGAAGGATAAAGAATCGACTGAAACCTCCGACTCCACTCAAACCGAATCCCCTTCTCAACCCAATCCTAAGAGAAGAAGAGTCGGGCGACTTTTCGCTGCTACCCAACGAAATCAACCAGTTTTTACACGCCATACCCATTCGAGCTATCCCAATCACCCAAGTGGCACCCAACTCAGCTTACCCAGATAAGAAACCATATCTTGGACCTCACCCTCGATGCAACAACTGTTTTTATCACCATCCCCTTACTTTACCTTGCCAGCTATGTACAACTTGTGGACGCTATGGTCATTTGAACAACGTTTGTCGCACCTTTCAAAACCAAACCTTTTCCCCTACTCAAAACATGGCCCAAGCCTATCAACAACCCCAATACCCCATGTTCCCATATGCTCGAGCTTGTTTCAATTGTGGCGATCCTACCCACTTTAGAAACACATGCCCTCAATTGGTTAACGTTATCAACACTCAAGCCCAATCAAACCCAGTTAATCAAGTAAACCAAGAAAACCCAACCACTATGCCACCAGCAAGAGAAAGAGTCTTCAATATCAACGCCAATCCTGTCGAAGATAATGACGGCCCAAATGAAGATACTCAGCTAGTCCTCTTCGCCGAAGATCCAGATTCAATTCCTATCGTTTAGTTTTATGTTTTTCCATGTGTAGACTGTTAGAGAAATTATTGGATATTATATATTATATATTGTTTTCAGTACATTCAATACGATCGGCTCCGTTTGTTTGAGCCTTGATCGGTTATTTCATTTTACATTTCAATACATGCAATACGTTCGGCTCCACCCGATTGAGCCTTGAGCGCACATTTCAATTTACATTTCCAGTTCGTGCAATACGTTCGGCTCCACCCGATTGAGCCTTGAGCGCACATACAATTTCATTATCAGTATCTTGTGGTTGTTGTGTTTGTTGTAGAGTCGCATAGAACTAATCATAACTTACGGATAAAGTCAATGAAAATTTGACAAGGATATGGTGGATACGCCGATGGTACTTCCTATATATAAGTATTCTTGTCAAATGATCGGAGGCATTATCAGGCGGTTATGAGAAGTTCCATGCATAGGCTGTTTGTGTGGTTAAGTTATTTATTTTCAGTACATGCAATACGCTCGGCTCCACCCGATTGACCCTTGAGCACACAATTTCAATTTCAGTACATTCAATACGTTCAGCTCCGTTTGATTGAGCCTTGAGCGCACAGACAATTTCATTATCAGTATCTTGTGGTTTTGGTGTTTGTAGTAGAGTCGCATCGAACTACCATAACTTGCGGATAAAGTCAATGAAAATTTGACAAGGATATGGTGGATACGCCGCTGGTACTTCCTATATATAAGTATTCTTGTCAAATGATCGGAGGCATTATCAGGCGGTTATGAGAGGTTCCATGCATAGGCTGTTTGTGTGGTTAAGTTATTCATTTTCAGTACATGCAATACGCTCGGCTCCACCCGATTGAGCCTTGAGCACACAATTTCAATTTCAGTACATTCAATACGTTCGGCTCCGTTCGATTGAGCCTTGATCGCACAGATATATTTCATTTCAGTATTTTATGTTTGTTGTATTGGTTGTAGAGTTATAGGACTAATCATAATTCACTGATAAAACCAATGAAAATTTGACAAGAATATGGTGGATACGCCGCTGGTACTTCCTATATATAAGTATTCTTGTCAAAGGATCAGAGGCATTATCGGACGGTTATGAGAAGTTCTATGTAGGATTTATTAGTTTCTTGGTAACCAATCATAACTTGTGGATAAAACTAATGAAAATTTGGCAAGAATATGGTGGATACGCCGCTGGTACTTCCTATATATAAGTATTCTTGCCAAAGGATCAGAGGCATTATCAGGCGGTTATGAGAAGTTCCATGTAGGATTTAGTATTGCCTTGGTTGGAATTTGTGTTACATTTATATCATTATGTTATTTAAAGAGATTGGAATGTGTTCCATTTCTACATAAACTAACCTCTCCATCATAACAAATGAGAGAGGAACTTCCACCATTCAAACATATATGCTATCAGAATGTGGATTCAAATATTTGCTGTTGTGTTTATTCATGTTCAAATATCTGCTGTTGTGTTTATTCATGATCAAATATTTGCTGATGTGTTTATTCATGTTCAAATATTTGCTGATGTGTTCATTCATGTTTGAATATTAGCTGTTGTGCTTACTTATGTTCAAATATCAGATGTTGCGTTTTTAATTATGTTCCATGTAGATTGTAGTGTTAGAAGTTTTGCCTTAGGATATAACCATATTTTCCCAAACGTACCTAAACTCTTATGCATGATATCATTTTTAGCGAATCATTTCTGCTTATCAATACTTATACAGTAGGCAACAAAAAGCGATTCCTGAATAGGGTACTTAACCCTTACAAGGAACGTTACCGCCTCGAACAAAAACTTAAGCCTTTATTTTGCTAAGCATACAACTGTCAAACAAAACATCATCATCCTTTTAGTCAAAATATATCATTATTTAAATTTCGGGACGAAATTTCTAAAAAGCAGGGGATACTGCAACATCCGTCAAAAACGGATTTACCAAACCCGCTCCGTTTATCAACCGAACAGTCAGTCAAAATTTTCGTTGCGAATTAAATGCCCAAAATATTTTTAAACGATCCGTAATCAATTATTATACAAGAATATATAATTAGTTTTTGAAAAACTGTTGAAAATCGCAAAATAAAAATAAAATGTTTTAGCCGGGTTTCGAACCCGGGTCTGTACCGAATCAGCCAACTGATTTAACTCACACACACAAACCACTGCGCCGCGGACTTTGTTTGTTATATAATAGAATCATTTAATTGATAAAGTGTCGTTACGAATTCAAAACCGGCGCCCAAACAGTTCAGTCGTCGGAATCCCGGTAAACTCGCGAGTCTTAACTACAATTTACGTTATAACGTAAACCATTAACCAGATATCGGTTATAACCGATGTTTGAAGTCCGCGACCAAAATCAAAACCGCCGGAAAATTTAAATAAACGAACACAGTCCGAAATCAGACCAAATACATCTCGTTTTTCTCCTATAAATTGACCCACAACCGACGACAAACCTTTTCGCTCAAAAACACATCTTTTCACGGCGTAATTCCACTCGCCGGAATTTCTCTGCTCATCGCCGGAAAACCGTTTTCTCCATTGCCGAGCCTTACTGAGCCCCTGAGTTATCCCGGAGATACCCACGCCCTTTCTAAACTTCCTGGAGACTCGCTGCTACGAGAAACTCATCGCCGGAGGTGATTTCTGTCGCCGGAGTTCTACCGGAAAACAGAGGAAAGCGAGTCGGTATACCTCACGCTTATTTTCCTTTCTTTTTACTTCTATCTTACCAGTAATTAACCTAAAACACTAATAAACTTGAATAAAAACTCGAACCAGTCAGACCCGATTTCTGGTTATAACCTGACGAGGAAGACGATGTATTTCCGTATCCTATAAGTTTAATTAAAATCAGGATATTAATCGGGTTAGACACACAGTCCAGCGGTGGACTGTGTGCACATAAAACGTTAAACATGCAAAGGTCTCGAGTTCGATTCCCGTCTCACACACGCTGCCTTAATAAAAACCATTTTTTTTTGTTTAACTGAACCGGAGTCGCCACAGATATATGTTAAGTATATTGTTAACCGGAATAATAACCAAGTTAGACACACAGTCCAGCGGTGGACTGTGTGTTTGTTTATATCACAGGTCACGAGTTCGAGTCCGGTCTTCAGCACCGACTCGGACAATTATCTCTTCTTTTTAAATAAGGCAGAAAAGGAAATAACTAATTAGTATTTAAGTATAATAAAAATCGAGTTATATAACATGTTGAACACACAGTCCAGCGGTGGACTGTGTGTTAGATTAAACCACAGGTCCCGGGTTCGAGACCTGTGGAGTGCATGTCCGAGTCGTTTAAACTGTTTTTAAAATAAAAAGGATTTCTGTTTAATTCTAATTAATGTATATATGTAATTAAAATCGGATATATAACGGGTTAGACACGTAGCTCAGTTGGTAGAGCTGCGTGCACGCGTACGGGAGGTCTCGGGTTCGAGCCTCACCCAGCGCACAACAATATGCCTCGAACCGGTCAACGCCAGTCAAAGTCAATGGTCAAAGTCAACTGTAGCAAAAAAAATAATAAAATATTTTTTTTTATTATTTTTATTTAATTATTTTAATTAAAAATCAATTATAAATACTTAAAAATAACATTTTTAAGGTTAGAAAATAGCCTCAAACTCACAAAAATACACCCAACAATCCTACTAAAATAGTTTAATAAAATCCGTTTACTTACCAAACCATAATGCGATTTATCTAGGTTAAATCTCACTCGTGGTTAAAACCACTTCGCGTGCATTCAACGTCATCAACCGAACGCACCCACTGTGAGTGAATCTTACAATTCCCCTTTTAAATTACACGTTTTGGGGTGTGTCATGTGTTATGAAAATAATTAATTTATTTATTTAAACTTGTGCCATACCACATCATGACTTAAACTTAGATTGTTTTATTGTTGTGATTTACTTATATTCCGTTTGTCAAATTATATGAAACTCATACATTAAGCCCATCAGTTCCTCGTGGGAGACGAGTAGAACATCGCGTGCTTCAATTCAAATTCATTATGGTTCAAGTGTGTTTCATTGAGTTTATATTGTTTGTAGTTGTGTCATTCATATCATCATGTTTATGCAATTCATTCATCAGGCCCCTCAGTTCCTCGTGAGAGACGAGTTGAGCATCGCGTGCCTTTAATTGTTCCATTATTATTCATGAGTGTTTCATTTAACATCTTATGATTGTTGATCAAGTTACATCTAATTTTACTCATGTTGGTTGTGCACATATTTCAAAATCAATTTAAATAAATTGTTCAAATGTTTTCCATAGGATTCACTCGCCAACATTATGTTGATCCAAAAACCTTTTTACACATGATACAGGTGAACAGGTTGAAGCAAGGATAACATAGGATATGCCTTAGAAGAGAACAAAGAAGTTAGATTGTTAGTTAGATCATGTTGTAACATTATTGTAAATTTCCATTTAATTTGTATTAATGAATATGAAATGTTTAATAAATGTCATGAGCTTTGATGATAACCCAATCATGCCCCGATCACCTTTTCCGCTGCGGGTCGGGGTGTGACAAAACTCTTTGCCAACATTGCACAAGCTGTGGCCGTGCAGGTCACACCATCCAAACCTGTCGTATTCTTCAACGAATGAACCGCAGTCAACTACAAACTCAAACCCAAAATCAGATAGTGGGTCAAGCCCAACAAGCCTTACTTCTACCACCTGTACCACACGCAGCCCAAACTTACTACCAACCCAACTACCCCATGATGCAACCCATGCGAGCTTGTTACAACTGTGGGGACCCAAACCACTTCAGGAACACTTGTCCACGCTTGGTGAACATCATCCATGCCCAAGCTCAAGAAAACCCGGTAAACCAAGCTAACCAAGCTCCTCCACCTGCCAGAGGAAGAGCTTCCAACATCAATGCTAACCAAGCTAGGGCTGACAACAACGTGGTCAACGGTACGTTTCTCATCAATGGTAGTTATGCATCCATATTATTCGATACTGGCGCGGATAAGAGCTTTGTGTCCTTAGAATTCGAACCTATCCTCAACCAAACTCGTGTTAATCTCATGGAATCTCTAACGGTGGAAGTTGCTGACGGAAAACCCGTTTCATTAAATTCTATTATATGCAATTGTACCCTCACACCTAAACGATCACGACTTTCCAGTTGACCTCATTCCTATGAAGTTGGGAAGTTTCGATGTTATAATCGGTATGGACTGGCTCAGCCAGCATCACGCTGAAGTAGTGTGCCGCGAAAAGTTCATTCGCATTCCTCTTGCAGACGGTCAGACCCTACGTATTTTTGGGGAAACCCCTTCGAAAGGACTCAAATTAATGTCCTGCCTTCAAGCCCGAAGATATCTCCGCAAGAACTATGTCGCATTCCTAACTCACGTCGTCAAAAAGGGAAACAAGGAGAAGAAACTTGAAGATATCCCAGTTGTGAAAGAATTCCCACAAGTCTTCCCCGACGACATTTCAGGACTCCCTCCTGTGAGAGAAGTTGAATTCCGCATCGATCTTGTACCTGGCACTACACCAATCGCAAAATCTCCTTATAGGTTAGCCCCATCTGAAATGCAAGAGCTGGCCAGTCAACTGCAAGAGCTGACTGACAAAGGATTCATACGTCCTAGCTCCTCGCCTTGGGGTGCACCTGTTCTCTTTGTGAAGAAGAAAGATGGAACGTTTCGCATGTGCATTGATTATAGAGAACTCAACAAGTTAACGGTTAAAAATCGATATCCACTACCTCGCATCGATGACCTCCTAGACCAACTTCAAGGCGCCACCTGCTTTTCAAAAATCGACCTTCATTCTGGTTATCATCAGCTCAGAGTACATGAAGAAGATATCCCAAAGACCGCCTTCCGGACTCGTTATGGTCATTACGAATTCATGGTCATGCCATTCGGTTTAACCAACGCCCCCGCTGTCTTCATGGATCTAATGAATAGGGTATGCAAACCCTACCTCGACCGTTTCGTCATAGTCTTCATCGACGACATCTTTATCTACTCCAAGTCTAAATCCGATCATGAACTACACCTTCGACTCATCCTTACACTTTTAAGGATTGAAAAGCTCTACGCTAAGTTCTCAAAATGCGAATTCTGGTTAGGAGAAGTACAATTCCTTGGACATGTCGTCAATGACAAGGGAATTCATGTTGATCCTTCAAAAATCAAGGCAGTACAAGAATGGCAAGCGCCACATACCCTACCGAAGTAAGGTCATTTCTTGGTTTGGCTGGTTACTATCGACGCTTCATTGCCAATTTTTCTCGTATTGCTGTCCCGCTCACGGCTTTGACTCATAAAGGAAAACCCTTCATATGGGGACCTAAACAAGAAGAAGCCTTCCAAACTCTAAAGCAAAAACTTTGTGACGCACCTATCCTCACACTCCCTGAAGGTTGCGATGACTTTGTAGTATATTGCGACGCATCAGGGCAAGGACTAGGCTGTGTATTGATGCAAAGAGGAAAAGTGATAGCCTATGCTTCTAGGCAACTCAAGGTTCATGAGAAGAATTACACCACCCACGACCTGGAACTTGGAGCCGTTGTGTTCGCTCTCAAGATATGGAGACATTACCTCTACGGTACCAAGTGTGAAATATACACTGACCACAAAAGTCTCCAACATATCTTCAACCAGAAGGAGTTGAATATGAGGCAACGAAGATGGGTCGAACTTCTCAATGACTACGACTGTGAAATTCGGTATCATCCTGGCAAGGCAAACGTGGTGGCTGACGCACTCAGTCGAAAAGGTTATGCGAACTCCATTCGTCTTCTATGTTCGCAAATCATAACCGACATCAAAGATCGAATCCGAGCAGCTCAACATGTTTCTGTAACAGAAAATGACGTACGCGATGAGCTGTCATGTGGAGCTGAACTCAAAATCGAAACCAAATCCGACGGTATCCTATACTATTTAAATCGCATATGGATTCCTGATCGCAATAACCTTCGTGATTTCCTCATGAATGAGGCGCACAAAACACGATACTCTGTACACCCAGGAGCCGACAAGATGTATCAAGACCTACGATACACCTACTGGTGGCCTGGCATGAAAAAGGATATCGCTGTTTTTGTTTCCAAGTGCCTTACCGGTTCCAAAGTAAAAGCTGAACATCAAAGACCTTCAGGACTTCTAGTCCAACCCGAAATACCTGTATGGAAGTGGGAAAACATAACCATGGATTTCATTACCGGGTTACCTCGCACCTCCAGTGGGTATGACACCATATGGGTAATAATCAATCATCTTACAAAGTCATCTCATTTCATTCTGATTCGCGAGGACTTCAAGAACGAGAAGTTAGCTCGTATCTACATCAACGAGATCGTAAGCCGTCATGGTGTACCATTAAGCATCATTTCAGACCGTGATGGTCGTTTCACTTCACGAACATGGCGAGCCGTACAAACCGCCTTGGGTACACGATTAGACCTCAGTACCGCTTTTCATCCTCAAACTGATGGTCAATCTGAACGCACCATCCAAACCCTTGAAGACATGCTGCGAGCATGTGTCATAGACTTCAAAGGGAATTGGGACGCACACCTACCATTAGTTGAATTTTCGTACAACAATAGCTATCATTCAAGTATAGGCATGGCTCCTTTCGAAGTTTTATATGGTCGTAAATGCCGATCTCCAGTATGTTGGCACGAAATTGGGGAAGCACAAATCACCGGTCCAGAATTAATTCAAGAAACAACTGACAAGGTCATTCAAATTCGAAACAATCTTCTAGCGGCTCAAAGTCGTCAAAAGAGTTATGCAGACAAACGACGAAAGCCCTTGGAGTTTGGCATTGGTGATCAAGTACTTTTAAAAGTATCACCCTGGAAGGGAGTGGTTCGTTTTGGCCAAAAGGGAAAGCTAGCACCACGCTACGTAGGACCTTTCAAGATACTCGAAAGAGTAGGTCCTGTAGCATACAAGCTTGACCTACCAGAAGAGCTCAACAGAATTCATCCCACATTCCACGTATCAAACTTGAAGAAGTGCCTCGCCGATGAAAACCTCCATATTCCTCTAGAAGCATTCAAATCGATGAATCTATGCACTTCGTTGAAAGACCGGTAGAAATCATGGACTTCGGAGAGAAGCGTTTAAGACGAAGTCGTATTCCAATTGTCAGGGTACGTTGGGAGTCAAAACGAGGACCGGAGTTTACTTGGGAACGTGAGGACTCAATGCGCGAAAAATACCCGCATCTCTTTCCAGTTACCACTACTACTTAAATTTCAGGACGAAATTACTAAAAGTAGGGGATAAGTATAACATTCGTCCAAAAACGGGTTTTCCAAACCCGCTTCGTTTATTAATCAAATATACAGTTATAAGTTCCGTTGCGTACTTATTGTTCATATTAATTTTAAACAATACATAACTAATAAACATTTCTAGAATTTTAAACCATAATTAATTAATAATAAAAATAGTGAATAAAAAAATAAAATGGAGACGCCGGGTTTCGAACCCGGGTCACCCGCAAGCACAAACACGCAACACACCACTCCGCCACACACTGCTTTTGTGATAAACACGGAAACAAATAACATTTATAATAAAACTGAAAGTCAAATCTGCAATCAGCACTCCCAGAACTCGCACTCACCGGAAAAAACCGACATTCCGCGATTTTGGCTACCTTTCCTTTGACTGAAACGCACAAATTAATCTCGACGCCAGTTATAACCATTGCCGGCAGTCAATTTCGGTCATAACCGGCGGAAACCTTTGACCGCGAATCAAGACTCAAATTCGAACCCAATTCATCCAGTTCTTCCTTATAAATACTCACTCAAACCTCCTGTAAACCTTTCGCTCAGAATCGCACTCTCTTTCGAAGCTTTAGTCCTTTCAAAGCTCGTCGCCGGAGATTTTCATTTTCGCCGGAATCCTGCCGGAATCGCTAATCAGAAAACCGTATTCGTTCATCAGACGGTATAATTGTCTAAACCTTCTTGCTATCTTTTGATTTATACTTTAATTGTTCAAACCAATAATCAAAACTGTTAAAACAGTTCATACAGCCGGAAATCGAAAAATCAGAACCGACGAATTTTGCCGGAAAATCTGAAGAAAACACTCTGTGTTGGTACATCTTATTCCTTAATTTCCTTCTTCTATTTCAATTCAATCAATTATAAGTGTTGTTGGTCAATTAAACAAACAGTCGGATTTCACTGTTCTGTGTTCTTGTAAACGAAGAAGATGAAGTCGAGTATATGTATTAATATAATTAAAACTGGATATTCAAACGGGTTATACACACAGTCCAGCGGTGGACTGTGTGCAAATACAATATGCACGTCCCGAGTTCGAATCGCACAAGTTACCGACTTTCAGAAATAAAACCAACATTTTTTGAACTTAATCAGATCAAGTCACAGAATATTTATAAGAGGAATACAATTCAGTAGTTAAGCAGATTAGACACACAGCCCAACTGGTTGGGCTGTGCGCACTCGAACCAAAGGACCCGAGTTCGACTCCGGGTCTCTGCAACCGGTTCGGTCATATAAATAATTTTTAATAAAAACCAAATAAGTTTAAGGTTAATTAGTATATATATATAATTAAAACAGAGAATATTTCGGGTTAGACACGTAGCTCAGTTGGTAGAGCTGCGTGCACGTATACGAGAGGTCCCGAGTTCGAACCTCACTCAGCGCATAGAAAACACAGTCTGACCGGTCAGACCCGGTCAACGGTCAACGGTCAAAAAGTCAACTTTTTTTATTTTATTTTATTTCTTTTTAGTTATTTATTTAATTGAAAAATCAATTAAAAATACTTAAAAATAGGATTTTTAAAGTTAGTAAATTTCCTTAAACTCACAAGAATAAATCTAAAAATCCCATTAAGAGCACTAATTAAAAATATTAATCTCAAATAAAATTAATTTATTTATCAAATCATTTTGTTATTGTCTAGGTTAGTTTTTCCCTCGTCGATTGAATCATAAATTCGTGCGCCTTCATCGTCATCAAAGAACGCACCCATTGTGAGTGAATCTCTACCAATTCCCCGTTTTAATCATGTTTTGGGGTGTATCATGTGTCGTATAATCCTTTTATTTTATTTAAACACTTGTGCATACATCATATCCGTGATCAAATGTGTATCAATTGTTGTGTGAATTATATGTAGATTGGATTTATCCTTTTCAGTGCACGCATTTCATTAGGCCCATCAGTTCCCCGTGGGAGACGGGTTGAGCATCAGGTGCCTCATTAGATCGGCTCCGTTTGATTGAGCCTTGATCTCACATACATCATCATTCATATCATATACTCATCCAAAGTGGTTTGTGTTTGTTTATCTATATATGTTTGCTCACATGTTATTATTGCACAAATTTTCCTTATTAAATAAAACAAGAAATTAGTAATAATGTTTTATCAAGGTTCACTCGCCAACTTTTGTTGACCCAAAATATCCCCCGTTTTACACATGATACAGGTGATCCAGCTGAGACAAGAAACACATAGGAAGGCCTAGAAGAATAAACAAGTTTAAGCGTTGGAATAATTATATAGTTTCATTTTCCTTGTAATTGTATGAATTTTGTTTTGGATAATTAAGTTGTAATTTGAGTTTAATAAACATGAAACATCTTAGTAAACATCATGAGCTTTGGTGATAACCCAATTATGCCCCCGACTTTTATTCCGCTGCGGGTTGGGGTGTCACAGAAAGTGTCAAGAGTCTGTAATTAAGGACGAGTTTCTGGTGTTAGTGTTGTGTTGTGTTTTGTATAGCCATGCATGAGTCATGCGTGACCAGTCAGCCACGTATGAGTCATATGCCCGTATGTCTCATGCGCAGGGGCGGACCTACCCTTTGGCCAAGGTGGGAGGCCGCACCCCTTGAAAAGAAAATTTTAGTGTATATTTTAAGAAAAAAAAAACAAAACGCACCCCTTAAAAATATAGTTGAACACCTTATCCGCACCCCCAGCAAATAACTCATGGGTCTGCCACTGCTCATACGTGGGCAGTTTATTAACGAATGTGTTATGCGCGTGTTTATAGTGAGTTTGTGACGCATGTGACATGCCTATAAAAGGATGTCAAGCGTGATGTCATTGATCACAGTGAAGCTATTCAGAGCGTATGTCTCTATATTTGTCTGTTCTAAGAGAAGCTATGTTCGACTGTTGACTTGAATTGTAATCAAACATTTATTTAGCTGTTAGTAAATAATCACACACTAATTTATGGATTCCACACATTGAGTTAGTGTAAAAGTAGAAGTTTTGTGTTCTTCAAGTCTCACGATGTTGAACAAGATCATTTCTGGTTTTTCAAGTGCTATTAGAGTTATAGGCTTATTCTACTTGTGATTGTGCAACAAATTGAATCGATAATTGGATGTATACTGGACCGTTTGAAAAGTAGAGGATGTTTCGGACTGTTTTCTGATTTATGGATAATTAAACTCGTTAATTTGGTCTAACTTAGAAATTGGAACTGTTATAACATTCTAGCAACACTCAGTAACAAAACCTGATCAATTATTGTCATAAAAATGGTCTAACTGACAAGTTGGAAAATTTAGTTTGCAAACAACAAATATGTCACGCATGTCAGTTTTGGTTTTTACGCATGTCTATGAGACAGGCGTATGAGACGTATATTTCAATCCCCAACACATTTCTTTAGGGACTGCATATCTTTAGGGATGAAAAAGAATCTCAGATACTATGTCGGTTGATCCCAATTATTTTTGTTTAGAGTTTGAAGAGTAACTTGCACAAAACATCCTTTATGTTTCTTCAAACTTGCAGGTTTCAGCCTTAATGTTTAAAAGTTGCTAAAAACAGCCTTTAAGTTTATTTTTGTTGCGGGTTCAATCCTTTACAGCTAACCACGTTATTTTCTTCAGTTAAGTTCCCTGACATGCTAACATGTGAGGGTATAGTCGTCATTTTGGTTGATCTTCCACCCACGTCAATTATAAGAAAAAAGAATATTTAAGGTTTAACCTATTTTAAAAAAATTCTAACCGCAGGGACTAATGTGCAATAAAACCAAACTTTTAAAAACCAAACACCCTCTTTTCCGGTCTTCTTCTCTGGCGACTTCGCCAGATTCCGGAAAATCCGAATTAAGATAGGAATCTTGTTAAGCTAGCCCACTAAGCTGTAAAGGTTAACACAGATTTTGATCATGCCAATCAAACTCTTCAGGATTATCATCAGTCGGAAGAATCGGCGCCTTATTCGCATCAGACGGAAACGACAAACGACTCTTCAACCCTAGATACTTCTCACGGAACTCCGATGCCGTCAAATCAGAGAACTTCGTAACACCGTGTTCAATAGTCGGATCCAGCAACTGGTGACGCTTAGGACGCCGCAAGTTAGACTTAAACACTATCAAACGGTAATCATGCTCTCTGTAGTCGCGTACGTTTTACCAAACTTTGTTTAAACTAGGTTAAAACTTAAATATTTTTTTTATAATTGAAGTGGGTGGAAGATCAACCAAAATGACGAATATACCCTCACATGTTATGCATGTGAGGGAACTTAACTGAAGAAAATAACGTGGTTAGCTGTAAAGGATTGAACCCGCAACAAAAATAAACTTAAAGGCTGTTTTTAGCAACTTTTAAACATTAAGGTTGGAACCTGCAAGTTTGAGGAAAAATAAAGGATGTTTTGTGCAATTTACTCGAGTTTGAAAATTAGTTTCTAATAACATTATTTTTACTCTTTTTAGAGTCTAATAATCAATCTCAAAAAATAGTCTCTATGAGCATTCACATCCCATACATCAAATTATGTGAGGATGCTTTTTATATTTGAATAAAGTGGTTGTGAGTGGAGAAGAGAGAAAATATTATAGTTTATCTGTATATTTGTGAGGACACTGTTCACCCTCTATATTTTTTTAATATATTTTAAGGATGTTGTGAGTGGTTGAGAGAGAAAAATAATGATAAAGACATAAAAAATATTATTTAGTCGAAAGAAGTGAAAAAAATGTAGTTTTTATTGTAATTATAAGGTATATTTAATGGAAGGGATCTGAATGCTATAACATATTCTGTTAGCGACTAAAAATAGTCTTGTAACAAAAAACAACTGTTTGCGATAACCAAATTTAAACATAATTAATTAATTTACCAATAATCCTA
The DNA here is from genome assembly GCA_947069175.1 of Scalesia atractyloides. NCBI lineage: Eukaryota > Viridiplantae > Streptophyta > Magnoliopsida > Asterales > Asteraceae > Scalesia > Scalesia atractyloides. The sequence goes on along the minus strand of CAMTDV010000014.1, from coordinate 16,012,661 downwards.
AGTAACCATTATAACCTTAATTATGCAATAGTGGAGAGTTCAAATGAAAAGAAATTATAAATTAAGAATAAAGGGTACAAAAGTAATTTGAACAAATCATTTAATGACTCTATCCTTTATTTTTAATATATTCAGATTAATTAATGAACCCTATTTATTAAATGAGTCTATCTTATTAAATAGTTATGCACCTTACACAACAAAAACAATCACGCACATGATCCTACATATTCAATGTTCCTACACCATAAAACAAAGTTTCCTACACCATAAAAACAATGTTTTGGTGTAGGGTACCAAATGTGTAGGACCCCAACAATTTTAAATAATTTTGCGACTCTTAATAAAATATGTGTAGGATAGAACACTTTTAAATAATTTTATCTTATAATAAAATTGGTGTAGCACCCAACATATTAATGGTGATGAAGGAGGAAATAATGGTGGCATTAATGATATTTGAGTAACTCTTATTATATTTATTAGTATTTCACATCAAATTGTCTATTATACCCTTATTAATTAAAATATTAATTAAAATTGGATAGAAAAAATATCTTGATCACAACCATTGATAAAAAAATATAGAAACTAGATTAATTTATTTTTCTTCTTGCAAGAAGATTCTTCTCAAATGAACCTCCCTTATGCAATATTGACCTAATCCATCATCTAAATAACCATATATGACCCAAGCAGAATATCATTTATCCAAATTGACCTTTCAATATGAAAAAATGCTGATTCATCTCCATCCGTCGCACATCGCACCCTCGACTTTTGTTTAGATTGCCCCAACCTCCATGTGATTTCAGCTTTGGAAGCGGATGCCTTGATAGTTCCGTTCTCCATTTTGGAAATAAAGCAAGCAGTTTGGGAGTGTGAAGGGGATAAAGCACCGGGGCCGGATGGTATAAATTTGAACTTTATTAAAAGAAGTTGGGATTTTTTGCAAGGTGACTTTGTTAAGCATTTCGAAGAATTCTATTGGAAGGGGTCGTTTAGCAACGGGTGTATGTCTTCCTTCATTGCCTTGATCCCAAAAAAAAGTGACCCGGGTGATCTTGGCGAGTATCGACCGATTAGTTTGATTGGTTGTATAAACAAAGTGGTTTCAAAAGTGTTGGTGAATAGATTAAAATCGGTTATTCACGGTTTGATTTCGGAGGAGCAATCGGGATTTCTAGCTAACAGGAGTATTCTTGATGGCCCGTTAATATTGAATGAAGTTGTATCTTGGATGAAGCGAGATAGGAAGAAGGGGCTAATTTTTAAGGTTGACATTGAAAAGGCGTACGATTCGTTAAGTTGGAGTTTTTTAAATTCTATCTTGACACAAATGAATTTTCCTTTGAAGTGGAGAACGTGGATTATAGCCATAGTGACATCCGCTAGGGCTTCGGTTCTAGTAAACGGATCCCCGACCCAAGTATTCGCTTGTTATAGGGGTTTGAGGCAAGGGGACCCTTTGTCGCCCTTTTTATTCATTTTGGCGATGGAGGCGCTAACGGGGTGATGAAGACGGCGTGCTCCATTGGTTTGTTCCGAGGCATTTCGGTTCCTTTACATGGCCCGTCACTTTCTCATTTCCTTTATGCGGATGACGTGATTTTCATAGGGGAATGGTCATCTCAAAATGCGATAAACTTGAATCGTATTGTGAGGTGCTTTTACCTTGCATCCGGGTTAAAGGTAAATCTTGCCAAAAGTTATATTTTTGGGGTTGGGGTTGGGGTTGATGACGTACAAGTTCAAGCAATGGCGAATATTCTAATATGTGAAGTAGGAACCTTTCCGTTCAAACATTTGGGTCTACAAGTTGGAGCCAATATGAACCTGATAAAGCATTGGGACCCGGTAGTGAATACGTTCGAAAAAAGACTTGCTCTATGGAAGGTGTCCACTTTATCGTTTGGAGGTCGGGTTACATTGGTAAGATCGGTGTTAAGCGCTTTCCCGACTTACTATTTTTCTCTTTACAAGGCCCCAATCCAAGTAATAAATAGCTTGGAAAGGTTACGTAGAGAGTTTTTGTGGGGTGCCAATCCGGAACATGCTAAAATGAAGTGGGTCGCGTGGAAGAGTATTATGGCTCCTAAAGATTACGGGGGTTTGGGTCGCTACAGGCCGCGAATATTTCGATGTTGGCAAAATGGTGGTGGCGGTTCAAGACGGATAATGAAGGTTTGTGGCGAAAGCTGATTTGGAGTCTGCATCATAATTCAAGGAATTGGAGCTTCATTCCGGTTAAATTGTCCCTTCCGGGTCCATGGAAACAAGTGGTAAACATAACAAAGGACTTGACGGAACTGGATATGGATTTAGCCATTTTTTTTCGCGGGTGTCCGGGTCGGGATAAAAAGATTATATTTTGGAAAGAGGTTTGGCTAGGAGACGAGCCTCTATGCAGCAGATTCCCAAACCTATTTGTATTGGAAAGGCAAAAGTTATCTACCATAGCGGAACGTATAGCGATCGTGGACGAGGGAGTGGTCCCAAGTTACAATCGGTCGAGACAACCGGCAAGTCAAGTTGAACTTGCTGAATTGAGTAATGTAAACGCAGCAGTGTTTTCTTTTGATTTTGTTGCTGGCGGCGATACATGGAAGGGAGTTTTTCAGTTCGAAGCATGAGAAGCTTGATCGAGAGGAAGATGTTTACGAACAATGGAATTCAATTTGTATGGAATAAGTGGCTTCCTCTAAAGGTTAATTTCCTAGCGTGGCGAGTTACGTTACGTTAGATAAACTACCTACAGCAATGGATATAAGAAGAACAAATGTGCCTGTACAATCAGCGGAATGCAGTTTTGCACATCATGTTTGGAAATTCATTGCAAATTGGTGCAAAGTCAACTCACTCTTTGCACTGGAATTAAAAGACCTGGTGGTGATGCAACACCGATGTCGCGGTTCGGTTCGATTCAAAAAGGTGGTTTTGTCATTAATCCAGATTGCACTTTGGGTTATATGGAAGAATCGAAACGATGCCACGTTCAACAAGAAGCATATGAACATGGCGAGGATTAAGGAAGATATTAGAACGTATGGTTTTTTGTGGGTGAAAAATAGGGCGAAATGTAATGATTTATCTTGGGAAGCTTGGTGTAATTTTGATTTGGCTTGTATGAGGGTTTAACTTATGTACTGGGGTTTAACGTCGAGTAAGCGGTTGGTTTTTCCGGCGTTTTATTAATAAAAGTTTAATTTGCCTTTCAAAAAAATAATAATAATAACTAATATTGACCATAACCAACCATTATTGATTGTAATTGACTAATGTTAAACCTAGTTGACCATTATTTACCTTAACTACTCGTTATTGACCCTTACAAATCATTATTAACAGTAATTGACAATCAATCAGCAACTATGGTTGACAATTCTGGGTTCAAACCTTACAGGGTGCGAGGGTTTTCGGACTTCATCCGATTCCTGTGCATCGGGGGCACGCTCTCATGGCGGTCGAGGAGTCAACCTTGGTATAGCCGCAAACAGGATGGGTTTACACGTGAGATTCTTTACCGTTCTAAAAAAATAGATTCTAATTGACTGTCATGAACCAACATTGACCCAAACTATTAGTTTTTTTTTTTCATCTACATCTAGTTTTTATTTACCTTTTTAGACTTAAAAACATTTTATTTGCTTCATTATTTTTTTTAGAAATATAATTTTTTCATAAACTCGAGAATTCATTACTATTACTATTGTTTTATATAAATATAACGTCATTATTTTGAAGCTTGTTAATTATAACGGAAAATGAAGATAATCTTTTGTAATTTTATGGAAGCCACTGCTAACCTGTCCATGGGCGCAGCTTCTAGTGGGTGGGAGGGGGTGGCCGGACCCTCGAACTATTCGATTAGTAGTGGAGAGTATGTAGTTTTCGTATAGAAATTTTTGGGTATATACGTTTTCGACCCCCCGGTTTTATAGAAATGTTTGGGTATATACGTTTTCGACCATCTGGTCGGAAATCTCAAGCTTCACCACTGAACCTATCTAAAGAGAATAGTTATAATGGCTACTCATATACTTACGTTGAAAAAGTTTTTAAAAAGAATTACTATCTAACTATGATTTAAAAGTTCAAATATTTAGAGTTAATAATTTGAATTTGTGAATAAATAGTAAGATTTATTTTATCTTTAGTGTTATGTTAGTATTAAGGGGAGTTTCGAGAGGGAACGTTGAGAGATAAAAGAATGTAGAAAAGTTTAAAAGGAACAATAGAAGGAAATATGTATTTTTTAAGAGAAATTAATAAAGATATAACATTTAAAATTAAAATTTATAAAAATTAAACATTTTATATTTTTTTTAAGAAAATATTAAAAATGTATATAATATATAAGTTTGAAAAAAAATATACTTTTTGGGTTTTTTAGATTTTGTGGATTTTCTTAATAATATTCGGTAGTTTATCTGATGATTTAAAAAAATATTTTACATTTTGTGGGATTCGTCAGGGTAATTACTTTATGGATGTTTCATCGCTAGTACTTATTTGTATTGTTATGTAGCATATATAGCAGGTAGTAAGAATCCCTAAAAAATTAGTTTTATAGGGAAGTCACTTATGAAAAACTCCGTTCTTAGACAAGGACGGATCTACTTGTTAGAAGGGGTAACCTCTGTTGCCCATTAACACTCCAGCGCCAGTGTAAGTTTAGTGTAAATTTTGAGAAATAATTGACGTTTTTTCGATTTCGTTACCTTATTTTTTGTAACGTTATTCCTATAATGATTTTCTAAATTCGTCATTGTTCTTATAAATGTGATAATATGATGTATCTAACTCATTAGAGAAGTTAGTAAAAATAATACCATCCATGAGAAAAGTTGCAACTCAATGATTGTTTTAAAATCCAACTTTTCTTTGTGACTTAATTGAAATCCCATTTCCCTTGTTAACTCTTTGAAATGCAAGAACTCCAACCTGTTGAAAATTTCATTAAAGCTATTATCCTTTTGACACCATCTTCAATCATGTTACAATTTCAAAATAAAAATATCTACGGTGGTACTATTACGTTTGAAAATAAACAGGATGATAAGATGAATAATTATTACAAATTTATATAAATAAGATAATGATTTTACAAGCAAAACAAAATGCCAATCATATCACAAGAAAAGTATTATAAGGCTTGCATACACACCACAAACATATCAACTGACAAAGTTTGACGATTCAACATCTAATAAGTGTTGGCCAATTAGAAATGAAGAACTTTCCTACTTTGAAATCTAACAAGCGTCCGCCAACAAGCCGTGATATACTACTAGGAATGAACTTTCTTATTCCATCAATTAAAAGCTTATGACCTCCCCCTCTATGCCCTGCGGTAATGATTCCTCTGACATTACGACCTTTGCCACAATGATGATGTCCATAGATCAAATTATTTCATGAATTGGATTTCACTTAGCTTTGTATGGTTCCATTGTGTGTGCTCGGGATAAAAGTTTTGTATAAATTTATCGCCATGCTATTAAGTATTTTGATTTAAGTTCTTTTCTTTCTAAGAGGTGGAATAGAATAACCCGGTTGAAGCGTAATGGTCATACGCCTGTAATGCATTGGTTGACCCATAATGGGTCTCATTCTTCTAGCCTTTCCCGAAGTCGATGACTATTCATCGTGGTTACCTTGACACCAAAGAAGAGTTCGACCCAATGCTTTGTTTCTGTCCTAGTTGATCCAGATTCGACATTAGAAGTATATTGATTTTTCCCCAATAACCGAATACTTTTGTCTGTAAATATTGTATACATGATTTCATCCATAAATCGATTTGATTCCCTATGAGTTCTAGTCTCAATAAGACTACTAATTCTTACTGTTTATATAGTATGATATGAATATACCACATCAATTCGTTATGTATGGATGATGAGATTTTAGTGATACAGAGCTTTATCACTAGAAAATTGGTATAAATGTGGAGTGAATGCAATAGATGGATAGGAACCTGCTCTAAACCTGTGTATCATGTCTAGGTCATGGCTAGGTTTTTTTGTTGAATGAATATGTTCCCTTTCCTGTTAAAAAAAAGAGTTGTTTCATCGAAACCCAAGCAGAGGTTTCGATCACATGTTGATAGGGGTGTGAACTTGTAACATGACACGAACCTAATAAGAAAATTATGGGTTTAGATTAGTAGAAATGGGTTCGAGAGCGGGTCTAGTCCATGTCAAGCCGATGGGTTCTTGGGTTGACCCATGTAACCCATTTGTTTTTCTTTTGGTTCTATATTTCATAATATGTGCTTTACGTCATAAACTAATTGGTTGGGTATTTGATACCAAAATCTAAAAAGTAAAAGAGAAATTGACATATGATTTTATATTTAAAATGTAATTTTTATATACATTTACATATATAATATGCGAAAAAAGTTAAAAGTTCAAAGTTAAAAGATCCAGTTATAGGTCATGTTAGTGTCAACTCGCGAATATATTTTTTGTTTTCGGGTTCATTTATCTGGCACGATTTTGTGTTTCGTATCCTATCCGTATCAAATTTCCGAGGATGTACCCGTCAACCCTTGAACACAACCCGCTTTAAAACCCCTAACTATTTGAAATGGTCAATGTATTTGAAAAGGGAATGAATATCTTATTTTGTTGAAGTTTACTAAAAAACAAAGAAAACATTGGAGCCACCTTATCAAATTCTTTTTGAAGCAACACAATATATTAGAGATGTCGCAACCCATCCTTTTATTTTAAACGCGAGTTATCACCATCCGACGTAGCTATTATTTTTGAAGCAACACATATATAAGAGATGTCGCAACCCATCCTTTTATTTTAAACGCGAGTTATCACCATCCGACATAGCTATTATTTTTGAAGCAACACATATATAAGAGATGTCGCAACCCATCCTTTTATTTTATCCGTGAGTTATCACCATCCAACGTAGCTATTATTTTTGAAGCAACACAATATATGAGAGATGTAGCAACCCATCCTTTTAGTTTATCCGTGAGTTATCACCATCCAACGTAGCTATTATTTTTGAAGTAACACAATATATGAGAGATTTCGCAACCCATCCTTTTATTTTATCCGTGAGTTATATCATCCAACGTAGCTACCATCCAAATCTCATTAGGTGGCAGGCCATACTTTCTTTTAGTAGAAAGGTTTTGAGTTATTAATATGAATGTTATTTGTGCAAATTGCAACTTTCTTTCATAACTTTTTAAATTAACACCGATACTATTAGGGGTGTATATTTTAGGTTATGCGGTGTCATCCTGTTTTCCTCAGATTTACTTTACTCGTGTGACACATTAACTTTTTCCAGTTTTCCCCCAGATTTTCTTGGTTTTTTTCCAGATTGCATGTTGTCGTACCATATTTCCCCAGATATCTCCAAATCTAAACTATCTTATTGTAATTTAAACTTTGAAACAATTTATATATTTAATTGTTTTAAATACAAATTAAAATAAAGATATATAAGCACCCTTGTAACTAAGTGGTGTATGAAATGACCAAACTATCATTTAATATTAAAAAAATAAGTAGGTTACATAAATAAATTAAACTAGGGTAGAAGGTAAGCCCGTGCTGCATGCTGCTGCATTACGTCACGCGATATGAAGATAATTTGATTGGTATTGGTTTGATAGATATCCAACACATGTTATAACAAATGTAGCAAATCAATTTTTGTATTGTAATAGTCTTGATGCTTGATTCAACACCAATAATAATAAAAAAATGTTAAAAATTTAAGTACATAACAATGTAAGAAGAAAAAGTAAAAAAAGAAAAAAGATAGTAACAAGAAAATCTTAAAAAGCATATTTGGTTCAAATAGATAAATACTTAATTTCAAAAGAGTAGGATTAGATTATTAATTAAACCCAAATCTATACAACTGTGAAAATTAAGGGGGTTAAATTGTAAGTTGGGAAAGCACTGTTAAACTTCCGTTACTTTATATTATAGATATAATAATATGAAAGCTATAAACCAAGGGAGGCTCCACATTGCCTTTATTTTTCACAGTTTCCAGTTTTTTCTTCACAACCACACCAATATCCGGCTTTTACATCAGATTCACGCAAAATGACCCATTAAGAAGATTGGCCACTCTTGTTGCTTAGGTATTCTATGAAAAATGTGTACTTGATCTCCTCCATATTCACAGTAATTTTCACTCTGAACTAGACGAATGGACTTCCTGCAACTCCGTACAACTTCCTAGCCCGCCAATATTTCGATGAACTGGTTCAAACAGAGATATCGAATTTCTGGTTTAGATTTGGTAGTAGTGTAGTTGTCATATGGACAATTCATACTCATACTAATATAGTCGTTGAGTTGTTGGACGTTTATGATGGTATAAATATATAATCAATTTCCAGAGTTTTTTACTGTTGTAAATACTTGTTTTAATATACATATATATATACACACATACAGGGGAAGGATAAAATGAAAACCCACTTGAGTTGAAAAAATTTAAAAAACCCTTGTAAAAACCCTATGTAACATTTGTTTTTTCCTAAAAAATAGGGAATGTTAAATAGGGTTTTCTTGAGTTTTTTCAAATCAAGTGAGTTTTATTCCTATACTTCACCTATATATGAATATATATATATATATATATATATATAACAATGTATGCTATTTTGTAATGGACAACTTCGAAATATGAACAGATCGGCGTATGCCGGTGGTGGTTGATAGCTTGAAGAAGTAGGGGCATGGACCACAAAGTTTAACAATATTATGTTTTAGTAGTATATATAACAGGTTAGAAACTCACGTATTTTACGGGTTGTGTGTGTATATATATATATATATGTGTAATTTAAAAATCTCTAAATACATCATATATATACATAACTAAAATTACATTTTTACATATGATAGTGGAAACGATCAATTAGAGTCGTATTTTGTCGGAAATATTCAACTGAGTAGCATGTTTCATTTTTAAAAAAGCAAAAGAAGTGAAATGACTAAATGTGTCAAAAGTAGTGATTAAAATATTCTTAATCGTTTTATTAAAAAGAAATCTTATAATATACTTTTGATAATATGTTTTCGCTAGTTATAAACGATAGATCAAACATCACAAAATGTTTATATATAAAAATTAGAATGCACAAAAGTTGTTGAAACGTTCGCCTAACATGACTCAAATCCTTTGACCCGTAAAAAAGTCACTCGTTTTGACATGAACCCATTACAACCTGAAAATAATGATAAATAAGATTCAAACGCTTCACATTAAAAAAGAAACAAAAATCCTATTACATATATGTGATTGACCTGAGTAGTTCATAATATTCACCTTAAGCATAAAGTATTCTGAAATACAAGAATAAATCAGAAACCACAAGTAGATTATGAAAATTATAGATCATATGAAAAAACTTAAGCATAATTATTCATTTTAAAAAGTATTAAAATCATAGGTTTTAAAATTACAGATAATTGTCTTTAAAAAAAGTTGAAGTATTCTTTTAATAAAAACTTAAAGTATTTTTTAATCATTAATTTTGAATTTTAATTAATATTAATAGCATAATATTATTAATAATAATCACTAATTAGAATTAGAGATTAATTAAATAATATAATTAACAATTTAAAGAAGAAATGATATGTGACATTAATTGAAATTTTGAATAAGAAAATATCATCTGGCATTAGTTAGACTTTTTTATTAGAATTAGATTTATTTATTATTTCTGTTTTATTTAACTTATTTGTTTATTTCTTTTTTAAATACAGAAGATAGTTTGATGATCATCCATTGTAAAAACTATCATCTTTCATAATAGAAATTAGTTGCATTGTGTTGTTGTGCCCCAAGCAAGGGGTTTTTCCAAAAAAAATTATGATTTTTCACTTTTAACCCAAATATTTTCATCGTATTTTAACATTTTTAATTTGTTTACTTTTAACCCAAAACTTTTCATCTTTTCTAATTCAACCCAAAACTTTTTTATTTACCATTTTGGTCTCCCATATTTTTTATCTTTGCAAGTTTTTTTTTGTTTCGTTCTAAATTTTGCGAGTTAGTACGTTACAACGTGAGTGTGTAGTTCAACCTTTTTGGTCTATTTTTTCACATTTGACAGGTATGTCGCAATGAGTCTATTTTCCCCCTTTGGCAAGTTCGCCATAACGGGTGGATCCTACATCGACTTAGTTATTCTTTTCTATATTAATTTGCGAGTTAAATTGGCGCGACGTGCGTGTGTGGTTCAACTTTTTTAAGTCTATTTTTTTCATTTAACAAGTTCGTCGCAACGCATGGATCCTCAATCGACATAGTTATTTTTTATATGTTATATGTTTCCGTCTTATTTCTTCGCATTAACACGCCACAACTTCAATGTTGGTAATCGCTACCAACCGTGTGACATTAATATTATTTGACATAGTTTTAGACCCTCGCCGCAACACAAGGATGCTTAATTCTAGTTATTACAATATTCATATCACCGGTAACATTTGTGTAATTAAATTGGAAGCATTGGTGCAATCTCTACGAGGCACACAAACCATTCAACTAATTAACTCGAAAGTTTCTCTTAACAAAAATATATTATTAAATGAAAACCACTTCTTCACCCTAAAAACTAATAAACTAATTGACATAATCAACAATTACACATCATTGATCACTTTTCTTTTTCTAAAGATAAAATAGTAATTGCAACTCTCCCTCCTTTTAGTATTAATCTAATCCACTTCACACTTTTTTTTGAACGTTAATAAATATATTTATATATATAAGGTAGGGTTTAAAAGTAAACCGAGTGTTTTTTTAAACAAAATGAATCGATTTGAATTATTCATTTTTTATAGATTAAAAAATAAATAGAAAGGATATAATAATAAAGTTTAATATTTTCTCTCTCTAATTAGAATTAAATGTATTCTCCCTCCAATTATACACATGTGTATGAAAAATACATATACAATAATAGTGTGTCTTGGTTGTTATGTATAATAAACAACCATTCACTATACACATGTATATAAAAATCAATTACTCAGCTAACAACAATTATATACATGTGTATAAAAAACAAACAACCACTATATACATGTGTATAAAACTCAAATTGTTCAGCAAACGACAAACACTCAATATACACATGTGTATAAAATCCAAATTGATCAGCGAACAATAATTATACACATGTGTATAAATTTCAAATAGTAATTATACACCTCGACACCTTTAATTTTTTAAATTAAAAAAACTATAACAATACTATACTAAATTAAAGAGAATAAAATGCTTGTTTTTATGATGTAATTGTTTTAAAAAATATAAACGTATGAAAAGGTTGTGGTTATTTAAAAATTATGGGGGTAGTTTATTTAAAAGTCAAAAAACAATCAATGAAATTTTTTTTAACTTCTAATAATACCATTTTAATAAAAAAACTAAAAAAGTCAATAAGATGATTGATCTAGATTGGTTCATTTAGTTCACAAATAGGGGTAGGTTCATAAATGAACCTACATATATAGGATTTGGATCAAAAGAAAACTCATTCAAGATGTATTTAGAGAACTTGGTCTGAGTTGTAAGAACTTAGAGAACTCGTACTTCTCGTGCGAGTTTTATCCCCATGTTTTGCACACCTCTATATTAAAACGTTATAGAGATGGTAGTAAAAAAAGAAGAAAAAAAATCAACGTGGTGTTTTTCGACCTTTTACAACAGTTGTAAAAAAATTGATTAAAACACCGTCACATAAGGTTTTTATAGCATTTACGGCTGTTGTAAATAACTAGTTTTTTATATAAAGGTTAAATTTTGATTGGTTTTTTCATTCGTTCTCACGTTTCTTGTAATATATAGTGTTCTCTGTGTGTGAATGATAATGATGATATTTGACAAATTTGTTGTGATGTATAGATATTTAGATGATTTTGAGATAACCATCATTAGTGCTCTAGTGGTGGTCACAGGTATTTAAGTTCTACCTATGGTAGACCCGGGTAAGTTTTCCCCTCAAGGTCTCAAGTTTGAGTCTTGGTGATAGGAGTTTCTCATTGAGGGGTTTAAATTGAGTATCTATTGTGCGAGGGGGCTCTCTAGTACAGACCCGGTTAAGACAACGTATGCTAGACCTACCGATATTCGCAAATAATTCACACATTTAAAAAAAATGATTTTGAGATGATGTTTGACGATTGTTGTGATGCATAGATATTTAGATTTTTATGTAGATATGTATGTCAATAATAGACTATTATCATACTCGAATGGTGACTGGACAGTGGGAACATAGTTGTTGACTTGTTATAATCAACATCGTAAATTGAAGTCGCTATCACATCTTTGTACCTTAATTGTGCTCTGTCATTAATTCTTATGAGTCGTCGTTGTCAACGTGGGCATACCAACTCATCGTGTTTCATGCTTAGTGAGGCTAACAATAGAGTGGTAGTTCATTGGCAAATGCATATCCTTTAAAATATCTTGAGAGGAGAAGGTCCTGGGTTCAAGTCCCACAGACAACAGAGAGTAAAGAAATTTACCGTTCAAAAAAAAATGTTTACTGAGGCTGTAGACCATCCATGGACCATGTCATATATTCAGGACAAAATTTGCATTATTAAAAAAAAATCAGAAAATATAAAAAGATCAAAAAAATTAAAAAAAATACTTTTTTAAATCTATTTGTAGTTATTTTCCTATTAAGGGTTTCATTATGAAGCTTTTAGTTTTTATGTAGATTTTTTATATTAATTTTTACTTCAGTTTATATTTTATTTGTAGAAATATATATGTGGCCATAGTTGTCAAATTTTCTATGTTAGTGTTATACTTTCCCATTTTTCCTGCAATTATTTTTCATTAACATAAACATGTTCATCCCTTGTTTCTAGCGATAAGCGAGGTACTGTTGTGCCTTTATGTCAAATCTAAGCATAAGTGATAGACACCAACATTAAGTGCACCTCTATATGCATCTACATGACATTATTGAGCCAAATTATAGCAAAGTTAACCTATGAAACTACCATATGACATCAAAGATCAACTAAACACTAGACACTAGACAAAGGAGAACAAACGTGTTATATATACTTAAAGCCGATGTATAAGATAATGTTTACTTCATATAGGAAAATAGATTCAAACCGACCTGATAAACCCAACCATGTAACCTGAATCTAGAACGGGTCGGTTATCGGGTTATATTCCCACTACTGAAAACCCGACCTGTTATACATACTTAAAGCCGATGTATAAGATACTGTTTTTTTTATTATTCGTCTTGCTATTTTTAATTTTGGTGTTCTATTATACTATTCCTAATAAGTATCACGTAGCTAATAGTAAAGAAATCAAATTTTAAATAAGTGGAGGTTGTAAATTATGAATACAAGAAACAAAATTAACTAGATGTACTTTTTTGTATCAGCGAAACTTCTAAAAAAATAGAAAACCGGGCCAGCAAGAAACTGGGACCCGAATTACACTTACATCCCGGATATTAAAATCACTCCACCTATCCCATTTGAGATTACAAAAAATGGATCTAGAACTAATTAAAAGAAAAGAAGTCTCTTTGATGATGTCCGCCGTTGTATTAAAATTAATGTGCCGATCACTAAACGTCATCTAGTTTATAGCTTTCCAAATCTCTCATGCCGTCACTTGTAACATCGCCCCAATAGTTTTCTTCCAAGAATACGAACCATACATATCCTTAGCCGCAACCAATAACTAATTAAAAGAAGAGATGTTGACTGGAAACGGAATCTTAACCCATGTCAAAATAGTGCACCATACCGATTTCGCGAACCCTCAATTCCACTATCTCAATTTCAAATCATGGGAAATCTCAAAGATTTTCTACAAGTTTTCTGCATTGCGACTGCAGATACAAAGCATGAAGAGCTGCTATTTCTTTCCGAATCAGTCCGATCCAATCTCACAACCTTTTCCCCTTCATCTTCCTCCTCAAAGGTACATTCTTTAACCAAATATAGTATTGGTGTTTGTCATAATCTAATTAGCTATATGATTTGTTACAACTGTGATGTGGGTCTTTGATTTACTTTAGATTGAACTCATTTGTGCTTCTTTGCTACCAACTTTTTATTTGTGATGTGGGTTTATATCCAAATGTGATCTTTACTGACCAATTTATGATTTTGTGATATGGGTTTATATCAAAATGTGATTTTTAGTGCTTCTTTGCCACCAATTTTTGATTTTGTGATGTGGGTGTATATCAAAATTTGTATCTTTAGTGCTTCTTTGCTACCAATTTATGATTTTGTGATGTGGGTGTATATAGTGCTTCTTTGCTACCGTTTTTTTATTTTGCGATGTGGGTTGATATCAAAATGTGATCTTTAGTGCTTCTTTGCTTCCATTTTTTGATTTTGTGATGTTGGTTTTTATCAAAATGTGATCTTTAGTGCTTCTTTGCAACATGTGATCTTTATTGTGGGTACATCAGTTATTACAGGTGCAAGTTGTAGTTGTAGATGTGTCAGTTGGATCAAATGAGATAAACAGCTTCAAAGATTTCAAGTTTGTGTCAAGAAAAGAACTTTTGTCTATGTACTATGAGTCTGAAAATAAACCAGAATTTCAAATCCCAGAAGCTAGAGGCGAAGCCCTTGGAGTCATGAATAAAGCACTCACTCTTTACATTAAGAAAGCACACGAACGTGGTGTCGTTGCTGGCGTTATCGGGCTAGGTGGCAGTGGAGGGACATCTCTCTTATCACCTGGTTTTAAATCTTTGCCCCTTGGTGTACCGAAGATCATCATATCAACTGTAGCCAGTGGTCAAACCGAACCTTATATCGGGACATCTGATTTGGTTTTGTTTCCATCGGTTGTTGATATTTGTGGGATTAATAATGTGAGCAGAGTTATTTTGTCTAATGCCGGTGCGGCCTTTTCTGGGATGGTTTCTGGACGACTCGTGAGTTTAAAAGAATCTGTAAATTCCGGTAATGAAAAATGTACGGTTGGTTTAACCATGTTTGGGGTTACAACGCCTTGTGTAAATGCGGTAAAAGAAAGATTGAATAAAGAAGGTTATGAAACACTGGTTTTTCATGCGACTGGAGTAGGAGGTAGAGCAATGGAGGATCTTGTTAGAGGAGGGTTTATAC
Organism: Scalesia atractyloides; assembly: GCA_947069175.1. Taxonomy (NCBI): domain Eukaryota; kingdom Viridiplantae; phylum Streptophyta; class Magnoliopsida; order Asterales; family Asteraceae; genus Scalesia; species Scalesia atractyloides. The sequence goes on along the minus strand of CAMTDV010000014.1, from coordinate 15,997,512 downwards.
AGGTAAGTTTTGAATTTGATAATTGAATATTTATTGGAGATTTGAAATTGTACTGTAGTGAGGTTAATGTGGTAATTGGTTGCTTTCGGAAGGGCGTTTTGGACATTACGACAACCGAGGTTGCTGATCACATAGTTGGAGGTGTTATGGCTTGTGATGAATCACGCTTCGATGCAATAATAGAAAAGAAAATTCCTTTTGTGCTCAGTGTGGGAGCTTTAGACATGGTGAATTTCGGTGCCAAAAATACAATACCTGCCGAATTTCAGCAGAGAAAAATATATGAGCACAATGAACAGGTTATCACACTTCTAACCAGTGGTTTTTTTTACCTGGATAATTATCTTTTACTTAACAAAAAATAGCTTCATAATTTACAGGTGTCGTTAATGCGAACAACGGTCGAGGAAAACAAGAAATTTGCTGCTTTTATAGCTAAAAAATTAAACAAATCATCATCAAAGATACGCGTTTGCCTACCAGAAATCGGCATTTCTGCTCTAGATGCACCTGGAAAGCCTTTTTACGATACAAATGCTACCGGTACTCTTATAGAAGAATTAAAAAGACTCATCGAGACTACAGATGATAGGAAGGTTAGTTTTCTTATCAATCAAACTATTGTTATCATTTATGGAGATGTTAGGTTAACTTGTAATCTTTAATAAATTAGGTGAAGGTTTATCAATATCACATCAATGACACCGAGTTTGCAAAGGCTTTGGTCGATTCGTTCTTGGAAATACATAAAAAACCAAACAATTCTACACAGAAACCGAGGGTTGTTGAGTCCGATGCTTCAAGTACACCCTCCAAGACTTACAGAACAATTCCGTATAACTTAACCAACTTCCCTGATGCAAAACCGGGTTAGTGTTAATCTTTGATGCGTATATGTTATAGTTAACACATATTAAGTTACTAATATTGTTGATTGATTGTTTTGTTGTAAAAAATAGAAACATTACAAAGAACTCAAGGCGTGCTAGAGATGTTGAGAGACCAAATAAGACAAGGGAAACCGATAATAGGGGCTGGTGCAGGGACCGGGATATCCGCCAAATTTGAGGAAGCGGGCGGCGTTGATCTGATTGTACTGTACAACTCAGGGCGGTTTAGGATGGCGGGGAGAGGTTCATTAGCGGGGTTGTTACCGTTTGCTGATGCAAATGCTATTGTGGTTGAAATGGCTAATGAAGTACTGCCAGTAAGTATACATATGATCTTTCTTATGTTTCATTTTCTAGTGTTTTGACATGTGGAATGTATAGGTAGTGAAAGAAGTAGCTGTTCTTGCTGGAGTATGTGGGACCGACCCTTTTCGCCGAATGGATCACTTTTTAAAACAGTTGGAATCGATTGGATTTTGTGGGGTCCAAAACTTCCCAACCGTTGGCTTGTTCGATGGCAATTTCAGGCAAAATCTCGAAGAAACTGGGATGGGATACGGGTAGGCATTTCTCACAATTTTTATATTGTTATTATTTTATTTCTTTGAGTAAAATATCATTTTTGTCCCTGAGGTTTGGCTACTTTTGCGACTTTTGTCTAAAGGTTTGTTTTTCCGCATCTGGATCCAAAAGGTTTGAAATCTTGCCATTTTCATTCTACTCGTTAACTCCATCCATTTTTTATTAATGTTAAGTCAGGGGTATTTTCGTGTTTTTAGACGATTTTTGTGATGATTAAAGGGTTTGGGTGGGGAGAAAGTCAACAGAGGTGGATCTTTATTTCTTATATTGTTTTTATTTTAATAAAAATGTCTAAAAAGACAGAAATGCCCCTCATTTAACGGAGAAAAATGGATGGAGTTAACGATTCGGATGAAAATTGCAAGATTTCAAACCTTTTGGATCCACGCAAATGGCATTTTACTCTATTATTTTATTATTTTTCTCGGGCTGGTTGTGTAAGAAATCTCATATGACCCGCAAACGCTCTTTTGCCTGTACATTAAAAAAGAAATTGTTAGCAGGTAATAAGTTAAATTATATTATTTGATTTATTTGTTTTCAGTTTGGAGGTAGAGATGATAAACAAAGCTCATAAAATGGGGCTATTAACAACACCATATGCTTTCAATGAAGACGAAGCCGTTGAAATGACAAAAGCGGGTGCGGATATCATTGTAGCGCATATGGGGCTCACGACATCCGGTTCAATTGGAGCAAAGACTGCTGTGACATTAGAACAAAGTGTAACTCGTGTACAAGCTATTGCAGATGCGGCTCATAAGATCAATCCAGATGCGATTGTGCTTTGCCATGGAGGTCCTATATCCGGTCCAATGGAAGCAGAGTTCGTATTGAAGAACACTAATGGAGTTCATGGGTTTTATGGTGCGTCAAGTCTGGAGAGATTACCCGTTGAACAAGCTATCAAAGGTACCGTCCAACAATACAAGGCGATAACTTTACTGTGATGTATTATTACTTCTGTTTGTTTGTATGTATGTTTATGGGTTTTTTTAAAATAAACTTTGAAAGTTGTAATAAGCAAGGGTTTATTTGCCCTCATCAAACTTAAGGGTTTGTGAAGTACCACTTGTTTGTTGGTTCGAAAGGGTATGATGATACTTGTGTCAAACTGATAAGTGTTCGCTAGAAAAACCAGCGTAGCTGGAGTTGGGACTCTGCAGCGGTGTAAGGAGACCGTTCTGGTGTGTAGTAATCTCAGTGTGGTGTTGTGTTGTTTCTGTTCTTTCAAACCGGAATGAAGTATGCAAACATCAACAATCCTTTAGATGGTCCTCCGGCTGAAGTCCCTCGGACACTCTTAACAATCAAGTCAGTATACGTATATGATGTATTGAGTGTGAACGTGTACAATGTATATATGATGTATCGAGTGTGAACGTGTATAATCTATATGTGATGTATTGAGGGTGAACGAGTATAATCTATCATACAGACATAAACATAGGTTTGTTTGCTAAAGATTTTAACCAAAAACAATGGGTTGAACCGCTAATTACGGATTAACAAAAGCATAATTTAAACCAGTTGGGTTGTTTAATTGGCTGGACTGGCCAAATGGTTTGGTTTTGATGGTTAAGACTCAATCAAACTTTATAAAGCGACAAAGATTGATTCATTAATTAATAGAATAATAATACATATACTTGAATGTATACATAAAAAGTAAAAACAACAGATGTTACATGGCCTGTTTGTTTACATAGTCAGTTTTAAATTTTAAATTTGAATGGGTATGGTGTCAAATCCTGCGTTCGAAGTCATAACATGTACACGCAAAGGACCATACCCAGACTTAGCATAATATTTTCTTATGGTAATCAGACGGACGTGCGAGCCCTTCATGGCGCACCGAGCACAACGAAAGCTAATACAAGTACAAATAGTACAGGTGGCAGGAGTTGTAGCCAATCAGCTTGCGTCAGACTCTAACCAGACAATTCGCACAATGGCCAATCGTGCAGGAGACAAAAGGTAGAACAGGACAATGACGTGGAACCAATCAAGTTACATCATGTCATTCACTGCTCCATGATATCCACTCACAGCTGGTGGCAGACCCAATAGCAAGGACAACTACCTAGCCATGTGGCTCCAATCACCATGCGCCAACGTCTCCATACTCTGCAAACACTAATGGTCGTGTCAGGGGAGACAAAGAGGATATTCCTTGCTGGAGACGTCCGGCCCAAGGCCCATCAGCCCGTCTCCTTCTCCACACTCTTCGACTACAAATACCAACCTTCAACCACAGATTTAAGGATCAACTTTCTCACTCACACTCTTAACACGCACTCGTTTTATCTTCTTAAACGACACTTATTCTCACGTCGGAGGGTGATTACAAGGAGAACCCCAACCTCTCCTCCTAGTAACGAGTCTCACGGTGTTCGGTTTTGCAGATTGCAATCAATTCCTTGCTGAGGAAAGATTAAGGATTAACCATTATTTGACGAGACCATTCCCTCAAGAATAAATCCCGTAGATTTAAACTTGGTGTTTCTTCAAAACTGATGTCTAAACCGATAAATCATAAAACCGTCAAAGCTGAATCACAAAAAAGAACTATCAAACGACCAAACCAACTAAATCAACCGATTCATATCCATTTAAACAACTTCAAAATATAAACCACCCATGCATCATAATCCAGTTAGCAAAATCCTAAATTTGTTATATTCAAATGTTTGGATACGACATGCCATATTCAAATAGTACAGGGGCTTAGAGAACAGAACAAACCAAATTCACAGGTTTGATATTTGAAACTCATTCGATTTTCTTTTCAATCACTCCAAATCTGAGATCCCCGGTAAGATTATACTTCAAATTCATTTCATTTTCTTATAAATTCTGTAATTTTATCGTCACTTTCTTGTGACGATACCTGCATAATCTTTAATTTTATTTCCAATTTGTTATCTTATACAAATTACAATTTAGGGTTTCTACAGATAGAAGAAGTAAAGATGAATCCGGATTCAGTGAAATCGACTCTGCAAACTTTAGCTTATGGAAATGTTATGGCTGCAGCTGCTCGTGATTATCAGAAGGTATCTTTTTATTTTCGTCTCATTGGATTAGGGTTTGTAATTATTTTATGATTTTTTTTTAAATTAACTGTAATATCTATTAGGGTTTTGCTCAGTTTATGATTATGCCTGTTTGATTTTGATCAATGTTAGAACAGATTAAGGATGACTTATTTAGATTTTTTTTTTTTTTTTGATAATTGTCAATTTAACAATTTGTATTTTTCATTTTTGTTAAGAAGATTTTAATTATCTATGTGAATAATGTAGGAGTTATTAGCTCAAGAAAAAGCACAAGCGTCGTCCTCGGTTAATGAAGAGGTTGATCTAGATGAGTTGATGGATGTAAGTTTTAACTTCATTTTTCGTTGTACATCGTATGCTTCTTGATCAAAAATTCATTTTTATCTACTTAAATGGCGCAGGATCCCGAGCTGGAAAAGCTGCATGCGGATAGGATTGCAACTCTTAAGGTTGTAATTTTACTCTTTTTTTTTAAATCACGACAACCTGTTACCCCTCCTGCTAACCAGTGGGACCCAAACCACCGCTTATGAAATTGAGAATATCGATTGAAATTAAACTGTTGTTTATGTTTTGATCTTTGATTGCAAAAGAGAGAAGCTGAGAAGAGACAATCTTTGACCAAAAAAGGACACGGGGAGTACAGAGAGATAACCGAAGGAGACTTTCTGGGTGAAGTCACCGGTAGTGAAAAGGTGATTTGTCACTTCTATCATCGCGAGTTTTATCGCTGCAAGTAAGTATCTTTTACTGTTTTATACAAGTACCAAAATAATCATATGCAATCTTGGATTTGTCCCTAGAAGTTGTCACGCGATAAAGTTTCTACTTTATGATTTTATTTTTTATTTTTTATTTTTTTCATGATAATAATGTTGATATATCTTGTAGGATAATGGACAAGCATTTAAAGGCTCTTGCACCACACCATCTAGATGCCAAGTTTATTAAAATAGACGCAGAGGTCTATTTCTGCATTAAAGTTTTATTTTGCGTATATGTAACTTAACTTGCAGTATGGTTTTACGATTTTCAACTGTCGTGCAGAATTCCCCGTTCTTTGTCACCAAACTAGGAATCAAAACACTGCCATGTGTCATATTATTCAGGTCAGTTCATACTTCATAACAATACTATTAGTTTGAGTAATTGATTTTTCGGCAGGGTCTAAAATGCAATTATTGTTCTCAGAAAAGGAATTGCAGGAGATAGGTTGGTCGGGTTTCAAGATCTTGGAGGAAAAGACGATTTTAGCACCAGGAGGCTAGAAGCTTTGTTGATAAAGAAAGGTAACATATTTTTCTCCTCAAAAATACTTTTGACTGGTTTTGGTGTCTTGTCGATTATCATATTTGTTGTGCAGGTATAATTGATGAGAAGAAAAAGGAAGATGATGAAGAAGCGGAATACAATGAAAGTAGACGCAGGACGGTTCGAGTTTCTGCAAATCATGATTCTGACTCTGAATGAAAAAAGACTGCATTTATGTGTCTTGAGTTGATGATGATATTGTGTGATTTGTCAAGATGTTTGTTTCCTGGATTTACGGTTGTAAGCGCCGTCTGTACTTTGTTTTAATTAGTTATAAGTTTAGATTTTGGAATCAAATATAAACTTACATTCTACAGAGCTAAACAAACATGAAATGTATTTCATCAGTGGTCTTGATATATGTTCATATTCTACTGCCATACGTAATTTCAACCAGTGATCTTGTTAATGATCTTATTCGATCAATCTCAAGTGTTAACTACGCTTACTGGAAATGACATGACGACATATTTTGAAAATTAAATAAATAAAATAAAGGTTAAACCAACGGATAGTTCAGTTTACATGACTGGTTTCAAGTTATAAACCGTTGGCCGAGATGATAAACTATGAAAGCCAGGGGCGTAGCTTTCAAGGGGCCGGGGGCGCCCGACCCCGCGAACTTTTCACTCAGTAGTGATACGTATGTACGTTTCGTATAGAATTTTTTAGGTATATACGTTTTCGACCCCCCAGTTTTATAGAATTTTTTAGGTCTGATGACTTCCGACCTCCCGGTAAAAATTTTCAAGCTTCGCCACTGATGAAAGCTGAACCAGATAAATCTCAAACTGAAAGAGACTTTTTCGGTTTCAACAATTTGGTTGGTTTTCAATGTTAAATATACACAACTAGCAAAACATAACACCAATGTGACTGTAGTTTAGTGGTAAGAATTCCATGTTGTGGCCGTGGAGACCTGGGCTCGAATCCCAGCAGCCACATTTATTTTTCATTTTTAGTCTTTTTTTTTATTAACATCATGTAATTCTATCAAGGATAATTTTATATATTCTCTCAAATCATGGTATTATATCATACAGACAAATCAAGTAAAAATAACCAACAAAAACTTAATATAGCAATGATGAAGATATTACATGATATTCGTTTCGATATACTATGTAACGTAACTTCAATATTTTATCGGACGACAGATCTATAAAAGGATTTAACTATATAAACAGAATATAAAAAGCTCCTCTATTTAAACAACTAAAAAACGAATTTTAACCGTCGACATTCCTACAACTTCTTCTGATCTGTCCTCTGAATCCTGTCAACGGACTAATATTCCCCATCTTAACCATTGATTTAGCAAACTGATCGAAAAACATGTCTTGATTTGCAGCATATTCCTTCACAAGCTCCATAGATTCCGGATTTTCCTTAAACAAGATTTGATCCGAACTCAAAACCCCCTTTGACTCCATCAAGTTCTTGTAGTACCCGTTGTCAAACTTCATAGGGGTCACATTGTCCAGAAAGAACAGGTTCTGGTCACCACCTGATTGCGGGCAGTTCATGCGCAACTGTGCTGCAAACAGTTTATCGGTATGCTCGTTGCCTGTTTTTCCATATAGCCTTTGCTTGAAGCTGGTGCACCTAGCATTTCCAATAGTGTGACTTCCTGAAAGCGCTACAAGATCGACAATATCAAGACCTTGGATCTTGAACTTGGTGAGGATGGTTTGGAACGTGTTGTTTGGAGCGGGAATGTTGTGGTTAGACCCATGCAAGCTTGCTCCTAGTGAGTCTCTTCTTCCAACCGGGACCTCCCAACTCGGGCCGCCACTCTGTGTATACAAGATAAACCTTTAGTCAACTTTTTTGGTTGATAAAGTATAGTGTATGATATATTAAAGAAAAAAATTAAGATTGATAGGGTACAGTACCAAAACTATAGAGTCTCTGGCTGCTAGAGCCAGGATATCTGCACATGAGACGGTCTGTGGACAGGCCGTCTCCAGTGCAGCTTTGATCTCATCAATGACTTCAAATCCACGAGCGAGTTGCTATTGGGGATGGAACCTTTCTCGCTAATTACATTCCTGGCACCGCCACTGTCTAACAATATTGATGCGTCACATCCCTAGATAAATAACATATGATCGTTTCATATATCATAATATATAAGCTCAAAATGATTAAAAATAAGAGGTTGTGGTTCACGAACCTTAACGAAGCAATCATGGAAATGGAGTCTAAGCAATGACGCAGCCATGCGTTGGTCTTGTGAAACGGCTTTTGCAACAATAGAGCGAACTATGTTGGTGACTTGTGGGCAAGATCGATCATAGAATTGCGGATAGAGGTAACCTCCATTGGTGATCTTAGAGAAGCAAAGGGTGGTTTGAGCCAAGAGAGCTATGAACACCATGGTCATGGTTGGTGAGTGAGCCATTTTTGTGATTGTGTAAAATGGTTCTAGCCCAAGACTAGTGTAGTCAATGAGGGGTTGTATTTTGAGTTGTGATTTAGAATTTTGGCTAATATTTATACACAATGGAGGGGTTTTGTTTTGACATCTAATTAGTATGAATAAACATGATTATTTAAAGTTTAATGACCCTTTAATATAGGCTAACATACTGTAAATAAAAAATGTATAGGGTGTGTTTGGTCTTTTCACTTGAATATGGAGTGGCTGAAACAGGCCAGGCTTGTATTATTCTGGAATTAGGTCAACTATTACACAAATGTTTATTCAATCATTAGGTATTTCCTTCTCAAATTCAGAATCATATGTAAATCATGCAGTGGAACATGTACATTATTCACTTAATCCTTAAACTTTTAGTTGAAAAAAAATATCCATTGAACCAACTATACTAATTGCTTACTAATCATATAATTAATTTTAGTAAACTATATATAGTATATTGTTATGTTTTATATTTAAAGAATAAAATAAATAGAGTAAACTGCCAAAATGGTCTCTAAGGTTTGGTTAGTTTTGTCACTTTAGTCCAAAGCTCAAACGTTTTAAATCTGAGTCCATGTGGTTTCAATTTTCTTTCCACTTTCATCCAAAAGCAAAATCTGTTCAGATTTTTCTGTTAACATCCAGTTTTTTTTGTCTTTTTCCTCCATTTTAATGAATGGCAAAATGGTCAGATTTTTTTTTTAATTTGTTATGATAAAATGTTAAAATACCATTTTGCCATTCATTAAAAGAAAGGAAAAGACAAAAAGTTGGATGTTAACTGAAAAAACCAGATTTTGATTTTGGATGAAGATAGCAACAAAATTGAAACCACAGGACCCAGAATCAAAAGGTTTGAGTTTTGGACTAAAGTGGCAAAAGTGACCAAACCTTAAGGACCATTTTGGCAGTTTACTTAAATAAAATAGTGTTTTTTGAAAAGGAAAAAAAAAACAAAATTGTGAAGAGATGTTTTAGATGAGAGTGTATTTAATTTATTTAGTTACCAAACAAAATTATGAATAATATAATACCGGAAAACTTTATATACCATGTTTAAATCTGGGCAACAGAAATATTTTATAATTATTGGTGTTGAGTAGAGTAAGAAGAACTGAACGCTCAAAAAGAAAAGTATCGACTCAACTCATACCAACCAAACTGGTTAGATCGTCGGATCCACGGTGCGACAAAGTTGGAAAAAAAAGAAGCACAGATTGGTGTGTGCTCATTTGACCCTATCCATTTTGTATTACATACCACCATGTGATCATGGCACCTTCTAATTGCTTGTTTATGAGTTGGTGCATCATAAGAATGAAGAGTTTGTACATATTTTGATGTACTTTCTTATAATTAACTGTTACAAATTAAACTTTTGTAATTATAAACTAAAAAAGTTAATATATGCTATAGTTCTAGTTCCCATGATGTTATATGTTTTTTTGCTCTTATATCTTTTGTCACTGCCTATGCATGTTACCTTGTCGTTGAAATAAAATGAAAACAAACGAGGATAGAATGAGGTTAGGTGATGATAGGTGAATATATGATAAAAATATATAATCCTTAACTTATTTAAAAATATACAAAAAGAGATCGGTATGTATTAGTGGCGGTTTATTAATGATGATCAAAACATATCATAAGTTTTTAGATTATGAGATCCATCGATGCTTATTATCGGTTCGCAATGTATCTATCATTTGCTCATCTGATCACAATGGTGATGTACAACGTCGTTAACTTAGCAAAGGGTTAAAGCATATGTGGTCATGACATCAGACAAAAAGGGTGCTGTCTACGCCCAATTTAGTGCTCGTTATGGTCGCTTCATTTTGATAAACTATTTTTAATGATTCTACAACTGCATCAAACGAGTGATTGGTTCATAAGACCACTCATGTGATTGTAGTTGTAAAATCCATATCGGTGAGCCACATAAATTCCCACAGTTAAATTGATAAGGTGCCTGCGACTCTAGTACATAATTTGCAGTTTACTTTATAACGTTATGATAAAAATTAGTAATTGTGTGTTGGTCCATAAACGGTAAATGGTTTGTGGGCTGAAGATCACTTATCAATTGTTGGGCTGAAATTGCCAAGCCTAAGAAATTGAAAAACCCATCAGAGAAACTTAGTTAAACTAAGCTAAAACTAAACTATTAGAGTATTAGTTAAACTATTAGCTAAAACTAAAACTAAACAACAGAAAATAAATAATTTCAAACTAGGTTATAGACATGTTTATTATATAAGGTTGTACAATAGAAACGTAATAATTTTATTATCTGTAAAAAACATCATATAAGTAACGTATTTTTAGTACTGAGAGTTCACACAACTAACTTTAGTTTATCACAAAAAAAATATCTTTATTAATTAGCAGTGTTGTAAAAATCGTGACTAAGCGACGATTAGTCGCCGATTAATCGCTAGCCGTCCAGTTACTGAGTAATTTTTCTTAAATCGGTCCATTAACCGACTAGGTCCGACTAGGCCAACCAAAAATCGTCGATTCCAGCCAGATTTCAGCAAAAAACATGTATATTCCGGCCAAAATCTCTAAATTCCAATCAGTTTCCAACCAAATCATATGAATTCCAACAGTTAATCATGTATACTTAGATAAATGAGTTGAGTAAGATTTAAAACCTAGCTACTTAAAATATTTACCTATAAAAATGTATATATTTATACATAAAACTGAAAATTACATATAAAAACCCGATCCGATTAATCCTGATTAATCCCGAGTAATCACGAGTAGTCGCTAGTCTCCACTTCACCGGCCGACTACCGACTAGCGAGTTCTTCAACCTAGTTAATTAGTATCAGTGAAATATCATAGTAGTAAGTGCATTGCACTTATGGAATACTGAAAAATATGTACTACACAAATATATATTCTTCATACAGATAATATTTCGTATCACATTACATACAATAAGCTATATAAATAATATTATTTTTATTAATGTATATATTTTATATATAACTTTTTTTTAAAGTAAATTGAAAATAATTTTATTGGTATATCATATGTTAGATCTGTTATTCTTGTTAATAAATGTTACGCGGATTTAATTAATAAATAATAGTTATTATTAAATTATGATCCAAGTTAAAGGTTTGACGGAAGAAAATTCTTAATTAATGGTTAATTTATTAGGTCACAAATGAGTAGAAAATAAATTTAATAATATTAAAGTATGATTAAGTTACTATTTCCTACTTTATATATTATTTCTTTATTTATGGTTATGGATGGATCGGAGTTAGGAAAAAACTGCTGAGATGAAATATATTTGTGAAACGTGTCCAACTTTGTATTTAATTTTTAGGTAGTAGATTCGCACAAAACAACATTCTCGATTTGGATTAGATTTAGGTGAAACCTTATTTAGTAGATGGTAATGTGTTGGGTATGAGTCTATGAGACAAGTTTTTGGAAGTCACAGTCTTAAAGCCTTTTACAAAATCATGTCGCATACTCGATCTTATAACTGTAACGTACCCATTACACGTTGCTCATCAGGTTTGTAGTTATCGAGTACACCCATTCATGGTTTTACTGCCCATTGACCGAAATTTAATTTGATCATAAACTTACATTTCACAACTGATTTTACATATAGAATATTCAACTACACTAAAAAATTATTGTTTTAATAAAACTTTCATTATTCCCACACATATATCTTATTTTCACATCCTTTTTTACTCTATCTCTCACCATATATATCTATGTATATATAAAGAGAGATAAATTATTAGTTTTAACAACTTCAACACACCAATTTTATATTTTTAAACTATATAGCTTATTATATATTTATATATATATATATGGGTTATAGAACATTCATCATCTAGTTTTATATGTATTCAAACCGATTAAATCAACTAATTTCACATCCGTTTGGAATGTGTCAGCCGTTTGGGGTCATATGAACATATTGCACGTGAAGATGAGTAGGATGTTAGACTTGTAGCTATAGTATTAATGGAATATTAATGTTTCTTGACTTAAGTTTAGGACGGAGACTATTCTCCAAATTTTTCTCAATCTCCCTTAATATCACATCAACTTTTTTTCTCACGTCCCCAAATGATGTGTGTGTTTTGACTGTTTTATTATTTTTTGAACGGCCGATCAAATATTTTATTGATCAAACTAGCCAGCAGCTAGACACCAAACATATAAGAAAGACTCACAGAGCCACCAAAGTTTTGACTGTTAGTTAATTCGGCATTTACATGGGGAAAAATACACCCAATCTTGAAGCTTGAAATCAGTCCCAAAGGGGAGGGTACGGAGTTTTTTTGACTTTTCGCTATGCTCTCGAGTTTTAAGAGAGAAAAGAAAAGAAAATAAAAGGAAGAAAAGAAAGAATTACTTTCCTTTCATTTCCATTCAAATCGAAAGGAAAGAAAAACTAAACAACTTTGTCTAGCTTTCCTTCATTTCCTTTCTTTTGCTTCTTTTCTTTTCCTTCGTATGCATAAGTTTAGTTATGCTTAGACTAGTGGGTATGGTTAGGCTCATCCTTGAAAGGATGGGTCGTCACGTCAGCTCCACGTAGGATAGATAGGAGAATGAGGTTAAAGGGGATGGACCTAGGGAGTGGAGGGATGAACCCCTTTATATATATGTGTGTATGCATGTATAGGTGTGTGTGAGAGGTGAATCCGGAGCGGCACCTGCGGCATCTCAAGGTCGGGTATGCCGGACCAAGCAACTTGCCGGAGCAAGAGGGTGGGGAAGGATGGAGCGGCAGTATGAGGACGGGCCTATGCCGTACCCCATACCCTCTAGTCTTATTTTACCCTAGATTTAAACATATTTTTAGTAGTTGTACATCATTAATGTAACAACCTTTACATCATTAATGTAACAACCTTTAAAAAGTGAATTATGTTTTGACAGTTTAATGTGTTGGTCCCACCATCTTGCTGGGATACGTTGGTTTTGAATGGATTTACCTTGCTTTTCCAAAAATGACAAAAAATTGTAAACTTTTAAATATATTTTGATTATTACCCTAAATTTAAATTTATTTTTTAGTTTGTAATTAAAAATAATCAGATACCCACGTTTAAAAAATTAATTATAGTTTTACTAAAATAAAAAAAATAGTCTGCCGTAAAAATTATTTGATAAAACTTATAAAATCATATATATTTAGATATTTACCCTAAATTTAAACCTTTTATTAGTTTGTATTAAATAAAATCATATATATTTAGATATTTTTACCCTAAATTTAAACCTTTTATTAGTTGGTATTAAAATAATGTCAGATAACAACTATTTAATGTGAATGTATAATAGTCTTTTTATTAATTAGTTTGTATTGAAAATGTCAGTAACAACTTTATAACGTGAATGTATAGTTTTTTTATGGGTCCTAATTTATAGAACTTTTAGGTTATCAACATGTTCATTAACCGTTAAAAAAATCAACATGTTCATTTTAATTAAAAACATTAGCCTCTCAACGTATTTTTTTTAAACTAAACCTAGGGTTGATGGTAGAATTAAAAACTATGAAATTGTTAACATCAATTATGATTTATAAAAAGACTACATAAATTGTGTGAATTTCAGAATGTGTTTTCTGTCCTTATAACATTTTTTACTTAGGTTGCACAGTGTCCCCGGGACGTTTTGGGCGACGTCGGCCCTCCTCTCCATTTCCCTTGCAGCGTTGGCGTCTTCTTCGTCTTGATGCTGCCGCTGAGGCCGGGCCTCTCTCCTCTCACACACACATATACATACAACACATATATACATATTTTTAGCCCGATCCTTCATTTCCTCCCCGATTCTATCCTTGAAGGGAGTCCTCTTTGGATGTTGACATGACGTTGACGAGAAGGAACATCCTTCAAACACTTGTCTCCTCCACACTGAGTAGTCTTACAAAAGAATGTGCTTATACTTTGTTTTATAAAATACCTCATAAAAGTTTGTTTCTAGAAGTTTAATTTGATTTCAAAGCTGTCGCTTTAATTAACCATATAAAATTAATTTAAGCCATACACGACAAAATTAGATGCAGAATTCAAGATTTCAAAACTTCAATTATAATTGAATAATACGTTCGATTAACTTCTAGCGCATTCATACGATCATCAGCTTGAAAGGTGGAGGTCAAAATTTCGAGTTTGGAGTAAAATTCTAAGTTAAGGACTTTTATAGTTAAATTTTCTATGTTAGTGTTATACTTTCCCATTTTTCCTGCAATTATTTTTCATTAACATAAACATGTTCATCCCTTGTTTCTAGCGATAAGCGAGGTACTGTTGTGCCTTTATGTCAAATCTAAGCATAAGTGATAGACACCAACATTAAGTGCACCTCTATATGCATCTACATGACATTATTGAGCCAAATTATAGCAAAGTTAACCTATGAAACTACCATATGACATCAAAGATCAACTAAACACTAGACACTAGACAAAGGAGAACAAACGTGTTATATATACTTAAAGCCGATGTATAAGATAATGTTTACTTCATATAGGAAAATAGATTCAAACCGACCTGATAAACCCAACCATGTAACCTGAATCTAGAACGGGTCGGTTATCGGGTTATATTCCCACTACTGAAAACCCGACCTGTTATACATACTTAAAGCCGATGTATAAGATACTGTTTTTTTTATTATTCGTCTTGCTATTTTTAATTTTGGTGTTCTATTATACTATTCCTAATAAGTATCACGTAGCTAATAGTAAAGAAATCAAATTTTAAATAAGTGGAGGTTGTAAATTATGAATACAAGAAACAAAATTAACTAGATGTACTTTTTTGTATCAGCGAAACTTCTAAAAAAATAGAAAACCGGGCCAGCAAGAAACTGGGACCCGAATTACACTTACATCCCGGATATTAAAATCACTCCACCTATCCCATTTGAGATTACAAAAAATGGATCTAGAACTAATTAAAAGAAAAGAAGTCTCTTTGATGATGTCCGCCGTTGTATTAAAATTAATGTGCCGATCACTAAACGTCATCTAGTTTATAGCTTTCCAAATCTCTCATGCCGTCACTTGTAACATCGCCCCAATAGTTTTCTTCCAAGAATACGAACCATACATATCCTTAGCCGCAACCAATAACTAATTAAAAGAAGAGATGTTGACTGGAAACGGAATCTTAACCCATGTCAAAATAGTCCACCATACCGATTTCGCGAAGAGGCATTCCCTCAAAATAAGGAACACTGTCTCATCCTTTAACCCGCATCTCGAACACAACGTATTATTTAACAAGACTCCTCTATTGCTCAGACCCATTTTTGAACGAATTCGACTCAACGCCACCCTCCAGCAAAAAAAAATATTAATTTTTGGGCTTGTCTCTAATACTTGCCACTGTAAGAGCTTCAGGCCCATTGGTCCGATTCGCCCCCCAGCAGCGACATTTGAAGGTCAAAAAAGTTTTGGGCTTCAGGCCCATTAGTAGGCGGATTATCCCAGCCCCAGACCCATGTGCAAGAGCTCCCTTCTTCTACATAATCTTTGACCTTAGCATATTTATTAAAGCTAGTGTTGATTTTACCGGTTGCAACCGCATTTGTTGAAAGATGTTTTTTTCTTTCTAAAATGAAACTTAGCAAGATGGATTTACGCAATCGAATGGGTGGGGAGTATTTGAACAATGCTCTAATTTGTGTAGTTGAAAGAGAAACTTCATAATGTAAAAGTATAGGATGCAATAGCTCGATTCAAGCAGCCGGCGGTATGGTTTCTAGGGGAACGCTCAAAAAAAGCCAAACTTTGAAGTCAGCGTTCGCCTAGTTAAGACATAGTCTAGCCAAAGTGAGGTATTACGAGACTCTCTGACTTAAAGAGTATGGTAACCTTATACATAAAGTTTATCATTAAAAGAAAATCAAAGAGTAGAAAGTCTATTAGGTAAGTATTCAATTTTATTATTATCGTGTTTTTATTTTTATTTTGTTTAGATCGTATGAAAGTACGATTAAAGATAAAAAAATGTTTTAAACGTTATCACTTAAATTTTATTCGTTAATGAAGAAGTGGTGGAGTAGCTGGAAAAAGACTTGGTGTTCCTTGTGACTCAGGTTCAACTCTCACTCTCCCCATTATTTTCTGCGGCATCCAGGTGAAGGGCGAATACGGGCGGCGCCGGTTCATCACGGTTGGGAGGTGACCGATTATTCCACTGTCGTACTTTCGGGCGGGTGGAGGTCGGGTTCGGCGCATCTAGAAGAGGTAAAAAAAAAACTTAAATTTGATTCGATCAAACGTCATAGCCTATCACAAAGAATGCACATTCCAGAACTTCCCAAATCCCAAGAACTATCACATGTACAGTAATTGTAACTGTAGGAGGTACAGAATAAGCTTTCACCGACTGCCGTTGCAACCACTCGACTCATCTGCACTGATTCTTGAAATCACACCTACAAATTCTGCTTAACCTTCCTATCCCCACAACTGCTCTGTGTTGAATTTCATTCACAAACCCTCAATTCCACTATCTCAATTTCAAATCATGGGAAATCTCAAAGATTTTCTACAAGTTTTCTGCATTGCGACTGCAGATACAAAGCATGAAGAGCTGCTATTTCTTTCCGAATCAGTCCGATCCAATCTCACAACCTTTTCCCCTTCATCTTCCTCCTCAAAGGTACATTCTTTAACCAATTTAGTATTGGTGTTTGTCATAATCTAATTAGCTATATGATTTGTTACAACTGTGATGTGGGTCTTTGATTTACTTTAGATTGAACTCATTTGTGCTTCTTTGCTACCAACTTTTTATTTGTGATGTGGGTTTATATCAAAATGTGATCTTTACTGACCAATTTATGATTTTGTGATATGGGTTTATATCAAAATGTGATTTTTAGTGCTTCTTTGCCACCAATTTTTGATTTTGTGATGTGGGTTTATATCAAAATGTGATCTTTAGTGCTTCTTTGCTACCAATTTATGATTTTGTGATGTGGGTGTATATAGTGCTTCTTTGCTACCGTTTTTTTATTTTGCGATGTGGGTTGATATCAAAATGTGATCTTTAGTGCTTCTTTGCTTCCATTTTTTGATTTTGTGATGTTGGTTTTTATCAAAATGTGATCTTTAGTGCTTCTTTGCAACATGTGATCTTTATTGTGGGTACATCAGTTATTACAGGTGCAAGTTGTAGTTGTAGATGTGTCAGTTGGATCAAATGAGATAAACAGCTTCAAAGATTTCAAGTTTGTGTCAAGAAAAGAACTTTTGTCTATGTACTATGAGTCTGAAAATAAACCAGAATTTCAAATCCCAGAAGCTAGAGGCGAAGCCCTTGGAGTCATGAATAAAGCACTCACTCTTTACATTAAGAAAGCACACGAACGTGGTGTCGTTGCTGGCGTTATCGGGCTAGGTGGCAGTGGAGGGACATCTCTCTTATCACCTGGTTTTAAATCTTTGCCCCTTGGTGTACCGAAGATCATCATATCAACTGTAGCCAGTGGTCAAACCGAACCTTATATCGGGACATCTGATTTGGTTTTGTTTCCATCGGTTGTTGATATTTGTGGGATTAATAATGTGAGCAGAGTTATTTTGTCTAATGCCGGTGCGGCCTTTTCTGGGATGGTTTCTGGACGACTCGTGAGTTTAAAAGAATCTGTAAATTCCGGTAATGAAAATTGTACGGTTGGTTTAACCATGTTTGGGGTTACAACGCCTTGTGTAAATGCGGTAAAAGAAAGATTGAATAAAGAAGGTTATGAAACACTGGTTTTTCATGCGACTGGAGTAGGAGGTAGAGCAATGGAGGATCTTGTTAGAGGAGGGTTTATACAGGTAAGTTTTGAATTTGATAATTGAATATTTATTGGAGATTTGAAATTGTACTGTAGTGAGGTTAATGTGGTAATTGGTTGCTTTCGGAAGGGCGTTTTGGACATTACGACAACCGAGGTTGCTGATCACATAGTTGGAGGTGTTATGGCTTGTGATGAATCACGCTTCGATGCAATAATAGAAAAGAAAATTCCTTTTGTGCTCAGTGTGGGAGCTTTAGACATGGTGAATTTCGGTGCCAAAAATACAATACCTGCCGAATTTCAGCAGAGAAAAATATATGAGCACAATGAACAGGTTATCACACTTCTAACCACTGGTTTTTTTTACCTGGATAATTATCTTTTACTTAACAAAAAATAGCTTCATAATTTACAGGTGTCGTTAATGCGAACAACGGTCGAGGAAAACAAGAAATTTGCTGCTTTTATAGCTAAAAAATTAAACAAATCATCATCAAAGATACGCGTTTGCCTACCAGAAATCGGCATTTCTGCTCTAGATGCACCTGGAAAGCCTTTTTACGATACAAATGCTACCGGTACTCTTATAGAAGAATTAAAAAGACTCATCGAGACTACAGATGATAGGAAGGTTAGTTTTCTTATCAATCAAACTATTGTTATCATTTATGGAGATGTTAGGTTAACTTGTAATCTTTAATAAATTAGGTGAAGGTTTATCAATATCACATCAATGACACCGAGTTTGCAAAGGCTTTGGTCGATTCGTTCTTGGAAATACACAAAAAACCAAACAATTCTACACAGAAACCGAGGGTTGTTGAGTCCGATGCTTCAAGTACACCCTCCAAGACTTACAGAACAATTCCGTATAACTTAACCAACTTCCCTGATGCAAAACCGGGTTAGTGTTAATCTTTGATGCGTATATGTTATAGTTAACACATTAAGTTACTAATATTGTTGATTGATTGTTTTGTTGTAAAAAATAGACACATTACAAAGAACTCAAGGCGTGCTAGAGATGTTGAGAGACCAAATAAGACAAGGGAAACCGATAATAGGGGCTGGTGCAGGGACCGGGATATCCGCCAAATTTGAGGAAGCGGGCGGCGTTGATCTGATTGTACTGTACAACTCAGGGCGGTTTAGGATGGCGGGGAGAGGTTCATTAGCGGGGTTGTTACCGTTTGCTGATGCAAATGCTATTGTGGTTGAAATGGCTAATGAAGTACTGCCAGTAAGTATACATATGATCTTTCTTATGTTTCATTTTCTAGTGTTTTGACATGTGGAATGTATAGGTAGTGAAAGAAGTAGCTGTTCTTGCTGGAGTATGTGGGACCGACCCTTTTCGCCGAATGGATCACTTTTTAAAACAGTTGGAATCGATTGGATTTTGTGGGGTCCAAAACTTCCCAACCGTTGGCTTGTTCGATGGCAATTTCAGGCAAAATCTCGAAGAAACTGGGATGGGATACGGGTAGGCATTTCTCACAATTTTTATATTGTTATTATTTTATTTCTTTGAGTAAAATATCATTTTTGTCCCTGAGGTTTGGCTACTTTTGCGACTTTTGTCTAAAGGTTTGTTTTTCCGCATCTGGGTCCAAAAGGTTTGAAATCTTGCCATTTTCATTCTACTCGTTAACTCCATCCATTTTTTATTAATGTTAAGTCAGGGGTATTTTCGTGTTTTTAGACGATTTTTGTGATGATTAAAGGGTTTGGGTGGGGAGAAAGTCAACAGAGGTGGATCTTTATTTCTTATATTGTTTTTATTTTAATAAAAATGTCTAAAAAGACAGAAATGCCCTCATTTAACGGAGAAAAATGGATGGAGTTAACGATTCGGATGAAAATTGCAAGATTTCAAACCTTTTGGATCCACGCAAATGGCATTTTACTCTATTATTTTATTATTTTTCTCGGGCTGGTTGTGTAAGAAATCTCATATGACCCGCAAACGCTCTTTTGCCTGTACATTAAAAAAGAAATTGTTAGCAGGTAATAAGTTAAATTATATTATTTGATTTATTTGTTTTCAGTTTGGAGGTAGAGATGATAAACAAAGCTCATAAAATGGGGCTATTAACAACACCATATGCTTTCAATGAAGACGAAGCCGTTGAAATGACAAAAGCGGGTGCGGATATCATTGTAGCGCATATGGGGCTCACGACATCCGGTTCAATTGGAGCAAAGACTGCTGTGACATTAGAACAAAGTGTAACTCGTGTACAAGCTATTGCAGATGCGGCTCATAAGATCAATCCAGATGCGATTGTGCTTTGCCATGGAGGTCCTATATCCGGTCCAATGGAAGCAGAGTTCGTATTGAAGAACACTAATGGAGTTCATGGGTTTTATGGTGCGTCAAGTCTGGAGAGATTACCCGTGGAACAAGCTATCAAAGGGACCGTCCAACAATACAAGGCGATAACTTTACTGTGATGTATTATTACTTCTGTTTGTTTGTATGTATGTTTATGGGTTTTTTTTAAAAAAAACTTTGAAAGTTGTAATAAGCAAGGGTTTATTTGCCCTCATCAAACTTAAGGGTTTGTGAAGTACCCTTGTTTGTTGGTTCGAAAGGGTATGATGATACTTGTGTCAAACTGATAAGTGTTCGCTAGAAAAACCAGCGCAGCTGGAGTTGGGACTCTGCAGCGGTGTAAGGAGACCGTTCTGGTGTGTAGTAATCTCAGTGGTGGTGTTGTGTTGTTCCTGTTCTTTCAAACCGGAATGAAGTAT
Organism: Scalesia atractyloides; assembly: GCA_947069175.1. Lineage (NCBI taxonomy): Eukaryota > Viridiplantae > Streptophyta > Magnoliopsida > Asterales > Asteraceae > Scalesia > Scalesia atractyloides. The sequence continues at coordinate 15,976,687 of CAMTDV010000014.1, read as the reverse complement.
GCAAACATCAACAATCCGTTAGATGGTCCTCCGGCTGAAGTCCCTCGGACACTCTTAACAATCAAGTCAGTATACGTATATGATGTATTGAGTGTGAACGTGTACAATGTATATATGATGTATCGAGTGTGAACGTGTATAATCTATATGTGATGTATTGAGGGTGAACGAGTATAATCTATCATACAGACATAAACATAGGTTTGTTTGCTAAAGATTTTAACCAAAAACAATGGGTTGAACCGCTAATTACGGATTAACAAAAGCATAATTTAAACCAGTTGGGTTGTTTAATTGGCTGGACTGGCCAAATGGTTTGGTTTTGATGGTTAAGACTCAATCAAACTTTATAAAGCGACAAAGATTGATTCATTAATTAATAGAATAATAATACATATACTTGAATGTATACATAAAAAGTAAAAACAACAGATGTTACATGGCCTGTTTGTTTACATAGTCAGTTTTAAATTTTAAATTTGAATGGGTATGGTGTCAAATCCTACGTTCGGAGTCATAACATGTACATGCAAAGGACCATACCCAGACTTAGCATAATATTTTCTTATGGTAATCAGACGGACGTGCGAGCCCTTCATGGCGCACCGAGCACAACGAAAGCTAATACAAGTACAAATAGTACAGGTGGCAGGAGTTGTAGCCAATCAGCTTGCGTCAGACTCTAACCAGACAATTCGCACAATGGCCAATCGTGCAGGAGACAAAAGGTAGAACAGGACAATGACGTGGAACCAATCAAGTTACATCATGTCATTCACTGCTCCATGATATCCACTCACAGCTGGTGGCAGACCCAATAGCAAGGACAACTACCTAGCCATGTGGCTCCAATCACCATGCGCCAACGTCTCCATACTCTGCAAACACTAATGGTCGTGTCAGAGGAGACAAAGAGGATATTCCTTGCTGGAGATGTCCGGCCCAAGGCCCATCAGCCCGTCTCCTTCTCCACACTCTTCGACTACAAATACCAACCTTCAACCACAGATTTAAGGATCAACTTTCTCACTCTCACACTCTTAACACGCACTCGTTTTATCTTCTTAAACGACACTTATTCTCACGCCGGAGGGTGATTACAAGGAGAACCCCAACCTCTCCTCCTAGTAACGAGTCTCACGGTGTTCGGTTTTGCAGATTGCAATCAATTCCTTGCTGAGGAAAGATTAAGGATTAACCATTATTTGACGAGACCATTCCCTCAAGAATAAATCCTGTAGATTTAAACTTGGTGTTTCTTCAAAACTGATGTCTAAACCGATAAATCATAAAACCGTCAAAGCTGAATCGCAAAAAAGAACTATCAAACGACCAAACCAACTAAATCAACCGATTCATATCCATTTAAACAACTTCAAAATATAAACCACCCATGCATCATAATCCAGTTAGCAAAATCCTAAATTTGTTATATTCAAATGTTTGGATACGACATGCCATATTCAAATAGTACAGGGGCTTAGAGAACAGAACAAACCAAATTCACAGGTTTGATATTTGAAACTCATTCGATTTTCTTTTCAATCACTCCAAATCTGAGATCCCCGGTAAGATTATACTTCAAATTCATTTCATTTTCTTATAAATTCTGTAATTTTATCGTCACTTTCTTGTGACGATACCTGCATAATCTTTAATTTTATTTCCAATTTGTTATCTTATACAAATTACAATTTAGGGTTTCTACAGATAGAAGAAGTAAAGATGAATCCGGATTCAGTGAAATCGACTCTGCAAACTTTAGCTTATGGAAATGTTATGGCTGCAGCTGCTCGTGATTATCAGAAGGTATCTTTTTATTTTCGTCTCATTGGATTAGGGTTTGTAATTATTTTATGATTTTTTTTTAAAATTAACTGTAATATCTATTAGGGTTTTGCTCAATTTATGATTATGCCTGTTTGATTTTGATCAATGTTAGAACAGATTAAGGATGACTTATTTAGATTTTTTTTTTTTTTTGATAATTGTCAATTTAACAATTTGTATTTTTCATTTTTGTTAAGAAGATTTTAATTATCTATGTGAATAATGGAGGAGTTATTAGCTCAAGAAAAAGCACAAGCGTCGTCCTCGGTTAATGAAGAGGTTGATCTAGATGAGTTGATGGATGTAAGTTTTAACTTCATTTTTCGTTGTACATCGTATGCTTCTTGATCAAAAATTCATTTTTATCTACTTAAATGGCGCAGGATCCCGAGCTGGAAAAGCTGCATGCGGATAGGATTGCAACTCTTAAGGTTGTAATTTTACTCTTTTTTTTTAAATCACGACAACCTGTTACCCCTCCTGCTAACCAGTGGGACCCAAACCACCGCTTATGAAATTGAGAATATCGATTGAAATTAAACTGTTGTTTATGTTTTGATCTTTGATTGCAAAAGAGAGAAGCTGAGAAGAGACAATCTTTGACCAAAAAAGGACACGGGGAGTACAGAGAGATAACCGAAGGAGACTTTCTGGGTGAAGTCACCGGTAGTGAAAAGGTGATTTGTCACTTCTATCATCGCGAGTTTTATCGCTGCAAGTAAGTATCTTTTACTGTTTTATACAAGTACCAAAATAATCATATGCAATCTTGGATTTGTCCCTAGAAGTTGTCACGCGATAAAGTTTCTACTTTATGATTTTATTTTTTATTTTTTATTTTTTTCATGATAATAATGTTGATATATCTTGTAGGATAATGGACAAGCATTTAAAGGCTCTTGCACCACACCATCTAGATGCCAAGTTTATTAAAATAGACGCAGAGGTCTATTTCTGCATTAAAGTTTTATTTTGCGTATATGTAACTTAACTTGCAGTATGGTTTTACGATTTTCAACTGTCGTGCAGAATTCCCCGTTCTTTGTCACCAAACTAGGAATCAAAACACTGCCATGTGTCATATTATTCAGGTCAGTTCATACTTCATAACAATACTATTAGTTTGAGTAATTGATTTTTCGGCAGGGTCTAAAATGCAATTATTGTTCTCAGAAAAGGAATTGCAGGAGATAGGTTGGTCGGGTTTCAAGATCTTGGAGGAAAAGACGATTTTAGCACCAGGAGGCTAGAAGCTTTGTTGATAAAGAAAGGTAACATATTTTTCTCCTCAAAAATACTTTTGACTGGTTTTGGTGTCTTGTCGATTATCATATTTGTTGTGCAGGTATAATTGATGAGAAGAAAAAGGAAGATGATGAAGAAGCGGAATACAATGAAAGTAGACGCAGGACGGTTCGAGTTTCTGCAAATCATGATTCTGACTCTGAATGAAAAAAGACTGCATTTATGTGTCTTGAGTTGATGATGATATTGTGTGATTTGTCAAGATGTTTGTTTCCTGGATTTACGGTTGTAAGCGCCGTCTGTACTTTGTTTTAATTAGTTATAAGTTTAGATTTTGGAATCAAATATAAACTTACATTCTACAGAGCTAAACAAACATGAAATGTATTTCATCAGTGGTCTTGATATATGTTCATATTCTACTGCCATACGTAATTTCAACCAGTGATCTTGTTAATGATCTTATTCGATCAATCTCAAGTGTTAACTACGCTTACTGGAAATGACATGACGACATATTTTGAAAATTAAATAAATAAAATAAAGGTTAAACCAACGGATAGTTCAGTTTACATGACTGGTTTCAAGTTATAAACCGTTGGCCGAGATGATAAACTATGAAAGCCAGGGGCGTAGCTTTCAAGGGGCCGGGGGCGCCCGACCCCGCGAACTTTTCACTCAGTAGTGATACGTATGTACGTTTCGTATAGAATTTTTTAGGTATATACGTTTTCGACCCCCCAGTTTTATAGAATTTTTTAGGTCTGATGACTTCCGACCTCCCGGTAAAAATTTTCAAGCTTCGCCACTGATGAAAGCTGAACCAGATAAATCTCAAACTGAAAGAGACTTTTTCGGTTTCAACAATTTGGTTGGTTTTCAATGTTAAATATACACAACTAGCAAAACATAACACCAATGTGACTGTAGTTTAGTGGTAAGAATTCCATGTTGTGGCCGTGGAGACCTGGGCTCGAATCCCAGCAGCCACATTTATTTTTCATTTTTAGTCTTTTTTTTTATTAACATCATGTAATTCTATCAAGGATAATTTTATATATTCTCTCAAATCATGGTATTATATCATACAGACAAATCAAGTAAAAATAACCAACAAAAACTTAATATAGCAATGATGAAGATATTACATGATATTCGTTTCGATATACTATGTAACGTAACTTCAATATTTTATCGGACGACAGATCTATAAAAGGATTTAACTATATAAACAGAATATAAAAAGCTCCTCTATTTAAACAACTAAAAAACGAATTTTAACCGTCGACATTCCTACAACTTCTTCTGATCTGTCCTCTGAATCCTGTCAACGGACTAATATTCCCCATCTTAACCATTGATTTAGCAAACTGATCGAAAAACATGTCTTGATTTGCAGCATATTCCTTCACAAGCTCCATAGATTCCGGATTTTCCTTAAACAAGATTTGATCCGAACTCAAAACCCCCTTTGACTCCATCAAGTTCTTGTAGTACCCGTTGTCAAACTTCATAGGGGTCACATTGTCCAGAAAGAACAGGTTCTGGTCACCACCTGATTGCGGGCAGTTCATGCGCAACTGTGCTGCAAACAGTTTATCGGTATGCTCGTTGCCTGTTTTTCCATATAGCCTTTGCTTGAAGCTGGTGCACCTAGCATTTCCAATAGTGTGACTTCCTGAAAGCGCTACAAGATCGACAATATCAAGACCTTGGATCTTGAACTTGGTGAGGATGGTTTGGAACGTGTTGTTTGGAGCGGGAATGTTGTGGTTAGACCCATGCAAGCTTGCTCCTAGTGAGTCTCTTCTTCCAACCGGGACCTCCCAACTCGGGCCGCCACTCTGTGTATACAAGATAAACCTTTAGTCAACTTTTTTGGTTGATAAAGTATAGTGTATGATATATTAAAGAAAAAAATTAAGATTGATAGGGTACAGTACCAAAACTATAGAGTCTCTGGCTGCTAGAGCCAGGATATCTGCACATGAGACGGTCTGTGGACAGGCCGTCTCCAGTGCAGCTTTGATCTCATCAATGACTTCAAATCCACGAGCTGAGTTGCTATTGGGGATGGAACCTTTCTCGCTAATTACATTCCTGGCACCGCCACTGTCTAACAATATTGATGCGTCACATCCCTAGATAAATAACATATGATCGTTTCATATATCATAATATATAAGCTCAAAATGATTAAAAATAAGAGGTTGTGGTTCACGAACCTTAACGAAGCAATCATGGAAATGGAGTCTAAGCAATGACGCAGCCATGCGTTGGTCTTGTGAAACGGCTTTTGCAACAATAGAGCGAACTATGTTGGTGACTTGTGGGCAAGATCGATCATAGAATTGCGGATAGAGGTAACCTCCATTGGTGATCTTAGAGAAGCAAAGGGTGGTTTGAGCCAAGAGAGCTATGAACACCATGGTCATGGTTGGTGAGTGAGCCATTTTTGTGATTGTGTAAAATGGTTCTAGCCCAAGACTAGTGTAGTCAATGAGGGGTTGTATTTTGAGTTGTGATTTAGAATTTTGGCTAATATTTATACACAATGGAGGGGTTTTGTTTTGACATCTAATTAGTATGAATAAACATGATTATTTAAAGTTTAATGACCCTTTAATATAGGCTAACATACTGTAAATAAAAAATGTATAGGGTGTGTTTGGTCTTTTCACTTGAATATGGAGTGGCTGAAACAGGCCAGGCTTGTATTATTCTGGAATTAGGTCAACTATTACACAAATGTTTATTCAATCATTAGGTATTTCCTTCTCAAATTCAGAATCATATGTAAATCATGCAGTGGAACATGTACATTATTCACTTAATCCTTAAACTTTTAGTTGAAAAAAAATATCCATTGAACCAACTATACTATTTGTTTACTAATCATATAATTAATTTTAGTAAACTATATATAGTATATTGTTATGTTTTATATTTAAAGAATAAAATAAATAGAGTAAACTGCCAAAATGGTCTCTAAGGTTTGGTTAGTTTTGTCACTTTAGTCCAAAGCTCAAACGTTTTAAATCTGAGTCCATGTGGTTTCAATTTTCTTCCCACTTTCATCCAAAAGCAAAATCTGTTCAGATTTTTCTGTTAACATCCAGTTTTTTTTGTCTTTTTCCTCCATTTTAATAAATGGCAAAATGGTCAGATTTTTTTTTTAATTTGTTATGATAAAATGTTAAAATACCATTTTGCCATTCATTAAAAGAAAGGAAAAAGACAAAAAGTTGGATGTTAACTGAAAAAACCAGATTTTGATTTTGGATGAAGATAGCAACAAAATTGAAACCACAGGACCCAGAATCAAAAGGTTTGAGTTTTGGACTAAAGTGGCAAAAGTGACCAAACCTTAAGGACCATTTTGGCAGTTTACTTAAATAAATATAGTGTTTTTTGAAAAGGAAAAAAAAAACAAAATTGTGAAGAGATGTTTTAGATGAGAGTGTATTTAATTTATTTAGTTACCAAACAAAATTATGAATAATATAATACCGGAAAACTTTATATACCATGTTTAAATCTGGGCAAGAGAAATATTTTATAATTATTGGTGTTGAGTAGAGTAAGAAGAACTGAACGCTCAAAAAGAAAAGTATCGACTCAACTCATACCAACCAAACTGGTTAGATCGTCGGATCCACGGTGCGACAAAGTTGGCAAAAAAAGAAGCACAGATTGGTGTGTGCTCATTTGACCCTATCCATTTTGTATTACATACCACCATGTGATCATGGCACCTTCTAATTGCTTGTTTATGAGTTGGTGCATCATAAGAAAGAAGATTTTGTATATATTTTGATGTACTTTCTTATAATTAACTGTTACAAATTAAACTTTTGTAATTATAAACTAAAAAAGTTAATATATGCTATAGTTCTAGTTCCCATGATGTTATATGTTTTTTTGCTCTTATATCTTTTGTCACTGCCTATGCATGTTACCTTGTCGTTGAAATAAAATGAAAACAAACGAGGATAGAATGAGGTTAGGTGATGATAGGTGAATATATGATAAAAATATATAATCCTTAACTTATTTAAAAATATACAAAAAGAGATCGGTATGTATTAGTGGCGGTTTATTAATGATGATCAAAACATATCATAAGTTTTTAGATTATGAGATCCATCGATGCTTATTATCGGTTCGCAATGTATCTATCATTTGCTCATCTGATCACAATGGTGATGTACAACGTCGTTAACTTAGCAAAGGGTTAAAGCATATGTGGTCATGACATCAGACAAAAAGGGTGCTGTCTACGCCCAATTTAGTGCTCGTTATGGTCGCTTCATTTTGATAAACTATTTTTAATGATTCTACAACTGCATCAAACGAGTGATTGGTTCATAAGACCACTCATGTGATTGTAGTTGTAAAATCCATATCGGTGAGCCACATAAATTCCCACAGTTAAATTGATAAGGTGCCTGCGACTCTAGTACATAATTTGCAGTTTACTTTATAACGTTATGATAAAAATTAGTAATTGTGTGTTGGTCCATAAACGGTAAATGGTTTGTGGGCTGAAGATCACTTATCAATTGTTGGGCTGAAATTGCCAAGCCTAAGAAATTGAAAAACCCATCAGAGAAACTTAGTTAAACTAAGCTAAAACTAAACTATTAGAGTATTAGTTAAACTATTAGCTAAAACTAAAACTAAACAACAGAAAATAAATAATTTCAAACTAGGTTATAGACATGTTTATTATATAAGGTTGTACAATAGAAACGTAATAATTTTATTATCTGTAAAAAACATCATATAAGTAACGTATTTTTAGTACTGAGAAGTTCACACAACTAACTTTAGTTTATCACAAAAAAAATATCTTTATTAATTAGCAGTGTTGTAAAAATCGTGACTAAGCGACGATTAGTCGCCGATTAATCGCTAGCCGTCCAGTTACTGAGTAATTTTTCTTAAATCGGTCCATTAACCGACTAGGTCCGACTAGGCCAACCAAAAATCGTCGATTCCAGCCAGATTTCAGCAAAAAACATGTATATTCCGGCCAAAATCTCTAAATTCCAATCAGTTTCCAACCAAATCATATGAATTCCAACAGTTAATCATGTATACTTAGATAAATGAGTTGAGTAAGATTTAAAACCTAGCTACTTAAAATATTTACCTATAAAAATGTATATATTTATACATAAAACTGAAAATTACATATAAAAACCCGATCCGATTAATCCTGATTAATCCCGAGTAATCACGAGTAGTCGCTAGTCTCCACTTCACCGGCCGACTACCGACTAGCGAGTTCTTCAACCTAGTTAATTAGTATCAGTGAAATATCATAGTAGTAAGTGCATTGCACTTATGGAATACTGAAAAATATGTACTACACAAATATATATTCTTCATACAGATAATATTTCGTATCACATTACATACAATAAGCTATATAAATAATATTATTTTTATTAATGTATATATTTTATATATAACTTTTTTTTAAAGTAAATTGAAAATAATTTTATTGGTATATCATATGTTAGATCTGTTATTCTTGTTAATAAATGTTACGCGGATTTAATTAATAAATAATAGTTATTATTAAATTATGATCCAAGTTAAAGGTTTGACGGAAGAAAATTCTTAATTAATGGTTAATTTATTAGGTCACAAATGAGTAGAAAATAAATTTAATAATATTAAAGTATGATTAAGTTACTATTTCCTACTTTATATATTATTTCTTTATTTATGGTTATGGATGGATCGGAGTTAGGAAAAAACTGCTGAGATGAAATATATTTGTGAAACGTGTCCAACTTTGTATTTAATTTTTAGGTAGTAGATTCGCACAAAACAACATTCTCGATTTGGATTAGATTTAGGTGAAACCTTATTTAGTAGATGGTAATGTGTTGGGTATGAGTCTATGAGACAAGTTTTTGGAAGTCACAGTCTTAAAGCCTTTTACAAAATCATGTCGCATACTCGATCTTATAACTGTAACGTACCCATTACACATGCTCATCAGGTTTGTAGTTATCGAGTACACCCATTCATGGTTTTACTGCCCATTGACCGAAATTTAATTTGATCATAAACTTACATTTCACAACTGATTTTACATATAGAATATTCAACTACACTAAAAAATTATTGTTTTAATAAAACTCTCAATATTCCCACACATATATCTTATTTTCACATCCTTTTTTACTCTATCTCTCACCATATATATCTATGTATATATAAAGAGAGATAAATTATTAGTTTTAACAACTTCAACACACCAATTTTATATTTTTAAACTATATAGCTTATTATATATTTATATATATATATGGGTTATAGAACATTCATCATCTAGTTTTATATGTATTCAAACCGATTAAATCATCAAAAACTAATTTCACATCCGTTTGGAATGTGTCAGCCGTTTGGGGTCATATGAACATATTGCACGTGAAGATGAGTAGGATGTTAGACTTGTAGCTATAGTATTAATGGAATATTAATGTTTCTTGACTTAAGTTTAGGACGGAGACTATTCTCCAAATTTTTCTCAATCTCCCTTAATATCACATCAACTTTTTTTCTCACGTCCCCAAATGATGTGTGTGTTTTGACTGTTTTATTATTTTTTGAACGGCCGATCAAATATTTTATTGATCAAACTAGCCAGCAGCTAGACACCAAACATATAAGAAAGACTCACAGAGCCAACAAAGTTTTGACTGTTAGTTAATTCGGCATTTACATGGGGAAAAATACACCCCAATCTTGAAGCTTGAAATCAGTCCCAAAGGGGAGGGGACGGAGTTTTTTTGACTTTTTGCCATGCTCTCGAGTTTTAAGAGAGAAAAGAAAAGAAAATAAAAGAAAGAAAAGAAAGAATTACTTTCCTTTCATTTCCATTCAAATCGAAAGGAAAGAAAAACTAAACAACTTTGTCTAGCTTTCCTTCATTTCCTTTCTTTTGCTTCTTTTCTTTTCCTTCGTATGTATAAGTTTAGTTATGCTTAGACTAGTGGGTATGGTTAGGCTCATCCTTGAAAGGATGGGTCGTCACGTCAGCTCCACGTAGGATAGATAGGAGAATGAGGTTAAAGGGGATGGACCTAGGGAGTGGAGGGATGAACCCCTTTATATATATGTGTGTATGCATGTATAGGTGTGTGTGAGAGGTGAATTCGGAGCGGCACCTGCGGCATCTCAAGGTCGGGTATGCCGGACCAAGCAACTTGCCGGAGCAAGGGGGTGGGGAAGGACGGAGCGGCAGTATGAGGACGGGCCTATGCCGTACCCCATACCCTCTAGTCTTATTTTACCCTAGATTTAAACATATGTTTAGTAGTTGTACATCATTAATGTAACAACCTTTACATCATTAATGTAACAACCTTTAAAAAGTGAATTATGTTTTGACAGTTTAATGTGTTGGTCCCACCATCTTGCTGGGATACGTTGGTTTTGAATGGATTTACCTTGCTTTTCCAAAAATGATAAAAAATTGTAAACTTTTAAATATATTTTGATTATTACCCTAAATTTAAATTTATTTTTAGTTTGTAATTAAAAATAATCAGATACCCACGTTTAAAAAATTAATTATAGTTTTACTAAAATAAAAAAAATAGTCTGCCGTAAAAATTATTTGATAAAACCTTATAAAATCATATATATTTAGATATTTACCCTAAATTTAAACCTTTTATTAGTTTGTATTAAATAAAATCATATATATTTAGATATTTTTACCCTAAATTTAAACCTTTTATTAGTTGGTATTAAAATAATGTCAGATAACAACTATTTAATGTGAATGTATAATAGTCTTTTTATTAATTAGTTTGTATTGAAAATGTCAGTAACAACTTTATAACGTGAATGTATAGTTTTTTTTATGGGTCCTAATTTATAGAACTTTTAGGTTATCAACATGTTCATTAACCGTTAAAAAAATCAACATGTTCATTTTAATTAAAAACATTAGCCTCTCAACGTATTTTTTTTAAACTAAACCTAGGGTTGATGGTAGAATTAAAAACTATGAAATTGTTAACATCAATTATGATTTATAAAAAGACTACATAAATTGTGTGAATTTCAAAATGTGTTTTCTGTCCTTATAACATTTTTTACTTAAGTTGCACAGTGTCCCCGGGACGTTTTGGGCGACGTCGGCCCTCCTCTCCATTTCCCTTGCAGCGTTGGCGTCTTCTTCGTCTTGATGCTGCCGCTAAGGCCGGGCCTCTCTCCTCTCACACACACATATACATACAACACATATATACATATTTTTAGCCCCATCCTTCATTTCCTCCCCGATTCTATCCTTGAAGGGAGTCCTCTTTGGATGTTGACATGACGTTGACGAGAAGGAACATCCTTCAAACACTTGTCTCCTCCACACCGAGTAGTCTTACAAAAGAATGTGCTTATACTTTGTTTTATAAAATACCTCATAAAAGTTTGTTTCTAGAAGTTTAATTTGATTTCAAAGCTGTCGCTTTAATTAACCATATAAAATTAATTTAAGCCATACACGACAAAATTGGATGCAGAATTCAAGATTTCAAAACTTCAATTATAATTGAATAATACGTTCGATTAACTTCTAGCGCATTCATGCGATCATCAGCTTGAATGGTGGATGTCAAAATTTCGAGTTTGGAGTAAAATTGCTAAGTTAAGGACTTTTATAGTGAACCTTTCTATGTTGAGTTTTCTTTGAAATGGTGTTATGGTGGCGGATGTGCCATCTGAGTTCACTGACATAGATGGTCTTTTGCCATTGGGTTTACCTAGATAATCGGACTTTTGTTGGTCTTTAAAAAAAGTGTATATTACGAGTAAGCTTGTTACTAATTTATTTTATCATACTTAGAAGAGGAAGAGGTAGTATTTTCAATAGCGTTTTTTTTCTTCTTTTTATAAGTGAGTCTATTTTACCTTTTAATTACAATGGGATGAGCCGCTCCGGCGCTGGGCCATAAGTTTGGCGGGTTTACTAGAACACGGCCGCACCCCAAGTGATCACGATGTGACAAGGTTTTCACGAGTTCACAAACCCATGCGAGATAGAGGCGATATGACCGCTGGCAGGGGGTGACTGTTAGACTTTAATAATAATAATAATAATGATAATAATAAACAACCTCGTTTTTATACATATAAACTTATACAATTCTTTTAAAATTTCACACATCTCTTCTCCCACTCTACTACAATATCTTTAATAATAATAATAATAATAATAATAATAATAATAATAATAATAATAATAATAATAATAATAATAATAATAATAATAATAATAATAATAATAATAATAATAATAATAAAAAATAAAAATAAAAAACAAATAGAGGGTTTAAGAAAAAAAAGGGTTGGCCACAAAGATGAATTCATATAGGCAAAAGGTTCATGCTAGCCAAAACAAAATGAGTACATGTTTACAAGACGAACAACGATGCGTAAGGCAGTGGCAAAATCCAAAATGAAAGAGACAAAATACAAATTAATTACTTGCGGGAATCGAAACCATGACCCAAACCATAGAAAATCCGATGAACCCGTAATCGAATAACCTTATACTTGAACCTGGATTACTTTGAATAGATTGTTATTCAGATTGGATTGGTAGTTATTCTGGTAACTCAAATGACCTGATTAACCATGACTACACGTTTCCACAAGGCAAAGCAAGTATGTTGGGTTATGTAAGATATGTTGAGGATGAAAGATAAAACCCAAATGAACCATCTTCTTTAGCCTTTATAATAAGAATGTTGCTGCAATTTTCAAGTACTAAAAATCCCCCCCCCCCCCTGAAAGCTTCATCAAGGAACCACGAAACAACTGGAAAAGAATTATTGTGCTCAAAAGAGTTGGAAGACCAAGTCAAAGTGCTGAAATGTGAAAGTACTGGTCAATAAGTCAAAAGCTGAAGACAAGTGCTGGTCAATAAGTCAACAGCTGAAGACCAAAGTGCTTGAAACCAAAAGTATTGGATTATTCTAGTAGTTTGGTTTCCCAGCGGTTTCTCATATATTTTTCAGTAGTTTAGTCTTTTCAGTTGTTTTAGCTTTCTGTTAAGCAGTTTGCACACTGCTGGCAGTTACACACTTATTGGATTATTTTGGGTCGCTTTCATGATGACGTCAATAACAGTTTTCTCCTCTTATAAATAGAACAATACATTGATGTAGTTAGTTAGCTCTTACAATTGAATAGCTTAGATCAAATAATCTAGAGATAAAAAGGCTAATGTAAGTGAGAGAGAATACACCTGGTGAGGTGGAGTGACAATTGCACTATGATGAATTGCTGAAATCAGTAATAAAGAAATCATTAGACATTCATTCCTTATATATCAAGTTTATGCTTTGATTGATGTGTTTATTATTAACTTGTATTATGATCTTTTGAATTGTTAAACAATTTTTATAAAAAACACACACAAGTACACACTCTTAGATCCAACAAGGTATGATTACATTCTCACACAAATTTATCAACAAATTAAGTTCGATTTATTTACTCTTTTCTTCCAAAATCCAATCGACTTGTATGGAGTATGAGTGCATAGAATCCGTCTTTTATTTCATGTTGTACATAAGAGTTCATCATTTTCATCATGTTAGCTTTGTAAATAATTAATGATTACATTTATGTGCGTGTGATTAATTGATTATCAAATTCATTCGGTCGTCTACAACAGATTTGATTATCAAATACAACAATCTCGTTTGATTATCGAATCATATGACTATTTAGCTAGCACCCACATAATGAATTAGCACCCCATTTAACTAACCCGACTGTAGAGATCATAATAGGTCGGGTTCTGGCAAGGTATTGGTAAATCTCAATCGCATACTCAATTGTAAGATCGTGTCCCATACTCGGCCCAATACCCGTCGGTTATACCTATGGTACACTTGTTAGTTTGTTAAAAAGTGATCATTGGGTTTTCGAAGTACCTTTCTTTTTTATTATTAAAATCACTTTATTTATATAACAATTGTAACAAATTAAAATATGATACATTACAAACATATAAATTTTATCACAAATAAATAACACAACATACAAAATATAAATAATTTTATCAAAATTCATATTCCAATGTTTTAAAAAAAAATTCACATAATGAACTTACTAAAATAAAGCAAAATAGACAACGTTAAAGGAAAAAAATCGGATATATGATTCGCTCATATGATTCGGGTTAACGGGTATATGGTTTCGGGTAATCGGCCATGTATCGCCTAATCTCATTCCCACATTTTTTTAAATTAATCCTATACCCAGTCAGTCCTATACCCGTCAAGCTTCTGGTATACACATCCTTGATGTTTTGAGTTTCGGGTTTACCATCCGGCTCAGGTAGCCAAAGACTGAATATCACCGACCCAAATTCACCCAACCCAACTAACCCAAAAGCTAAATTACTGGATCTAATATGGATTGGTTATTCAAAGTACTCGACCCGTAAAACACCATTATGAAACCCAAATGACACTAGTTGGATCAAATCCATCTATATAGGGATGAGCTCGGTACTGACCGGTATCGAAAATCCCCAAAAGTGGGTACCGGTACCGAATATACCCGGTACGGTACGGTTCGGTACTGGTATGATACCGATATTTGAGGTAAAAACCGGTGAATATCGGTACCGAACATGTACCAAAAATGTCAAAAGTCGATACCGAATCGGTACCGAAAAGGTACCCGGTTCGGTATATTAGGGTGAAGGGAGTGGTTAAACACTTGAAAGTGGCAAACTTTAATATCAACCAATCAGAGGGTGCCATGTCATTTCACCAAAAAAGTTTAAACTATGTTGAAAAGTGTTGGCAACGGTTAAACACTTGAAGTGGCAAACCTTTTTTTTCATTTTTAAAAAAAATTATGTGTAAAATAAAAACAACTAAAACGTCTATTTAATTAAAAAACAATTTACCTATATATTAAAAAGAGAACCTTATGAATAGTAACATTGTATAGGCAAAGGCATAAACAAATAATACCGGGTATCGCTATCAAATTGTTACCAGTTTCGAATTTATCAAACCGGGCACATTTTTAGGAACCTTATGAATAGTAACATTATATAGGGATAAACAAATGATACCGGGTATCGGTATTGAACTGTTACTACTTCGACTTTATCAAACCGGTACATTTTTAGTATCGATTCGGTACTGACTTTTAACATTTTTGGTACCGGTTCAGTACTGGTATCTACCCTCAAATGCTGGTACTGTACCGGGAATATTCGGTACCGGTACTCACTTTTGAGGATTTTCGGTACCGATTGGTACCGAGCTCATCCCTAACATAACCTATGAGCTCATGCCACGTAGTGATGCAAGTAATTGCATCGTTTAGATTGCTTTTCATAAACGTGGTAAGTAAACTGTATTTCGTTTAAATGAGGTTTTTTATACACAACTTCTGTCTGGTATCGGTACATGAAGGTAAAAACCGGCACCAGTGTGGTACTATAAAACGCCAAAAGTCGGTACCGATTTGATATTGAAAATCTGATAGTTCGGGATTTCGGTACCGCTACCCAGTACGATTTGCTCATCCCTGATCACGGTACCGTACGAACAACAACGGTATCATACAACTTTTTTTTTGTTGATTTTCTTCAACTTTTAATGATTTCTTTTTTTAGTTTCAAGGGTGGGGATGAGCTCGGTGCCAACCGATACCGAATCGGTACTGGTAGCAAAATAACGGTTACGGTACCAGTATACAAAGGTAATAACCAATAGCGAACCGGTACCAGGAATGCGAAAATTCGGTATCAAATTATACATATATTATACATTATATTATACATATATTAAAAAAACAAACCCAATGAATAGTTTTTTTATTATAATAATATATAGTTTTTTTTAACACTTTTATTATTCTAATATTATAATAATAATTGTTTTTTTATTTTTTTTAACTTTAATGATTTTTTTTTCGCGGGTTGGGATAAATGCTACGCGGTACCATTTGCTCATCCCTGATTACGGATACATATATTAAAAAACAAGCCCAATGAATAGTTTTTTTTATTATAATAATATATAGTTTTTTAACACTTTTATTATTCTAATATTATAATAATAATTGTTTTCTTTATTTTTTAACTTTAATGATTTTTTTTTTTCGCGGGTTGGGATAAATGCTACGCGGTACCATTTGCTCATCCCTAATTACGGGTACCGTACGAACAACAACGGTATCGCACAATTTTTTTTATTTTCTTTAACTTTTAATGATTTCTTTTTTTTAGTTTCAGGGGTACTCATACCGAAAATACCGGTTACGATACCGGTATATGAAGGTAAAAACCGATAGCGAACCGATACTAGGAACGTCAAAAGTCGATACCGAATTGGTACTTAAGATCTTTCGGTTCGGGGGAATTCGGTACCGATACCAAGTATCATTTGCTCTGGCCACGAGTTTCATACGAACAATAACATTACCATACAACCTTTTTGGTTGATTTTCTTTTGGATATCTTTTAGTGTTTTTTTTACATTTTCTTTTTATTCTTGTCAGTGGTTCAATGCGCAACACGCTCGTAGTGATTTAAAAACACATGTAAACACAGACTAAATAACAAAATAAGTTTGCCGCAACGCGGCGAATGATTATAAACTTAGTTACATAAAAATCTAACTTAAAAAAAAACATAAAATTCAAAGAAATTACTTTTTCCTACATTGGTGTGGGAACAAACCAAGGAGTTGTTTATAAGATAAGATACTTAACACTCCATTGAATTGTTTTTGCCATGTTTTACCACAAGTCCTAACCAAGCCCGCATGCCATCGTTTTTGCAGTTTAAAAAAATTGTTTTTTTAATTTTAAATAGTTTAAAAATGTTTTTTATTAAATAGCAGCAACACACATGGGTTTTGAAAAAAAAGGTTTTTTTTTATTTTAAATAACAACCAAACAACAACAAACACCTTCACCGAATCGTCAAAGGTTTGTCACACACCTAAGTTTACCGAGCGGCAAAACCCAACGACGACGGTGTTACCGCGCGGTAAACCGTTTTGCCGACTGGGTTTACCGCCCACTCACTTCACCCTTAGATACATATATCAATTCGAAACCAATACCAAGTAACATTTGCTCGTCGCTTCATTTACATATACATATGAATAACTTGATTTTCTCTTATTTTAAGTGAAGTGGCCAAATCAAAGGTCATTTCACACTTAAATTAGAAACAAGAAACCTGGTTTAACAAAACCTCACACTTTCACACACTCCTATTCCCCCAAATCTTCTCTAATCTCTCTCAAATCAAACCCATTCCAATTCCAGATTCAGTCTCAATCTCACTACAAGTAACTTCAAATCATCATCAACCTCCATTCACCAATCCATCACTATCCATATAACCCACACATAACTGAACTTTCACAAACCCTAAATCAATGAACACACTTTAACAACCTAAATCAGCGACAGCATTCGTAACCCTAGCTATGGCGAAACCGTCAACAGGATTTTCAACATTCTTGTTCCACAAGAAACGGTGTCTGCTGTTACTGTTAGCTATGCTGTCGGTTTCTACAGCCGTTGCGTTTATAATTAGGGCTGCCTATGATTCGTCCTGTGATCGCCAGCATTTTGATGTAGGTAATCGGATCCAGAATCCGGAGAAGGTCAAGGAGACGACGTCGTCTCATATCGGAGTGGTTACGAGTCCCAGTCCGAGTCCACTCAGTTTCATGAAGTCTAAACTCGTTCTTCTTGTTTCTCATGAACTCTCTCTTTCTGGTAATATTTATTTCGTTATTAGTTCACATTGTTAGATCTAAATTAGTTGTTTTGCTTGCCTATATAGAATACTAGAATCTATGCTTGAAATTTTACTATTTTAGAACAATCACATTTACTGTTAAATTAGAGAAAATGTTATGGACACACATCGGTGATCGGTTTTACAGATAGTTGCTTCGTTTTGATTCTTTAGGTGGCCCGTTGCTTTTGATGGAACTAGCGTTTTTGCTACGTGGTGTCGGTGCTGAAGTTTGTTGGATAACGAATCAAAAACCGTCCGGAACAGATGAAGTTGTATACAATTTGGAGAACAAGATGTTGGACCGTGGAGTGCAGGTAAATCTTTCATTTCACATGGTTATAAATAATGGTATCCGTGATAGCGGTTGATAGTATTTACTTAACCGTGTTATAGGTTTTCTCTGCGAAAGGTCAAGAAGCTATAAACACAGCTCTAAAAGCTGATTTGGTGATTTTAAACACTGCTGTTGCTGGAAAATGGCTTGATGCTGTTTTAGCAAAAAATGTTCCACGAGTACTGCCGAAGGTTTTATGGTGGATTCATGAAATGCGTGGCCATTATTTCAAGTTAGATTATGTTAAACACCTGCCGTATGTTGCTGGTTCTATGATTGATTCCCATGTTACAGCTGAATATTGGCAGAACAGGACTCAAGAACGCTTAAAGTATGAATTTTTTACTCTATATACTAATTTTATCACTCCTTTTAGCTACAAAATTGTGAAAAATGTTATCTTTTTATCTGCAGAATTAAAATGCCGAAGACGTATGTTGTTCACCTTGGTAACAGTAAAGAACTTATGGATGTTGCTGAAGATAATGTGGCCAAAAGGGTTTTGAGAGAGCATGTTAGGGAGTCGCTTGGCGTAAGGAAAGATGACATACTATTTGCTGCTATAAATAGTAAGTTAACTTTCACATTAACATGATCATAGTTTTTTTTAAATAAATATAAAAATTATTTAAATGCATGATCATGATGTGCAGGTGTGTCGCGTGGAAAAGGTCAAGATTTATTTTTATGGTCGTTTTACGAGAGCTTACAACTGATAAAAGAAAAAAAGCTACAAGTGCCATCAATACATGCAGTAATTGTGGGGAGTGATATGAGTGTGCAGACAAAATTTGAAACAGAACTTCGGGATTTTGTAGCACAGAAAAAGATCCAACATCGTGCTCATTTCGTGAATAAAACTCTTACCGTAGCCCCATATTTAGCCGCAATCGACGTTCTAGTCCAAAACTCTCAGGTACCATAAAGTTCCAATCTTTTGACCTTTGACGATTAATTGGTAAACAGAAGTCAAACAGTTGACTCAGATAGCTATCACATGTCTTGTTTTAGGGTCGAGGAGAATGTTTTGGAAGGATATCAATCGAAGCTATGGCGTTTCAGCTTCCTGTACTGGTATACTTCTTTATTTATGTTTTGACAGTTTACATTTACACTATATTAATCACACAAATGACAAATCTGACATTTTATGTTTGTTAATTGGCAGGGAACATCAGCAGGAGGGACTGCAGAGATTGTGGTGAACGGGTCAACCGGGTTTCTGCATCCTGCAGGGAAAGAAGGGGTGAGCCCGCTCGCCACAAACATTGTGAAACTCGCTACACATGTTGAAAAGCGGCTGACCATGGGAAAAAGAGGGTATGAGCGGGTCAAACAGATGTTTCTTGAACGTCACATGGCCGATAGAATTGCTGCCGTTTTAAAGGATGTATTGCACACGGCCAATGCCCGACAATAATTTAAACAAGTGCTGAAATTTGAAAAGGGATTTTGTATATTGTAAAACAGTATAGTGAACATTGTTGTCATCTCCATGAGTTTTATGTTCATTAGTCTGTAATCAGGACACTCGTTTATAGTTGATTTGTGTTTCGGCTAAATCCAAATCCATTTTGACTTTTATTTTGTCAAATTCAAACAATATCGCATCCAATTACAAGTCTCATGAAACAAATGTCTAATTGTTTTTACATAATCCAAATTTGCTAAGAACATGAAGCAACCAGTCTAATGACATCAAATACTGCAGTTGTAGTTGAAGTTGACTTAAGTTGAGGAAGATTTGACCCCAGTGACAGTTGGTGGTTTGATGAACCAGGTTGTGTACAGGAACTGCTTGTTGGGACCCACATGATTGCATATCTGCTTAAGTTTCTGCCTCTGTTTCATCCATCTCAATACAGTCTTCATCTGTGTTTTGCTGGTCAAATCTTTCACACCAACTTCCTGCAACATGTTCATAATCATGGTTATTTCAGAAATACTTTAACGGGATCGAACTTTGCAGCATACCGAACAGACAAAAACTGAAGTCACCTGGACGCGTTCCCATGTTTGAGCGACACTGAGAGGACCATGTTCTTTTAAGATTTCAAAAATAGCCCGTGTGATGGTTTGATTCTGCTCAGGTCGAAATCTAGGTTCTAATGCTTTCATTGCTGGTTTCGGTTTTGTACCAAGATACTTTACTGCTGTGGTAAACATGATGCCTTATAGGGAGGAAATTCTACAATCCTGCAATGATCTTAAACACTCTCATGGTTAGGGACCGACCAGACCGAAGCAGCCAGCTGGTTTGGTCAGTTTGAGATCCAAACAGTTCAGTTTTCGTGGTTTAACGGTTCAGTCTGGTTTGGAACTTGGAACCGACCATTAAACCTTTTTTATTATTATAATCATGAACCATCTATATAATTCTACATTGTTTTTTATACAAACTAATTAAGAAAACTCTTCAAAATGTTAAATCACCAAACCGGTAGAACCAGGCAATCCAGCCAACTCAGCCGGTTTAGTTGGTCGCTTACCGAAAGTGTAAGCAGTGTGGCGATATTTATCATCAAAACTGACCAAGCCCGAGCATGACCGACCACCCCTCCTACTCATTTACTCATGGTTATCAAAAAGAAAAAAAAAGTCCCCAATAAGCAGATTAGTAGTTTTAATAAGCAATTTTCAAGCAAAGAATACATGATTGCCTACACTTGATGAAAATGGATATAGCAAACCATTATCAAAAATTGGGTCTGGCAAAGTGCGTAATGAAGCTTTAATTTTACCCTCCATTTGTAAAAGATAAATGAATTTATCTATCATCAAAAGCAGTAATATGATCCAAGTATTTGAAGAAACACCCAATAAGGAGAATACAGTAAGGGTAAGACCCGTTTCATAAACACAATGCCGCAAATCATCGAAAATTAATCAGTAACCCTAGACAAAGGGAAACGTAAAGCAGAGAGATATTTAAAGAGAAGGCAAAGAAGCAGTAAATCAAGATGAAAAGCGATAGATGATGATGACCTGTAGAAGTAGAAACCCTTGAGCCGTTCGTTCTTTTCGTTTTGATTTCAAATACCAGTCACTCTATCTGCTCGGCTTGTTTATTTGGGAGGACCCTGTGCGTGCGGTTGTCTGCCAAATTTCACTTTCAGTCATCCATCTTTCTCATATTTCATGTTAGGTTTTTTTTTAATCTCAGTTAGACTTATGTGAGGGTAATCTTTATATTCCTAAGAGTGGTTGTAAATTTGTGTGAGTGGAGGAGAAAAATCGATACTATTCACCTATATATTTTTTTAAATATTTCCTAAAAGTGATTGTGGGTATAATGAACAATACATGTAATGTAGTTACCAATTACTATTAACAGTATGCGATAATGATTATGATAAAGCATTACACGTATGATGTATACAACAACGATACACTAAAATATAATTGGCAACACATGTAGTTTCATAAACAATGCATATAATATACATAATGTATGTTATTGGTTATATCCCGCTACCACTATTGCATATGCTCGTCAAATGCTATTAGGCTATGTAGTTTTATTTTTTCACTGGCATATCAAAAAGTTTTTATCATATGAGTTATCGCTCATTTATTTATTATTATTTTTTAATTATTTAACTATTCATCACCTATTAAAACTAATATTTAAAATCAAATATAAAGTAGAAACAAAAAAGAAAAACTTTATGTGTTGCTTGTACTTATCTCTTATCAGCCCATATCACGCCTAAAATTGGCCATGTAACGCAGGCGTGAGACTGTAACACACGTGTGAAAGTTTCACTTATCACCATATTATATCTTTATTTTTAATTTTATGAACGTGTGGATTTTTCTTGTTCCGAAAAATATGATTCCCAAGTGTTCTGAAACAATATATAAATTTGTTCATCCCAGGGCAATAGGTTCCGGATTTTCTTAGGTTGCCGGAATCGGAGTCAGGTTCAGAAACTCCGGTTTGGTCGTCAGAATTCGAAAGGTCTCCTCCTCCGATGGATGGGAACTCCAAACTCGTGCATGGGAAATCAGTATGATCTCTCGTCTCCCAATACAACTGATAGCATGCAGCCTAGGGGGACCCACAAGTCGTCGCAATTGTGTAATCAAGATGAGATGAGGGGCAGTAGAGGAGCAAGGTGGGCCTTATTGTGATGTTAATAGGCCCAGTTACATCACCACGCGCCCAAAACGAATTAACAAGCCCAAGGAAATGGCCCAATCTCCCAGATCTTAATCAGAACCTGGATAACGAGAATTTTTCGGACCCTTTCAATTTGAAAGAAATCTTCAGAATGGAGAATGAAGAAAGTAGGGCAACTATTCACATCACGAGCGATGATGTTCAAGAAGACATCCCGGAGCCGGCGACGGGAGAAGAGCAGTTCCGAGTAAATGTGGATGAAGAAGCGGCCCGAACCATGGAACTGGGGCTTCTTTGGGGATTGATGTTGAAGGGTTTGATAACCATGTGAAAAAGTTGATTTGTGGGGAAACGGTAGCCATCAGGAATCAACGAATTTTATCTCCGTCAATTTAAATGGGGTGTCGGACCCTCGGAAAGGTCTTTGGATCCGGAATCTTAAACGGAAGGTTAGAGCGGAGTTTATTGGGATCCATGAATCGCATCAAACGGGGCTTTCTGAGCTGGAGGTTCGCCGTTTCTGGGATTTGTCTTCGATGAGCGTCGAGACGGTGGATTCTATCGGAAGATCTGGAGGCTTGGTGTCTATCTGGAATCCAGATATCTTTCAGGTGGAACAGGTTATTAAGAACCCTAAATTCCTTTGTGTTTCGGGTCAGTTGGTGGGTGAGAATGGCAATTTGAATGTTATCAACCCGCACGCTCCCGATGATCCGAGCAATAGAAGATCGTTGTGGACCGATTTGGCGTCTCTTATTAACCAGATTGAGGGAGCTTGGATTCTGCTGGGAGACTTCAACGAAGTCAGGTCTGAAGACGAACATGTGAACTCCAGATTTGACCGTGGGTCCTCAGAAGCTTTCAATGGTTTTATTTCGAGCGCTGGCCTTCTGGAATATTCGATGTGCGGAGGTAAGTTTACTTTCATCTCCGGTCACAAAGACTGACCGTGAAGTTCAGTAAACTAGATAGGTTCTTAGTGAATGACCTGTTTCTAAGCTCATGGCCTAATGCTATAGCTGAAGTACATAAAAGGGGTTTCTCGGACCATTGTCCGATCTCCCTGTCTTGCTCGACTTTGGATTTTGGTCCCATTCCATTCAAGTTTTTCAATTCTTGGACTGGTGACCAGAATCTGACTGATATTGTGGATAAAGCTGTTAATGAGGACGGTTTGGGGGGTGTTGGGGTCTCTAAGGATGTGTATCTGCTCAATATTCTTAAAATCATTAAGGTCAATATAAAGACTTGGAGAAAACCGGTTTCGACTGATCGTAATAAAGATATTACTTTGTTGGAGGATTCGATAGAAAAAATTGAACTGAAAGCAATTAATAGCCCCTTATCGGATGAAGAAAAAGCGTCAAGAGCTGAGCTTCGAGTTAAGGTTGACAAAATGAAGTCTTTTCTTGCCTCGGACATCCAACAAAAGGCTAGGGTCAAATGGACGAAATTCGGGGATGAAAACAGTGCTTTTTCCACAAGATAGCCGCGATTAACGCTTCGAGAACAGGGTTAATGGGTTGTATTTTGAAGGTAGATATATTACGGACCCACCGACTTTAAAAGAAGAAATAAAGAAGTGGTTCAAAATTCAGTTTTCTGAACCACTAAGGAGAAGGCCGGACTTCTCTAACATCGGTCTTCCGTCTATTCCTGATCAGTACAAAGCCAGTCTATGTGAGAGGTTTTCGCAAAAGGAAGTATTGATGGCAGTTAAAAACTGTGATGGCGGGAAAGCCCCGGGTCCAGATGGGTTTTCGCTAAAAATTTTTAAGGTGTTCTGGGACAAATTCAAACCCCTCATTATGGCCATCTTTAATGATTTTTTTTTCCAGAATGGTACGCTAAGTGGTGGGTGCAACTCATCTTTTATAGCCTAAGTTCCAAAAATGAAAGATCCTCAGGAGCTAGCTAATTTCCGGCCGATTTCGCTTGTGGGTTCGTTATACAAGATTCTAGCTAAAGTCTTGGCTAACAGACTTAAGCCAATTATGAATGAGATTTCCGCTCCTACTCAATCGGCCTTTGTGGGAGGGCGGAACATCCTAGATAGTCCGCTTATGCTAAATGAAATTGTTGCTTGGGCTAAAAAGTCTAAAAGGAAGCTCCTAGTTTTTAAAGTGGATTTTCAAAAAGCGTACGACTCAATCAATTGGAAATTTCTATTACGTGTAACAACTCTCCAAAACACCCCCAAATTAGCCGAAACGTAAAACCGGACACGCAAATCGAGACGCGGCACGCAAAACTAGACAGGTCCACCTGGACATTCCAGGCGCCACGCGCCAGAGACTCCAGTTTCTGTCGCGACGCGCGGGAGGTATCCAGGTGACGTGTCATCGTTTCGCGCCATCTGGCAACCCTACACTTGTGACCAGGCTGACCTAGCCTAGCTAGGCTCCTCAGGCCCACACGAGAGGGAACCTAGATCCACGCGCGACGCGCGGGGGAGGTTAAAATCGGGTATAAAAGGAGCAGCGTGGGACTGAGTTCTGTGCTCAATTGCGATCGAAAATATCGTTCGTATACTCTCTGAATCTCTGTTTCTTTGAACAACACCCCGCTAAAACCCTAAACCCCTAAACTTGCGAAGCGCTGCCCGCTGTATGTAACTTAACCCCCGATCACTAATTCACTATCCTACCCAATCGATCTAGAATCGCCAACGCATGTCTAGGCTCTGCCCGACTACGTTCGTTGGAGTTCTACCGAGTGTTGTATGGACACCCTACCCAATCGATCTAGAATCGCCAACGCATGTCTAGGCTCTGCCCGACTGCGTTCGTTGGAGTTCTGTTGAGTGTTGTATGGTTAAAGTGACTTGGGTTAACTTACTAACACATGTGCATTGTATGTTTTAATAGAAATCCCAGGAAGTAATCAAGAACTATCACCAGGAACTCTGTAGGAATACTTAAGTGTTCAAGGCGAGTGCATTCTCTTTTTGTAAATCTTTTTGTGAGTCAAAATGTGTTACCAAAACCTCAAATATTTTAATTATGCTTAACAGTAATTGAGTATATGTATTCTATAATTACTGCCGGTATGTTGGGGTTTTATATAGTCCAAAGTCACGGGAATGTGATAGGAACCGTTACTGTTGGGTGACAGGGCCCAAAAATATGACCCACAAGTCAGAGTTGACAGTACTGATTGAGTAATTATGTAGATATAAACATTGTAAATGCGGATGCTCCTCAATAACTGTAAAGTATAATCACTTGTTTTGATAAAACTGAGATGGATTCGCTAGTATTTCTTGCTGATAAAATGTTTTTAAAACGCATTTCAGGTAACTTAATGTGAAGCTAACAGAAGCCAGCTGGATAGCACTGAAGGCTTAGAAAAGTGGCTATAAAAGTTACCTAAATAAAAAGGAGTTTCTGTTTTCCATAAATTAGGGTCTCTCCTAAAAATATGTACTGTAATGGAAACGTGGGTTTTACCTTATTTGTTTAATATAAAAGTTTTGATGTTTTGAAAGTCTGATATTTATTTTCTATCTACGATCCTGATGTTGTAATTCCGTTGCCAAATTAATAAACACCGGTACCACCTGCTCTGTGTCTCACGGCCCCCGCTCCCGGGGTGGGGTCGGGGGTTGCGACAGAAGGTGGTATCAGATCTATGCCACTGGTTTAAGCCATTTAGGTGTTCTTTTGAAATACCTAAATTTTAAACAAATATGTATATATTATTTGGTATTATTTTACTAACTTCTTTAGTTTACAGAATGAGTGATCAGGGTACTTCTGACGCTTATCGTCACCTACCTCATTCTCTGATGGATGAAGGAACATCCCAGCCAACCACAGACTACACCGCTGATTCCGAAGATGCTTTTGTTTTTAAAGCCAAATCTGTAGAACCTTTTCCCTCTAAAAAGAGAAATTGGTTTAGTAGAGCCAAAGTAGAGAAAAGGAAAAGATTGAGACAAGTACAAAACGAGCCATAGCAGCTAGAACTGAGAGAAACACCCGAACCCAGAAATTAGACCCTTGTGGGAGGAAGAATTGGATAGGCAGCTAGCAAATTTTCTCATGTTTGGAAATGAAGAAGGAAAACCTAATTTCAATCAAGTAGCAAATCCAGGACCCCTGTTGCTTCCCTTATTTACTAACCAACCCATAAACCTAGAGCAGAACCAGGAAAATCAATTTCCAATACCAGCCTTTGACCCCAATGAGATACCTAGAATTCCAGCACCAAACCCTTTAGATCAATGGTGGGCTAAAAACTGGGCTATTCAGAACCTGCTAGAAAACCTAATCCCATATGAAGAACCAGTTCCACCTTACCTTGAACCAGTGCCAACCCCAATACTACCCAGGGAACATGTGGAAGAACTCTGCCAGCTTGGAGATGAATTGGTGGAGGAAGCAAACCGAATTCGCCTTATTAGAGAGAAACTCGTCTGGAAGTATGACGAGCGAGAAATGCAGTTTTAAGGAAGCCATAGCTTATTTTTATATATGTTTGTGTATTTTGTAACGTTAAAAAGTAATATCACTTATATAAATATATCGATGCATAGGCTAGTAATATTTGAATTTCAGTTATGCTTGTACTAGATGCATATGTATGAAAAGGGTAAAAGTCGCAATGGTCGACGATTTTGGTTCTCTGTGTTGGTATGATTATTATTTAATTTATTATGTGATATTAATACCTGCTAAATGTTTATAATTCAGATGTCAGACGAAGTAAATTAGGAAACCCAGAATAACGATAATAACGGGAATCAAATGAATAAAAGTGCTATCGAACACATAGTGCCCAAGGAATCATAGATGCTATGCCCTATATTATTGACACCAATAAAAGGCAGGAATAATGATTCCATAAACGGAAATAAACGTGTACCCCCTGAAGCAAATCACAGCGTGAATGGAAATCTCGAACTGTTAATCCAAGCTCCAATTCCAAAAAGAAGAAGAACCATCTCATATGGTTGTTCTTATAAAGAATTCTTATCATACAAACCGATAGAATTCTCAGGTAATGAAGGAGCTATTTCAGCTGTGCGCTGAATAGAAAAGACAGAAGCCGTCCTCAAGATAAGTAAATGTGCAAATGAAGATAAAGTCATGTATGCTTCTAATCTTTTTAAAGATGCAGCTTTAGAGTGGTGGAATACCATTCTTCAGTCCAAAGGAAATGACAGAGTTTACAGTATGGAATTGAACAACTTTAAGGAAATAGTTGAAAGGAAATTCTGCCCTCCTAATGAAAAGGAGCAGATTGCTAATAAATTCCTAAATCATAGAATGACTGGGGTAAATTGCAGGGAATATGTCACGGCCCCCGACCCCACCCCGGGAGCCGTGAACCAATAAAGTGGTATCGGTGTTTATTAAATACGCAGCGGAAAATTTTCATTAGGATCGTAGTCAGGAAATAATTTCAGAGTTTATAAAAACACCAACATTTATTAATAAACAAATGGGTTGAAACCCGTATTACATTTAAATGTTTTTATAAGGATAAACCCAAACAAATAAAATATAATTTCTTTTTTTATTCAGTTAATTATAGTCACTTTCTTTAAGCCTTCAGTGCTCCATATCTGGCTTCTATTATCTCTACAGCGAGTTACCTGAAACGCGTTTTAAAAATATTTTTATCAGCAAGAAATACTGGCAAGTTCATTCCAGTTTAGGAAATAACACATTTTTATACTTACAGTATTAAGGGCGATTACAGTGTAAGTTTTCTATCAATTATTCAACACAGTGGGCGACTGGGGACACTCCCCTGTGCTCATGGTCATATTACTGTGGGACCTGTCTCCCAACAAGTAACGGTTCCTGTCACACCCTTGGTGACTGTGGACTAGTAATGTACAAAATCCCAACTACTGGCAACAATTATAGATTACACGGAATTAATCCTTGTAAATATAACTGAAAAACATTTGAGGTTTTGTAAAGTAATTTGGTAAAAAGAGAGAATGACTCACAAAAAGATTTACAAAAAGAGAATGTACTCGCCTGGTAAATTTTAGGGTCTAACTATAGGTCTCCTGGTATAATCTTGGGCATAGCTCATGAGCTCTTAATAACATATATAATGCACTTATGTTAAGTATAATAACCCATGTCACATACAACCCGAGACAGAACCCCAACTTAGTTTACAAAGTATAGCCTTTATCAGGCAGCGCTTTGGCATCAGTTAATGAGTTCAAGATCAATCGAACAAAGTAGATCAGTGGTTAAAACACTTAAAATAGGGCAGGAATTTAGAGTATTACAGGGTGAATGACTAAAGAAAAAGAGGCAATATATAAGAGAGAGAGAGAGAGCGAAAGATGGCGAGAAGGGGAGGAGCAGAAAAAGAAGAAGCTTATGCTTCTATTTATACATAACTTTAGCTTGGAGGCTAAGTTATTACCTTTACACAATTACACGTACACAACAAATTCTCCATTTCATATTTTGATTATTTTATTTATTATAAATTCTAATTAATTAAACAGCTCAACTCATTTATCGCTTATAACTTTTAAAATATGACGTTTTATAAAATAATGAATACACCATTAGAACGAGCATATTTTTATCTACAATTTGACCTAAGTTTCATTAAAAACGAAGTACGGTCAAATATAATGTATTTTTATTATTATAATTTTTAAACGGTTCCTATATTCGTCTAAATATCTCATATTTCTAACGGTCAACTTACCCGTAATTTACCCGTTCAATAATATAAGTTTTTATATACTTTATTTTAAATTTTATAAATAAAAATTTTGAAGATGTTACAGAATATACTACCACATTCTTTGAATATGCAAGGATTGTACCAACCCTGGCCTCACCAAAACCAATATTAATCTCCCGTTACATCTGGGGATTAATCAGTGAGATCAGACATGTAGTCAAAGCAGCTAGACCAAAAACCATAGAAGAGGCAGTGGAATTGGCAAATACTTTGACAGATGAACTCGTGTGTACACAAGAAGAAAACCAGAAAAGAAACCTAGCTCAAAAGATCACACAAGAGCTACGTTATTGAAAATTCCAACCGTGGGAAAGGAGCAAGTTCTTCTTCACCCCTGTGCAAGTACTGCAAAAGGAGACATACAGGAAAATGCTCTACATACTGCATTTTTTTGCAAATTTTCAGGGCATAAGGAAAAAGACTGCAGGAAGAAAGTTAGCAATGGGCTATGCTACCATTGCGGGGAAGCCGGTCATATTAGAACTAATTGCCTGAAACTAGCTCCAGCGGCAAACACTAAAGCAAAGACAGCCGAAGGACCCAAGAAGACTGCCGGAGCGTTCGTACTGACCGCGGAAGAAGCAAAGATGATTCCGGATGTGATTGCCGTTACGTTTTTAGTTAATGATGTTTATGCAAAAGTATTATTTGACTCTGGTGCAAACCAAAGTTTCATAAATACTTCCTTTTGCAATTTTCTTAATCAACCATTAACTAAACTTCACCAAAACTGTCTGGTGGAGACGGCAAATGGATCTTCTATCCAAATAAGCAAAATTCTGCAAGGAGCAAAGATAGGAATTCTAAATCATAATTTTTCTACTAACCTTTTTCCAATGGATCTTGCCGGTTTTGATGTCGTGTTAGGAATGGATTGGTTGGTAGCCAATCAGGCACGAATAATATGTGATCAAAAGTCTGTAGAAGTAAATGTGCCATCGGGTGAAAGGATCACAATTAAAGGAGATAAGTCGACAAAATCAACAAAGGTCATCTCTGTGATGAAAGCTGCAAGCTATGCACCGAAAGGAGGAATAGTGTATATGATTTCCGTAATCATTAACCCTAAAGGAAAAGAACTATAGGATATTCCTGTAATATCTAATTTCTTAGATGTCTTCCCAGA
The DNA here is from genome assembly GCA_947069175.1 of Scalesia atractyloides. NCBI lineage: Eukaryota > Viridiplantae > Streptophyta > Magnoliopsida > Asterales > Asteraceae > Scalesia > Scalesia atractyloides. Next base: position 15,946,476 of record CAMTDV010000014.1, on the reverse strand, counting down.
AGAGTTGCATGGATTACCGCCAGATCGAGAAGTTAAATTTAGAATTCACCTAATACCAAGAACAGCAACAATTGCCAAAGCCCCCTATCGCCTAGCGCCGACGGAGATGCAGGAACTGAAGAAACAACTGGACGAATTACTAGAGAAAGGTTTCATACAACCCAGCTCATCGCCATGGGGAGCACCAGTGTTATTTGTCAAGAAGAAAGACGGATCAATGCGTATGTGCATTGACTACTGAGAATTCAATAAGGTTACAATTAAAAATCGGTACTCGTTACCAAGAATTGACGATTTGTTCGACCAACTCCAAGGAGCTCGATTCTTTTCTAAGATCGACTTACGCTCAGGGTATCATCAGTTGAAAGTACAGGAAGAGGACATTCCTAAAACAACTTTCCGAACAAGGTACGGTCATTATGAATTTACTGTCATGCCATTTGGTTTAACCAATGCCCCAACCGCATTTATGGACATGATGAACAGGATATGTAAACCATACCTGGATAAATTCATAATTGTTTTTATAGATGATATTCTAATTTACTCTAAAAGTGAGGAAGATCACGCAGAGCATTTGCATATAGTCCTAACATTATTGAGGAAAGAAAAGCTTTACGCAAAATTCTCAAAATGCGAATTTTGGTTACAAGAAGTACAATTCCTTGGACATCTGGTAAATCATGAAGGAATTCATGTGGATCCCACAAAGATCGAAGCAATTACCAATTGGAAGGTCCCAGAATCACCAACGAAAGTAAGAAGTTTTCTTGGATTGGCAGGATATTATAGACGTTTTATTCAAGATTTTTCTAGAATAGCCATCCCGTTAACCAAGCTAACTTGCAAATCGGTTAAATTTGAATGGGGACCAAAGCAGGAAGAAGCATTCAGGATTTTAAAGCAAAAGTTAACCAACGCACCAATACTCGCTTTACTAGAAGGAACTGAAGACTTCGTAGTTTATTGTGATGCGTCTAAGTTAGGTTATAGTTGTGTGCTGATGCAACGTCAAAAGGTTATTGCGTATGCCTCTAGACAACTTAAAGCATGAAGAGAATTATACAACCCATGATCTAGAGTTAGGAGCAATAATTTTTGCCCTTAAGATTTGGAGAAACTATCTTTATGGTAGTAAGTTTGTAGTATTCACAGATCATAAGAGTTTAAGTATGTCTTTGGACAAAGGGAATTAAACATGAGCCAGAGGCGATGGATGGAAATCCTTAGTGATTATGATTGTGATGTCGAGTATCATGCAGGAAAAGCTAACATAGTAGCTGATGCTTTAAGTCGAAAGTATCATGAGAAGCCAAAAAGAGTACGCTCTTTTAGAGTAAACTTGCAGATAGATTTAAATGAGCAAATTAAACAAACACAGGAAACAACAATCAAGGACGATGCTGAAGGATTAAAAGGAATGATTAAAGAATTAGAGAAAGGAACAGATGGAATTTGGAGATTCCATAAAAACACAATTTGGATCCCTATCCAAGGAGATCTATGAAAGCGAATACTAGTGGAAGCCCATAAGACTAAGTATACAATGCATTCTGGAAGTGATAAGATGTATAAAGACTTGAGAAAGAATTTCAGGTGGATAGGAATGAAGAAGGATGTAGCAAGCTACGTTGCCAAATGCCTAGCCTGTTCACAAGTTAAAAGCTGAACATCAGAAACCTTCAGGCCTGTTGCAACAATTGGAAATACCTATTTGGAAATGGGAATTGATAACAATGGACTTTGTTACCAAACTACCCAGGACACGAAAAGGTAATGATACAATCTGGGTGATTGTAGACAGGTTAACCAAATCTGCTCATTTCTTACCGATGAAGGAAACGTTCAGTATGGAACAATTAGCTAAATTATATGTAAATGAAATAGTTTCATTCCATGGAATTCTTTTATCTATTGTATCTGACAGGGACAGCCGTTTTACCTCTCATTTTTGGACAAGTTTCCAAAAAGCAATGGGAACAAGACTAAAGCTGACTACGGCATATCATCCTCAAACAGACGGTCAAAGTGAAAGAACAATTCAAACAATGGAAGACATGCTTAGAGCTTGTGTAATTGATTTCGGAGGAAATTGGGATGAACATTTGCCTTTGATAGAATTTTCCTACAACAACAGCTATCATAGCAGCATCAATGCTGCACCATTTGAAGCCCTCTACGGGCGGAAATGTCGAACTCCAGTATGCTGGGCAGAGATTGGAGAAAAGCAACTATCAGGTCCTGAAATTGTGCAAGAAACAACTGACAAGATCATCCAAGTCAAGGAAAGACTGAAAGCGGCTTAAGATTGCCAAAAGAGTTATGCAGATAACAGACGTAAACCCTTGGAATTTCAAGTCGGAGATAAAGTGCTGTTAAAAGTCTCACCCTAGAAAGGAGTTGTAAGATTCGGCAAGAAAGGAAAACTAAGCCCAAGGTATGTTGGACCTTTTAAGATTGTCAAACGAATAGGGCTAGTAGCCTATCAGCTACAATTTCCAGTGGAAATGGCAGGAATACATGATGTATTTCATATATGCAATCTCAAGAAATGTCTAGCAGACGAATCATTGGTGATACCTCTTCAAGATGTAGAGGTAAACGAGAAACTAAAATTCGTTGAGAAACCCATTCAGATTGAAGATAGAAAGATCAAGAATCTCAAGCGCAAGAGATTAATTCTGGTAAAAGTAAAATTGGATTCCAAGAGAGGACCAGAATATACATGGGAGCTTGAGTTAGAAATGCAAAGAAAGTGTCCAGACTTATTCAAGTGAATCTCGAGGACAAGATTTAAAACAAGGTGGGGAGGATGTAACAACTCTCCAAAACACCCCGAAATTACCCGAAACGTAAAACCGGACACGCAAATCGAGACGCGGCATGCAAAACGAGACAAGTCCACCTGGACAGTCCAGGCGCCACGCGCCAGAGACTCCAGTCTCTGTCGCGAAGCGCGGGAGGTATCCAGGTGACGTGTCACCGTTTCGCGCCTTCTGGCAACCCTACACTTGTGATCAGGCTGACCTAACCTAGCTAGGCTCCTCAGACCCACGCGAGAGGGAACCCAGATCCCCGCGTGATGCGCGGGGGAGGTTAAAATTGGGTATAAAAGGAGCAGCGTGGGACTGAGTTCTGTGCTCAATTGCGATCGAAAATATCGTTCGTATACTCTCTAAATCTCTGTTTCTTTGAACAACACCCCCTAAAACCCTAAACCCCTAAACCTGCGAAGCACTGCCCGCTGTAAGTAACTTAACCCCCGATCACTAATTCACTATCCTACCCAATCGATCTAGAATCGCCAACGCATGTCTAGGCTCTGTCCGACTACGTTCGTTGGAGTTCTATCGAGTGTTGTATGGACACCCTACCCAATCGATCTAGAATCGCCAACGGATGTCTAGGCTCTGCTCGACTACGTTCGTTGGAGTTCTGTTGAGTGTTGTATGGTTAAAGTGACTTGGGTTAACTTACTAACACATGTGCATTGTATGTTTTAATAGAAATCCCAGGAAGTAATTAAGAACTATCACCAGGAACTCCGTAGGAATACTTAAAGTGTTCAAGGCGAGTGCATTCTCTTTTTGTAAATCTTTTTGTGAGTCAAAATGTGTTACTAAAACCTCAAATGTTTTAATTATGCTTAACAGTAATTGAGTATATGTATTCTACAATTACTGCCGGTATGTTGGGGTTTTGTATACATTGCTAGTCCAAAGTCACGGGAATGTGATATGAACCGTTACTGTTGGGTGACAGGGCCCAAAATAATATGACCCACCAGTCAGGGTTGACAATATTGATTGAGTAATTATGTAGATATAAACATTGTAAATGCGGATGCTCCTCAATAACTGTAAAGTATAATCACTTGTTTTGATAAAACTGAGATGGATTCGCCAGTGTTTCTTGCTGATAAAATGTTTTTAAAACGCGTTTGAGGTAACTTAATGTGAAGCTAACAGAAGCCAGCTGGAGAGCACTGAAGGCTTAGAAAAGTGGCTATAAAAGTTACCTAAATAAAAAGGAGTTTCTGTTTTCCATAAATTAGGGTCTCTCCCTAAAAATATGTATTGTAATGGAAACATGGGTTTTACCTCATTTGTTTAATATAAAAGTTTTGGTGTTTTGAAACTCTGATATTTATTTTCTATCTACGATCCTGATGTTGTAATTCCGTTGCCAAATTAATAAACACCGGTACCACCAGCTCTGTGTCTCGCGGCCCCCGCTCCCGGGGTGGGGTCGGGGGTTGCGACATTACGAATGATGGACAAAATTTCTTTTCCGTCGGTTTAGGTCTCTTGGATCAAGGGTTGTCTTCATTCTGCTTGGGGTTCAATTCTTATTAATGGTTTGCCAACCAAAGAATTCAAATTCAAGAGAGGCCTAAGGCAAGGCGACCCCCTTTCCCCATTCTTCTTTGTCATCGCTAAGGAGATTATAAGTTTGTTTATGAACAGGGCCTGTGATTTGGGCCTTTTTCAGGGATGCAAGGTTCCTAACTATGGCCCGATCATTTCTCACACCAAAAAAACAAGATTTATGGGATCGGGAATTCTGATATCGAAATGGCTGATTTTGCAGCTCTGGCTAAGTGCGATGTCGGGGTTTTTCCGTTTACTTATTTGGGGATTCCTGTTGGTGTCAATATGAAAAGGGTGAAGTTTTGGAAACCGGTGATTGATAAGTTGTCGTCTAAATTGTCTAAATGGAAAGCCGGATATCTCTCCTTTGCTGGGCGTATGACTCTCGCTAAGTCGGTTCTAGGTAGCCTTCCGTCCTACTACCTATCATTGTTTGCTGCCCCGAAATGTGCTTTAAATAATCTAGAGAAGATAAGGAGAGAGTTTATTTGGGGTAAATCGGCTACGGGTCACAAGATGAGATGGATACGTTGGGATTTCCTGCTTAAGTCTAATAAATCGGGAGGAATGGGCCTCGGTGGCATTCACGGGTTTAATAAAGCAATGTTATCTAAGTGGTGGTGGAGGTTCAAAGAGAAACCGAACCTGCTGTGGGCTGAAGTTATTTGAGCTATTCACTGCACCAATGATCCTAATAATCCTCATCCTTTCATCCCCCATAAAAGACGATCCCAGGGGTATGGAAGGACATTATCTCGGTGGAAACGGATCTAGCAAAAGTCGGAATTCCCATTAAAGAAAAGCTGATTCAACAGGGGGCATGCTGGAAGTGGATTAATGACCCTAATGGATCATGTTCTGTCAAACAAGTCAGGCTTGATATTGAGGAGGCTTGCAACGAGGGAATCATCGAGCCGATAGCTTACGCCTGGAATTCCTGGGCCCCTCCAAAGGCCAACGTGCTCCTTTGGAGGACCCTTCTTGGAAAAATCGCGTCTAGAATGGGGCTTATCCATAGAGGAATCCAGTTAGCTGATGCCTCTTGTCCTCGGTGCGGTATAAGTGACGAAGATCCGACGCATATCTTTGTGAATTTTATTTGGGCAAAGTGTATTTGGTGGAATATCTTCACCTGGGGTGCGGGTTAATTATCCTGTCAACATGCATAGCCTTGATGATATCATCAGCTACATTAAGAATCAGCCGGGCGATGCGAGATGGAAGAAAACAGTTTACACCATTGCTTTGGCCACAGTTTGGAGGATCTGGAATGCTAGAAATCTGAAAGCTTTTGAAGATAAGTTTATTCCGATTTCTTTAACTGTGGAAACGATTAAAGAAGACGCTTATATTTGGATCTTTAATCGATCGAAGCTCAAGACGCCGAAATGGGGGAAATGGTTAGATTTTGACATTTCGGATTCCATGTAATTGTTTAGTTTCCGTTCGTTTTTTTCCTTTATTTTGTAGTTTGTTCTCCAGCTTCTTGCTGGCTCTTTATATATATATATATATATAAAGTGTTTTGCCGTTCAAAAAAAACTCACCTCTCCGTGGTATAACACCTCGTAATTTCTTGTCCAATTAAGTCTCGACACGTGTTCCGTTGTTCCTCTATTGCCACGTGTTGGCCGAGAGGGACCAAAAGCGTCGTTATGTTATTATTGTAACCTCTGAACAACGAATGACAAAGTTGAGGAATTAAAAGGGTCAACATGTTTAATTATACCTCTAAGTGACCATTTGTCGGAACCGGAACTTAACGGTGTTTAGTATACTTCCTAATAGTACCTAAATCTGATTTGAGGGACCCAAGGTGTTTAAAATAAAAGTTATAAGTCCAGGGGCTGAAATGGCATTGTTTAAAAGTTGTGTTGCTGACCCGGGGGGCGGTCGCGGCCCGCGAGAGCCCTGGACATCTCTCTCGCGGCCCGCGAGAGAGTGCTAGTGACAGCCTGCTAAGGCTAGTCGTGGCAGCTTGCATGTTTGCCAAATCTTTCGTGAATTTCCACCATGTCTCAGCTTTTAGCACGTCCCTAGACACTTGTTTACCCCTGGTGTGGATGCCTAACACCTGTAATGACCTTCTTCATCCTCCAACTCCATAAATCCAAGCCTTGACACCATTGAAGAACTTGCAAGTTCTTAAAAACTCACTCTCTCTAATCCTTGCAAGTTCTGTAGTTCAAGCTACCTGCAAGTCCATCCCAAATTCGTACTAGGACCCTTTGTAAGTGTTCTTAATCCTCCTTGTTCATTTTATTAAGTTTTCAAGCAAAAGTCAAGCTTGACGTAAAAACGGTTTGACTTTCGGTTTAATCCTTAACGGTCCAGCCATGGTCAGATTCAAACGTGGCTACGTGATCGTAATTGGGTAGGTGTTAATCCCTCAAAAGGGCACCTCCTGATTACCACGAATTCTTGATCAATTGATGAGTCAAACTATTTTATAAAAAGTCAAACTGGGTCAGATTTGATAATACAAGCATAATTAGTAACATGCATTTCATAAAATCAGTTTTGTCACTCTAGATACTTAGTAAAAATTATAAGAACATGTGGGAACGCGTTCGGCTCGTCAATTCTAGGTCTAAAGGTCGGTTCGCAACCGAAAGTCGCAAGGTTTGACTCCTACTATGACTTTCAGTTCTGACCCGATTTAGAGTCTTTCAAGGCCGATTCTAAGTTTCATTATGATCCTTATATAATGTAGTATGACCTCCTGAGGTCATACTACATGGTCATAATCATAATCCGAGTTTATACGCAAGTTTCATTAATGTGTCAAATTTGACTACTTTGCCCTTTTTGCTTAAAATGAGATTTAAACTAAAGATGAACATGCAACAAGTTACCAACTGATATTTTAACTTGGTTGGCTTGCATGCATGTCAATAATTTGGTCATAATCTGAGTTTTTCCTAAATATCGCAAATCAAGCTTTTAAAGGACCAAAATGCCCTTTTCGGCAAATAAAATGTTTTAACAATAACTCCTACAATAAAATACTTTACCTACTGATGTTATAATATATTTAGAATTATTTGGGATGTTAAATCAGTTTATAAACCGAGTTTATGAAAAGGCTCTTGCATGGTATCGAAAAATGACGATAATACCCTTACGGTGCATAAAATGAGTTTTAAAGACATTTTTATAGCCGAACCTTTTACAAACTGATTTTATGTATTAAGTAGAATATTTGAATATATAAACCTGATCAAAACTAAGATTTTCCTTAAACATCGGTTAAATCTTCATTTAGCGACTTTAACGCCTTTTCGACGCATGGAATGGGTTAAAATCATATCTAAGCATCAAGACTTGTTACCTACTGATTATAAAACATATTTTAAATATTTTTACAGTAGGTACAAGTTATAAACTCAGATTCCCAAATAAGTCTTCAAATCTATGCGTGAAATGACCAATATACCCTTTCGGGGCATAGTTTGGTCTTTAAATATAAACCACACATATATTTGACATCTTACTGATGTAACATCATAAAATAAATATTTTATAAATAATATATGACGATGACATCAGATTAATCACCTACTCATTTTTATGAATCGTAAAATGACCAAATTAACCTTTTAAAGCCGAAATCGATTTTAAAATTATAACGGGCATACGTGTTGGTATCTTACTGATATTAAAACATGTTGTAAGCATATTAGCACATGAAACTTGTATATGACTCATCCGGTTGCCCGGTATCGCTTATATGCGTACGGTTAAGTCTACGTGACTAGTTTACGTAAATTCACCAAAACGGGTCTAACCTTATCATTTTTATATCAAAATCTAGAATGTTATATGTTTACCCCAAAATATACAAGTCCTAGTACTTGTCGGGACTAAACAACATTCTTTCCGGTCATCGCTTAATCTAGCGTATTGTTCCGTTACGTATCCTTTAAGTTAACTGGTTCGAGTCAACAACTCAACCTAAACCCGTTAGCATTCTAATTGGTTATTAATACCATCAATCCAGACTAGAAGCCTCCCAGTAGATCGATACTTGCATTTGTCTTCTTGATTATCGGCTGAGTTACTATTCATTAGAAGAACTAGCTCAGGTAAATACTTTAACTTATTTTCCCTATACGGTATTTTATTACTGCTTGGTCGGGTATGGGATCATGTTTATCGGATTGTGATTTACTAAATCTTATAACCCGTTTTATTCTGTATTGTGTGATAACTTAAACATTCGGGGTTAACTCGACCGTGTCCTGGATATCCTTGGCTCATTTAAGTTACTAATGGCCACGACCTAAGCGCATGGTGTAGGCATACACCTGACAGACGCTAATGCTAAACAAAATATTTTTACTATACTCCTCCGAGGGTTTTATTAAGTGGTGTGCCGGTTAATCAGGTTATTCGGTTTCTGCACCGGACCCCATATGTACTGACAGACCTGTAAAACTGTAAGCAAGATCATTTTGAATTGTCCCAGGTTATAAAAGATTTTCATGCTCAATGCACCTAAACTAATTTTAAATGTTTTCAAAATGAGTCGGTTAAATGTATTTATCAGTGAAAACTGACGTATTTTCCAAAAAGGCTAAGTGACATGTTTCGGCACGGAATAGGCTAGGAGCTGCTTGGTAACGACGTAGAGAATTTTTGCAAGTTCTTAGTCAAGCCTAGAGTCTGTCGGAGATTATCATTTTCGTACTTTCGATCCGCCTGTGGATCTAATGTTGCAAACCTTGTATTTGTTTTATAGACTTTTAAATCCAATGGTTTGTAATAATATTTAATATTCAAGTCTTCCGCTGTGCTGTATATGTTTGACCATGATGATACCAATCTTACGTCACGGTACTCCCCACCCGGGCTCACCGGGATTGTGTTGGAAATACGGGGTGACAGGTTGTTATCAGAGCCAACGTTCGAATGAATTAAACACTAGCCTTTTGTGTTTAATCTCGAGTATACACAATAGCACATTCCTTAGTCTCCAAGTCTAGACATCAACTTAGGATTTCTCTAACCATTATTAAGAGTTTTATTATTTATTTTGTTTTGCTTTGTTTTCTAATTTGTAATGAAGCAGTAAAATTGCCGCCAAGATGCCGTGGTAGCATTAGGAGAGGCAGAGGCTTAACAAGAGGAGGAGCATCCGGGCAAGGACCATCCTGTGTGCCGAGCCCAAATCCATACGAAGGATCAAGAGATTCTTCGTCTTCATGTCGACCGTTTGGGTACCCGCTTCCACGCGAGTACTCTCCACCACAATCAGAATCCCAAGACTCTCACTACTCTTTCCACTCGTACCATTCGCATCACTCCGATCACTCCAACCCTCACCAAGAAGCCTCCATCCCAAATAGCTATGCGCGTTTACCATCTTTAACGCCACCGGTTGACTCACCCACCCACATGGAGGAAGATCCAGAGATGCCACCCTTGGGATCGTATGAATATCCTATTGAACTGTCAAGTGGTCCCCCTTCTCGCACAGGATCACCATTTGAAGGCCCCGATAGTTGGGATTTGAGATGGAGCCAATACCAGTTTTACTATACCCCTTCTCCCTATTCTTCTAAACCACCATCGCCTCCCCAAGAAGCCGAGCAAATGGAAGTGGAGGAACAACAACCCCAACAACCAAAAACACCTCCAAGAAGGAAGCGTGGAGCCGTATGTCGGTGCGTGTAGGGCAATGGACGGGTTCGCAACCACCTACGTCCTAAACTTACCCTGTCATCCCTGAGGACCCACAAATGGGTGGACCCTCAAACACATCACCAGAGGCGGTGTTGCCACCTTTACCACCAGCCATTGAACCTACTATTCAGCTGTCACTGCCAGAACTAGGAAACCCGATTCCTTCCTATCCAGATTCATCTGGGTACCACCATACACCTACACCTTTACACTACGACTATACGGCGCCGTCTGTTGATCCATATTTGGAAGCCGCCGCGTATAATGCTTATAACCCAACTCCTTATCTCCCATACTCAGCTACATCATATCCTGGTTATGGATGCCAATACCCTTCTGCATCCTATTATCAGCCACAACCGCAACCCCCGTTGCCGCAAACACCTCAATCAACGCCACAACTAGAGGCCATTAATCAAGCCTTGAAAAGAGTGGAACATATACAACGCCAAACCAAGAAAAGGAGAAGAAAACCTTCAAGGCCTTCAGGAAGTTGACAAAAATATGGAAGGGAAAGAAAGATGAGTGAGGGATTGAGCTATTAGTATTTCTATTTTAGTCCCTGTGTGGACAAGTATTTATTTTAGTCCCTGCGTGGACAAGTATTTCTATTTTAGTCCCTGTGTGGACAAGTATTTCTATTTTAGTCCCTGTGTGGACAAGTATTTCCATTTTCCGTCCCTGTGTGGACTAGTTATTTCTGTTAGACCCCTGCGAGGGCCAATTAATATTAGTTTTGAATAAAAGACCTGTTTAAGGCCTTAATGTAATCCCTTATTTATTTTAATGAGAAAGGATTCAAAATTTTATATGTGTGTATATATATATATATATGTATTAGAATATCCTTTGTTCAAGCGATCGTCTCGACTTTACTGGAAAGTTTATTGATCCGCTAAAATTCCAAAAGATCTTCTTAATGGTTTACACAGCCAAATGGCAATAGACCATAATAGATTGGCAAACTATGATAAGTTAAGGACTGGTAACCTTCTATCATGATAGCTAAGGAAGAGTATCCCTTCTATCCAGAGGCGGTGAACTATGTTCCACCTCAAAGCCTAATGGTTAACAAGATCATAGTGTACATCAGGAATGATAAACACTTTCCATTATCACTCCAGGATGAATGGCTTATGAACCATACCTAATCATCCAATGGAGTCAAGGACGTTGTAACCTTTAAGGTTCACTGTTCAAGGTAGTGTGTCACGCTCCAAACCCTATTAAAATGATCATCAATACAACCTAGGCTTTATTATAAAAACCATTTTAAGACAATTAATCCTAGTCAACATCTAAGTGATGATGACTCTCCTGGCAGTGTGACTTGAGGAACCACACTAGTCATCGAGGTTGTTGGACTACACCCAAACCTCATCGATCGTAAGTGGTCAATCATATATTATCTTGTCAGAATGTAATGGCAATAAGAAAAATTGAGCATCCGTTAGTGATGAAATGCCTTTGAGCCATAAAACCCATGTCCAAACACCATACATGACTCTTTAAAATTCTAAGCCTTTTGTGCCAAGCTTATTAAGAAACATGTACTTTAATGTACTTAAATGGTTAATAATACCATGTCACTCTGCGAATCATCAATTGCAATGATCAACTAATGGAGTTTTAAATTATGTAGTACCAAGATCTACAATATGGATGACTCTGGAGGAGCCAATAGTCACCCCGAGAATGATGATCATGCTAATGTTAACATCAATGACGATGCCTTCCAAGCTCGCATTGACGAGGCTGTAAGTAAGGCCATGAACAAAGCTTTGGAAAAGCAAAAAGATACCAGCGCTACTCATTCCAGAACCGCATCTACTCCACGATCCTCAGCTAGGAGGAGTAGTTCTGTTCATTCGTCAAATAAGAGAAGTGAATCTAGAAAGACAAATGACCAAGGGTCACACGAGCATAGAGAAAGGGACCAACCCATCAGAGATGATTGCACCTACAAGTACTTTGTCTCCTGTAAGCCACGAGACTTTAACGGTGAAAAAGGCGCGGTGGAATGCCTTAGGTGGTTGGATGAGATGGAAACCATTGTGGATATTAGCGGTTGTGCTAGAAATGATGTAGTGAAGTTTGTCTCTCAATCATTCAAGGGCGATGCCCTGATATGGTGGAAAGCGATGGTGTAGTCTACAGGGAAGGTAGCCCTGTATAATTTGGATGGAAAAGGTTTGTTGAAATGATCAAGGAGACATACTGCCCTCCCCACGAGGTGGAGAAAATAGAGGCTGATTTCTTAACTCTCTCTATGAAGAATCTAGATTGCCGCAAGTATGTTACTGATTACAACTCCCTGTTGAGGTTAGTTCCCTATCTGATCACCCTAGAGCCAAAGCGCATTGCACGTTTCATTAATGGTCTTGCTCCAGAAATTAAGGGGATGGTCAAGGCTTCTAAGCCTAGTACTTACCGGTCTGCTGTGGACCTAGCGCTGTCCCTAACTCAAGACATAGTGAGGCAAAGATCAGTCAAGAATGATGCCGATGGAAAGAGGAAAAGGGAGGATGACAACTCCCACAAGTTTGTTACAAAGGCCTGGGTTCAAAGGGAACCAAGGCGGGTCCGATGATAGACCCGCGTGTAAGATCTGCAAAACGAAGCATGGGGGTCAGTGTCGATTTGATCCACAGGCTAAGCCTTGTGGAATCTGTAAGAGAATGGGGCATAAGACCTTGGAGTGCAAGGATCTGAAGGACGCATCTTGCTACGGATGTGGCGAAAAGGGCCACATAAAGACCAACTGCCCTAAAGCCACCAAGGATGGTGCCAAGAATGGAGGGGCAAACAAAGGAAATGCCCGAGCCTTCCAGATGACTGCTAGGGAGGCCGTCAACGACAACAATGTCATCACAGGTACTTTTCTCATTAATGACATTTTTGCAAGAGTTTTATTTGATTCCGGAGCTGATAAGTCTTTCGTAAGTCATAAGTTTAGTGAGCTGTTGAATTTGCCCATAAGAGCTTTAGATATAACTTATGAAGTAGAACTCGCCGATGGAACCTTAGAATCCTCATCTACCATTCTCGACGGATGTTCCATATCCATAAAGAATCAATCTATTCCAGTCTCTCTTTTGCCAATGAAGTTGGCGGGATTCGATGTAGTCTTAGGCATGGATTGGTTATCCCATAACCAAGCTCACATCGCATGCAATAAGAAACTCATCGAAATCGTATCCCCGTCCGGTGAAACCCTTACCATACTAGGAGATCGTCACCACGGGTTACCCGAAAAGATATCTCTTCTGAAAGCCTCAAGATGTTTGAAGAAGGTTGTATCATTTACATGGCACAAGTAACCATTGACGAACCCAAACCAAGGATAGAAGACTTGAAGGTTATCTTAGAATATGTAGATGTATTATGAGGAATTGCTTGGTTTACCCCCAGATAGGCAAGTGGAGTTTAGGATTGATATCCTGCCTAGAGCTGCACCAATTGCGAAGACTCCTTATTGATTAGCACCCTCAGAGATGAATGAACTAAGAACCCAACTGGATGAGCTTTTGGAGAAAGGCTTCATACAGCCTAGCTCATCGCCTTGGGGAGCTCCTATATTGTTCGTAAAGAAGAAAGACGGCTCAATGCGTCTGTGCATCGATTATCGTGAGCTAAACGGAGGTAACAATTAAGAACAGTTACCCTTTACCCAGGATCGACGACTTATTCGACCATTGCAAGGAGCTAATTACTTTTCAAAGACTGATTTAAGATCTGGATACCACCAGCTGAAAGTCAGGAGTGAAGACGTCCTGAAAACTGCTTTTAGAACCAGATACGGTCATTATGAGTTCTTAGTGATGCCTTTTGGACTCACTAATGCACTAGCAGCATTCATGGATCTTATGAATAGAGTCTGCAAACCATACTTGGATAAATTTGTCATCGTTTTCATAGACGACATCCTTATCTATTCTCGTAATCAAGCCGATCACGAGAAACATCTAAGGTGCATCCTAGAAGTTCTAAGATAGGAGAAGTTATATGCAAAATTCTCTAAATGTGAGTTTTGGCTTAGAGAGGTCCAGTTTTTAGGACATGTGGTGAGCGACGTGGCATCCAAGTTGACCCAGCTAAGATTGAAGCTATCATGAATTGGGAATCACCCATGACTGCTTCTGAGATCCGTAGTTTCCTAGGACTGGCCGGTTATTATAGGAGGTTCATTGAGAACTTTTCAAGAATAGCCACTCCTCTAACTACTTTAACCCGCAAGGCTGTCAAGTTTAATTGGGGACCGAAGCAGCAAGAATCCTTTGAGATTCTCAAGCACAAGTTGAGTAATGCTCCTGTACTTACTCTGCCTGAAGGTACCGAAGAATTTGTTGTCTACTACGATGCTTCGCACACTGGCATGGGCTATGTGCTTATGCAAAGGGGCAAGGTGATTGCTACGCATCGCGACAATTAAAAGTGCATGAAAGGAATTACACTACCCATGACTTGGAACTAGGTGCCGTGGTATTTGCACTAAAGTTGTGGAGACACTATTTGTATGGTACGAAGTGTATTATATACACTGACCACAAGAGCCTCCAACACTTGTTCAATCAAAAGGATTTGAACATGAGACAACGCCGTTGGATGGAGACATTAAACGATTATGATTGTGAAATACGATATCACCCTGGCAAGGCAAACGTAGTTGCCTATGCGCTTAGGCGTAAGGAGAAGGTTAAGCCAATCAGGATCAACGCCAAAAGTATTGAGCTCAAAAATAGTTTGAATGAGAAACTACTTGATGCTCAAAAGCAAGCTATGTTGGAAGGGAACCTCCCTAAGGAAGGGCTAGGTAAAATTATTGATCAATTGACGCCTGGTAACGATGGAACTCTTAGATTCAATGGGAGGATCTGGGTTCCAATTTTTGGAGGACTCAGAGATATAATCCTTTAGGAAGCTCATAGCTCCAAATATTCAATGCATCCTGGAAGTGACAAAATGTATCAGGATCTAAAACCGAACTATTGGTGGATGGGTATGAAGAAATCCATCGCCAATCATGTAGCGAAGTGCTTGACGTGTTCGCAAGTCAAGGCAGAACATCAGAGGCCGTCAGGACTTCTTCAGCAATTGGAAATACCCATGTGGAAGTGGGAGATGGTAACTATGGATTTCATTACCAAGTTGTTTAAAACAAAGAGTGGAAATGACACGATATGGGTAATCGTCGATAGACTGACTAAGTCAGCACAGTTCTTGCCCATAAAGGAGACGCATAGCTCTGACAAGTTAGCCAAGCTTTACGTGGATAAAATCGTGTCACTTCACGGTGTGCCGGTATCTATAGTGTCCGATAGAGATACAAGATACACTTCTCACTTCTGGAAGAGTTTCCAGCAATCCTTAGGCACCCGATTAAACTTCAGTACAGCTTGCCATCCTCAAACCGATGGCCAGAGTGAGCGTACCATCCAGACACTAGAAGACATGCTTCGCGCTTGTGTGATCGATTTAGGTGGAAGTTGGGATGACCACTTACCCCTAATCGAGTTCTCCTATAACAACAGTTATCATACAAGAATCAAAGCTGCTCCTTTCGAAGCCTTGTATGGAAGAAAACGTCGAATGCCTATTTGTTGGGCGGAAGTTGGGGAGGCCCAACTATCAGGACCTGAGATAGTCCTGGAAACGACAAAAAAGATTGGTCAGATTCTTGATCGTCTCAAAGCAGCCCGAGATAGGCAGCAGAGCTACGCAGATAAGAGGCGTAAACCTCTACAGTTCCAAGTAGGGGACAAGGTCTTGTTGAAGGTATCACCTTGGAAGGGTGTAATGCGCTTCGGGAAGAAGGGCAAGCTAAGCCCCAGATACATAGGACTGTTTGAGATCATCGAACGTGTTGGATCAGTAGCTTATAAGCTAAATCTACCGGAGGAGCTAAGCGGAATCCATAATGTGTTCCACATTTGCAACTTAAAGAAGTGCCTAGCAGATGAATCGCTAGCAATGTCTCATGAGGACGTCCAGATCGATGAAAACCTGAGGTTCATTGAGAAACCAATTGCAATCGAAGATCGACAGGTCAAGACGCTTCGAAGAAAGAAGATACCTATTGTAAAGGTCAAGTGGGATGCTCGTAGAGGTCCCGAATATACATGGAAAGTCGAGTCCAATATGCGACGAAAATACCCTCATTTGTTTGAATAAAATCTCGAGGTCGAGATTTCTTTTAAGGGGGTGAGGATGTAACACCTCGTAATTTCCTGTCCAATTAAATCCCTACATGTGTTTCGTTGTTCCTCTATTACCACGTGTTGGCCGAGAGGGACCAAAAGCGTCGTTATGTTATTATTGTAACCTCTGAACAACGTATGACAAAGTTGAGGAATTAAAAGTGTCAACATGTTTAATTATACCTCTGAGTGACCATTTGTCAGAACCGGAACTTAACGGTGTTTAGTATACTTCCTAATAGTACCTAAATCTAATTTGAGGGACCAAAGGTGTTTAAAATAGAAGTTATAAGTCCATGGGCTGAAATGGCATTGTTTAAAAGTTGTGTTGCTGACCCGGGGGGCGGTCGCGGCCCACGAGAGCCCTGGACATCTCTCTCGCGGCCCGCGAGAGAGTGCCAGTGACAGCCTGCTAAGGCTAGTCGTGGCAGCTTTCATGTTTGCCAAATCTTTCGCGAATTTCCACCATGTCTCAGCTTTTAGCACGTCCCTAGACACTTGTTTACCCCTGGTGTGCATGCCTAACACCTGTAATGACCTCCTTCATCCTCCAACTCCATAAATCCAAGCCTTGACTCCATTGAAGAACTTGCAAATTCTTAAAAACTCACTCTCTCTAATCCTTGCAAGTTCTGGAGCTCAAGCTACCTGCAAATCCATCCCAAATTCGTACTAGGACCCTTTGTAAGTGTTCTTAATCCTCCTTGTTCATTTTATTAAGTTTTCAAGCCAAAAGTCAAGCTTGACGTAAAAAACAGTTTGACTTTCGGTTTAATCCTTAACGGTCCAGCCATGGTCAGATTCAAACGTGGCTACATGATCGTAATTGGCTAGGTGTTAATCCCTCAAAATGGCACCTCCTGATTACCACGAATTCTTGATCAATTGATGAGTCAAACTATTTTATAAAAAGTCAAACTGGGTCAGATTTGATAATAAAAGCATAACTAGTAACATGCATTTCATAAAATCAGTTTTGTCACTCTAGATACTTAATAATAATTATAAGAAACATGGGAATGCGTTCGGATCGTCAATTCCAGGTCTAAAGGTCGGTTCGCAACTGAAAGTCGCAAGGTTTGACTCCTACTTTGACTTTCAGTTCTGATCCGATTTAGAGTCTTTAAAGGCCGATTATAAGTTTTATTATGATCCTTATATAATGTAGTATAACCCCCTGAGGTCATACTACATGGTCATAATCATAATCCGAGTTTATACGCAAGTTTCATTAATGTGTCAAATTTGACTACTTTGCCCTTTTTGCTTAAAATTAGATTTAAACTAAAAATGAACATGCAACAAGTTATCCACTGATATTTTAACTTGGTTGGCTTGTATGCATGTCAATAATTTGGTCATAATATGAGTTTTTCCTAAATATCGCAAATTAAGCTTTTAAAGGACCAAAATGCCCTTTTCAGCAAATAAAATGTTTTAACAATAACTCCTACAGTAAATTACTTTACCTACTGATGTTATAATATATTTAGAATTATTTGGATGTTAAATCAGTTTATAAACCGAGTTTATGAAAAGGCGAGCATGGTATCGAAAAATGACGATAATACCCTTACGGTGCATAAAATGAGTTTTAAAGACATTTTTATAGCCGAACCTTTTACAAACTGATTTTATGAATTAAATAGAATATTTGAATATATAAACCTGATCAAAACTAAGATTTTCCTTAAACATCGGTTAAATCTTCATTTAGCGACTTTAACGCCTTTTCGACGCATGGAATGGGTTAAAACCATATCTAAGCATCAAGACTTGTTACCTACTGATTATAAAACAAATTTTAAATATTTTTTTACAGTAGGTACAAGTTATAAACCCAGATTCCCAAATAGTCTTCAAATCTATGCGTGAAATAACCAAAATACCCTTTCGGGGCATAGTTTGGTCTTTAAATATAAACCACACATATATTTGACATCTTACTGATGTAACATCATAAAATAAATATTTTATAAAAAATATATGACCATGACATCAGATTAATCACCAACTCATTTTATGAATCGTAAAATGACCAAATTACCCTTTTAAAGCCGAAATCGATTTTAAAACTATAACGGGCATACGTGTTGGTATCTTACTGATATTAAAACATGTTGTAAGCATATTAGCACATGAAACTTGTATATGACTCATCCGGTTGCCCGGTATCGCTTATATGCGTACGGTTAAGTCTACGTGACTAGTTTACGTAAATTCACCAAAACGGGTCTAACCTTATCATTTTTATATCAAAATCTAGAATGTTATATGTTTACCCCAAAATATACAACTCCTAGTACTTGTCGGGACTAAACAACATTCTTTCCGGTCATCGCTTAATCTAGCGTATTGTTCCGTTACGTATCCTTTAAGCTAACTGGTTCGAGTCAACAACTCAACCTAAACCTGTTAGCATTCTAATTGGTTATTAATACCATCAATCCAGACTAGAAGCCTCCCAGTAGATCGATACTTGCATTTGTCTTCTTGATTATCGGCTGAGTTACTATTCATTAGAAGAACTAGCTCAGGTAAATACTTTAACTTATTTTCCCTATACGGTATTTTATTACTGCTTGGTCGGGTATGGGATCATGTTTATCGGATTGTGATTTACTAAATCTTATAACCCGTTTTATTCTGTATTGGGTGATAACTTAAACATTCGGGGTTAACTCGACCGTGTCCTGGATATCCTTGGCTCATTTAAGTTACTAATGGCCACGACCTAAGCGCAGGGTGTAGGCATACACCTGACAGACGCTAATGCTAAACAAATTATTTTTACTATACTCCTCCGAGGGTTTTATTAAGTGGTGTGCCGGTTAATCAGGTTATTCGATTTCTGCACTGGACCCCATATGTACTGACAGACCTGTAAAACTGTAAGCAAGATCATTTTGAATTGTCCCAGGTTATTCGATTTCTGCACCGGGCCCACCGGGATTGTGTTGGAAATACGAGATGTGACATGTGGCATATAATTTTTACTCTAAAATCTTTAATACCCTAAAATTGTTTTGTTTTCGAAATGATAACATTTTTACAAAAATATTAGAGAGTTACACGTCTAGACATTTAAAAAAGTAGTGTAAAGATTAAATACAAATGAATTTAAAGTTTTAATGTATATATGAGTCTTAACATGAGAAGTAAAGAAAAACTCTTATTTATTTATTTTTGAATTTCATTTCATCTACTTAAGCATGATTTTTAGTTGTAATATGTAAAAAAAAAGTCTCTGTCTATTTACTCTAGTAGAGTAATTAAATTAGTCTAGAGTAATTACATAATTACTATACTAGTGTATATACATAAATTTTTTTAGATTCTATAAATAAAATAGGTGCTTAACAAGATGAAAAAAATTAAAAAAAGGTCTTCTCAGGGGTTGTTTGTTTACCTCTTAATGAGGCTCTTAATGGTTTAGACCTCTTACTGGTTCAGTACTTAATGGTTCAGACTGTTTGTTTCGCGAGCAAATGTCTGAATGGTTTAGACATTCGCCTCTGAATGGTTAAGCATTCATTATACATAGTCATGGTTAAGACCTCTAATCTGAATTGGTCAGACATTTGCCTCTGAACGATTAAGCATTATACTGGCTCTTAATGGTTCAGACCTCTTACTGGTTCAGTACTTAATGATTCAGACCCCTTACTGATTTAGCACTTAACCATTCAGAAGTTGCCAAACAGCCTATTACACTTCTTATGTTAAACGGTTTAACATAAAAAATTAAGAAGTGTAAGAAGATTTTATTTTTTTACATTTGTTCTTAACTTAAACCCATTTAGACAGGAACCTTAATCTAAAAAGTAAAGACCAAATATATAAACACGGATCATCATCATTTATTTGCTTTAACATAATACGACTGTGACCATCCATGCATTACTTGTTCAAATTTAAATCCTCTGTAACCTCTTTATTCTCCCCCTTTTGCCCATCACTTTTCTTGATCTGTTGATTACCAGTCTCTTTTGCAATACCACCGGTGGTAGCCCCAGGTTGTTGGTTAATTATATAGCTACCAGCAGCACCAAAACCAGCACCGGTGGTATCCCCGAAGTCATAATAGCAGCCTGCGCCTCCAGTGGCATGACCCACGTTGGTGCTCAACCCCTGACGGGCGTTGTCGAGCGTGGTGTAAAGCGGGTTGCCGTATTCATCGGTTTTCCGGACTAGGTTTGCATACTCGTTGGTGTTGCCCCCCTCCATTTTAACTGATAATTTTTTTTAAACGACAAATTTCTTTAATCCGGTTGAACCACCATCAACCATAATATTGATAGTTATAAACGAGATTTGTGGGACTCCGTCCGGCAGCGGAACTGTTACGTGGCTGGTGGTTATGGTAATACGTGTATTATTATGTCGGCACGGAAATGTATGGATCAGTTGATGACTCAGATAAGTATAATCATGTGACAAGTGGCGTGAATCATTGGTTAAGTTAATTTAAAAATCACGTGAAAAATACATGTCATGGTGGTATGGGACACATGTTATTTTACAGGACATTGGATTTAAATAACCTCAACTTTTATCAATTGGTCGATAATATTCTCAAACTTTCGATTTGTACACCAGAACTCTTAACTTTCAGCTTATTGGCCGATAAAACTCCCTAACTGACTGAACCCTAACCCAGTTAGTTTTTGCTGATGTGGCCCTTTTTGCTGACGTGGCATATGACATGACAGCTGTTGTGGCATTTTTTAATGATGTGGCGGCTGGCATGGCGCTTTTGATGATGTAGCGGCTGATACGGCAGATGACATGGCTTTTTTTGATGACATGGCTGCTGACATCAGCTAATTGGGTTAGGGTCAGTAAGTTAGGGGTGTTATCGGCTAATAAGTTGAAAGTTGAGAGTGCTGGTGTACAAATTGAAGTTGAGAGTGTTATCGACCAATTGGTGAAAGTTAGGGTTATTTAATCCAACATCCCTATTTTATATTGAATTATCATCAAGATTACCTCAAGTGAAAAAGTGGATGTGCGAAAACTCCATTGATGAGTATGAACGTGTGACAACTTTATTAAGAAATATATTATTGATGCACAGTTTGTAAAAATAAGCTGATAAATAGTTTCTGCTTGTGGATTGATTTAAGTTGATTGATTATAAAAAAGTCACTTTTATAGAACTTGTGTAACCTAATGGGTGGGTTTAAGTTACCTAATTATATAATAGGTCACTTTAGTAAATTTTACTAATTTTAACCTAATGGGTGGGTTTAAGTTACCTAATTATATAATAGGTAAACACAGATTCAAATGGGTTAACAACGTTCACCCAATTACATTTATCTCACTACCTACCAACCGTCGCCGACACGACCGCAATTGCCTATAAGTCGTCGTCACCATTACAACCACAACCGTTACGGTCCCCCTTCGCCACTAGCTATCATAAAAACAAACATAGCGGATGAATTCATTTGATAATGTTTTTTTCTTATAAAAAGACTTCTACGAACTCGGACCAACCTTGGTCAAGCCACTTTTTGACATGAACCAATTTTGATCTGGTATTTTGTCGGGCTTAATAATGAATATATAATATACTAAAGCTCATCTATACAATAAGATCGAATCCTATGCTAAATAGTTTGTGTTTGATGATTTTTTTTGCACGATGATAATATTGATGTGCAACTAAGAGAACCCTCCATAAAGCAACAACGGAAGGTCAAAGAAACATAATGCAACACACAACATCAGGTGGTACTAACTTGATGATACTAACTGCTAATTATACTAAGTGACTCAAAACAAAAGGTATATAATTTCACTTTCTTTATTGTAGTTTTTTTTTCCTAAAATTTTATAATTAGTTTTTGTTTATATTACTTATTATAACAATTTGATAAAGCATATATTTCATTAAATACTTATGATTTTTTTAATGGCAATGGCTACTCACTACTAAATTACACCAAATTATCCATAATCTACACCTTGCTTGGGATTAAACCTAAGACCTCCCACTAAAATGCAAAAGCATTTACCAAGTAAACTAGCCCCAAATTGACATGATATTATTAATTTTAAGTAACACTTATGTTGGAAAACATTTTCCCATTAACAATAATAGCATCTTTTAATTTAACTCAACATTCACATGTTCTTATGTGTAATTTAAACTAGTATTAGCTACTCCTTGTGTTGCGTTGAGAGCGTCAAACCGTGCCGAGTAGCAGTAGCATATTAAGAATCCTCACCTAATCTTAATAAAAATTTACAATACCTAACAATCATCAACATATTTTGATTGCATTTTAACATTTACATAATCTATCCTAGTTCTTAACTTCTTTCTTAGCTTCATCACGTGCGCATAACGCGTTTCTCGAAATTCCTTTTGCAGCTCATCCACCTTCTTTAGAGTTTCCTTATCATCTTGACCAATGTGCTTCATAACGTTTAATTTTCTCTTCAACTTTTCTATTTGCAGCTCGACAATATTTTTCGGTGAAGTTTTTCTTTTCCAAGCGGACATTTAAAACCTGATGAGAGAATACACTCCCAGATTTGTTATTGACGCATATAAAAATGCCGCTTCGCTTAAACACAACATTTTGTAAAAAAAACACCAAAAACATAAATGTAAGTATATAATGTTTAGATAACGCTACACATATACACAAAACACGGTATTTATTTGTAAGGTAAACATCTTTAATGGTTACACACTCAAACAAATGACTGCAAACAGTTACTAATCTACAACAATCATGCTAGCTCACTGTGCAAACAAAACTTATTGTCATAACGTTAAAACATGATACCACGTTTATATTCAGTAGGACTCAAAGGTCATGACACCAAACACAACCAAGAACGACCGATAAAACCAACCATAATTACAACAAAACAGAAACCAAACCAACACAAAGTAGAACAACCAGAGCCAAGTATTGCACACAAAGCTAGAAACACCAAAGCATCAAACATATCAATAGTTACAAATTAATACTATATAAACAACAAGAATTAAGACACAACGCAACTCATTTGGATTTCACAGGCTCAATCTCTTGGCGGCACGCTACATTTTGCTAGTTTCAATAAAGACAACTACCATGCCAAGAGACCATCATTATTGCCTTACTCTCGGCACCGTCATTGGATCAAACAAAACCCAAAAGTTTCAAATGTAAAAAGCAACAATTTCAAGGTAACTACTTACATTCAGATTACCTATCTTAGATGACATGGTAAACAAAGATCCAAATTATCAACAACCACCGCCATTGGGATAAAAATACAAAACAACAAACTTTATAAAAGCAAGAAAAGACTTATCAAAGTAAAATATCACATACAAATAACCTCTTAGATGAGATTTCACTCATCGTCATCATCGGCTAAAGGTTGTAAACACCACAATAATCCAAAATAACCATCAATAAAGACTAACGCATACCTCAAAACCATAACGGGTTCTATTGAAGTTTTTTATTTTCTCTATGAAATGGACATTGAACAAATCTGATGAGATAATATCCCCACACATTTATTGGAGACGTATGAAAACGTTTGTTTCTTCAATTAAACATGGCATTATGTTTAAAAAAACACCAAAAATATATATATTTAATTACATATAGTTTACATAAGAATATACATATAGACAAAGTATAAAAAGAATTTGTAAACTGAACACGTCTGCTGCTAATAGGCTCGAAGAAGTAGATGTGAACGGTAGAAAACTATGGACAATCATGTTATATATGCATTCATACATTAACCAACGACAATCGCGTTCATATTCATCACAGTGCGAAGCTCATAACACCAAACAAAAACCAAGAAAGACCATATACACCAAACAAAAATCAAGAAAGACCATATACACCAACAAAACAGAACCAAACGTAACCCCCCCCCCTCAAAAGGCATAATCAACACGTCACCAAAGTAAAAGGACAAGCGTCCAGGCAAAAATTAAAAGACAAGACATTAAGAAAAGTATATAACAACGTAAAGCATGGAAAACCATTTATGCATAAGTACAACACAAACATGTGTAATCATGTTGCAAATCACAAAACAGGCACCAAAGCAACAAAATGTACAACCACCTGAAGCAAGTATTACACCGAAAGGCATAGATAAAACGACATCAAAGACATCAATGGTTACATATTAATAGTATATATACACAAACATTTGAGTCACAAAGCAGCACACCTGGCTTGCATAAGCTTAGGGTGGCGGCTGCAAGCTACATGTTTGCTACTTGCAACCAACACAACTGCCAAGCCAATTAGATAACAACCTCATGGCCTTACTCGCATTAACAAAAAATAGTTCAACAAAGCCTTAAAGCAACAATATCAAAGTAAAGGAAAAATGCATATTACCTCTCTCAGATGACAACATGGCCATCATGATCGAGTAACACCAAAATTTTATGGATCAGAAAATACAAAGCCCCAAAGTTTGAACAACCAACGTCATCGGAACATCAACAAACTGTAATAACTCGAAAATTCGATTGTTATCTTCCATTTTGTTTTCCTGTTTATCTACCTTTGTAATACCGAGATTCGGTTAATAATAAAGTTTACGTAAATTAGTTATGGTGATTTTGGTGATTTACGTTATTATCGCATCTAATCGCTTATTAAACCGCATCGCTAATCTCATCGCATCGCAAATCGCAGTTGTTTATGTGGTTTATGTTAATCTCTCTGACCTAAGTTTGCTCAGTAGCACAGGGTTGGAGGGATGAACACTCGATTTTCCTCAGAAAACGACGCGAAAAAGTAAGATTTTGGACTCGAAAACATCAAATTCGCTCAAGATTCATCAGTTCCCTGGTCAAGTTCGACCGAACTTGCACCCTTATGGGCAAGTTCGACCGAACTTAGGTCAAACTGACCAAGATTTCTTACAAGTTCGCTCGAACTTGCCTAGATTCTTAGGAAACTAAACAAGTTCGCCCGAACTTGCCTTTTTAGTAAGATTGTCTTACAAGTTCGCCCGAACTTGACAAGTTTCTCAGGAAACTCATCAAGTTAGACCGAACTTGACTCTAAACCACTCAAAATCATGCAAGTTCGCTCGAACTTGTGTGTTTACACACAAGTTCGCCCGAACTTGGCTACTGCCATCTCAAACTTCACCGTTTCGGCTTTTCGGAAGACTGATGCACTTCTGTTCGTTTACAGGCTGATCCGGCGCACTCCGCAACTCCCCTCATAATCTCTAAGCTAACTAAAACGCACCCACAGTGAGTATACTTGACCCATTTTCGCTTTAATGCACTTTTTGGGTGTTACATACATTCCTATATCAAAATCGCTTCACAAATCAAACTGTTTATCATACGCGAATAATCTGATTATATATGCTCAATACGTGAGGCTAGAGACATGTGACTAGGACTTATTTTCGTTAACTTGCCTCCTTAGCTAGTATGGTACTATAGTTTGGCTAACACCCGACGGGGTCTAGTTAGGATGGACACGCAAGCCTTCTCACGGTAGTTAGCATGAGAAATAAGCCTTTGTTAATCTGTGTGAAATGTTTCGGTGTATCATGATATGTAGATAGATTATCTCGCGAACGGTTTCTCTATTATGCTAGTATTACAAAACTCGTATGCTTACCTTTACTTAATTGTATTGACTTGTATTTAACGTATGTAACAGGTTGAGGATTTAGCGTGGATGCTTGGATGTTGCTATGTTTAGATTAGTTTGTTTAGTTAGTATGTTGATGTATTTCTGATTTGAAACTTATGTATGAAATCTAGGGGAAATCAAACTCGGTTGAATTTTATGAGAAATCTCCGTTTTGTAATAATTGTTTAAATGTTACGTTTAATAGTATGGGATATTAAGCAGGTTGTGATATGTTAAATGATTGTTATAGAACATCTCGTGAAATCAATTTGGTCGCCTAGTACCACTAACCCCAATGTTTCCGCCATCGGTTGGGGTGTGACAGATTGGTATCAGAGCCCCATAACTTAGGATGGTAGGTAGAATTGCCATGATTCGACCTAGTAGCATGTTTAAGTACCCGATTGACCTATCTTTGACTTAAATGCTAAACTACTTGCCATAAATGCTTAAATGTGCCTTTCCTAAGGCTAATACAATAATACACGCTTGGAAACGCTCGTATCACACAAAACGAGTGATCAAGTCGAGATTAGGTGTGAAAACCGAGAAGTCTCGATGAGATCATTCACTCCGCGCATTCTCTCTCGCACGAGATATCTTCGTTGAGTTAGGAGTGATATCCAAACCTCGACGAAAATCTCCATTTCTAACTAGGAACGACGTTGCTAAGTTAGGGGTGAAACCCGCATCTTAGTAACTAATTCCGCAATTCGATTTTCAATCTCACCAAAGTCTCGGTTATACCGATGATTTGGAACACGTATTAACTGGAAAGGTAAACGCCGTTAGCCGTTTGCGGTGAGAGCATTTATCTATTAGGCCAAATCGTGGGTCCAAAGTTCAAAGGATAGTCGAACCACTTTGGATAGTCAACGTCTCAAAACCCCGGACACTCCCAAATTGATTTAAGCCTTTATCGTCGATTTACGCATCATCGAGTTTATTATTATTATGTGTTTAAAATTTTGAGAATTTTCGCTTTATCCGATTTCTCGCTTTATCGCTTTACGCTCCATAAACGCATGCATAACTCGCACAGCTCTCAAATTCTAAAACGCTAAGTAATACAGCAACCAAACTAATCGCTTAACTCGCTTACGCCTATGAGGATAGTGTGTCTCATACGCGGTATTATCTTGCTTATCTCGCTACTATATATCTTTTATATCTCACTCCAGTCAGCAGCACCAAACGCACCCACAGCTAAGCGTGCGTACACTGGTCCTCACCCACTGTGCCCTAAGTGCACTTATCATCATGTGGTGGATGGAAACTGCCGTTTTTGCACAAACTGCAATATCTACGACCATTTCACTATCAGTTGCCATACCAGCCCTCGTCAACCAGCCCTCAGGCTCCAGCTTTACCCGCTCCTCCTCAAGCCAATCGGCAGCAAGCTCCAAAAGCACGTGTGTGCTATGTGTGTGGTGATCCTAATCATTTCGCTAATGTCTGTCCGAATCGTCCTGTCAAGCAAGAGCAACTAGCACCGCAGCCTCAACAGCAGCCTCAGCCACCGCAGCAGCAGCAGCAACAACAACCACAAGCTGCGCGTGGCAGAGCCTTCAATCTCAACCACCGCCAGGCTCAGAATGACAACAATGTTTTCAATGGTACGTTTCTCGTTAATGGTATTTATGCTTCATGTTTATTTGATACTGGTGCTGATAATTGTTTTGTTTCGTTAGAATTCGAAAAGGTTTTAAAATGTAAACGCGCTAAACTCCCAAAGACTTTCGATGTGGAAGTCGCCACCAGAAAATCCGTTACCGTTGATTCCGTCTTACGTGGTTATTCTCTCGATCTCAACAACCATGTCTTCTTGATCAATCTCATACCTATGTAGTTAGGTAGCTTCGATATCATAGTAGGCATGGATTTTCTTCGTGAGAATCATGCTGAAGTTGTTGCTTCGATAAAATGATTCGTTTCCCTCTCTCAAATGGTGATCAACTTCATGTCTATGGTGAAACTCCCTCAAAGAAGTTGATGCTTTTGTCATGTACTCGAGCGCACAAATGCTTGCAAAAGCGATGTGTTGCTTTCCTCGCCCATATCGTGAACCCGGAGAAAGAAAAGAAGACTTATAAAGATGTTCCCGTTGTTTGTGAATTTCCTAAAGTCTTTCCCGATGATTTACCCGGTTTACCCCTACTCGAGATGTTGAATTCCGTATCGATTTAGTTCCCGGAGCTACTCCCGTTGCTAAAGCTCCTTATCGTCTCGCACCATCCGAAATGCGCGAGCTATCAAGCCAACTTCAAGAGCTTCTTGATAAAGGTTTCATACGCCCGAGCACTTCACCATAGGGCGCGCCTGTCCTTTTCGTGAAAAAGAAAGATGGATCGATCCGAATGTGCATCGATTATCGTGAACTTAACAAACTCACGATAAAGAACCGCTATCCTCTTCCTCGTATCGACGATTTGTTTGATCAGCTTCAAGGTGCTACTTGCTTTTCCAAGATCGATCTACGTTCCGGTTATCATCAGTTACGCGTGTTGGAAGAAGACATTCCGAAAACCGCCTTTCGTACTCGTTATGGCCATTTCGAATTCGTGGTCATGCCTTTTGGTCTTACCAATGCACCCGCGGTCTTCATGGATTTGATGAACCGTGTGTGTAAAGCTTTCTTAGATCGTTTCGTCATTGTTTTCATCGATTATATCCTTATCTATTCGAAGTCGAGAGACGAACACGCGCGCCATCTCCGTTTAGTCCTCGAACTTCTCCAAGGAAATCGCCTTTATGCTAAGTTCTCAAAGTGTGAATTCTGGCTCGAGGAAGTCCAATTTCTCGGCCATATCGTTAATAGTCAAGGAATTCACGTCGACCCTGCAAAGATTGAAGCCATCAAGAGTTGGATTACACCGAAGAATGCTTCCGAAATCCGTTCATTTCTTGGATTGGCGGGTTACTACCGTCGATTCATCGCCGACTTTTCAAAAATTTCCGTTCCGCTTACCGCTTTAACTTATAAAGATCAACCTTTTGTTTGGGATTCCAAACAAGAGGAAGCTTTTCAAACGCTCAAGCGTATGCTATGCAACGCTCCCGTACTCGCTTTACCCGATGGAAACGACGATTTCGTTGTTTATTGTGATGCCTCGAACCTTGGTCTTGGTTGTGTTCTTATGCAACGAGACAAGGTTATCGCGTATGCGTCTCGACCTTGAACTTGGTGCAGTTGTTTTTGCATTAAAGATATGGCGACACTACCTTTACGGTACAAAGTGTACGGTCTTCACCGACCATAAGAGCCTACAACATATATTCAATCAAAAGGAACTGAATATGCGCCAACGCTGATGGGTTGAACTTCTCAACGATTATGACTGTGAGATACGCTACCATCCCGGCAAAGCAAACGTCGTCGCCGATGCTCTAAGTCGACGAAGCTATGTATATAGTGTTCGTGACTCTTAAGCTTTGAATGATCTCGAAATCATGATTCGCTCTGCTCAGTTCGCTTGTTTTAACGAGAATACTTTGGAAGAAGAAATGAAATGTGGTGCCGAAACACAGCTCGTGTCTAAATCTGATGGTATTTATTACTATCTCAATCGTATTTGGATTCCAAGTCGTGATAATCTTCGTGAATTGCTAATGACCGAAGCTCATAAATCTCGATATTCAATTCACCCCGGTGCCGACAAGATGTACCAGGACCTTCGTTCTAAGTACTGGTGCCCGGGCATGAAAAAGGATATCGCCGTTTACGTCTCAAAGTGCTTAACTTGTTCGAAAATCAAAGCCGAACATCAAAGGCCCTCTGGTTTATTCGAACAACCCGAAATCCCGATGTGGAAGTGGGAGAGTATAGCCATGGACTTTATTACTAAACTTCCCCGCACTTCATCTGGTCACGATAGCATTTGGGTTATCGTTGATCGTCTTACTAAATCAGCGCACTTTATTACTATACAAGAAGACTTTAAGGTCCAGTTAGCCCGAATCTATACCGACAAAGTTATATGTCGACACGGGACGCCTCGTGACATCATCTATGACCGCGACGGTCGCTTTACCTCTCGTCTCTGGGAGGCTTTTCAATCCGCTCTCGGTACTACTCTCAATCTCAGTACCGCTTTTCACCCTCAAACCAACGGTCAGACTGAGCGCACGATCCGCACCCTTGAAGACATGCTTCGTGCGTGCATCATAGATTTCGATGGTAACTGGGATACGCATTTACCTTTAATCGAATTCTCGTACAATAATAGTTATCATACCAGCATTCAAATGGCTCCTTTTGAGGCACTGTATGGAAGAAAATGCCGATCGCGTATTGCATGGCACGAGATTAGAGAAGCACAAATCACCGGTCCCGAGCTGATTCAAGAAACGACAAACAAAATCCTCCATATCGGAGACAATCTCTTGAAAGCTAGGAGTCATCAAAAGAGTTACGCCGATAAACGCCGCAAGCCCCTGCAGTTCGAAGTGGGAGATCACGTTCTCTTAAAGGTTGCACCTTGGAAGGGAGTGGTCCGCTTCGGCAAGAAAGGAAAGCTAGCGCCTCGGTACATTGGTCCCTTTAAGATTCTGGAAAGGATCGGTAAAGTAGCCTATCGTCTCGAATTACCGGAGGAACTCAACAACGTACATCCGACTTTCCACGTGTCTAATCTCAAAAGGTGCCTAGCCGAAGAGAATCTCCATGTACCTCTCGAAGATATGCAAATCAACGAGACTCCATTTCGTGGAAAAGCCTATGGAAATCATGGACCGAGAGACCAAGAAACTCCGACGCTCTCGGATCCCAATCGTGAAGGTCCGATGGGAAGGCAAACGCGACGCTGAGTTCACTTGGAATTGGAAATTGACATGAAGGCCAAGTACCCGCATCTTTTTGTTACAGCTACTACTTGAATTTCGGGACGAAATTCCCTAAAGTAGGGGAGACTGTAACAACTCGAAAATTCGATTGTTATCTTCCATTTTGTTTTCCTGTTTATCTACCTTTGTAATCCCGAGATTCAGTTAATAATAAAGTTTATGTAAATTAATTATGGTGATTTACGTTATTATCACATCTAATCGCTTATTAAACCACATCGCTAATCTCATCGCATCGCAAATCGCAGTTGTTTATGTGGTTTTATGTTATATATGTGTTATGTATATTTGTGGTTATGATTACGCTCGCTATCGCATCGCTCTCGCACTCTCTAATCGCTAAATCGCAATATTATATCAATCATAACGCTTAACGCTTTAATTTAACGCTTAATATAACTAACTAATATGAACCGAATAACCAAACGAGCTTGTAACGCGAAACAAACAAAGGAAACTCAAGATTTGGGTCAAGTTCGCTCGAACTTGGTGACACCAAGTTCGGCCGAACTTGACTGGCCAAACTTGGAATCTCCTTTCATCCTCTAAGTTCGCTCGAACTTGTCTGAGCCTCTAAGGACTCAGCAAGTTCGGCCGAACTTGACTGAATTCTCTTGAAAATCTAGCAAGTTCGCCCGAACTTGCATGAATCACATGCAAGTTCGACCGAACTTGGTCTCCACCAGCCCTCATTTTGCCTTCTCTATAAATACCAAGCTCTGTTCTCTCATTTGAACTTGCTGCAAGTTCGCCCAAAGCTCTCAAAACCCGAAACCTTCGTGTTCTAAGTAAGAATCAACCCGATTTCAACTACTATGATGTTCAACAACGTTTTACAAACGTTTACAACGATTTTGGCACAAGGCATAGCCTTCGTTTTCATCAAAACCCATTCTTTTACGAAAATCTTCATCTTTTCTTCCAAAAGTTCTGTTTTAAGCTTAGATCTACACAATACGAGTTCGTTTGGTGATAGTAGAGGCTTCCCAAACATGAGATCTGCAAGATCTCGGCTTGTAAGTGATAGATCTGAGAAAAACCTTTGATAAACATTGATTTCTACACAAGTTACGGACTTTTGATGATGTTTGTTCGTTTTCTGATATGAACGAAGCATCTATCATTCAAGATCCCAGATCTGGAAGCACAAGGACGTTTATGTTGGTTTACACAAGCCGGACCAATCCGAACGAACCCCGAGTTCGCCCGGATTAGCCCACGCTTTTGTAAAACGGTTAAAACAGCTCTAAAAGAACTCTCCGACCTAAGTTTGCTCAGTAGCACAGGGTTGGAGGGATGAACACTCGATTTTCCTCAGCAAACGACGCGGAAACGCAAGATTTTGGACCCGAAAACATCAAGTTAGCTCAAGATTCACCAGTTCCCTGGTCAAGTTCGATCGAACTTGCACCCGTATGGGCAAGTTCGACCGAACTTAGGTCAAACTCACCAAATTTCTTACAAGTTCGCTCGAACTTGCCTAGTTTCTTAGGAAACTAACAAGTTCGCCTGAACTTGCTTTTTAGTAAGATTGTCTTATAAGTTCGCCCGAACTTGACAAGTTTCTTAGGAAACTCATCAAGTTCGACCGAACTTGACTCTAAACCACTCAAAATCATGCAAGTTCGCCCGAACTTGGCTACTGCCATACTCAAACTTCACTGTTTCGGCTTTTTGGAAGACTGATGCACTTCTGTTAGTTTACAGGCTGATCCGGCGCACTCCGCAACTCCCCTCAGAATCTCTAAGCTAACTAAAACGCACCCACAGTGAGTATACTTGACCCATTTTCACTTTAATGCACTTTATGGGTGTTACATACGTTCCTATATCAAAATCACTTCACAAATCAAACTGTTTATCACACGTGAATAATCTGATTATATATGCTTAATACGTGATGCTAGAGACATGTGACTAGGACTTATTTTCGTTAAGTTGCCTCCTTAGCTAGTATGGTACTATAGTTTGGCTAACACCCGACAGGGTCTAGTTAGGATGGACGCGCATGCCTTCTCACGGTAGTTAGCATGAGAAATAAGCCTATGTTAATCTGTGTGAAATGTTTCGATGTATCATGATATGTAGTTAGATTATCAAGCGAATGGTTTCTCTATTATGCTAGTATTACAAAACTCGTATGCTCACCTTTACTCAATTGTATTGACTTGTATTTTAACGTATGTAACAAGTTGAGGATTTAGCGTGGATGCTTGGATGTTGCTATGTTTAGATTAGTTTGTTTAGTTAGTATGTTGATGTATTCTGATTTGAAACTTATGTATGAAATATAGGGGAAATCGAACCCGGTTGAATTTTATGAGAAATCTCCATTTTGTAATAATTGTTTAAATGTTACGTTTAATAGTATGGGATATTAAGCAGGTTGTGATATGTTAAATGATTGTTATGGAACATCTCGTGAAATCAATCTGGTCGCCTAGTGCCACTAACCCTGATGTTTCCGCCATCAGTTGGGGTGTGACACAAACAAAACCCCAAACTTTCAAATACCAAGCCAACAATATCAAGGTAAAATGCTTGCATGCAGATTACCTCTCTCAGATGAGTACACAATCATCATCATCGAGTAACAAAGTAAATAAATACCTTAACTTTGAAGCCCCACTGTCATCGGAACAAATGGAAACAAAATCCCCAAAAAACATCAAGGAAAAAAAACCACATGCAGGTAACCTATCGGATGGGATTTTACGCATCTACATCGAAGCCAAAACGATGTAAACACCCCCCCCCCCCAGAAAAAAGATCCGATCAGAAACATCGTCTCACCAAAGAGCTATTAGGGTTAACCTTTGTAGCCGTAAAAACAATAAACCAAAACACAGTTAAAATGTTTACGGTTAACCGACATTCAGCCAGAAAATCAACAACAAAGAGTAAAGCATACCTTAAAACCCTATTGGGTTAACCGTAGCCTTAAGCAAACATAATGAGCAATTAAGAAGAGACATTAACAATGGTTGGCCGGAGAAGATCTCAGACTGGTATTGCTGGAGGAGTGACTCTTGGAGGGGCGTGCGGTGAAAGCTACAAATGAGGGGAGGAGGAGGTGTCTTTTATATGAGAAGGATATGTACAACACCACAAAGCAAGCCACAATACCAATAAGCACAAAAATAAACAAAGCATAATATACAAAACCAAAATCCACAACCATGTTGCAAATTAATACTCAATAAATATTAAAAAAAAACAATCTAGTAAGAAAGCCTACTTGATATTTGGAAAACAAAATCTACCAAAAAACTTGTGACTCCTCTTTTAATTTTGACTCCGCTTTTGATTTTGTGGAGACTTACAAGTTGATGACCTCGTTTAGTTATGTTCTTTCACTATTTAAAATTAAAAATTGAATTCTTTTACTTAGAGATATTTAAAATTAAAAATTGAATTCTTTTACTTAGAGATATTTAAGAAATATTCATTCAAAGTTCAATTTTTCGTTCTCTCTATTATCCACTGAATTTAAATTTCAATTTTAGTGAATTATGTAAACCAGAAGTAAAGAACTAAACATTCAACTTTAAATTGTATTAAATTCCAAAGAATTGAACGCCCGTTAGTTTAGACCAATGTAAATATGATTGTACGTAAATTTTAGTGAATTATGTAACCAAAAAGAAACAAAAACTCATTAGTTTTGCACTTTTGTTTCTTTAAACTTTTATAATCTCTTATGATGATAAGCTAAAACTTGAAAAAAAGGTTTAAACTATTATAATCTCTCATGATGATAAGCTAAAACTTGAAAAAAAGGTTTAACTCCTAAAAAAAAGTGACCCATCACTTTACTCCCTTGCATAAGTTTACCAACATAAGAGAACATAACATGAGATGGTCTTGACAAAATACTTCGTACTACTTATATTTGGTAAAACCTAATAATCTAATTACTCTAATCAACACATGATACGAACACAAGCAAAGATTAATACGATATATGATCCTCAGTTAATCATGGGATTATGAAGAAACCGAATCAATGGTTACTAATCTTCTCTTGCGTCCTCAATAAGTCACTGATACTATGAGATAACGGTGGTGAGATATGATACAAGATTAGTTTAACTGAAGGTAAGGTTAAAACGCTCACCTTTAACGTGTGTAGTTGGCAACAACCGTGTCATTTTCAGCATATCTAAATGATGAAAGAAGAGAAGGGTTGGCATGAGAGAGAAGAGATTGTTAGGTTAGCTAAGGAGACTGGCTGATAACTACTCTGTCAACGGGTTTCAGATCATACTAGAAAGACCAAACCCTTTGAACAAGAAAGTAATTATATGCAAGTCATCCTTGGCTACCAAACGAAACTCTCTCTTATCGTGTTACCATACATTTAGCTCAAGTTGTGAGCCTAAAATGGCAAGTTCTTATGATTGATGAAGGTCATATTTATATTCTATAGCCAAGTGAAGAGAATATAGCCAAAAAAATTTAATAAAAATTCGGGCTTTTGTTTGTAGTAAAGTGGCATGGTTTAAGTCTCATGTATAATGTTGATGTTGAGTACGTGTGAGTTGGCATGAGAGTATATATTCTGGTCAGAGGTTATATCAACTCAACTTTTACAAAGTGAATAAAATCAAGACTGATTATTGGGTTTTCGATACTTGGTAAAGACATCCTTCCAATGAGTATGCAAAGTCAACTCATCCTTTGAACAAAAAATATTAAAATCAAGATGATTAAAAAAAATACTATTTTTCTTTCTCACGTTTCAATACTTAATATTATTATATATACACACTTTCCGTAAAGATGAAAGAATATAACTATAGAGGGTTATGATCTTTTTCGGCAGAAGCAATACCATTGGCGACCAATTAACAAAAGTCGAACGGAGTGGTAGAATATTGATCAAGAAAACCAGGATCGAAACCAGAACGCGTCGAAATCTTTAATCAAGGGTCAATAATGTTTTAAAGATTTTAGTTTTATTTTTATTTTTTATTTAACTCTTTTAAGTAATTCTTGTAATATTTTTACATTAAACTTTTGTTGGTATAAACTTTTTAACCCTTTACTTGTGAATTTCCATGATGATTTTTATAATTTTGTGTTACCTGCTAAATGCTTAAATAGTGATCACTGATTACTAGTGTTATATATAGGTGTAATCCGTGATGAACGCTCTTTATGTTTTTTCATAAAAGCTTAATGACAATAGATAGAACCCATATTGTTTTTTCCATAATGATTTGTACTATCTTTTAAGGTAATTAGCTAATTTAAAGTTATAGCTATAACTTTTGAAAATATAAAAGGCCAAAATAGGATGTTGGTACCACAATGTTTAGGACCAGAGTTGACCTTAGGTGTGAGTCACATTGTGTTCTTGTATTCTTATTGTTCTTGTACTTTTTTTATTTTTCATGCTATTGTTAATTATGGCATTTCTTGGGTCGCACATATCCCCAACAACTGGTGTGTGTCGGGTTCTTGAGTTCTCTTGGGAGCAATGGTAAAAGACAAATAGGTGAAGATTGATACGTTTGATGGCTTCTCGAAGATGCATATAAATGATTATGAATGTTACTTGAAGTTTGACAACTTTGTGTAGAGGAGTGAGTACATGAGATATTCCATGGATAACTATTTATCTAAAGATATTCACTCCTCTTTTGTTATATTTGCTTATGCAGTGAGAGTAGCTAGCTGGTTTATGTAAAATCCGAGTTGAGTCAAGTGGATGTTATGTTACTTGAAATGGAACTTTAATGTTGCGCTATCCAGATATGGGACGAAAACCCGCCGACTGTCACTTGACAAATGTTGCTCCGTCATAAGTGCCGAGAGTCTCTAGCGTAACGTATGGTGGGACGAAAAACCGTGTTGGCTCAGATTCAATTTGTTTTGTAGTCAATTCATTTAAATTTTTTTTTCGTATTTTCTTTCTTTTTTTGGTGTTGTAATTTTTTTTATATTTATTTTCAATTTTTTTGTGTTATTCTTTTAGCTTTTATCTGTTCTTTTCTTTTCCAGTCTATTTTTATTCTTTTTCTTTGAGACTTCAATTTTTATTACGTCTACTTTTGTGTTTCTTGACACTTATTTTTACGAACATACCATTGCGATGTCCTTAGTCCTATCCACAATTCTACTTTATATATATTTTTTTTGGAATTTTTTTGCCGGAAAGTGCAGATCTAACCCTCTGGTTGACTCCATTTCATCATTCATCCATGATTATACTTAACTTGGATTAAGAAGATATTATTATGGTTGATTAAAAAGAGAACTTACACACACATATATATTTGTGTGTGGAATGCAATTCCAATGCAAAGTGGGTTTTGCCTACGGAGCGTAGAAGATGATAAGAATGTGAAGCGTGTACATTGTTGATTCTATGGACGAAGGATATTTGCGACCATTTATGTACGCAAAATACAACACACTTAGACTATACGAGGTGCATGATATGTGGCTGCCACACCAGCACGCGTTAGAAAAGTGGCGTGGTGCATAAAGGGAGGAGTGAGACAAAATTATGTTTTTATCGCTAAAACCACAAATTTCTGAACTATAAATTCAACTCTTAAATATTATTCATTGTTTGTCATCCCAAGTGTAACTCTTTGAATTGTAGCTCATTAACGTAAACGTGACTTATACATCTCTTATCAAACACAGATTGACTTTTTTTTAATATGTTTACTTTGACATTGACTAAAAGTCAACGTGTATCTTGTTGACTTTGTTCATCAAAGTGTCTACTTTGTGATTTTCTCCAAATTTAAAATGTTGTGAATCATTTTTACGCTAAACACTTTATATAAAGACGGATCATTGTGATTTATTTATTCTAACACGATAGAGCTATAACATTAATCACGAGTCACGACTCATTACTTACTTCTATAACCATCGTCATATATACATGTACCATCAATAGCTACTTCTTCAACTTTTAATCTTCTCCGTCTTCCCCTTTTCTCCATGCTCATCACTTAGCCCGTGTAGGCTATCATCGCGGGCTCCAGTCTCTTTAACGATACCACCACCACACACAGGGGTGGCATCAGGTTGGTTTAGGTTGGTGCCAGAAGCACCAAACCCTAACAACCCGGGTGGTATCCCCAAAGTCATAATGACATCCTGCGCCACCCGTGGCATGACCCACGTTGGTGCTCAACCCCTGACGGCCGTTGTCGAGTGTTGTGTGAAGTGGGTTGCCGTATTCGTCTGTTTTGCCGGACTAGGTTGGCGTATTTGTTGGTGTTGCCACCCTCCATTTTAGTTTTTACACTGAAGAAGTACAACTAATGGCATGTCTTGTTGTAGATAAGAACCTTATTATAAGTAGATTAGAGAGGAGACGTGGGATTCAGTACGGCATCAGAATAGTTATGTGGCAGGTGATAAATATGGATTAGTTAATTAGTTAAAGAAGGGTAGATCATGTGACATGTGGTACAGTTTTTGTTGGGTTGTTTGTATTAAAATCGTGTGAAGGTATATGTCATTATAGAATGGAACACATGTTACTTTTTAAGTTGATTTATCATCAAGATAACCTAGTGAAAGTGGTGAGGTGTGAAAACCATGATTGAGGAGTCTAAATGTGTGAAAACTCTATTGGAAACCATGGCTCATTCTTTGACAAGATCAATTTATTTTAATATTTTGTGTTGGTTTGATTGGCGATTTGTATTAATATAAATAGTAATGGCATATAACGAGTGATTTGTTATAAGCTTGATTATTTAAAACGGGTTTAAATAGGTTAGCATCACCCATGTAACTGCTACTGATTGCCAACGCGACCACCAGCATTTCAGCCGCCATCACAACTGCTACCGACTAGTGGTCGTCTTCATCACCGCGGCCATCATCTCCACCATCACAAATTGGTCACACTGCCTCCATGTCACCATCACCGCCTCTAATCGCTTTCACCTATAATCTGCATTGTTCGCATGGGGTTATTCCTTTCTTTTACCTCGGCTTGAAGGTTGGTGCGAATATGAACCGGTCTTGCCATTGGCAAGTGGTGCTCGATATTTTTGATAGAAAGGCTTTCGTCTTGGAAAGCCAATTCACTTTCCATAGGCGGGAGGCTATACCTTGGTGAAGTCGGTATTAGAGTGTCTACCGATCTTTTACTTCTCACTATATAAAGCACCTGTTAAAATAATTGAAGAATTGGAGGAGAAACGACGTAGATTTTTTTAGGGAGGTAATGAGAACAAATCTAAAATGACATGGGTGTCGTGGGACGGGTTATCGACTTGCTATGACGATGGTGGGTTGGGTGTCTGTCCGTTGAAAGATTCCAAATTAGCGCTTCTTTCGAGATGGTGGTGGCGATTCAAAAAAGAAGAACATGGTTTGTGGAGACGGGTTATCGCAACCCCTCATCACACACCAAGAACTTGGCCGACGGTACCATATAACAAGACTCTTACAGGAACTTGGGGAACAATAGCAAGAATTGATAATTGCCTCGCATCACTAAACGTGGACCTGATTGGTGCTATAAAAAGGAAAGGTTAGGAATGATACGAAAATAAGGTTTTGGCTTGATACGTGGGTAGGCAATAAACCGCTCAAGCTGTTGTATCTTAATTTGTTTGCTAAGGAGAAGAAAAAGGGGTGTATGGTGGCAGAAAGATGAAGGTATTCAAATGGCCAGCTGATGTTTCAGTGGGAGTGGAAGAGTAGTACAGGAGACAGGGCTGATGCACTGGATTTGCTTAATTTAATTATTGCAATCAGTAATGTTCCATTCAACGGGTCGATTGATACTTGGGTTTGGTCGGAAGATGTTTCGGGGGATTTTTTGGTTGGATCGGTGAAAAAAGCGATCTATAAAGCAAGACAGATTACTCCGGTCAATACTATTGAATGGAATTCTTGGGCTCCCCTTAACTAAATATTTTCGGTTGGAGATCGAGTTTGTACCGCATACCGATAATGGATGAACCGGTGAAAAGAAGAATTTGTTTTGGGGCAAACATGTGTTGTCTATGTCAAGTGGCGGATGAAACAACAAACCACATCCTCATGACATGTTATGTTGCGACGGTTGTCTGGTAGAATATATGCACATGGTGTCATGTGAATCCGATCTATGGATGATCTTCTCAATTTGCATAAAACTATAGCCGAAAGTGACAACAAGAAAAGGCATTTCAGGTGGTTATTCTTGCAGCGTGTTGGAGCTTGTGGTGTGCTAGGAACAGTGTCATATTTTCCAATGCTATTGTGAATGTGAAAAGCATTTTGGGGGAGATAAAATGGGTTAACTTTTGTTGGATTAATAATAGAACAAAATAGTTTAGCATGGATAGGAATAGGTGGAAAGGATTTCGTTGTAAGCTTTATTTTCTATGTTGTTTGTTGTATATCTGGCCTTCTCTAGCTCCTTGCTAGGGATAGGTGTTCGGTTGTTTTATGAAGTTTGCGGTTCCAAAAAAAATCTAGTGAATCTATTTTGATTAAAAAAAAATTCAAGCACGCAGAACCCTTTTTGGCCAAAACCCTTCTTAAACCGATGTAAGCTGATTTTGATTAAAAAAAAAAATGAAACAAAAAAAGCCAAATGTTAGGTTTTACCTAAGCCTACTTCACATGACCAAATTTCGATTTCTTATCTTACCCGACCTGACACGACCGTTTTTCCGAGCTTAATAAAGGATATGAGATCTACTAAAACTCATCTATACAATATTATTGAATATCATACATTCATACTAAATAGTTTGTTGTTGGTTTGCAAGATGATAATGATCTGCAATCAAGGGAACCCGTCATAGAGCAATAAGTAAATACAAAGCCAGTTTAAATAAAGCCTAACACCTACATTGTATATATGGATTGAAATGTCTCACGCCGTTCTAAATCCAACTCACGTACTGCTTTAATGGACAAACAACCGAACCCTTGAAACACATTAAAGCCCCAGCTGGCATAAAACCGACATCAAAGTGCCAAACCTTCTATCTATGTGAGCTCTTGGGGAAGATCAGTCTGTTATCCCCAGAGTAACTTTTATCCACGACCCTTCCACTTAGCACTATCGGATCTCTACGTTTGTCCATGCTCGACGGGTGGGTCTTGCGATCAAGCTCCCTTCTGCATTTCCACTCGAAGACCAATCTCCGTCCAGCCCGATACGCCTTTTGGGAGGGCTACACCCCGTAGAAACTGTCTACCTGAGACTATAAATATAGTTTGTGTTAATAAAACTTAAGTCCAATAAAATTAAATACTAAGGTTCACAACTTAAATTAGTAGTCTACTTCAATTAAAATTAAAAACCAAATTTAGGTACAAGGATTGTCTGCGGTCAGTTTCGACTCTTCAAAATTAGAACCCTAAAACCTGATTCTGGTTTGTTTTCGTAAAGTCTAGACATTATTCTTGTGTTTTTTATTTGTTAATTAATAAAAGATTATCTTGAAAAGGTAATGCTTATATATGGTACTCTAATTAACTATGATACGAACACATGCAAGATTGGTAGAATCCGTTAGGGTGGATAGTGTTTACCTCCTCCGATCTCACATTTGCATTAGCTTCTCTCTCCTTCACGTCAGCGTCGCATCAGCTTTCACCAATCCTTGTTTCTTACTTGCTACAACTTGCCAAATCACATGAAATTATATCCTTCATGCTTCACATGCAACAACCAATTTTTATATAACATATTTATAGAATAATAATCAAACTGCAAGAGCAGCAAGGTCTTAAACCTTCTTGCGAGAACCTCATGGAACGGTGATGCTTCACTTGTCTCCTTGCCGAGACCACTTGCCTCACCATTCCATGTAGCCTTAGTTAGCCTCGAGGTAATTGTTAGTAATCTTCTATCTCCTCCACAAGGATTTACATATACACCAAGGAAATAGGAAATAATGGTGGTGGCATGATACAAGAAATCAATTGATTTAACCCAAGATAGCACCAAAACACTCACCTTTAATGTGTGTAGTTGGCAACAACCGTGTCATTTTCAACATACTTGAATCGTCTATTGCCTAGCATGAGAGAGAAGAGATCGTCAGGTTAGCTAAGGAGACTGCCTGATAACCAACCAATCAATGGGTGTCTCAAGTCACCAGTCTAAAAAGACCAGACCCCTTGAAAAGAAGAAGCAGGCAAGTCATCCTTGGCTACCAAATGAAACTCTCTCTATTCGTGTTACCATACATTCAACTCTAGTTGTAAACTTAAAATGGCAATTTCCTATGGGTCGTGAAGGTCATATTTATAGTTTATAGCCATGTGATGAGAATATTACCAAAACAATTAAATAAAAATTGGGCATTTGTTTGTATTAAAGTGGCATAGTTCAGGCCTCATGTACGTGAAAGTCCGTGTAATCAGAACATGGAATATATTCTGGTCAGAGAAGATTTAGAAGGAATATCAACTCAACTTTTGCATAGTGAATGAAATCAAGACTCATTATTGGCTTTTCAATTGCTGGTAAAGACAGCCCTCTGAAGTCCAAACATGATGCAAAGTCAACTCATTCTTCGAACGAAAATGCATCGAATTCAAGATGATTCTGTAAAACT
The DNA here is from genome assembly GCA_947069175.1 of Scalesia atractyloides. Taxonomy (NCBI): domain Eukaryota; kingdom Viridiplantae; phylum Streptophyta; class Magnoliopsida; order Asterales; family Asteraceae; genus Scalesia; species Scalesia atractyloides. Next base: position 15,904,186 of record CAMTDV010000014.1, on the reverse strand, counting down.
CAAAGGTTTGAGGCAACTCTTTGGTAAACTGCTTCGCTATTCTAACCAACAAACATAACGTTTCATTAATCTATCCATTTTATAACATATATAACTCTTCAACTTTGTTATTGGTGGAATTTATTGAGTATGATGATGATATAACTCTTTGTTAGAGAACTTAGTTAATGTAAAGTTGTCATTAATTGTTACAGGTGCTTGTAACATTTGAAAATAGAAAAAGGATAAATTAGGAAAAATCATAAAGATTATGCTGGCATCACAAATTTTGGGACCCGTTTTGACCTTAGGGCTTAGGTATAAGGTGCTCACTTATTGGTACCACTAGGGTTAGAACGGTGGAAAATGTCAAAGAAAACTCAAAGGTGCTGCATTTATTGGTACCACTAGGGTTAGAACCGTGGAAAATGTCAAAGAAAACTCTTTTCTTTGGATGAAAGTAGGTCTAAATCTCATATTTTAGTTTGGAGCGATTGTGTCATTTAACATTTGTGATGTATTTAAGTAACATTTGGGTTGTTAGAGTTTTTCAGCCTCTTCTTGATTTGTTTCTATATTTAAATAGAAGTTTCGTTGTCCCTAAGAGACCACTAGGGCTAGAGTCTCGTCTTCAAATTTTACTTTTGAGTTCTGTTTTGGCATGAGTTCACGGCTCGTTTGTTAACTAACAGCACAAGCTCAACTAATTAGTAATCAAGGTTGAGCTATTAAACTAAGGAGTTTGAATGTGAACATCTTAAAACATTGGTCAACTCGTGTGTTTCTCTTGGTCAACTTGAGCGAGTCAGTGTGGAGTTTATGGGAGCTGACAATTTTATGAAGAGTGGGTTCAATTGAGGGATCCGGTATTTCAGCAGTAATGTATTGGTCCACATCTGTTGGTTCGCGTATCTTGTAGGATGGTGTCACCCATAGTAACGTATGACAATGCGGCAGACCTCTTTTCTGGAACTCAATTGTATACAAATCTACAAAGATAGTAAAAAAGAAATATTAAAATACAGTTGCATAGACATAGAAAGCTATGAATCGTAAATCGAGTACGACACTAACCAGCTGCCACAGATCCGAATGTTTTGTTTGACCTTAAGAATTTAATGAACTCTTCTACCTTTATCTGAAACACCCGTGAAATTATATCTGGTCGATCTTGTACATGTGTGCAGCCAATTTTATCAAGATGTCGTTTGATTTCTGGCCATTTTGTATTGCATGTAAATGTAATAAAGTATTGGGGGTTACCATGGACCCTGCAAATAGCTAAGGCATCTTGATAATGCTTATACATGTACCTTGGGCCACCTGTAAACGACGAAGGCAAAATGGTACGCCTTCCAACATCTTGACCCTCAGTGTCACCCCTTGAAAGTGCGTCATGGATACCACGCAAGTACTCACAACGGAAAAGATTTTGATTAGCGCTTATGTATTCCAATCTGCATTGTTCTATGCATATGTATGCATCGACCAAATATTGTTGAAAAAGGCGACCACCGTTTAGCAACAATGTGTAAATGCCATGACGATCGTGAATCTTGTAGCTATAGTACCTATCCATTGTTAGCTTTTTTCCTTCGGATTCCACATTTGAACGCAAACGTAGGTCAGGTGACCATCCCTGCTCGGCATATGGAAAAAGCAACGGGTACTGCAGGGGCATATATGACGAATGCACCTTGCTAACCCTTTGTGCCATTCCATCCTTGTTGTGGACAACAATATCATAGGTTGTTGCATTGAGGTTATTGTCCGTATGATACCGCCAAGTGTTCCAGGAGCAGGCGGCTCATATTTTCGCTGATTGCCACCGTTGTATAGTCGAACAGCAAAATTATAAGCATTGGATCCAGTGCATAAGTCTATCACACTACATATCCGTTACATGATGTAAGCGTTTGGGATATAATAGCGACAATATCAGATGAAAGTTGGGAAGCGGCTGAGAAGAAACGCAATCTATTCGAGATCTCATTTTCTGTGTCATATATACACATTTGTAGAAACCGCGGCTTCTCATTGTCTGGTGGACATAAGGAACCTAACCAATGCGAAAGTTGACCAGAAACTTTGAAAACATATGGGCCACGACCGTGATTAACGGTGTCATCAATCTCAGCACCAAAAGATGTCATCGAAAACATATTGTTGTACGCAGGTATATTTTCCATGAACCGAGCAACAGTAAACAACTCTTTAATGGCAACAGGTGGTTCAAGTGGAAAGGGAAGGCGAATAGCTCCACCTTGACAACATACATTGTATTTGGGCATTTGATTTCGAGGAGTAGACAAAAGTCTTTCGGCAAACCAAAATAAAGCACCACAATACTCACACACGTATTCACAATTACCCCCATCAAGGTATTCGGATGGAAGGGTTGCTTCATCGCTAGTTGGCTGAGAAGGACTTGTTGATTGTGAAGATGATGTACCTGCATTAGATGTTTCACCTGCAACACTTGCTAAAAGACGCGACAACCTAGGTGAATCATGGCCAACTGAGGGTTCACCAACATGACCATCAGTACTGATTGGGCTTTGCTTAGAAGGACCACTTGTTGACTGTGAAGATGATGTACCTACATTAGACGTTTCACCTGCAACACTTGCTAAAAGACGTGACAGCCTACGTGAATGATGGCCAACTGATGGTTCACCAAGATCACCATCAGTACTGATTGACCTTTGCCTAGAAGGACCACTTGTTAACTTGAAGATGATGTACCTGCATTAGACATTTCACCTGCAACACTTGCTAAAAGGCGAGACAACCTACGTGAATGATGGCCAACTGATGGTTCACCAACATCACCATCAGTACTGACTGGCCTTCGCTTAGAAGGTGTACGTTTAGGGAACATTATATTAGACCATGAAACAAAACAATTCCAAAAAAAGGTTAGGAAAGACGATGCCAAAGTAGCAAAAAAGATAGCCAATGAAATAATGAATAGTCAAACCACAACTTTCACGTAACATAGGACAAACGATAACATGATAGACAGAAACTTAAAACAACCATTAATGACAACACTCAAAGCACCACAACGACAACAATTAACATTACGTTTATAAAGACAAACCAAAAGCGATTAGCAAAAGTAAAAAGCAAACGAAAGGGAAAACATGAGCTCAAAAAGTAATTATGGAAACCTGCATATCGAGGCGATGAACATTAAAGACGTCTTTGTAGAGTGATCTAGATCTATATCCAGTAGTGCATCGACTGCGGCTTCATTGTCACCTGAACACGCAAAATAGATTTCAATTTTAGCGTTTTGTACCAGCAACTGAAGAGTTTTCACCTCTGTAACCGAGCGGTTTTCACTTCATAACCAAAGCTGTGGTTTATATAGCACTATTGTAAAAAAAAAAAGAAAGTGCAAAATAGGATCACTTTAGCATTATGGCCTTCTATGGTATTATTAAAAAAAGACTTGAAAGAAAACACAAACGTAAGAGAAAAAAGGTGTCAAAGTTTAATAAGTACCATAACCAAACTTTGGAACAGACTATTAATTTTTGAATCCATTAGCTTTTGCAATTCTAAAAAATCATTAATGTTGACTTAATGGATTAAGTAGTTTGAATTGGTTTCTGTTTAAAAATTGATCATCCTAATTGTTTTGGCTTCCCTTAACTAATTAGCCTCTGCAATTGCTTTTTGTACCAGAATGAGACATTATTAATAGCATTTGAAAGTTACCAGGAAGAAGTAAAGAGACTCGTTCTCTGTTTTTGAGACAACAACCCAAACTTCAAAAACACAGCGTCAAAGGTTTTTGCTTGTCTCCGTTGCTGCTGCTGCTGTTCCGATCTCTGGTTTACGCACCCAAACTTCGAAAACGACGTGTCAAAGAATTTTGCTTGTCTCCGTTGAAGCTGCTGTTCCGATCACTGGTCCGCGCAGCTGCTAGTATTCCGATCGGTTGTGCACGTCTGATTGCGTGGTCAGTACCTGTGTGGTTGGCTGAAGCTAGGGTAAACCCTAAGTGAAAGCCAGGGAAAAGGAAGCAAGGCGGTGGTTTAGTAGAATTAAGGGGAAAAAAATAAAAGCAAATGTAGTTACTGTAGTTCTGTAGTTTGAGCTACAGTAAATTTGTGTTGTTCTTTAAAATATATATATAATATATGATATATAATAATAATAAAATAATGTGAAGGTAAATATATATAAATATATTAAACATACAATAAAACATAGATATAAACATAAACATATCTAAGTATAAATATAAAACAAAAATAAATATAATACATATAAACTTTCAACAAAAAGGAATATAAGTACATAATAAACTTCCAATAATTTCAACAAAAAGGAATATAAGTACATAATAAACTTCCAATAAAAAGGAATATAAGTATAATTATAGAGGGTTGTGAATTGTGATTTTTTTTTGGGAGAAGCAATACCAATTGGTGATCGATTAGCACAAAATCGAACAAAGTGGTAGAATATTAATGTTCAAAAAAATCCAAAATTGAACCCCGCCTCATCATCTTTTAATTAATTTTGACCCTTAAAGTTTAACTATCTTTTATTTGACTACTAGGTTATAATCTCGTGTATTATACGGATTGAATATGTGTAATTTAATATACTAATAATAATAAGATAATATATCTTTAAAACCCTAATTTATTATATGAGTTGAATGAATGTAATTTTATATATTAAATATTAAAAAAAATATTTTTAAAAGCCCCATGTATTGTATAAATTAATTAAATGTAATTTTATATACCAAATAATAAAAAAATTGTATCTTTAACAACCACGTGTATTATACATGTTGAAAAAAAATGTAATTTTGTATTCCAAATAATAAAAAAATGTTATATCTTTAAAACCCCCCGTGTATTACACGGTATCAATAAATCTAATCTTATATATCAAATTATTATTTGAAAGTTATATACTATTTGATTTATATAATATGTAATAAAATCGATATAATTTTTTAATAATTAAAATAAAAATAAATAATACATTAATATAAAGTTATATCTTTAAAAACCTCCATGTATTACATTGTTTGAATAAATCTAATTTATATATCAAAGTATTATTTGCAAGTTATATACAATTTGATTTATAAATTATGTAATAAAATCGATATATTTTTTTAATAATAAAAAAGAAATAATTATATAATACAAAGTTATATTTTTAAAAACCTCATATATTACACGGTTTGAATAAATCTAATTTTATACATTAAATTATTATTTGAAAGTTATATACGATTTATAAACTATGTAATAAAATTGATATAATTTTTTTAATAATGAAAAAAATAAATTTTAAATTTAAACTAAATAACAATTATTTACAATTTAATAGGATAGTTATCTATAAGAGATTAAACTAAATAATAATTATCTATAATTAAGCATGAGATAAAATAACAATTATCTATAATTTAATAGAAGATTATCTAGAATTAAAATTAGATAGCCTAATATGATGACAAGTGTCCATTTAATGGTTTCTTTCATTTTTATTTTGTTACCTGGTAAATGCTTAACTGTAGTTGTCATTAAAGGTTATCTAGTGTTATGGCTTTTAATTTTGAAAATAGATATTGGCCAAAATGAGAAAAAAAAAATCATAAAGAATATGCTGGGAACAGAATGTTTAGGATGAGAATGAACCTAAGGTGTTTATATTAGAGATATAGCCAGGGTGTTGCCTTTGTTGGTACCAATAGGGTTAATTAGAGTCTAATCATCTTATGTTTAGTTTTGAGTTCTTTCTTGGTGAGAATTCACGAACTTAACGGACAAGGTCAACTTATGAACCAAGGCAATATCATTTGAATCAAGCTGGCAATAACATTTAACTTTGTCAACTCAAAGGCACTGGTCGTTTTTGGAAGTTTCTCTTGATCAACTTGAACAAGTGAGTGCAGAGTTTATGAGAACTAATGTTCGCTACATTGACCGACAAATAATAATGTTCTTCGTGTTGTAAGATTAGAGTTATGGGCTTGACCCTTATGAATCTTAGGTTTTGTTTTCCGATCCTTTGTACAAAACTTGGAGAACAAGTTGGTTAACTATAATTTGACTATTGTAAATAAACATCTCATTGTAATTGCAATTTGCAAATAGGACATCAAAACATTCAGACTTCTTAATATAATAAAATATATCCACTTAGGTCGTGTATGTAACTCGATCAAATGGATGTGGTGAGTCACATGAGATGTTCCAAGGATAACAATTTATTTCAAAAGATTTCACTCCTGTGTTATATTGTTATTTAAAGTCGATAACATGTTGATAGAAAGATCAAACATGAAGTATATCAAAAGTCTAACGAGAAAGATCTCTCGAGATATGTAAATGAAAGACTTATACTTGGGGGCTGCAAGACAAATACATGGCATGAGTATAGCTAAAGACAAAGTATATTGTATCCTGAAACTATCTTAGAAAGAACACATAGGGAAAGTATTAGGGAAATCCAGAAGAATGCATATATTAATGTTAATTTACTATTTCCATTTAGATTCAATGTAGATTTAGATAGGATTGAGGTTATTATTAACCTCTGTAACTGTAGCCTAAATGACCTCCTTTCCTTTTGTATCTCCATTGTTGTAATCGGCTTATTTAAGTCTTATAATGTTAATTCTAAATGCAAGTTTTTTCATTCAATCACCATGTGTCTGTATGGTATCAAGAGCACACAACTCAAACGAGTTCCGATCACACCTGTAATTTTTTTTCGATCGCCATCATGGCACCAACCCCTGCGGTTCTACTCACGGTCTCCGCCAGTTTAAACATCACCCTCACCAGCGAAAACTTCTTGGTGTGGCGCAAGCAGGTCTATTCAAACCTAATCGGCATGGACCTTGTACACTTTATCAATAGAACCAAACCCGCTCCGGCAGATTTTTTAGACGCCGAAGCCACCAAACCAAATACAGAATTCTACTTGGTATCAACAAGATCAAATTATTCTGGCTACTCTTCTAGGTTGTTGCTCACCCGTCGTTCAATGGATGATTGCTTCTGCCAATTCCTCCCGAAAAGCTTGGGAATGGTTGGTAACCAATAATGCAAACCTGTCTTGGTCTAGACTTATATCTCTAAAATCCAATCTTGCATCCAACCTGAAAGACACCAACACCCACATTGAATATCTACGTGACATGAAGTCTATCGCCGACGTACTAGCTCTGGTTCAACACACGATGAAAGGTGAAGATCTCGTGGTTCATTTTCTCTACCAATTAGGTGATGGCTTTAAAATTATTGCATCATCACTTCGTCTACTTGATTCAAAGATTACTTTTCCATAACTATTTGAGAAGCTACTAGATTTTGAAAGGGAGCTTAACCCAACAGTTTCATCACCGACACCCATGGCCACGACTAACTACACCCAAAGACAAGCAAGGAACGATATAAAATCCGTGCTTGACTGTCGTAATACTATTGGCAACTTCAACAACAAAACAATCTTGCAATCAGTGGTCCAACGACTCTCACTCTAATGGTGGTAATCGTGAACACTATAACATCTATTGTCAATTTTGTAATTTTGCATGTCACGAAGCCAAAGATGTAGGAAACTCAACCGTTTTCTTCGTGTAAATCAAGTTACCACATGAATTTCTTTGACCCAGAATAAGGCTACACCAACAGCTAATATCACTATCTCCTCATACATGTTAACACTCGGGCTTCCCATCATGTCGATCCTAATCATGCATCTCTCCACTCTATATCCCAGTATCGCAGGCGGAATGAGATTGTTCTTGGCAATGGTAACACTCTCTATCACTCATATTGGTCAAACACACCTTCATACGTTTGACGGTTCACTTTCCTTAAAAGACGTTTTGTGCGTTCCTCATTTCAGAAATAAATAATATCCGTTGCAAAATTGTGTAAGACTAATCATGTTTCTGTGGAATTTTTTCCATACCCATTTCTTTGTCAAGGATCTTCAAACGGGGGCACATCTAATGCAGGGCGAGAATTACCTTGATGTCTACTATGTGAATCTTCCATCATTACCTCAAATAAATGTGGTCTCAACCATATCGCCTGTTGATTGGCATCACAAACTTGGGCAGCCTTTTATTCGGATTCTCAAGAAAATAGCCAAATGCTTAGGTTTACATTTTAATCTTTTTAATTTCCAATGTAATTCGTGTTCTATCAATAAAAGTCACAAGGATTCTTTTTGCATGAACTCATATACTATTACAATACCCTTACAACTAATATTTCGGATGTTTGAGGTCCGGTAGAAAAATCGGTTGCTGGTTTCACCAATTATGTGATTTTTGTTGATTTTCACATCAAGTACATTTGGGTTTACCCGATGAAACACAAATCCTATGTCTCCTTTGTATTTCCATAAATCAAACTCCGTTTAATGTCTCTTTAATTTTGGTGAAAAGAGACATCGGAAATAAAAAAATTTCTACTTGCAATATAAATTGTGGAAATAAAATAGAGACATCGGATTTTTGTTTCATCGGGTAAAATCAAATGTACTTGATGTGAAAATCAACAAAAATCACCTAATAGGTGAAGCCATCAACTGATTTTTCTACCGGTCCCCAAATATCTATATGAATATATTAGTTGTAGGGGTATTGTAATAGTAAAAGAGCTCATGCCAAAATAATCCTTGTGACTTTTATTGATAGAACATGAATTACAATGGAAATTTAGAAGATCAAAATGTCAACCTAAGCATTTGGCTATTTTCTTGAGAATCCGAATAGATACCAAGTTTGTGATGCCAATCAAGGGGCGATATGGTTCGGACCACATTTACTTGAGGTAATAATGGAAGATTTGCATAGTAGACATCAAGGTAATTCTCGTTCCGCATTAGACGTGCCCCCGTTCGAAGATCCTTGACAAAGAAATGGATATGAAAATAATTCCACAGAAAGATGATTAGTCTTACACAATTTTACAATGGATATTAGTTTATTTTTGCAATGAGGAATGCACAAAACGTCTTTTAAGGAAAATGAAGGCGTGTTTGACCAATATGAGTGATAGAGAGAGTGTTACCATTGCCAAGAACAATCTCATTAGGCGCGCCATACTCGTATTTTATGGAAAATGAAGACGTGTTTGACCAATATGAGTGATGGAGTGTAACATTCGTCGAAAAACGGGTTTCCAAACCCGCTCTGTTTATCAAACAAATAATCAGTTATAAGTTCCGTTGCGTATTTATTGTTCATATTAATTTTAAACAATACATAACTAATAAACATATCTATAATTTTAAATCATAATTATTAAATAACAAAAAATAGTGAATTAAAAAAATAACGGAGACGCCGGGTTTCGAACCCGGGTCACCCACAAACACAAATACACAACACACCGATCCGCCACACATTATGTTTGTAATAAACACTAAAACAAATAACATATATAATAAAACCGAAAGTCAAATCCGGTAATCAACGCGCCAGAACTCGCAATCACCGGAAAATCCGGCAATCCGCGATTTTGGCCATATTCCTTTTGACTGAACCGCACAAATTGATGTCGACGTCGGTTATAACCGTTGCCGGCAATCAATTTCAGTCATAACCGACGGAAATCTTCAATCGCGAACCTTGACTCAATTCAAACCCAATTCAGCCTGTTTCCACTATAAATACCCACTTGAACACTCTGAAAATCCTTTCGCTCAGAACCACGATCGTTTCCGAAGCTTTATTCATCCCAAAACACGTCGCCAGAGATTTTTGTATTCGCCGGACTTTCACCGGAAAACCGAGGCTTTACTTCTAATCGGTAAAATTCTCGACTCTTTTGTTTGTAATCCATTATTCGGCATGTATTAACCTTAATCATTCAACCAGAATCTGTCTCAGACAACGTCGCCGGAAATCCCCGCACTCACCGGAATATCACTGAAAAACCGAAGCCTCACTGTCGATCGGTATAATCATCTAAACCCTCTTGATATCTCTTGCTCAGTAACTTAATTGCATAACACAATGATCTAAACTGTTAAGCAATTCACTCAGCCGAGAGTCACAAATCAGAGTCGACGACCCTTGCCGGAAATCTGTAGTAAACGCTCTGTTTTGGTACATATTATTCCTTAATTTCTTTATCTATTTCATTCCAACCAATTATAAGATTTGATGATCGATTTAAACAGAACAGGTGGATTTCACTGTTCTGTGTTCTTGTAAACGAAGAAGATGAAGTCGAGTATATGAATAAATATAATTAAAACTGGATATTCGAACAGGTTAGACACACAGTCCAGCGGTGGACTGTGTGCACAAACAATATACACGTCCCGGGTTCGAATCGCACACGTTACCGACTGTCACACCCCGACCCGCAACGGAAATAAGAGTCGGGGCATAATTGGGTTATCACCAAAGCACATGACATTTACTATTATGTTTCATAATTAAATGAAGTCAAAGTTACATTTCTCAAACATCCAAACATGTTCATTCATTACAAAGGAAAATAACCAAACATAATAATCCAAATACTAAATCGTTTTATTTCTTCTAATCCAGGTCCTATGTGTTCCTAGCTGCTGCTGGTTCACCTGTATCATGTGTAAAATGGGAGGTTTTTGGGTCAACATAAGTTGGCGAGTGAACCTTATAGATAAACATTTGGTAATGATTTTCTGGTTAGTTTATCAATAAAATATTGGGCATAATCATAAAAGAGCATATGTATGAAATCAAGCAATGGCAAACATCAGTTATAATTATAACATACATTAACAATCGATAGCATACATGAACATACCAACATCATATAATAATTAACATAAATGAACTGTGCGATCAAGGCTCAATCAAACGGAGCCGATCGTATTGCATGAACTGGAAATGTAAATTGAACTGTGCGCTCAAGGCTCAATCAAACGGAGCCGAACGTATTGCATGAACTGGAAATGTAAATTGAACTGTGCACTCAAGGCTCAATCAAACGGAGCCGAGCGTATTGCATGTATTGAAATGTAAAATGAAATGACCGATCAAGGCTCAATCAAACGGAGCCGATCGTGCGGGCACGCCCTGATCAACCGCATAATAAAATGGGGATCAAACTCAACCTCGATGGATGGGGAGCTACGGCCTCGGCAATTGTATGTACTGAAATAATAATTTGCAAACAATAATAACTACTTAATAACAACAAACTAATACACATGTCATGATATGATATATGCACAATAACTTGGTTATAATATGTAAATGAACAAGACACATGATACACCCCAAAAACGTGATTAAAACGGGGAATTTGAAGGGTTCACTCACATTGGGTGCGTTGGATTGGAGATGGTGAGATGCGCACGATTTAGACGAGCGAGTCGACGAGGAATACTAACCTAAATAATAATGGAAAGATATATTAAATGGATAGATTTTATTAAGGATTTTAATGGGATTTTTAGATATATTTTTGTGAGTTTATGGCTATTTTCTATCTTTAAAAATGTTATTTTTAAGTATTTTTAATTGATTTTTAAATTAAAATAAACAAATAAATATTTAAAAAAATATTATTTTTTTACTGTTTGACCGTTGACCGTTGACCGTTGACCGGTTCGGTCAGCGGTAAATATTTGCGCCAAGCGGGATTCGAACCGGTGACCTTCCGTTCACGCGCACGTAGCTCTACCAACTGAGCTACGTGACTAACCCGTTAGAAACCCAGTTTTAATTATATTTATATACTTATTCGAATTTACCGAAAATTCCTTTATTTTGCAAAACGTTTTAATCTCATGGACCGGTGCTTGTGACGGGACTCGAACGCGCGACGTGAAGTTTATTTTGCACACAGTCCACCGCTGGACTGTGTGTCTAACCCGGTTATATTCTTGATTTATATTATACTTAACAACTACCCGTTCTAACCCGGTTAGTTCATGAATAAAAAGAGTGTTATTACGTGAAGCGTGTGTGTAGTAAGGATCGAACTCGGGACTTGTATATAAACTTTGCACACAGTCCACCGCTGGACTGTGTGTCTAACCCGTTTATAATTCGGATTTTAATTACCCTTATATTCTGATTGAACTTCATCTTCTTCACCGATTACACAGGCCACATAACTCGACCGATTACGATTGATTTGTGGTTTACAAACTTTTTAGACACTATCAGTAATTCAAGAGTAAGGAATGGAGAGAGTTTAAAGAACAGAATTTACCAATTGAAGATAATCACAGAAATCCGGCGAAGGTTTTGTCGGTACAGGAATTGAGCTCCGACTGTTGAAACAATTAACAGTGTGGTTCGATTATTTATAGAATTAAATCATCTAAACAAGGTTTAAATGAAGTGTAGGATATCTTACCCTTTCACAGTGAAATTCCGGCAATTTCAGAAACTTTCCGGCGAAGGTGAGATTTCCGATAATTGTTGGCTAAGATTGATTCTGATGAAGAATTGTGTTAGAGATTGACAAATCACATGTTTTAAACAAAAAGAGTCGAAGGAATTACCGTGAGAATGCAAGTCCCGGTTTTCCGGTGAATTGCAGAAAAATTCCGGCGATCGAATTCAGATGGTCTTACAGTTCAGAATCTTGACGAAAATGAAATTGAGTGTTGTTGTGATAGTTATGAATCGCGCAAATGATCAGGACTTGGATTAAATCAGAGTTTGGTACGTTTTCGGTTTCAAATACCGGAAATGATGAAGTCTTTAAATTCATTCAATTCAGACTTAATTAGAAACCGATATTCATCGGTTATAAGCTAGCCAACAGAAGTCGAAATGATTTAGCGTTCGGTTTGCCGGTTTCCGTTATTCAGATGGCACCTATGGTTAATTCAAGTTCGCGTATAAGATCCATTTAGTTGCCAATTGTTACAGAAAACACGTTGTGGCGGAGTGGTTTGGGAAGTGGATGTTAAGTTGTTGGAGGCAGTTGACCCGGGTTCGAGTCCGGTCAGCTACAAATGTTTTTATTTATTTTATTTTAACTTTTTATCAAATATAATTTTTATGGTTTAGTTTATTTATTAATTGTGTAATGTTTAAACCCAAAATAATCATAAATAATTAATGAAATTTCATAACTTGGTACAAGATTACAAAACGGAGCGGGTTTTGGAGACCCGATTTTTACAAATGTTACACCGACTTTCAGAAATAAAACCAACATTTTTAGAACTTAATCAGATCAAGTCACAGAATGTTTATAAGAGTAATATAATCCATTAGTTAAACAGATTAGACACACAGCCCAACTGGTTGGGCTGTGCGCACTCGAACCGAAGGACCCGAGTTCGACTCCGGGTCTCTGCAACCGGTCCGGCCATATAAATCATTTTTAATAAAAAACCAAATAAGTTTAAAATTAATTAGTATATAAATATAATTAAAACAGAAAATATTTCGGGTTAGACACGTAGCTCAGTTGGTAGAGCTGCGTGCACGTATACGAGAGGTCCCGAGTTCGAACCTCACTCAACGCATAAGAAAACACAGTCTGACCGGTCAAGACCCGGTCAACGGTCAACGGTCAAAAGTCAACTTTTTTATTTTCTTTTTTTATTTATTTAATTGAAAAATCATTTAAAAATACTTAAAAATAAGATTTTTAAAGTTAGAAAATTTCCTTAAACTCACAAAAATAAATCTAAAAATCCCATTAGAGTACTAATTAAAAATATTAATCTCAAATAAATCCATTTATTTACCGAATCATTTCGTTATTATTTTAGGTTAGTTTTTCCCTCGTCGATCGAATCCTAAAATTCGTGCGCAACCCACGTCATCAAAGAACGCACCCAATGTGAGTGAATCTCTATCAATTCCCCGTTTTAATCATGTTTTGGGGTGTATCATGTGTCGTATAATTCTTTTATTATATATATAAACACTTGTGCATTCATCATATCCGTGATCAAATGTGTATCAATTGTTGTGTGGATTATATGTAGATTGGATTTATCATATTCAGTGCACGCATTTCATTAGGCCCATCAATTCCCCGTGGGAGACGGGTTGAGCATCAGGTGCCTCATTAGATCGGCTCCGTTTGATTGAGCATTGATCTCACATACATCATCATTCATATCATATACTCATCCAAAGTGGTTTGTGTTTGTTTATTTATATATGTTTGCCCACATGTGATTATTGCACAAATTTTTCTTATTAAATAAAACAAGAAATTAATAATAATGTTTTATCAAGGTTCACTCGCCAACTTTTGTTGACCCAAAATATCCCCCGTTTTACACATGATACAGGTGATCCAGCTGAGGCGAGAAACACATAGGAAGGCCTAGAAGAATAAATCAGTTTAAGCTTTGGATTATTTATATAGTTTCATTTCCTTGTAGTTGTATGAATTTTGATTTGGATATTTAAGTTGTAATTTGAATTTAATAAATATGAAACATCTTAGTAAACATCATGAGCTTTGGTGATAACCCAATTATGCCCCGACTCTTATTCCGCTGCGGGTCGAGGTGTGACAGATTGGTATCAGAGCCATGACTATAGGGATATAGGATAGGTTATTAGACCCTTAGAGCCTATACTATAGTTGATTAAAATTTTAAATTGCTTATGCGTTACATACAAAATTCATGATGTTTATATGCTTTATGTTTATTGTTACACTCAATGTTATGCAAGCATGCTCACAAATACATAATATTATACAATGCTCATCATGAATCATATCCTCATAACATATCATATCCATGAGAGCACACACCTCACGATTACCATGATTTTTGTAATGATTTTTGTATTTTCAAATCACATCAAAGTGAGTTCTCATGACGGGCATGTAGTAACTGGAAGGGTACGAGTACCGGTAGTCGGAACGTCCTGTCTAGGCTTGGCATTCGTATAAATCCAAAATAAAGGACCAGTTTGCCTACCTGGGGACTAACGATGAGAGTACGAAGGACCTATTAGGCCAAAGCATGCTATACCAAACATCGTGTGAGCTAACCCCACTTTGAGTTGTCATTGTGTCTACATCTGGACACCCTCCTATCATACATCTCGCAATTATATTTTTCGATTTTCATTCGGGTGGTGGGAGTGTTAATCCGCCAACACCAATGTGAATCCTACCGAGCCCAGTAGTCATGGGGGCCCACATGACTACACAGGCGATGGTATGGGGGACATTGGAGGCCCAAACATGAGCAAACCCAAGACATCCTATGGATGTAGTTGAATTATTGTCAGTTATGTTATTTTTCATTCTTTTTACGACACATGACACCTAGAAACTTCTTAAACTCACAATCTTCCTATGTATGTTCCTGTAGATGTCGGCTAGGCAACTATGTGGAGGTAGAAAGTCAGGAAGATCAAATGAACGCTTGGCCACACAAATTGCTAAACAAATCGCCGCAGTGCTTCCTGACATCGTAATTCAAGTTCAACAAGCTCTCACCGCAAATCCCATCAACTCTCCCAATCAAGAAGACCAGAGCGTCGCCAACCCTCCCTCCAAAAAGTGCTCCTACAAACACTTCAAATCTTGCGATCCCCCAAAGTATGAAGGGACCGAAGGTGTTACTGCTCTCCTTCACTGGTTTGAAGAAATGGAGAACACTTTCCTCAATTACGATTGTCCCGAGGATCGCAAGGTACGTTATGCAACTGGAAGACTGTTTGGGGTAGCCCTTACCTGGTGGAACACAGAAAAGGGTAAACGAGGAGTTGAAGATGCCATGGCCTTAACATGGGAAGAGTTAAGGGAACTCATGACAAGACGCTTCTGTCCAAGAAGCGAAATCAAAAAGCTGGAAGACGAATTCCACTCACTAAAGCAAAAGGAAGGAGATCACACTTCCTATAATAAGAGATTTCTCGAGCTAAATCAGATGATCCCTAATTTGTTCACCCCGTGTACCGCTTGGTTGAACACTACATTCGAGATCTTCCCTCGAAAATTCAAGACTCGGTTTTAAGCACTTCGCCTGCAACACTTGAAGCCGCAATGGAATTAGCTACAGAACTCACTGAGAATCGCATCCGAAACGGCAAATTTAAAGATGAGAAGAAGAAAACACCCATTGAGACCCCAACTACAAACCTCTCAGTCTCCTCCTCAAAGTTTGCTGGTAAGAGGAAACGAAACAGCAAGAATTTTGCTGTCACTCAAACCAACCATCCTATCACCGCTGCACCAATCACCCAAATCGCTCCCTCAGCTGCACCATTTAAAAAGCCATACACCGGCCCACACCCAAAATGCAACCGTTGTCAATACCATCACCCTCCCGAAACTCTTTGCCAACATTGCACAAGCTGTGGCCGCGCAGGTCACACCATCCAAACCTGTCGTACTCTTCAACGAATGAACCACAATCAACCCCCAACCCAAACCCACCATCAGATAGTGGGTCAAGCCCAACAACCCTTACTTCTACCACCTGCACCACACGCAGCCCAAACTTACTACCAACCCAACTACCCCATGATGCAACCCATGCGAGCTTGTTACAACTGTGGGGACCCAAACCACTTCAGAAACACTTGTCCACGCTTAGTGAACATCATCCATGCTCAAGCCCAAGCGAACCCAGAAAACCAAGCTAACCAAGCTCCTCCACCTGCCAGAGGAAGAGCTTTCAACATCAATGCCAACCAGGCTAGGGCTGACAACAACGTGGTTAACGGTACGTTTCTCATCGGTGGTAGTTATGCATCCATGTTATTCGATACTGGCGCGGATAAGAGTTTTGTGTCCTTAGAATTTGAACCTATCCTCAACCAAACTCGTGTTAAACTCATGGAATCTCTAACGGTGGAAGTTGCTGACGGAAAACCTGTTTCATTAAATTCTATTATACGCGATTGTACCCTCACTCTAAACGATCACGATTTTCCAGTTGACCTCATTCCTATGAAGTTGGGAAGTTTTGATGTTATAATCGGTATGGACTGGCTCAGCCAGCATCACGCTGAAGTAGTGTGCCGTGAAAAGTTCATTCGCATTCCTCTTGCAGACGCTCAGACCCTACGTATTTTTGGAGAAACCCTTTCGAAAGGACTCAAATTAATGTCCTGCCTTCAAGCCCGGAAATATCTCCGCAAGAACTATGTCGCATTCCTAACTCACGTCGTCAAAAAGGGAAACAAGGAGAAGAAACTCGAAGATATCCCAGTTGTGAAAGAATTCCCACAAGTCTTTCCCGACGATAGTTCTGGAAAAGTGATATTTGAATCAAGGATACCAAGTGATGTTGCAATATTTTTGAAGCCATCACCTAATTGGTAGAGAACATGAAACATGAGATCTTCATCTTTCACCGGGTGATAACCAGAGCTAGTTCATCCACGATAGACTTCATGTTACGTAGATATTCAGTGATGGTCCGAGAGTCAGTAGGGTTGGATGCAAGTTTGGATTTTAGAGATATAACTTTAGACCAAGACATATTCACATAACTTGTTGTCAACCATTCCCAAGCTTCTCGAGAAGCAAACGCCATCATCCATTGTACTGTGGGTGAGCGGCTACCTAGAAGAGCAGCTAGAATAACTTGATCTTGCCGATACCATGAGTAGAATTCCGGATTTGGTTTGGTGGCTTCAACGTCTAAAAATTCTGTCGGAGCAGGTTTGGTTCCGGTGATAAAGTGGACAAAGTCTATGTCGATTAGGGTTGAATAGACCTACTTACGCCACACCTAGAAGGTGTCATTGGTAACCACTGGTCTTGGCTCAGTGGCCACTGACACCCGCTTTAAGGCCGGACCGAGGATCCATGAGGTCTCGGGTTCGAAACATGTTTCTTACCCCTCTTTGATGGCTAGGGAATTTGCCGCCAAGGATCCTTGTCGGGTGGTGAACTGGGAAGGGAGATCCCTTCCGCGTTTAAGGATAGCGTGCAAATTATCCTTTTTTTTAGAAAGTGGCATTGGTGAGGGTGATGTTGAAATTGGCGGAGGCTGTGAGTTGAACTATCGGTGCCATGGTGACCGGAAAGAAATGATCGTAAAAAAATTACAGGTGTGATAGGAACTCGTTTGAGTGGTGTGCTCTTGATACCATATATACACTTGATAATTGAATGAAAAGGCTTGCATTTAGAACTAACGTTACAAGGTTTTAATAAGTCCATTACAACAAAGGAGACACAAAAGGAAAGGAGCTCATCTAGGCTACAGTTACGGTGGTCAATAACAACCTCAATCCTATCTAAATATGCATTTGAATTTGAATGGAAACAGTTAATTAACATTATTATTTGTATCCTTCATATCAAATATACACTTGTGAAGTCACTTAAAGCTATAAGGAATGAAGACAAAGAAGAAATAGTTAATTTTCTTTATGCATCAACATTGACTAAATTAACTAGTTCTATACCCGTCCGGTGGACGGGGTTTTCTAATTTCATAAGAATATAAATGTGTTATTCTTTGCATTCTAAACAAAAACATTATTTGTTTAGAAAAGAACCAAGATATAAGTTAGTCTAAAAGCCAACTTAAAATAAAATCACACCTGTGAGTTATTCGAGTAACAGGTAACATAACTAAGCTAAAATACATATAAATAAGAGCTGCATTGATTCCTCACTTTGTAGTTATGTTTAATGACAAATGCTTTCTATATATATATATATATATGCTACTTTAGTTATTCAACTCGGAAGCTTAAATTATAAAATTTCTGCAAAAGTCTTTACATGAATACTTATCATGGGTTGATGGCTAACTCTTCACTTTCTCAAGCCTGCTATGAACTTCTTGCCTCGGTCTCTAGCTTGAAACCTACATGAAACTTTATAAGGATCAAATGTTGAACCTATAACATCAACCCCTTGCCGATCGCTTTTCATCTGAAATAACAAAAAAAAAATCAGTCATATATTTAGTACACTGTCCTTGGTTCATTACATTGACTCAAAATAGCTAGAAATTCTAAGCGATGTCACCGTAGCCTAGTTGACTACGGCTAAGAATCACACATCACCATGTGATTCTTCAAAAACCAAGTAATGTTTATTTTATTAAAAAAGAAAGTGATATGTAAGGTTTATAGAAGACTAAGTTTGGAAGATGTGTGTATGCCTGTCAAACTTAAAGTTTAGATGGAGATCTTATGCTAAAAGACCCCTTTTACATAGAATCTCCTTTTCAAATCACTTGGAAAGAAATTTATTAGCTGCCAAACTAATGAAAATCTCTATTGAGGTATTTAGGGTACCCTCTAAAGTCTAAACAGAACATGTTTAAACCTGTTCATATACCTATGGTGAACATAAATGGGGGAAGTTCAATGTGGAAGAAGCTATGTAAAACAGTGAATATATGATGTTGATGAGCTGTTTTAAGGATTGTTAATGATCTTTACTATTGTTTTGAGCTATCAGCAGGAAATCTTTTTACGACAGGTTATGAGATGATCAATAGCACTAGCTAGAGGACCACAATATTTCAATGGGTCAAAGTTTCTCCTGAAATTAATATGCAGTTAATGGCCTTTTTTTTATTTATTTTTTTTGAACGGCCAACAGAATCAATCCCGAGCACTCTCCAGGCACCCACGGGACCAAACGGAGTACTCCGAGAGTAACCCGAGTCCACCACCAACGATAACCCACCCCGCCCCTAGGCACGACGATGAAATGGCCTTTTTTAATTGTTTATGTTTCAGAAAAAGGCTAAAGTTGAATTTTAATCATCAAATCTTTTCTTTTATGGCCACATAAAAAGGTTTTGTTTTTTGTGAGGGAAAGAGATTTAGCTTTTGGGGTTTACTGTGTACTACTCCCTCTGTCCCATTAAATGTGTCTTATTTTGAATTTTCAAAGTCTTTATTTATAAACTTTGACTTTAATTATATATTTTTTGTGTTATATAAAACTTGATGAAAATTAACCCGATAAAAACACTTGTAAAACACAATCAAATCATATAACTTTCATCAAGTATTATCTAACGCAAACAAAATTATTTAAGGTCAAAGTTTATAAATAAAGACCTTGAAAATTCAAAATAGGACACTTTGAATGGGACGGAGGAAGTATTTAGTTTTATAAAGGGTGTGCCTATTTTCACACCACATTGCCTATTTGCACACCAAACCCTAGCAAAACCTACCTTTACCTACGCTGCGTATAGACCTATACGCACCGTATAGGGTTACAGCTATACGTTGCGTATAGGCCTATACGCAGCGTAAGTAAAGCATCGATCCCAAAGCCTGATGACCAATCACTGCACAGAAAACAAGGTTCATTACGCAGCGTATATAACCCATCTATAGTTTTTGGGGTCATTTAGGTGGGGTTAAAGCATCAGGTTTTCCACCAAGTTTATATACGCTGCGTATAGACCTATACGCAGCGTATATACCCTTCTGAATTTTTTTTGTTTTGCTTATATGTGGTATAAATTCTCATCCATGACACCGTTAACTCGTTTAAAATATATAATGAGTTGAAAAAACTATAATGTTTTTTTATTATTTAGTCGATGTCGGTAAGATGCTACCTCAGTTTCACGTAGTGAAAAGTGTATAACGTTAAATTTTTTTGAAAAGCGTGTATGCGGTTCAAATATATAATATCGTTATCGAGGTTTTATAATAAAAAATTATACTAAGTCTAGTGTCGTTAATACTTTTTAAATTCTATAAACGTTTACATATAAATATTATACCGTTAATTATTTTTAGATACTCGTGTACGTTCCGAATACTAACATTAAAAAATTATAGCGTTAAATATTTTGATATTTACAGCTAAAGTTTGTACTTACATAACCAAAAGATGTAATAGTATATACAACAACATAAGTTTGATATTTACAGCAAAAGGTTTGTACATGCATAACCAAAGATAAAGAACTACGGCAGCGGGTCCTGCTGCTGATGCCACTCCGCAGCCGGAACGAACAATAATAACAATAATAATTATTATATAATTTTAACAATAATAACAAACAATTATAATTATAATTTTAACAATAACAAAAAAATGATACCATGTTATTTTGAAACGGAATGCCCGGGGTGCTGGGTTCATAGTCATCATATAGTGGTGTGTTTGGAGGCTGATCACCACATCCTCCATATCCACCATATCCTCCGTATCCACCATATCATCTGTATCTATCTAAACTATCTTCTTGCACGTAATAATCTTCACCACCGTATCCGTAATCAGGATACGATTGCTGCGTCGGGTAATATGGATCATTAACAGGGGCATTCTCAGCACCGTATCCTACGTATCCATGCAGATTATCTTGTTGCACGTACGGAGGTTCAAACCCGTATCCATAATCCGGACACACTTGATGTCCCGGGTAATATGGTTCATCAACAGGTGGAGTCGGGGCCTCGTTCAAGTCTGGCAGTTGTATTTTTGATTAACAGGGACGCCGGACACAACCTCCTCCTCCTCATTAGCATCATTTCCTTCCCATGCGTCGTTAGAATAGCGATTAGAGAAATAATTCCCGTCCCAAAATGACGACATTTTATCCCCACCGAAGTAAGTATACAAAGAAATTGAAGAAGAATGCGAGTAATTGTGAGAATTCGTAGGCACAGATGGATGTCTAAATACACTTTGAAATTCATCTTTATCAGCCTCGTATAGCTCTATACTCTGCGTATAGCTTTATTTACGTGCCTAGACAACATCGTATCATGTCAAATCTGTCTGACATACGCTGCGTATAGATCTATACGCAGTGTATATAGTACTGTACATACGCTGCGTATAGGTCCATACGCAGCGTATGTCAGACAGATTTGACAAGGTACTAGGTTTCAGTGTCTGGTCGTGTACCTACCCCTTATATACGCTGCGCATAGGCCTATACGCAGTGTATACTTGAAATCCTATACGTTGCGTATAAACCCTAAGTGTGCAAATAGGCAAGGCCGGTGTGCAAATAGTTTGAGCCTTTATAAAAAAAGGTGTTTCGTCAAGTATCTTAAAATTAAAACAAAAGTAAACAAATAAAACAAAGTTTTCACCTTGAAGAATTGCTCCATATACTATACTGATTATATTTCTCCTGGTAAACTCTAGACCTTCCTCAATTTTTCAGTTGATCGTTCTTGGGTTCTTGGGTTACGAATGTCAGATAGCATATCATCAGAATTATCCCCGGATGAAGAGTTTTTGCAAAGATAAACTGCCCTAGTTAACAGTGGAAAACAATTGGTCTGGATCAAGTTAATAAATTGAAACTATAATTTTATATATGTGAAATAAAAATGAGTTCAAAGTTCGGTAACAAAGCTTAACCTGAAGAAGCCGGTGCCAGATCAGTTGTCTTTACCATTCCATACATCTGCAACAATAAATAAAATAATGACTAGTTTCTTACACAGTGGCAATTAAATTTTGGCATTTAAGATAAATTAATGTCCAAGATGTGTAAATACATATTTGGAATTTAACATGAACCTGCAAACCGATGTATTTACCCCTTTTAACTGCAAGCAACAACAAATTGACTGAGTTAACAAAGCTCTTCATGGAATGAGTAAAAATGTGAAATACCAAGCCAACCACCTTCATTGGTAACCGATGACACCTGCACAGGACGGGTATAAAATTATGATGGTAACCACCTTCACCAAAGTCTTCAGAACAAACATTTAAAGTTGATTCAGTAGACACACCGGAGAAAGATGCGATGAAGAAGAGAGACAAGGATTTAACATGTATGTATCTTTTGCATTTAGAATCACCGGAGAAAGGGGCCACAGCCGGTTATAGATGAATGGTTGAAAACCGTAGCTAACTGAAGATAACCTTCCAAGAATTTCTGATGTGCAGGTCAAAGGGAATCCAAAATAACCGTGAAAAAACTTTCGCTTCTAGAAGCTTTTTATGAATTAGAAGGGCTAGGATTTGATCTCATCTTCATCTAATGGTGGAGATTGCATATTGTTCCCTTTGACTTTAAGGGGAACATAAGAATATATAATGTATGCAATGGTTTGCATTATGTTACAGATGGAAAGGTATAATCTTAGAAGGTTTTGTTGATGTGGATCTGGTTGGTGTTTTGATTTTGAGAAAATCATTACATGTTGTGTTTCCACAATAGGTGGAATGATGGTGAACTAGATGTCAATACTACAAAAGAGTTGTGCTCTATAAACCACTGAAAAGGAATACATAGCTATTGCATAAACAAGTAAAGAGATCATATGGTTGAAAAGTTTCTTATCATAGTGAGGTAGAGAACAAGAAGACAATATTCTTTATTATAAGAACCAAAGTGCAATTCATTTGCGAAGAATCAAAGTGATTCATTGGAAATGAAATGCATTCAAATGATTAATCAATTCATAAGAGAATTATTGAATGATTGTACATTATCTTAAAAAGATTCTTGGTACTAAAGAATAAAGATAGCGCTTATATGTTTACCATGATGTTGAAAACCAAGAAGTTGAAGTTGAACATGCGTTCGCTGACCTTCAAGATAATTCATGAGAAGGTGTTGAACTCGAGAGGAGTTTTACTGAAACCAGTAGTCTTGGATGGTAGTAGGCTTGATGATGATTCCAAGTCGGAGTTGTTAAGGTGTGGAGTCTAATCAACTTTGTTTGTCAGCTTATAATACTAAACCTATTCACGCACTAGCGAGAGTTGGTATTTTACAACAAGGCAATTTTAGTTTGGGTCAGGCTGAAGACATTGGTGAGCTTTGAACATTTTTCTTGGTCAGTTAGGCCGAGTTAGTACATAGCTCATGTGAGATGATGGTTTCTATGCTAACGGATAAACATTGATGTCCTCTATGGCGATGGAATGACGATGACTAGACACTGCTAGATAAAATTTTGAATGACCAATGGGGTGGTGGTCCATTGGCAAAGGCGAAACCTTTAAACACCTTAGGAGAGGGAGGTCTTGGGTTCAAGTCCCACGGACAACAGAAATAAAAAGAAATTTGCCATTCAAAAAAAAAGATAAAATTTTGAATTATGGCCTCCACCCGTATGAAACTTAGGATTGGTTCTTCAATGGATTGCACAAACATGGTTTCTCTGATAACGAATAAACTTTGCTTGTGCTGTTCTTACACTTTCTATTAGTCTTTCTATTGCTACTATGATATTTCTGGGATCGCTAGTTTCTTCAACTAGTATTGCCTGGCTCTGGTTGTATAGCTAGAATGGGTGTCAACTTTAAAAAAGGGTGGTTTCTAATATGATATACGATATATATGCATGACCCTTTATTATTGTACATCACATTAGTTTGTTTTAACCACTGAAAAACATTAACAATGAAAATGGTGATCATCATTTGCCCTTTTATTTGTTATAACCTTTAGTTTATTTCAATTGATGTCTTCAGCTTGTAAATTTTGTGGTTGGTAGTTAGGATATAGGACGACTGTTTTTTTTTCATGAAGGCTGGGCTGGAGATTTTTTTTATATTTTTTGAACAGAAAATTTTCTAAATTTTAAATACCACAATTATTCAACCAGCATGGACAGGGATTTGAACTACCACCACACTTGTGGAGGATAAATCACCAATGCCACTAGACCACAAAGCTATAAGCAGGGATCATTTTACCGGGGTGGAGATGACTAATAAGATTACGTATCGTTTTTCATTTTTTTATATAGTACAATTAAAACTGACCAGTTTATATGTATCCAATAGACTGACAGCACAAAGTTTGATCGGCAAGTTGATCAGATTTTCATAACACAATAATTATGAGTTTCAGGGAGAAAAAAAAAACTCTCAAGTGATTGAAAATATCAAATTAAGTAAAGAAAATTTTCGAATTGGAAAGCAAATTGAAAATTGTATATTACACTAGAACTAGAATGGAGTTTCAAATACCTTATATTCACTTCATTTCTTATTTCATCTGTGATTATACTTACATTGTATTATTAAGGTATTATTATATTATTATTATGATTAATTAAAAAATAGTTTAACACACATCTACCTGTGTGAGTGTGGAAGGTAGTTCCATACAAAGCTGTTTTTGCCTAAGAAGCGTAGAAGAAAGCGATAAGAATACAACAAATGTGCATTGTTGTTTTAAGCGCGGTAGTTCCAATACGAAGCTGTTTTTGCCTAAGAAGCGTAGAAGAAAGCGATAAGAATACAACATATGTGCATTGTTGTTTTATGCGCGGGAGAATGGGAGAATATTTGCGTACATTTATATATGCAAAATACAACACAGTATATGTTATTAATGTGTTGTTATACAATATAATTGTCATGTTCTAATGGTATAACCACACACTTGTATTGATAAACAACATAGTTATAATGGTAAAAATAGCACGGTTAAAATGATAAAGCTACATAGAGTATAGAGTACGTAAAGGTTATTTGAATTTCAAAATTCAATAAAAAAAAGGTCAACAAAATGATAGATTGCTCTTTTACCCCTCACGACCACTAATACCTTCCATATCAATCTGGGACCATTAAATTATTTTGATTAACCCACACCACTCGCACTTTTTTGGCAAAACCCCACTTTGTGTGTATATAAGTGTATAAGTATTTGGTGTGTTGTATGCATATGTGTGTATGCAAATATTTGTGTGTATGAGTATTTGGTGTGTGTGTGTGTGTTTATATATAAACCATTAGGAAGTAAACAAGTAAGCAATGAAGCAAGAAAAGAGTTGTCATGAGAAAGAAGAGAATGTCAGGTTAGCCAAGAAGACTGCCTGATACGGACCAATCAAAGAGTCAAGCGATCGATCTAAACAGACCAAACCCTTTGAAAAGAAGAGACAGGCAAGTCATCCTTGGCTACCAAACAAACTCTCCTTGTCCTCCTCCCATAAAATTACATTTAGGCATGCAGCCACTTAATTAAATCTGTAGTTGTGAACTTAAAATGGC
Source organism: Scalesia atractyloides (assembly GCA_947069175.1). Taxonomy (NCBI): domain Eukaryota; kingdom Viridiplantae; phylum Streptophyta; class Magnoliopsida; order Asterales; family Asteraceae; genus Scalesia; species Scalesia atractyloides. Next base: position 15,878,330 of record CAMTDV010000014.1, on the reverse strand, counting down.
GAGTTCCTATGATTTGTCAATGTTGTATTTATAGCCAATTGATAAAATAAGACCCGACATAATCGAATAAAAGTGAAGTTGACATTATTTAAGCCTCAAGAACGTGCGTGTGGACCGTGGAAAGGTTTGAACACAAGTTTGTGATGAGCATGGAATTATAGAATATATTCTGATGATCAGCAGTAGGAATTTCAACTGAACTTTTATAAAGTGGTTGAAATCAAGGCTTGCCATTGGCTTCCCATAGTTGCTAAAGTCAGCCAGCCATTCAGGTGACCTTTGTGGTTATCCTATGTAACATAAAATTGCCTGGTGGAATCTAGTTGTACAAAACAGGTTTGCATATAGTAGTGTTTGGATATGCTTCTGTCCTTTGAAGTTATGATCATTGGGTGATTGGCAAATTCTTATTGGTGTTGATTACACAGATGGTCCTTGTGGCAATGCTTGCGCTTTTGATCCTAACTTATAAAATATTATGTGTATGGTCCTCCGCTATTCACTTAGTTGTAACAGAATTGGTGCTAGGAGTTGATGGACGTTAAATATGATGTTAGATTTATATGAGACAACACGCCCCGCTTGCGGTATGCACATATAATGTATATATTTGTGGCCGCTCAGGGGGCAAAAGTGAAAGTGCACTAATTTTAACGTTACTATACTTATTTCGTGAAAATAACGTTTAAAGAGAGGGGTGGTTAATCATGCATCATGTGGTTGCGTTGATAGCCGAAAGACAAGGAAGTACATGCATTAATCGGCCTTTGTCTTAATTGTTGAGTGTTATGTGTCTTATGTCCAAAGCTTGATGCAAAACTATTATCGAGCCCGGGGGGTCTCACTAGAAGCAGTCTCTCTATTCCTACAGTGTTTAGATAAGGTTATCTACATGTTACCCTCCTCAGACCTACCTTAGCTTTGCTAATGATGATGATTTATATGAAACGACCATTATAATTATACCTCTTTTTTTAAGAAAACAAAAAGAGGATGAGGTATTCATATTTTCATAATGTTTCGCAAAAACTTAACGCAAGTGGAAAAAACAAACATGTTGGGACCAAAACCGCAATATCACAATACCACGGGGACGCCTTATTTAAGATTTTAGGCGTAAAATACCCACAAAATATTTGTTTTTCTTTGAACCTCAAATTTTGATAACTGGCGGGCCACTGGAGGATCACCGTGTCACCAGCGACATCACCCGATCTTATCCATCTCCACTAGGCAATAATGTCTATACACCAATTCAGGAGGAAACCCGATAAAAATGAGAAAAACCCGCTTGTAAGAATCGAACCCAGGACCTAAAGGTTACTAAGCCTTATCCCCCTAAATAATTAGGTAACTGAAACCTGTTTGTCCGAACACTATATTATCTACGACTTGAAACCTCAATAATCAGAGGCTCACTTTCAAAATGAAATGTCCAACAAACCCCCACCCGCTGTCTATTTCATGATTTTAATTGTGTTTATTTCATCACAACCAATGATCCAATCAAGAACTTAGCACTTAAATCAGAACCTGCCAGATAATGTGGCATAAAATGATTGAGAGTTGGCCCACCAGCTATGGTCCCGAGTGGCTATGACAACGCCACATGCACATACAAAAAGGGATATATAGCATAAATCCATCTCTACATGGACCGACAAATAATAATGTTCTCCATGCTGAAAGATTAGAGTTATGGGCTTGACCCTTATGGGAATCTTAGGTCTTGTTTTCCAGTCGGTTGTACAAAATTCTTGGAGAACAAGTTGTTAACCATAAATTATTGAATTATATTATTATTTAAGGTTTATTAGTATGAGCTCATGAGTCCACTTTAGGTTACTAAAGGTTGTTTTAGAGTCTATAAAGATCATAAGAAACATCAAACATCTCATTGTAATTGCAATTTGCAAGTTGGACCTCAAAATATTCTGAATTCTTGATATTATACCTCGATCAATTTATATCTTGTTCGGTCATGGATGGAACTCGATCAGATAGATGGAGTGAGTCACATTGTATTCTTGTATTTTCATAAATTTTGCACTATTTATTTGTCTTGCTATTATAAATATGGTGTTCTTGTGCACATAATTCCAACAAAGTGGTATGTGTTAGGTTCTTGAGTTTTCTTGGGAGCGTATGGCAAAAGACGAAAGGGTGAACATCGACAAGTTTGATAACTACAACTTTTATGGAAAGGACGATGATTATGATGACAATGTTACTTGAAGTTTGACAACTTTATGTAGAGGAATGAGTATAGGAGATGTTCCAAGGATAACAATATATTTGAAAAGATTTCACTCCTTTGGTATATTGTTATTGCGTTGATAACATGTTGTCATGTTGATAGCAAAATCAAACATGAAGTATATCAAAAGACCAAGGAGAAATATGTCTCAAGATTTGTAGATGAAAGACTAGGGGGTTACAAGACAAATACATGGCATGAGTATATCTAAAGACAAAGCATCATGTATCCTAAAACTATCCTAGAAAAAATATATAGGGAAAGTATTAGAGAAATCTAGAAGAATGCAAATACAAACATGTGAAGTCACTGAAAGCTCACTTGGAAACAATAATCTACGATGAATGAAGACAAAGAAGAGAAAGTTAATGTTTCTTGTGCATCAACATTAACTAAGTTAAAGTATGCAATGCTTTGCACTAGGCCAGGTATAGCTTATGTGGTAAAAGTTGCTAGTTGGTTTATGTATAATCCGAGCAAGTCAAGTGGATGTTATGTTACTTGAAAAGAAACTATAAGGCTACACCATGTTACAGATCGAAAGGTATCATCTTAGAAGGTTTTGTTGATGTAAATCTGGGTGATGTTTTGATTTTAAGAAATTCATTACATGTCGGTGAGCTTGATGTCGATATCGCAAAAGAGTTATGCTATATCAGCCATTGAAAAGGAATACATAGCTATTGCATAAACAAGTAAAGAGCTCATATGGTTGAAAAGTCTCTTATCATAGTGAGATAGAGAACAAGAAGATGATATTCTTTATTATAACAACCAAAGTGCAATTCATTTGCAAAGAATCAAGGTGATTCTCCGGAAGATGAAATGCATTTAAACGATAAATCAGTTCATATGAGAATTATCGAATGATTGTGCGTTCTTGGTACAAAAGATAACATGTATATGTTTACCATGATGGTGAGAAGTTGAAGTTCAACATGTGTTCGATGACCTTCTAGATGATTGTAGTAGGCTTGATGATGATTCTCCAAGTCGGATATGTTAAGGCGTTGAGTCTAATCAACTTTGTTTGTCAGTTTGTAATACTAGTTCTACTTATGCAAGAGATCGAGTTGGTATTTTACAACAAGGCAATTTTTTAGTTTGGGTCAGGCGGGATACATTGGTGTGCTTTGAACATTTCTTTTAGTCAGTTACGCCAAGTTAGTACATAGCTCATGTGCGATGATGGTTTCCTTACGGATAAACATTGATGTCCTCTATGCCAATGGAACGACGACGACTAGACACTGCTAGATTAAATTTAGAATTACGGCCTCCATCCGTATGAATCTTAGGATCGGTTCTTCAATGGGTTGTTGTATAAACATGATTTCTATGCTAACGAATAACCTCTGCTGGTGTTGTAACCTTTAGTTTATTTCGATTGATGTCTTCAGCTTTTGAAACTTTACATATGAGGTTTTTTGGTTTTGTGTTTTTTTTTTTTTTGTGTGTTATTTTACCTTTCGGGAAAAAATATGAAAATTAGTACTGTTTTTTGATGGAGGCTGAACCACAGCAAGGGGTGGAGATTTTTATTTTATTTTATTTTATAAACTTTTTTACTTCTAAATACCACATATTCACTATGCATTTACAAAGATTTAAACTAACACTACATTTGTGGGCTATAATTACCAATGCCACTAAAAAGCTACTTTTTTAACCGCAAATTTCTTTAATCCCATGTCATATGTGGGACTTAACCCAAAACCTTCCCTTTCCCAACCTATGTGTTTTAAAGGTTTTGTCTTTACCAATAAACCACCACCCCATTGGTACTAAAAAGCTATTGGCACAAGTTTATTTCATCGGGTGGAATAAAAAGGATTTTTTATCGTTTTTTGTTATTTTATACGGTACAATCAAAATCAGCCAGTTTATTTGTATCCAATAAACTGACAGCACAAAATTTGATCGGCAAGTTGATCAAATTTTCAAAACACAATAATTACGTTATAGGAAGAAAGAAAAGAGAAACTCTAGTGACGGAAAATATCAAATAAAGTAGAGAAAAAAATCGAATTGAAAAGCTAATTGAAAATTGTATATACTAGAACTAGAATAGAATGGAGTTTCAAATATGTTATATTGACTTCATTCTTATTTCATCTGTGATTGTACTCATATTGGATTAAGAAGATATCGTTATTATTAATTAAAAAATAATTAACAAATATTTGTGTGTATAGAAGGCCGTTCCAATACAAAGTAGGTTTTGCCTATGAAGCATAGAAAGCAACAAAAATACGACACATGTACATTGTTGGTTCTATGAGCGAAGGATATTTGCGTCCATTTATGCATGCAAAATATAACACACTTATATGATATAAATGTGTTGTCATACCATATAACTGTCATGTTTTAATGGTATAATCGCACAATTGTGATAAAGTAAAAATAGCATAGTTGAAATGATAAAGCAGCATAGTTTTCGCTTAGTATGCTACATTCTTTTTTTTAGTATATAGCAAGATTATACTCGTATTAATGAGAATTAAATTTACGATTTTCTGGTACAACTTAAAAACATAATAAAGTACATAAAATGTATTTGAATTTCAAAAACCGAGTGAAAATGGTATTCAGTAAGATTTGCTCTTTTACCCCCACACAACCATTAATACCTTCCATATCAATCTTGACCCACAAAACTTAAAACTTTTTAGGCTAAACCCCACTTTGTGTGTATCTGATTCAGGATCGAAGCTTGAGATTTCCGACCGGGGGTCGAAAACGTATATACCAAAAATTTCTATAAAACCAGGGGTCAAAAACATATATACCCAAAAATTTCTATACGAAAACTACATACTCTCCGCTATTGAGCGAAAAGTTCGGGGGTCAGCCGCCCCCACAAAGCTACGCCCTTGATCTGATCGGCCCCTAACCCCTATATGTATGTATTTGCGCGTATGCAAATCTGCGTCGCGTGTATGAGTATTTGGTGTGTGTGTGTATTTATATGCATATAAACCATTAGAAAGTAAACAATGAAGCAAGAAAAGAGTTGTCATGAGAAAGAAGAGAATGTCAGGTTAGCCAAGAAGAAGACTGCCTGATACCAACCAATCAAAGAGTCTCAAACGATCGATCTAAACCGACCAAACCCTTTGAAAAGAAGAGACAGGCAAGTCATCCTTGGCTACCAAACAAACTCTCCTTGTCTTCCTCCCATAAAATTACACTTAGGCATGCAGCCACTTAAATATGTAGTTGTGAACTTAAAATGGTGATTTCCTATGGTTTGTCAATGTTGTATTTATAGCCGATGTCAAAATAAGACCCGACAGAATCAAATAAAAGTGGAGTGACATGATTTAAGCCTCAGGGAACGTATGTGTGGACCGTGGATAGGTTTGAACACAAGTGTTTGATCAGCATGGAATTAAAGAATATATTCTGATGATCAGCAGTAGGAATTTCATGACTTATCATTGGCTTCCCATAGTTGCCAAAGACAGGCAGCCATTCGGGTTACCTTTGGGTTTATCATATGCATATAGCAGTGTTTGGATATGCTTCTGTCCTTTGAAGTTGTGATCATTGGTTGTCTGGCAATTTCTGAATACAACACGGATGGTCCTTGTGGAAATGCCTGCGGTTTTGATCCCACAACTTTCAGAAATTATGTGTATGGTCCTCCACTATTCGCTTGGCTGTAACACAATTGGTCCTAGAAGTTGCGGGCTAGGATCGAATACAAAGTCCCCTAAAAATAAAAAGATGTAAGAAGGATATCAGATGGACTCCGATTGACCTCATTCAAGTGGCATTGGAAGCGTCTCATCGAACTCTATGATATGAGATTTTAGGTTTTCACTTTTGGATTTCTAGCTTGTAGATTTTAGAATTTTGTTTATATCATTGTGCCTTTTTTATTTAACATTGTGTCTTTCTTATATTTGCGTCATTGTGTTTTTTTCCTCGACTTTGTATTGTATTTTCCGGCATTGTGTTATATTTTGCTCGACATTGTGTTATATTTTGTGATTCATTGTGTCTTAGTACACTTCACTGTTATGTCTTTGTACACTTCTTACATTTATGAGACTTTGTAGAAAAACTTTACCCAGAAGTTGATGGACGTTAAGTATTATATATTACATCTATTTGAAATGACCATTATACTTTCGTATATTAAGAAAACAAAAAGAGGATGAGGTATTCATATTTTTATAATGTTTCGCAAAAACTTAACAGGATTTTTATCGCAAGTGAAAAGAACCGAAGGTGTTACGACAGTGAGCAGCAGGAACCATATCCGCAATTCTTAAAAGTTGGGACCAAAACCACAATATCACAATAGCACAGGGACAGCTTATTGAAAGTTTTACGCGTAAAACGCCCCCTAAATAATGAAGTAACTGAAACCTGTTTCGCTATATCCAAACGCTATAAACTATCTACGACTTGAAACCACAGTAATCAGAGGATCACTTTCAAAATGAAACGTCCAACAAACCGCAAACCGCTATTTCATAATTTTAACTGTGTTTATTTCATCGCAATCAATGAACCAATCAAGAACCTACCAGATAATGTGGCATAAAATGATTGAGAGTTGGCCCACCGGCTATGGTCCCGAGTGGCTATGACTACGCCACATGACATACAAAAAGAGATAGCATAAATCCATCTTATCTTCATTAAGAGATTGACTCGTGAAACTTTATAAAAAGCTAAATAGGCACAATCCACACAAGATTTTGCAAAACTGTCAGCTTCACAATTACAATGGAAGGTAAGTCACTTGATCATCCAATAAGAAGTGTTACTCCAAATAAAGTTCAAAGAACAAACCTTAAAAAAATACACTAAATCTACCTTCCACAAAATTACAGTTATAGTTGTGTCATAAAATAACAGTTATTGTTCATTACCTCCTCAAGAAAGATAAAGATAGACCCTGAAGAAAAGCATGTGACGATGGGAGCATACAGTTTGCTAGCTCCAATGAATCGGCTAATGCTTTGGATGTCAACATGTAAACATCGCCAACTTGATTCTTTGTAACCCATTCATCTAAGTTCCTGTTAAAAAAACAAATTATTATAAGGGAAAGAAGTAAAAGGTGTTAAATATGTACTTAACAACAAACCTTAATTCAGACTCGGTGCTGTTACTAAAGTTGGAAAATAGCACTTTAACCATTGGGTACATAGTTATATTGGGAATCGGTATCATTGCATCCAAACAATCCCCAAATGAACACCAGGAATTTGGGTTTAGCAAAACAATTTGCAACATCGGCGATCTGGTTTGCAGATTTTTAACCACGGTTCGAAATGATAGTTCGTCTTTCGCACTTTCCAACAGTTGGCTAGTAAACATCCTCTCTAAAGTGTATTTCCTACCGTATTTAAGCAGTATAAGTTTATTTTCCGATTCATAAAATAATAACTGCAAAGGTAATAACATAAAACGGGGGGAGTAAAATGCCATTTTCGTCCCTAAGGTTTGGTCAGTTTTGAGACTTTCGACCAAAGGTTTGTTTTTCCGCATCTGGGTCCAAAAGGTTTAAAATTTTGCCATTCATCCGGCTCATTAACTCCATCCATTTTTCTTTGTTAAGTCAGGGGTATTTTCGTCTTTTTTGTTAACTTGAAGGGCAATTCAGTCTTTTTCACTTTATGTACAAGCATTTAGCATAGTGTACCAATACTCAAAATACTGAATTCCCCTTTAGTTAACAAAAAAGATGGAAATATCCTGAATTAATGGAGAAAAATAGATGGAGCTAACGAGCTGGATGAAAATGGCAAGATTTCAAACCTTTTGGATCCAGATGCAGAAAAACAAACCTTTGGACGAAAGTCGCAAAATTGGCCAAACCTCAGGGACGAAAATAGCATTTTACTCAAAAAGGAGAGAATATTATGCACACACCTAAACAAGTTGGTTGGGCCTTCAACTGGGCAAGTAGATATAAAGCATTTAAACAAGTGAACACCGTAATCATTGAGTGGTCCATCAGTATTGTCATGCGGATATGCCCCAAGTAAGCACGAACAATGTGGACATAAGATTTCAATCCATTTAACGTCTTTCGAAAGATAAGGGGATGTAACCATAAAACAATTTCCAAGAAGACCATTTAGAAGACTACCCTTGTTTGCTAGTAACTCACTTGTACTATGTGTTTGGTCCTCGTCTGTATGAAGATGGCAACATTCATTTTGACTATTGTCGTCAACAGTCGACCCGTTTGTACTTTTATCATTCGAGACAGCTTTTTTTAAATTCTCGGTTTTAGAAATCTCTGAAGACTTGTGCTCTCTGTGTTCAATTAGATTCGGAAAGTCATATCCTACAAAGTCATCCTTACAGAGAACAATAGAAGTAGGGTCCACTAGGCACACGCCAGGTGTACATGTATATGAGTTGGCGTATTGTGCTACTAGCTTCTCACTTGCACCCCCGAAGGAACAGCAACAAGTCCCAAACCAGTTATCAGCTGCCTCACGCCAATTAACAGATGGCATTTCCTTGAAATTTCTGCGTATATGGTTACGATTTAAGAAAGAACCAACAAACAATCTAGATGGTAATTTACTAATGAGGAAAGCACCCTACCGAACAGCGCTGCTTAACTTGGTAGAGCAACCCCTGCAAAAGAAGTGCACCTCCTCACAAGAAGCCAACTTCTTAAGATCTGAAACGAAAATACACAACTAAAGTAAAGATATGCATAACAGAGTCCTCTGTGACAGCATTTGACCCCAATTTTTAAACTTTATGTAGCCTAATCAGTTACGAGAAACAATGAGCAATCTGCTTGGTTGCAATTGCCGCTCTCAGATGCAACTATTGGAAACTGCATGTTTCATTTCATGACACTAACCATAAGTTTTGGTTTCAAATTAGTTACCAAAAGTCACCAACTTTAACCTACAGTTACTGAAATCCTACAAGACCATAGCCTGTATAACTTCTGCCTAAATCCTAAGAACTTTGGGTATGTTAAAGGCTGGGGTCGGTTCCGGTACACAATGCCCTTAACCTAAGAAACGTAGAAACCGGGTCAAAAGAACTCTGAACCGGCTCGTCTAACCCTAAACCCTAAAAACAAAACCTTAGATATATTTGATTAGGGTTCAACTAGCCAGTTCCAACGTCTCTGGAATGAGTTCAAATTCGAGTTCGTTTGACCCGGTTTCCTATGTTTCTGCGGTTAAGATCTATTTGTATTTGATATACGCCTCTTAAGCCTGTATCTATGCAGTAATGGTGTATTAAAAACATTTTCTCACGATATAACCGCCTCGTTAAATTACTTAATAAATGCATTACACCGCCAAAAATAGAAACTACCTGAATCCAATTTAAGAGGTTGACAATCATCATCCAATGCACCATCTTGACCAACTTCAAAGTCAAAATTGGACACAATGGGGTGGTCAACAGGAAGAACCAGAACAAGTTTAACCTCAATGTGATCATCCAACGCTCGAAAGCTAATCGGAGAGTCGACATCAATCAAAACCCTAGGAATTGGGACCCAAAGTGATTGTGATTGATTGTTGTCGATCCAGGTGAGTTGGAGTAATGATTTGTGGAACAAAATTGAAACTTTGAGATCGATGCATTGAGATATAGGGTTTGTGTTGGGGTTGAAGATGTATAATTTGATAATTGGGACGTGTGAATTGGATTCCCATGTGAATTTCCAGTTTCTAGGGTTAGGGTTTTTGGTGGCGGGAAGAAGATGTTCAGAAGGGGTCATTTTGCTAAAACCCTTAATCAGTTGTAAGGTTTGTATTGAATCTGTTGATGATGGTAAATTTTCATTTGACTCCCTTGTATATATGATTTTTAACACTTTGGCCCCTTCTACTTATTTATTATCCAACTCAGCACGCCACGCGAAATTCATGACGTAAAACCGACTAACATCCAAAGATGAATCATTAAACACTTTACTGATCTAACTAAGAAACTACCTGAGGCATCTCCCCAGCCAACTTCAAACATCTATTATGCCATTCTATCCAGCCACAACAATCGCACTGAAACGCCTAGAAACCAACTTCGAACCGCTTACTAGCATAGTGAATCTCGAGATATGTAGCCCAAATATGTAATAAATTTGTTTACTTTTGTCAAAGGTCAAATTTGTATTAAACTTAACCCGATTCAACCAAGCTCAAAAATGAAGACTAGTTGTCGTTTTGTAAGTTTCAATAACCGAAAAACTTTCTATTATGTTGCGTTTATATATTATAGATAATATGTTTTTGCAATGTTGAGAACAAACAGCGGACCTCCAATATATTATCATTTAGCGATCATACATGAACACATGTCTCATTTGTTCATTTATGGTCATGAACGTCTGTTTACAAATATTCGTTTATGTTGGTTTATATATTTATTCGATATGTTTTGGCGTTTATCTTATTAGTCTAACTAAATAAAAATATCGGTACATTCATTTAGCTTTCAGGCCCATCAACTTAATCAGTTTAATATTAGCTCATTCTTTAGCCTTTAGATTTAGCTTAGTAGCGAGTTTTCATTGTTCCATTGTATCATTCATATATGGATGCATATTTACGTTTGCTTATGTTTGTTTGTTTGCGTTCGTGTATGTTTGTGAACCGTCCATTTAACACATTAACAAACAAGAATATCCATTCGTTTATTTGTTCGTATACGTTACACGAACATGCCCTGTTCGGTTTGTTTACGGACCTAATGATTAGGTATATTATTCGTGTTTGGTTTCCACATATACATATGTCGAATTGGGATGTCCCTTTAGGAAGAAAGGGACTCATCAGGTGCGAGCCGGAGGGGCTCTAACCAGTATATACCATCCCCAAACACCACACCATCCTCACCAAATTCAAGCTCATGGGTCTCGACATTACGAATTTTGTAGCCCTTTAGATGATCTTCAATGTCGGTCAATGAACACAGCATCATGGTTTCAAGAAAAATGCTACTAAATAAGAATCGACTCTTTGTTTTGCAGGAAGTCGCACCACTGATGCACCAGTTTCAGACAAAGACTTCAAGTGATTGCAGTCATATGCACAGCCCGATTACGTGTGCCAACTGCCCAAGAACAAGTGGTGATCAAACCCTGTTACCCATGGAGACTGGTTCACCGACAAAGTTGGGTACAACAAAAAATGGGCTTGTTAAGCTCGGATGAAATCATCTATACACAACCAACAAACATATGATTTGGTAAAACATTATGCTGAGAATCAAGACAAGTCTATGGTAGAAATGGCGAGTGTAACTCCATTGACTGGTAACCATGGAGATAGTTAAATGTATCAAACTGCTTTAGAAACATAATTATCCATACTTCTGGAGCAAACGAGCAAGAAAATTTGCTCTTCATTTACAGGAATACGACATGAAGTAGCGCATCATTTATTCTTTCTTTAAACTTTATCATCATGGAACCACCATCTAGTCTCCTTAGGAGATCTACCATTTCTACAGTTCTTAACGTATCGATCATTGTCTTCTGGGCGTTCCTGCAATGGTAGCCAAAAAGTTTTAAAACTTAATTTACGTATTCACAAAGAATTTAAGGTAATGCCCCGCTTGCGGTGTGCACATATAATGTATATATGTGTGGGCGCTCGGGGGGCAAAAGTGAAATGGTACTAACTGTAACTTTATTTTACTAATTTCATGAAAATAACGTTAAAAGAGGCGGATGGTTAATCATGCATCATGTGATGGCGTTGATGGCTGAAAGACACGGGAGTACATGCACCAATCGGTCTTTATCCCGATTGTTTGAGTGTTATGTGCCTTAGGTCCAAGGCTTGATACAAAACCACAATCGAGCCAGGGGTCTCACTGGAAGCAGCCTCTCTATTCCTACGGGGTAGAGTAAGGTTGTCTACATCTACCCTCCTCAGACCCTACCTTAGCTTTGCTATTGGTGGGATTTACCGCCGCCGCCGCCGCCGCCGACGAGGAGGAGGAGGAGGACGACGACGACGACGAGGACGAGGACGAGGATGATGATGATGATGATGATGATGATGATGGATGATGATGATTATGATGATGATTACAAAGAATTTAAGGTATTTAATTGGGTACAAAGGATACTGATATCAGTATTATTTCAAAAGTTTAAGAAAAATTTCCTAGAAAGGATTTGTGATGATGAGAATGTGACTGAAGAAAATTGATTTATTAAATCCCAAGATAGAATAAAACCTTTGCTGTAGAACTTGAAAGCATAGACAGAATGCTGATGCAGATGGAACCAACAGTCATGGCAGGTGACCACGAGTCGTATAAAATATCTACAAAAGAAATAAGCCTATTAAATCTTCATGATTCAAACTATATGTATAGCCCAATGATATTGGAAAGATGAGTTTGTAAAATGCAAAGCACGATACATGATTAAATGATCAACATTTCACCAAACACACTTCAATTCCTTTTCAGTGTTATCACTTATCACACACAAACACACACCATTTTTATCAAAAAAATACCGTACCGCTCAACACAAAATCCATGTCTAGTTACGTGTGTGGCTATGAAATTAAAATATGATTTTTTTTTTTATTTTTTTGTTTCTAAATAGCTCCAATATACTTATTTTATTTTTAAACGTTATTTACATATTAAAATGAACTTGTGATGAACAACAGAAAACTATTTTTAAGTATTTATTTATCTTTAAGCATTTATTTTATGGTTTTCGGTTTTAATAGTATCTTCAACGAACAAAAATATACATACACTTATTTGCATGCATCTTTTTCAGATGTTATTATCTAATGGACAATCGTAAAGGGCATTAAACATGTGTATACAGTTTGGTGCACAACATACTATGATTTGCATGCTTGATTGATAAACTTTGATATCTGAAGTTTTAGTTATTTTATAAGACTATACAAACAAGGATTTAAAACTGTGTTTTGACAAATCTATTATGTATACTATGGAGATTATGATATTAATAAATTTAAGTTGTACAAATGGATTTGAGTTATCTATGGTTATAAGTTACAAAAATAGCGCATTTAATAAAAAGATTCTGGAAGCATTGTAGAAGTCAAATAGATTAACATGTAGCAACTAATTGTAAAACTAACATTCAACGAGAATTAAATATGAAACAACTTTAATATAAATATCAAAATGTATAATCACACTAATAAGAAATAAACAAAAATTAGTTACCAAAGCCAATAATTAGATAATGAAAAACTAGATTATAGTTCCATATCTCGAATCATTTTTTCTCGTATTTGGAATGTGTTGCAAACTACTAGACTTGACTTCATGTTTTCCATGCATGTGATTATTAAGTTAGTTCCTTTATTGAAATCATGTGTCACACACTTCGCTTTTCTAGAAGAGTGCGGTCATATTTTTTTAAAGTTGATTATGTAGTTCTTGTGTTTAGCCTCATTAATCTTTTGTTTGGTATAATTTTCGTGGATTAAACATAGCTATTTCGTTGTGGTATTATGTATGCTTTGATTCATCTTGATGCCTATTCTATTCTATTAACCACGTATGGGTATACCATAGGCACGTCACTGCAGCAATAACGGTGACACCATCCATGGCAGTGTGATCAATCTGCAACGTCTCCTTTTGTGTGTTACGGCCAAAGCCTAAAATTTTTTGATTTGGATATTGTGAATTGACCTCTAATGCCAACATCCTGTCTCATGTTTGGATCTGTGGGTCCCATGTACCTATATGATATGTTTAATAATTTGGATGAGTGTAATACATGTGTTTGAGCTCACTGGGAATTTCCATATATTTTGTTTCCTGCTTTTATTGGTAGATCTTTCATTGGACATCTTCGATATTCATTCTGATCAGATATATTTGTTAAGGGACCAGGCTGCTACAGTTTCATTTTGCATATATTTGCATCTGATAACTATTATTCTTTATACATATTCAATGGGCAATTGACTCAAAGACACATTTTCCTTTCTTCACAGAAAGTAATCGGGTTACAAGGAAAGCAAAAGTGTCAACTAAACAGGAGTGAAAAAATTTTAAGAGGTGATTTGAAGATCAACTCAACATTAGCATCTATACTTTTATGCTAGTCAATAAATATTTGGACTTCATTGGATTTGGATTTTTTGGTAAAGTTTGATAAACATGTTGAACCTTAATGGTCTTCAACCTTTCAGGGTTTTTCGATCAACTAAGTTTTAAAACGGCATATTATTAATAGATATTTGTATTTTGTTAGTGTGGCATTTCATCCCGTCAGGGACACAGGCGTTATGATTATAACAAGAATAGCGTTTTAAAAACACGCAGAGTTGCTAGAAGCCAAGAATACATACACAAGATACCACAGGGCATTTTAACAAGTACCTAAACAAATATGTCCGTTGCTATAGATGTGTGGGTGAAGCGGAGCAGGCTGCAAAAATATCACCTGCCATTCCACAATAAAATTAATAAGCAGAACTCCAAAACGCATAACCAAAAGCATCTATTAAACTCTAATTCAAATCAATATCCACCTGAGGCGCTTCCATAGGATAATTCTCCGGAAAATCGACTTGAAGTTGATACTTTTCACCAGCATAAATAGTTCCCTGAGCTCCATTTACTTCAATCACCCACCTTTCCAAAAATAAAAATACAAAAACACCATAATTCACAAACAAAATTTCTAAAAATCTGAACATTTATTCGAGGCCCAAATTGAACATTCTCTTTGATCTGAGGATGTGTAAAGAGTATAAACGGTGCAATTGGGACATATAGAAGGACATAAACCCTAAAATAAGAGAACAATTTAAGATTGAGAAAATAAAATTAAAAGATTAATAAACCGTTGAAGATTATCGGTGACTTTATGTGTGAATCCAGAGGGAGGACTGATCTGCCACTCCGTAAGCTCCTTCTGAAGTCTATTGGTGGCAATTTTGCTTAAAACCTAAACAATTGACATGAAATTATTCGAAATTTGACGATTAATAAACAGATATACACAGAATCGATCGAAATCTGAGTTTGAAAAGATCAAGCAATAGATATAGAGAGAGGCATATGTATAGATACAGAAACCTTGCGAGAGGAGACGGAGGAAGCGGTCATAGCGGCGGAGGAAGGCGGAGATATGGTGTTGGGATTGTAGGTGTAGACCGGAGATGGAGGTGTGTGTAGATTTACTTTTATGTTTTTTTTTTGGGTAAAATACAAACTCACCACTTAAGTAGTTAAATGTAATGCAACTATTGGGATTTTCCACACGTTATCCGATAGAAATTCGCTTGGTATCGATATCGATCTATTATGGTTTAACATTTGCTATAGCGACCGGAAAAGTAAAAAAAAAAACTAAAAGTCTTTATATACATAAGAAGATATCAAAACGTGTTTTACATCGATTAGAAATCATAAAAACAAATACTGATTCCAGCTCCGATAGTTTCGATATTGGTGCCGAAATTGTTTGGTTGGAATCAGTTTGGCACAACACTGGCATTCGCTACAACTTACGATACCGAAAAGATACTTTATCTGTTTGAGGAAAGTTTAAGCTAGACGTAGATAAAAATAAACTGTCGCAATAACTGAACAATATCTGTTGAATTTTATAAAACATCTAATCTTAATAGTTAAATTTTATAAAACATCTAATCTTAATAGTTATAAATGAAAAACAAAATACGCTAAAAAGTCATTATAATAACAAAATATTTTAACAATAATAAAATATAACAAGTAAAAAAATAACAATAATATAATATAAGAAGTAAAAAAAACAAATATTCATCGTCACTCTAAATGTTCATCATCACTCTAAATTAATAATAATAATAATAATAATAATAATAATAATAATAATAATAATAATAATAATAATAATAATAATAATAATAATAATAATAAAAAGAATTTCCAAAATACAACAACTTCAGGAGAATTACATAAGGTATTTTTGATATATGAGAAAGATGGAGTCATCTTAATACTAGATATATTTCTTGTTTCTTTTGTATTGCTTGGGCCAAAAAAGTTTTAGTACTTAATAGTTTAAATGTATGAATGTACGATTCAATGATTAAATCAATTATAAATAGGATCTTCGATGAATAGGACCCAAATTTTTTATCTCAAACAGAGCCAAAAAAAATTTTGTGATTTTTGGAGACGGCCCTGAGTATACGCGTGTTAACCCTAACATGTAGCTTTTAGGTTAAGAATTTACCACGTAGAAAATATTGGGTTTTTGTAAATTAAAAAAATATAACACAATTTTGTGTTGTTTCGCCTAATCCACATATATTGTCACCTTTGGTCCAAAACATAGCTTTTGTTTTGAATTCCTTCAAATAAAAACTTTACTAGATGTTTCCTTTAACTTTTCTTCCAATCTAGCGTGTACGCCCAGGGAAAATTGGAAGGTTGATTAGAGAGTCATGTGGGACCCCTAATCACTTTTACGATGTTCAACAAGTGAGTTTAGTCGAGCAAACATCAACTCGAGACAAATGCCAATACAAGCCAAGTTGGATCGGCTCGTAACCTTCAACTTGATCCGCAAAGTGAGCTCTGAGTCGACTCGTATTGAACATAGCTTGTGCTGGGTGAGTTTGCTTATTTGTTTTGAGCAATGATGATTTTGTAGGTTTTTTTATACAATACTTAATAACAAATTAACAAAGTTCACACAAATTTCAAAGACACGGAACTAAACTACTACTAATGTATAAGAAAAATCAAAGATAAGCAAGCTAAGTTGGCTCAAATGTTATACAAGCCAAATCAACTCAAGTTGGGTTATGAGTGAGCCTTTACAAAGTGAGTTGCAATCCATGAGCCATTTGGAAAACCCTATTCCGGCGAAAGTTTTCTAATGAATTGGTAATTCTAGAAAGCTTAATGTTTGTTTGATTTGATTCCTGACAATATCCTCACAACCTTATAAAGTGCTTGTTAATTTTGACAGATTCAAAAGCCCTGCCAAAGTTAAAACTGTTGAAACAATTGAAAGTGTATGTTTATACTTGTTGATGTAGTATATGTCTTATCAATGTTTTTGTAAACGAGTGGTTCGATTAGTTTAGTTATTTCGGTTACGGATTGATTATTTTGATTTCATGTGCACCCCTTGGTTGCATCGGGCAGTCAAACTTGCCAGATTGTTGAACTGGGTTTGAAAACCGAATGACGTACGGAGAGACGGGATCTCCATCACGGAGAGACGGGATCTCCATCACCTGAACCATCGAATTTTATTGTGACACCTTATCTCTATTACTTGAACCCTGAATGATCAAATTAACTGTGGCACTGCATCACTTGATCACTTGAACAAAAGCTCCATCACGAGAGTGCCCTGCCCCATACTCCTAATAATAATACATAATTTAAAAGTTTTAATGTGTAAATATATAAATAAGTTAGATTCCAAACATATTTCATTAGGTAAAAAACATTATTATACCAATAGGTCCCAACTAATGCGTTCTTCTATAGGGATCTACTTCTTTGTACAAGTAGTTTTATTTATTCTTCAAGTTTAAGTTTCTTTTTTAATTTATAAAAGCGGATTCATGATTTTTTTGTCAGGGGGTTCCTTTTGCTAGATTCTCAATAATTTTCACTAATTTTTTCCAAATCTTACAAAGTTCACACTAAATTTTTCCAACCCTCTGATTCCGCCACTGAAAAAAATAATTTTGTTACTATTGAGTGGATAAAAGTAAGCACACCTAAGAGTATTTTGATGTAAGATAAATCTTAGACATGGATAATGTTCATGACTAATGTTTATGACCTCTGTATAAACTAAGAAAAGAAACTAGACTTTGTTACTCTTTAGTATTCTTGGAGGTAGGTTATTTAGAATCACCTAACAATGATTTCTAATCTTCTATCAATAAATGGTGAAGCTCCTTGATTAAATAGCTCTTACGATGATGACATTTCAGTTAAAATCACGTAATGTGTTTCCCTCATAAGTTGTGATGTGTTGATTTAAGTTAGAATCACTTAATATGATAAAATACCTCATGTGTTAACTTGATTGAGGTGTCTAGCAATTAATGATCTTCTTTTGTAAAAAGGCTTGGATTGTTAGCTTTTTAGGGTAACTCAAGAGGAAATAGACACCGGAATGCTTCAACTTAAGGGATAAGCTAAAAGAAATACAAGATAATCATTTAAAGCTTCTAGACTGCCCAAGTACATATTGCATATATCAACCAACTTTTTGATCCTTGACGCTCACAATTGTATTAGGAACGCTCTATAAGATGACTAACAGAATGACACATATGTTGATCAACAAAATGATTTTCTAAGTGTATGCGTTCACCAAATGTGGTTGGTTTATTTGATTAGTTTTAGTACTAAACCAGTTTTTATCTTTGTAATGACCTAACATATACACACCTTCCATGTCTTCGTACACACACGCATACACACCACTTTGTCTTTTTCTCAATCTTTATCACTAACTAGTCTCCACCACCCATCCATCCTTCCATCAGGGCGGACCTACATACAAGAGTGGGGGGCAACCCCCGAAAAAAAAATAAAAAATAAACTTGTGTCTGCCATTGAGGCCACGTATGTCCCTCTCCCTACTTTTCGGTGATCATCTCTCCCTTGCATCACAACTGACACCTTCAAATACCGCCTCAAGCCACTTCTCTATATGTATTTATTTGCATCCTCTTAGTCTAACCCACTCTATTTCTGGTGGTTTTCTCCTTCTACCGCCACCAAACACCGCTAGTCACCTATTCACCTTACACCTCCACCTACATTGTCTCATCCTCCAGCCTCTCCTCGTGGTTAGCCTCGTCTCCCTATCCCCTCCATCACCATCGGCACTTGACATTTCATCCTACATGTGTGTGAGAATTGATTAAGTAGTGAACTAGTTGACTTTAGCCAACAATAGGTCATAGGCCCACGATGTAGTGAACTAGTTGGCTAAAGGTCACAGGCCGACATATAAGGGTATTAGTTAACTTGTAAGGTTTCATAAGCCCATTTTCAGTTTTGAACTTTACAAGCCCAATTGATACCCTAAAATCTAAATGGATCTGCTCATCTGCATATAAAGATTGATCAAAATGTTGCCATGGGACATGATCAACTATGGTTTCACTTCTCTGGTTTACAGTTTATACATGACATGAGTACGAACTTTATAAATAATTAATGATCTTGTAAAGATTATTGTGAATTTATTAATTGTCACATCCATTCTCTTTAAAATGGGTGGAGATTATAATAAGTTGTTAGATTTAAAAAAAATTATACTCTTTAGATAAAATATATATTTATCGTTCCTAAAAATTCTAAAAAAAAATTAAAGACTTTTTTTAATATACATACACGTATATAATATAATATTTGTTAATTGATATATGTGACAAGAAACATTTGTTATTTTATATATTTGACAAGAAACGTAGACAACTAATATTTCCAAAGATAATTTTTCTTATTTCAGATTGTATATTTTAATAAGGGAATTATATGATCCCATTCCTATATAAAGATTGAAGGCAAACACATCTCACCTACCGTTATTTATATATTTGGAGGTATTATTCCATTTAATATTGTCGGTGTACATAATCATCAACTCAATACTCACAGTGTTTCCTCTAAATTCATTTTATTTTATTACTAATACAAGCCTACATCATATAATAAAGCAAAATCAATTCAATTTAAAAGGAAAAAAAATGATAAACACTCATGTCCTGAAAACACCTACTGTTATTTAAAGACATCATAATCATCAGTGTACTTAATTTTCATAACATTATCTGATTAATTGAAGCATATTTTACATTAAATATTTATCTTCCATGGATATAAAAGCCAATAAAGGGAAAGCATGCAAAAGAATGGTTCAAAGCATTCTGCATGCAAAAGAGAATCATAAGGGGATAAGGCTTGAAGACTAAGCAATGTCCCAGCATGCATTATTCATAAGGGTTGCATTATATATTATGCTATAAATAAAAACTATAACAAAATGAAGTATCAATGGATATAAACTAACTAATAAAGACTGAAAAAGTAGAACTCGAGCTAGAAATAAAGCTTGAAATGAGCGGAACTAGAACTCTTGTAAATTAAACGACCTTGGATTCAGCTAGACTCGCTTACACCTATATTTGAAAGACGGAAAAGTACTCATTTTGTAAGCTTGAGTTAGAGATTGTCTTTTAAATTTTATTTTCTCACATGACTAAGTTTTTTTCAAATAAATTTATATATATTCTTATTCATCATTACTGCTTGGTACTAAAAGAATAATTATAAAAGTTTTACTAAACAAGTTGTATAAATAAAAACTAAATTACAAGTGTTATGATATATTTGTATGAAACAAAAATGTAAATAAAATTTCGTTTGAAACCTCAAAATAGCTAGGTTCATCTCCGTGTATGCATTTAAACCATGTTCATGCTTAACCCATACATAATTATATGATTTGATGGAATCTTTTTATTTAGAGTAAAGTGTCAAAATGGTCCCTGATGTTTGGTCACTTTTGTCATTTTAGTCTAAAACTTAAACCTTTTGAATCCAGGTCCCTGTGGTTTCAATTTGTTGCCATTTTCATCCAAAATCAAAATCTGGTTAGATTTTTCAGTTAACATTCAGTTTTTTGTCCTTTTCCTCCCTTTTAATGAATGGTAAAATGGTCTTTTAACGTTTTATTGTAACAAATTAAAAAAATCTGACCATTTTGCCCTTCATTAAAAGAGAGGAAAAAGGCAAAAAAGATGAGAAAATCTGATCAGATTTTGCTTTTGGATGAAACTGGCAACAAAATTGAAACTACAGGGACCCAGATTCAAAAGGTTTGAGTTTTGGATAAAAGTGGCAAAAGTGACCAAACCTCAGGGTTCATTTTGGCAGTTTATTCTTTTATTTATTTGCAAATTAGGTTAGTTACCCATGTATTAGTATGATACACGGGTTATACTAATAATAGTTGTTTTGAATATAACTACATGGAACATTAATTAAAAAAATACAAAATTGTAATTGGAATTAATACTTACAAATTCATAACTCTCTAAATACTTCTTTGTATACAACACTTGTATTTTATTCGTCACACTACCATCTTTATCTGATATTCGTAGTTTAACTTCGTCTCTGCTTTAAACTCTTGACAACACCATCTACAACTATCCATGTGTGAAAAATGGATCTCTTATAAATAAATCAACTCTAGATAATGATTGTCTCTAGCTTTTATTAATAGTCATTGCAAAGCATACTGATAATGGAAAATGTTTTCCTTGGAACTTGAAAGGAATCCTTTTATACTAGAATGTATCAAACTGATTCTTGGAATGATTAAGTTCCCGTATTACTTTCAGATATGATTTTAGTTTACATAACCCGCTTTTGAAGTGATAGTATTGGTAGTCTCGTCCCATTACATAACCCGCTTCTTTGGTCAATATTTTTTAACAAAGTTACTGGAACACCGACCTTCAAAACTAACCTATGATTTGGCAATTTGGATATTTAAGATTGTTGAGAACATCGGGAGAGTATAAACTTTCTTATAATGAATCATTGACATGTCTCGTCTGTAAAATACTATTTGAACTTAGGTATTCTCTTTCTTCGCGAGGAAATACTGAAAGCAAACAATCATCAATTTTTTAAACAACTTCATTTTTGGGTGCTAGTATTGCTCTTTCACGAAAGTAGTCATGGTTTTTGTAGTCTTGAAGAACTGAAGGATATACAAAGCCAATTAAACTTTTGATAGGATCATGTACATGTGTATTTTATAAATGAAATATAAAGAGAAGAAATGAGGGGTACCAAAATTCAGGTTTAAGATAGTACCGCCTTAACAAGATCATCGACATATATGTCTTTTTTGTACTCGTGTGGCCCGCCTGCAAGATAAAAGAACGAGATTACAAATATTGAAACAAAATAAATCATCTTGGAAAATGCATAAAGAAAGGGACTTAAAAGAAGCCACTAAGATTCCTCCATTGTGTAACTTTTGAGTCATTTTAATAACTTTTTGTGCGTGTTAGATATGACAATTTCAAACCATTTACATATGAATGGGTCGAATTGGTTAGTGTTTTTTATCTCAAATGTAACAAATTGGCTAGGTATTAAAATATTAGTTGAAAGAAAACAGGTCATAAGTATATAGTGCAAAGCTATAGTGTAACAACTCGAAAATTCGTTGTTATCTTTTCATTTGTCTTTCCGATGTACCTATCTTTTGTAATCCCGATATTCGGTTGATAATAAAGTTTATGTTAATTAATTATGGTATTATACGTTATTATCGCATCTAATCGCTTATTAAATCTCATCGCTATCTCATCGCAATCGCAACGCAATTAATTATTTGGTTTATTGGAATTATGTGGTAATATTAGTTATGTGTTTATATGATAATTACGTGTTCGTGTGTGTGTTTGTGATTATGATTAAGCTCGCTATCGCAACGCTCTCGCACTCTCGAATCGCTAAATCGCACTATTATATCAAGTATAACGCTTAACGCTTTACTATAACGTTTAATATAACTAACTAATACGAACCGAATCGCCAAACGAACTCTTAGCGCGAAAAATGAAGAAAACCCAACAAATTGGGTCAAGTTCGCTCGAACTTGGTGACCCCAAGTTCGGCCGAACTTGGCTGGTTAACTCAAAAACTCTCAACTTTCCTCAAGTTCGCTCGAACTTGCCTTTCTAGGGTTAAGTTCGGCCGAACTTAGCTCAAATCCTTCAAACATTTCACAAGTTCGACCGAACTTGACTCCACCAGCTCACCTTTTTGCCTTCACCTATAAATACTCAGCTCATTCCTCTCATTTGAACTTACTGTAAGTTCGCCCCAGAGCTCTCAAAACCGGAAACCTTCGTGTTCTAAGTAAGAATCAACCCGATTTCAGCTACAACAACGTCTATCAACGATTTACAAAGGTTTATAACGATTTTGGCACAAGGCATAGCCTTCGTTTTCATCATATCTTCTCTATTTACGAAAATCTTCATCTTTTTTCCCATAAAACTTCTGTTTACCACTCAGATCCATACTTGGATCTGAGCAAAACCTTTTAAACATTGATTTTGACACAAAATACGGACTTTTGATGATGTTTTGTTCATTTTCTGATATGAAACGAAGCATTTATCATTCAAGATCCCAGATCTGAAGCACAAGGACGTTTATGTTGATTTACACAAGCCGGACTAACCCGAACGAACCCCGAGTTTGCCCGGATTAGCCCACGTTTTTGTAAAACGGCTAAAACTGCTCTAAAAGACCTCTCTGACCCAAGTTTGCTCAGTGGCACAGGGTTGGAGGGATGAACACTCGATTTACTCAGCAAACAACGCGAAAATGCAAGATTTTGAACCCGAAAACATCAAGTTCGCTCAAGAAATCACCAACTCCCTGATCAAGTTCGACCGAACTTGGGTCTATTCCCACCAGAATCCTTACAAGTTCGACCGAACTTGCATAGTTTCTTAAGAAACTATATAAGTTCGCCCGAACTTGACTTCTCAGGCAATACTTCTTGTAAGTTCGCCCGAACTAGCATAATTTCCTTGGAAATTAGGCAAGTTCGCCCGAACTTGATTCACAACTCAGCAAAACCTCACAAGTTCGCTCGAACTTGAGTGTTTACACACAAGTTCGCCCGAACTTGTCTACTGCCAAACCAAAACTTCACCGTTTCAGCTTTTCGGAAGACTGATACACTTCTGTTCGTTTACAGGCTGATCCGGCGCACTT
Organism: Scalesia atractyloides; assembly: GCA_947069175.1. NCBI lineage: Eukaryota > Viridiplantae > Streptophyta > Magnoliopsida > Asterales > Asteraceae > Scalesia > Scalesia atractyloides. The sequence goes on along the minus strand of CAMTDV010000014.1, from coordinate 15,854,305 downwards.
CGCAACTCTCCTCAGAATCTTAAGTCTTACCAAAACGCACCCACAGTGAGTATACTTGACCCATTTTCGCTTTAATGCACTTTTTGGGTGTTACATACGTTCCTATATCAAAAACACTTCACAAATCAAAACTGTTTATCACACGCGAATAATCTGATTGTATATGCTCGATACGTGATACTAGAAACATGTGACTAGGACTTATTTTCGTTAACTTGCCTCCTTAGCTAGTATGGTACTATAGTTTGGCTAACACCCGTCAGGGTCTAGTTAGGATGGTCGCGCAAGCCTTTTCACGGTAGTTAGCATGAGAAATGAGCCTATGTTATGTTAAGTGTTTTGGTGTATCATGATATGTAATTAGATTGTTTCGCAAACGCTTTCTCGACTATGCTAGTATTATTCAAACTCGTATGCTCACATTTACTTAATTGTATTGACTTGTATTTTAACGTATGTAACAGGTTGAGGATTTATAGCTTGGATGCCTTGGATGTTGCATGCGTAGTTTAGTTTGTTTTATTTAGTTTGTTTTAGAACGGTTTGTAACAAAATCTAGGGGAGATCGAATTGGATGGTGTTTAAGAGATTTTTGTTGAATTGTAATGGTTGTTTGAAGATTGTATGAGTTTGATAGTATGGGATATTACATGTTGATTATTGTCTTTGAATTACTTGTTATGGAATCTCTTGATCAATCTGATTCGCCTAGTGCCACTACCCCGATGATTCCGCCATCGGTTGGGGTGTGACATACAGATACTTACACATATCGACTTTTCTGAATCACCGCTTAAGGTACTCATCAAAACATATCCTAAAAACCCATGCTTAAAAGGAACAAATAAAAAATGCTCCTGGAATGCATTATGTATTTATAAATTAATGAATCGAAATTACATGAGAAGAAAATTACTGATTCATGGATCACTCAAAGCAGGCAAACTATAGAACTTCCCCAACTCCCAACCTCGGAAGACCAGTTAGAATTCCATTGAAATCATTGTGAGAAGCTGTACATGCATTTAAAATACATTAAATCAAATAAAAATCATAAACAAAAAGTTACAAATTCACGAAGCATACAATATGAAACAGATCTAATAAACACCATAAGTCAGTTGCGTACACTATCAGCGAGATTATCAATGAATCAATATTTCAATGAATTGATTTCAAATTATCATCGTGCAAATCAACAGAAACTAAAACACATACATGGTATTAAGGAATCAGTATTTCAGTAAATTTCTCACAAATTCCTCCTTACGTGCATGAACACAAACTGAATCACATATAGATTAACAACGAATCTCAATTCAATCTAAATCTTCTGATCTAAATAAGGGGTTAAAGAATATTACCTTAACATTCAAAGTATTAGGCAATAGTGCCATTCCTTTTTTTTTTTTTTTTCTGTGAAGCATACATTATGAAACTGATATAGTGTTAGAAGAAACAAAGCGACCATCAAATTGGGCTGACTTAGGATATTTTCGGGTTCAATCAAATAGAAGCAATTTAGGGGTTAATCGCAGAGAAGAAATTTGGATGGTATTATCTAATCTTCTACTATTCTTCTCATAATAAAAAGGTCAAATACCAAGAGTGAACATAAAAGTGGCACGTGTCAGCGTATTAGAGAGACCTAAATAGATTACAGTAAAAGGAGGAGACTGATGTACACCAAGTGTGCTCTTATTTTTATTTATTATTATAGTGATGAGTCTACAAAGGCATATAATGAAAACCTGAATTCGCATGTATACTTTTATAAAGTGTATTATTTACTATTAATTATAAAACACTATTATAAAAAATTATTTCAAGATATAATGTTGCTTAACTATTAACATATGATGAATATTATATTATTTTTTTTCTAAAAATCATTGTGATTTTAGTGTGAGCAAGCAGATTGACTAATTAGAGTTTACTTAGAGCAAAGAAACTGACGCTATACATTAATTAATACGAGTTAGTAGTATGGAGTGTGTGTTTGTTGAACACCATTGTAATTTAAGGATCCAACAAACTCGAGGGCTCAAGGTGACACCACCTTGTTGGTGGTTCGGGGCGGCCAACACCTCTGGTTGGGTCTTAGGGGCCGAGCCCTGGTGGGGTCTTACTAGTAATAACTTATCATCATTGACAACTGGTCGTTGATGATCACTGATCGCTCATAGCAACTGAGTTACTCAATTATTGTTGATAGTTGTGATGTTCATCGTCTATATAAAAGAAAACTTTGGTTTAATTATGATATACGAGTTTTTCACTTTTCAGAACAGAACTTAGATGTTAATAGATGAATTTACATCGAGATAGATAGTAAACGGGCAACAAGCTGCGTCGCTACCCTTTTTTGAATTATCTGTTTGGATATCAAGAGATCATCAAAATATTTCAATACATGAGTGACATCAGCGTGATTCAAAGACATTCCAGAACTATACGCATTATAAAACTTTCACTAGGGTTACATATAATGTTACTTGAAAATTAATATATTTTGTCATGAATTAATATATTTTGTCATGAATTAATATATTAAGTTCATTTTTATAGTGTTTTGAAAGTATGTTCGGAAGAATATAACGTTACTCACAAAAAATATTAATATTAAATTATTAATATATGTAATATAATAGTTTAGTGGAAGCATGAAAGCATAAATCTTGGTTTCAATAGTTTGTGATTGAGAGAGGGTACGGAAATCGCGCCACATATTCATACCTCGGAGGGAATATTTGTGCCGTTAAAATTAACGGTTATAATAATAATGGCTTTTGACCCACCGACACATAAAGCACGTTCCGGTAACGGGAATCTAGCTAGGTTAACGTTTTCCGGTGACGGTGTTCCGTCGAGTCGTCGGTTTCTTGGCCGCAATTATTAACCCATGTGACACCATGCTTTTATTTGTGTTGTGTAGGACCCACGTCCAACCACGTCAACTACTCTTCAACCTATCACGTGCTATTGTCACGTGACATCTCTACTCTTTTTCTTTATTTTATTTTTGTTATTTGGAAATTTAGATCGTGATTGAAGATGCATTATGTCGTCTCCGACTACATTGACCTTTGTCAAAAACTGATTAAAAAAACTCACTCTATGATCAAAACGACACGATTAATAGAAAGCTCTATGTTAGTCTGAAATATAATTTCATAATTTACAAAATTTATAAGTCTATCCGTAACGAAACACCCATGAAACACATGTGTGATGGGCTTAACATCTATTTCTAGATCAAGAATACTCATATCTAGGTTGCACAAGATTTGTTTCGGTTATTACAAATACCTAATTGGTTGGTTCGATTACTTTCGGTTATTGGTTATACATACGAAGTGATTCGGTTTATTAATTGACCATTGGGATTTATTTTTTGGTTGTCTTAACTAGGTTTAGGTTAACATTGCTTTAGGCTTTGAAACACAAAAAAATCAACAAATTTTAGGGATATTAGATTTAAATAATCTCAACTTTTACTAATTGACCAATAACACTCCCAACTTTTTATTTGTACACCAGCACTCCCAACTTTCAACTTATTGGCTTATAACACTCTCTAACTGACTGAACCCTAACTCAATTAGTTTTTGCTGATGCGGAATATGTTGTGGCCCTTTTTGCTGACGTGGAATATGACGTGCAGCGGACATGACATTTTTTTGATGACGTGACAGCTGACATGACATTTTTGATGAAGTGACAGCTGACATAAGCTAACTGGGTTAGGGTTCACTCAGTTAGGGAGTGTTATTGGCCAATAAGTTAAAAGTTGGGAGTGCTGGTGTACAAATCAAAAATTGTGAGTGTTGTCGGCCAATTGGAGAAAGTTTGGGTTATTTAAATCCAATATCCCCAAATTTTATACATATTTGATAATTAATAACATAATATTTTTCCTACCAATGTTACAACAAGTGACATTTTAAAGTTATGAATGTATAACACTGACATTGTTCGAGACTAATGAAGTAATTCTAAAGAGCGAAAATGGAAAATTTTCAAGAAGTATGAATATAGAAATTTGTATTATTAATTTATTATATAAAGGAATGGAAAAATCACATTTAAGATAGCCTTATATATTAAGTTATGGGTTAATTTTTAGTGACGTAGACAGGAACATAACACCTAAGGTTTTCATGAGGTCATGGTCATCAAAACTTGTGTATGTCCAAACCTTTCATCAAAACCAATTTAGATTCCGAACTTAATCATGAGAAATAGAGAGCAAGGAAACATAATGTTTAGACCATTTGCTGATTATCTTTTAGACCGTCAACTTTAGATGATCAACTCTTAGATTGCGGTTTTGAAGAAGAAAATGTTTTGTTTGTTACGCTAAAGAATTTTGTGTTATCTTCGTGTAAGCACTAACCATCATCTGGACCAAAATGGTGCAGACATAAGTCAGTATCTAATCATGGTAGCCATTGAATACGTTTTGACATGTGAACAGCGGCATAATAGTTCATATGATACGATGAACCACAACCGCACATTATCTAGAGGGTCATCCTACGGTATGGAACAATCATGCGAACATTAGGGAATTTGTCAAGACACTTTTTGTTGCTACAGTAATCACATCGAAAGGTGAATGGTGTACGAATCTCTCTATCAGATTAGTCCTTTTGTATAGTATCACGTCAGAACTAGATTATAAAGATTTAATCCTTGTAACGAGACTAACGTTCTTCGTTTCATCATATGTTTCACAAGTAGAGCTATGGATCAAGCTTTAAAACAAATCTTTTGTCAAGTAGTCTCTAAATTAAAAATCTTAGTTAGCTATTTTGCTGTCGCACATGCAGTCATATAATCTAAAGTCGAAATCATTTGTTCGGCCCTTGCTCATTGCTGTACTCCCATGTGTCATGTGTCAAACATAAACCAAACTTTAGGTGTTAAGTGTGCCAATAATTATATTTAGAAATACATCATTTTTGATTGTATATGGATGTATGTGTACGCGTGTTAGGATATCAAACTTTTTAATTGTGGGCACAATAATTTTTTTTTTATTTATTCGCTTTCCAGATCTATGCGTTCGGGATTAAACTTAATAAATTGATACCTTTTAACAACTTTTTTTTTACAAAGCAACTAGCAAGACACATGCCATCAAACCTTCTGGTTGAGTGGTAGCTACGTGATTTTTTGAATGAGCGGTCATGAGTTGAAGCCTCACCTGTGACAAATTTTGTTCCGAGTAGAGCCTCGTGGGTTTCCTCCTGAGACGGTTAACCGAGTCAACAGGTTTTGTATTTGGAGTAGATGGGTGATTCATTTGACAATGTGATCTCGATTGTCCGGGCCTTTGGTGTTTAAGAAAAATAGCGAGACACATTGAATACCTCTACTTATGATAATAAGCCCAAAGAAAAACTTTACTCTCTTCATTATTGTGTCTCAAACTTGTTGAAATTAAATTGATTGTTAAAAAGACAAAGACAAAATGATTATGCTATTGGTGATCTCATGGAGTTAGTTTTCCGTTACAAAGGTGAGGAGGTATTTATTATGAGAATGCTGGAATCAAAATCATGAGTTAAAATCAAAGCATGTTGGTTTAGTTTTTAAAATAAACCACGGTTTTATTATAACATCCTAATGTAATTTTAAGTTTCTATTTTCAATTATGTTGACAATTTTTTAACTTTTCTTTTAAAAAAAGCAGCGTATTTGTTTCTAAAAAATTGTAAATCGTAGTTTGAAAATCTGGTGTCAAATATTTATTAAAATGCCCTTGAGTATATTAATTTTTTTATTGGCATCTTAAATTCTTAACACTAGATTTAGTTATTGTTAAATCAAACATAAAAACAGAAATTCTGAAGAAAAATAAAATAATAAAGGAATTAGCGCGGGAAAGGCCGAAATTTGCGGGACTAAAGTGGGACTGGAAGAACATTAAAGGGTCAAACATATCAGCTTTTGACCTCGACTCTATTCTCGATGGTTATTTATTTAAACAAATAAATATGCCATTATCCTTATAAAAATATTAAATATTTATTATAGAGCATTTTAATTTTAAAGCATGAAAGTTTCATGCTAATCAATTAAACGTCATATAAGTTAAAACTTAGTGATTGTCGTATAAATAAAATTCATACTAATTAACTTAAACGTGACATAAGATAAGTTAACTTGATACTCGTCATAAATAGTCCTATCAATAAGTCTACTCGACATGTTTATTTTTGTTTTTGTTTCAGTTTTGAGACAAATTTGAACAGACATTTTGCATTGGTCACTTACAACTTTTATGCTTTTTTGATGATTAACAAATTCGGTTACAACAAAAGGTAAGTACACTTTTATGCTAATCAATTAAACATCATTGTTTTTGTTTTAGTAATTAGACTGTCTCCAACGCGCCCTTCATCCTCCGCCCGTGCCAAGCTGGAGCCATCCTACGCGTTGGAGACCAGCGCCCGCATATGTCCGAAAATGTCAAGCCCGTGCAGAAAGGCGTGAGTTTGCTTCGATCCAAACGATGGGGTGGGCCCAATAGATCTTTCAAGGTTTGTATCTTCTTCATTTATCTCCTTCACATCACTTCTTTTACTATATACATCCATATATATTTCTAATTTTTATATTATTTAACTGAGTAAATAGTTATATTAAAACTATTGTAATAATTTAAGTATTTAAATCAGATATAAAAATTGGTAATGACGTGGAATATGTAAAGATATTTGTAGGATTGGAGTTAAATTGAAGGTTTGTAAGGCTTTTTAAGGATATGATGTGGCGGCTGACTGGACGGTTAAGGGCGTCTAATGACGACCTTAGCATTAAAGATAGTCTTACGTATTTGGGTGGGCCTTTACCACTTACCGATTAGTCACTAACAATTTTTTTGGGATATGTTAAAATAAGAGATTAGGGTAGTAACAAACGAAAACATAATTTTGACTGTACATGTTGGAAAGTTAGTTGATTTTTATTGTTAATAATATATAGAGGTTGGTTAACATATGAAGGAATCTTATTCTATAAATCGTAAGACATCAAAAGGACATGACAATGTTGTTGGCCCTTGGGTGAGAGGCAAGTTCGTCCGCGATATAATTAGGCACAAGGTTAAATAGTTACACATAAATTACTCAACATATATAACTAATTACGCAATATATAACTAGTTACTCAATGTATATAAATAATTCATGCAACTTATGTAAATAAGTATGCAACGTATATGAACTTATGATCATATTATTTCCATTATTTGAAAGAGGAAGGAGATGCCAGACTTTATTTTGTACTCTAGTTCCATTATTCGAAAGACAAAAAAAATAGGGTGGGAGTTCGCTACAAAGTCAATTTTTTCTACATAGTATAAAAAGTCATAAAACACCATGATGTCAACCATAAAACACACTCAAAACCCACAAATAACAAGTGAAGATTACTAAAACGCCGTATATGTGGGTTTTGTGTTGTGTTTTGGATTATAAGGTTTTGATTATCGAATGACTAACATTAGTGTGTTTTATATTGATTATCATATTGTGTTTTATATTCATAGTTCTACAATGGTATGTTTGATGTTTTTATGGACTGATAAGGTTTGGATATTGTGTTTTAGTGATATTCATTTTACTATTTGTGGACTTTAAGTGTGTTTTATGGCTGATATCGTAGTGTCTTAAGACTTTGTAAACTTTGTAGTCAAACCTCTCCCAGAAAAATAAATAAATAAAAAAGAAATAGAGCAAACTCCCTTACTTGTATACACAACACAATCCATTTTACTGCAAACACCGACAAATACTTGTTGAGCTCCACAAAAATACAAAACAAGAAAAATCCTAAGCAAGTTGCTCATTTCCGGTGGTACTTTGTTACGCCATTTGTATCGTGTATGAATGTATCAAACACGTGTCTCGTTCAACAATTTTCCTTCTTGTATTGTTCGATTCCACGTATACCACAAATTATTATTTTTTTATCTATTTCATTTTCTATTATATGTATTATTATATCTAGATTTGCTGTAATAGGTAGGTTTATAATAAACAAGAAGTGAAGTAAGGTGATCGGTGTGAATCTATTTTTTCACAAAATAACTCTTAAATCTTATAAACATTTAAACACGTTTTTAGTTTCTTTCATCATCGCCACGCCCTTGCGAAATTGTAAGGTTCCTTTTTAATGTTTTTTTATTATCTCTTGATGTATGTTTATGTTCGATTAAATGTATTTATGATGTCATAGTGATGGTGGTCTCTTGTGGTTGATGATGTTTGGTGATGAACGTCTATTTTTGTTGATGTTGATTTATCATGCGTCTTTAGTGGTTGTTGATAATTGTGATGGTAATTGAAGGGCTTGACGAACGTTAAGAAAGTTAAGAAAAAGTACTCGTAAAGATTATGGACAATGCACATCAACACATAATTCAAATTAAAATTAAAATTAAAATGGTATTATAAAGTATAACATTTCCTAAAATTTTAATAAAAAGGTATTAGAAAAACAACAAGATATTGAAACTTTTTACAAAAAGGAACTTTATTTAAGTTTCATCATTTTAAAAGAAGAAAATATTTTCAATAACACGTAAAATATTTTCATATACATTTTGGTAATGTTGCAACACATACGTACACCAGTATGAAATTGAACATCTGAAAGATATTACTTCAGATTTTGTTTTGGTTTTAACTGGAAATTTTGTGTTGAGTTCAGTCCACGCCCACAAAACCACCATGTGCTTGGCATTTTCCAAGGCGTTGTGTGTGGGTAGGGGATTCTTCACCGGCGTGACGGGGGGGGGGGGGGGGCAATTTGGTTGGTGATGTGACATGAGTTGATTGGTGGTTTGTGGTAGGAGGTTTGTAATTTGTTAGTTTTTTTTAAACACTCGGTGGGTCATTTCCACGCCCAACACCACCCCGTGCTTTTTTTACCACACCCTCCTGCTTACGTGTCTGTCACATGACGTTTAACGTCCACTCTTTATGCCCCTCCACACTGAATGATCTTTGGACACAATCAAAACAGCAAAAAAATACATATACATCCTTAACTTTTCCAAATTATTCAATTAAGATTCCGAGAGTACTAAGTTATTAGTTTAACACTCATCACACACTACTTACAAAGATTAATCTGGATTACTCCAAACTACAAAACCTACACGTTGAAGGTTTCAAACCAACCGAATAAAACCAAACAAGTAAGCTAACGAAATATCAAATCGAATATACCGATTTTGGTCATTATCGAGTCTACTACATGAAATTGGTCTAATCGAGTCTATACATTTTAGCTTCTTAGTTTATAAAGCCATCGCCATGTATATATATATATATATGAATATATCGATTTCACATGTGAGATAAAACTCACGTGCGACAGCTGGAAGGCTAGTAAACCGCATTGAACGTGAATGGTTTCACATGGTTTCCAACACAAAAAAAACGAATCGAGAAAAAACAAAAATCACATTACACAACTTTACCAGGGACAAAAGGGCGTTTGAGTACAGCTTTTGAAGCACGCAGTACAAGCGTGCTTGCAGGAAATGAAAAACAACTTTTAACCGTTTCCTCAAAAGGAAATATCCATGGGTTTCATAACCCACTTTTTCATTATGTTTTGAAACCGGACCCTATGTGTTTTTATTAGTTTTGATTTTTATAGTTTGTGTATTTTTTTAAATTAATATTGTCAAAAATTATAAAACACACAAGGAAGTAGACACATGAAATGACTATAAGTACAAGGACTATATGTATAAATTAAGCAAAGGGAAGTAGGAGTAAGTAAAGTTGTGTCATGTTGCATATGTCGTTATGTCATTTTGGAGTTTTCATGTCACCGCCGATCTCACTATGATAATTTAAATTTTAGTATTCTTTCACTTTACATAGTCATTTCTATTTCTAATCTATAAATTAGCAACATTTTGTTGCTTTAGGTTGTAATATGTGTATTGGGTGCTTTTCAAAAAGCAATTATATTTTTCATTTCAATCTAAAGGTTTTTACCTTTTGTATTTTACCCCTTTGACTTTTTTACTTATAACCCAAAACTTTTCATCTTTTGTCATTTAACCCAAACACGCATATGCGGTTCAACGTTTTTTAGTCTGTTTTTTCCTATTTGATAGGTCAGTCGCAATGCGTCTAGTTTTAACAAATATGTAAAAACTTTGATTTTTACAAATATGTAAAAAACTTGATTATTTTAAGATAATCAATATTTTTGGCATCCCGCCCCGCTTTCTTTCCACTGCCTTTGACGTTATGCTCCCGCTCTCTCTCATCATCTTTGTCATTTCTTAAACATGCATCATTCATTTTGTTATGTGTTTCTTCAATATATCGAGATGCACATCCCGTTATTGACCATATTTCTTCCCACATCACCTTCCCTGCAACACTTCTCCATCCTATCCCGCCTACATTTTCTCCCGCATCGTGTAGCCTAACAATTAGGTTAAATGGCATTTTCCTTAGTTTATAAAAACGCCACAATCTTATGTTATATAAATAAAAAAACACATATGTCAAATTTGAAAAATGAATTACACGTTTTATTTTTAATTTAGTTAATTTATTAAATAAGTCTAAGAGGCTTCACATCACCAATCACCATCCACTCACCCATCCTTACCCATTACTCTTCTTTTACATAAAGGGGAACACGCAAGTGAGCAACCATCTTCGTCACCGGCCATTATTATACTATAAGTTTTTTCTTTTCTTTTTCTTTAGAGCCTTGAGAATGGGCCATTTTGAAGTTGTCCATGCTTACATAGAGTAGATGGCTTATGTTAGGGATGAGCTCGATACCAATCGGTACCAGTACTGAAAATCCTTAAAAGTGGGTACCGGTACCGAATATACCCAGTACGGTTCGGTGCCGGTACTGTACCAGACTGGTACCGAATATGTACGGTTCGATAATTCAGTACTGGTAGCGGTACCATTACCATTTGCTCATCCCTAGCTGATGTGGAGGACAGATAGAGGGAGAAGCATCTTTGCAGAAGAACGTCCTTGAACGGATAAGAGGGAAGGGGGGTGGTCCAAGCGCATTCTTGTGGCAACCCGGGCACATATGACAAAATTTTCGATAACAATTATATCAGGGTCGTCTCCGAAAATGTTTAAAAATTTTTTGGCTCTCAACGAGATGAAAAACCGGGCCCTACACCTCTAAATTGATTGGTATATAATATTTAATTTAGGCTTGATTGTTTCAAATTTAGGTTTTTTAAACACTGATTGGACCATTTTATCATTAGTTATTAAGTTCGGATTTAAATTTTAGGCCTTTTAAATGATCGTAACTCCAAGTAATAAAATCATAAATCAGAATTTACCTTCTTCATAATTTGTTAGAGCCCTTTTTTAAGTTACTATGAAACTAAGTGTCGAATGTGAAATCTCAATGTGGAGACATGTGTGAGGGAGTAGAAAAGTTAAAAGTATTATAAAAAGAAGAGTAAACTTCTGGTTTTCTCCCTTGGTTTGGTCACTTTAACGGTTTTGCCCCAATCCTTTAAAAATAGTCATTTTCCTCTAATAGTTTGCTATGGTTTTTCCATTTTGCTCCCCGCCTCTAACTCCATCCAAATTATTTGTTAACAGATAGGGTATTTTGGTAACTTCAATTTTAAAACCCTAAGGGTATTTTAGTAAAACTATAAATAAAGATTATATTATATATAATAAAAATTAACAAAACCCATAAAGATCTGATCATCTCTTCTCTTTATCCTCTTTCTTCACTCTACCCTCTCTTCTCCTTCACCAACAACCACCGATAGCCACCAACACCAACCTGCCGCTACCACTAAAACCTACAACCAACACGACCTAATCAACCATCACAACCTGCCATCAACACCAACCACCACCAACATCTTCCCCAAAAAAACCCACCACCGTTGAATCCTACCACCGTCTCTTAAAATCACTCCACTTTATTCACCCCCATGCCCGCATTAACCAACAGCCCAACAAAGACCCCGTACAATCTTTCCACCCACACCACTAGCCACCACCATCCCCGCCTTTCCCGAACAGTCGGAAGATTCATGATGCCCCTTAGATCTCCCCAACGACCTCTTCAAAAACGTCAAATCGGCTTGCACCGGAAAAACGTCAAATTGTGATGGCGGGCCGGTGGTGGAGATTTGGTCGGAAATCATTATACGCAGAGGTTGGAGAAGGATTGCTTGAATAATGTGGCGGTTAATGGGTTTCCAGATCTGAAATCCAGGGATGATGCGGAGGATGGTGATGGCTGGCTGGTGGTGGTCGCCAGATGGTGGGGTGGTAGTGCACGACAGGTGATGTTGGCTTATGATGGTCTGGTAGAACAAGTGGTACGAGAGAAGGGGCGGAGGTGGTGAGCTGCTGGTGATGGCGGGCCGGTGGTGGTGGCCGGATGGTGGTCGCCGGTCCGTGGTGCTGATCGGATGGTGGTGGCGATCAATGTGCAGAGGGGAGAGTTTGGTGAATTGAATGGTGATGGTAGGTGATGTTTGTATATATATGTATATAGTATATTAATAATTAATAAAAAATACATGTATTCATATATTAACAAATAATTAAAATTCAATAAAAGACAAAGACATATTTACAATAAATTAAAATTAAATACTTATATATAAATTTACTGAAATGCCCTTACTATTAACTAAAATTTTAACTTAGTTAAAGCCGTGGAGCAAACTGGCGCTAAAACCGAAACATCAAGGAGTAAAATGACGATTTTTAAAGGATTAGGGCAAAACCGTTAAAGTGACCAAACCACATGAAGCAAAATGAAAGTTTACTCTAAAAAGAATTACATTGAAACCAAGCAAAGTATTGAACCTGAGCCAAAAAATAAGAGAAAAGCGGCTCTCCCACAACACCAGATATAAATTTGTGTTTTATCTCGCAAACAAAATATTAAAATTAAATCCGGTGACGGTGGGCTAATGTGGCATAAATTAAAAATTTTACGGGTCTTATTAGATTTTTGGCCATGAGCCGTCGTCCACCTGACTATGCTCATGGCTGGCCCTGAATTATACACTTATATTTTTATTAACTAAACGTGTACTAATTATTTACATCGAATATTAATAGAGTAAACCAATCAAGCCATTCATGAACTATTTTAAAAATCTTAATAAGAGGAATTCATATATTATGGTACTTATTATAGGTCAAAAATAGGAAAGAGAGCATACAAAACTACCAAATTCAAGAAGACAAAATGGATCCAATGTAATCGTTAAATGTTGACTCTAAACTTCTGAATCATCTACTTCAGGTTTAATGATTTTTATAATATTAATCATAAACAAATTTATCAACCACCATCACCTATTACTTATAATCTTCCTCCAATTTCACATAGCAGAATCAATTTGTGATATATTTGCTAGTGATTGTGTAGAGTAATTAGACATGCGAGTCATTACATATTAGGCACATTCAAAGTTATGAACATGAAACCCAATAAATCGTCGCACACAGGGAAATTGATCAACGTGGTTTTGTTGCATAAATTCATTTTTACGTTTGATCTCCAGATAGGACTTTGGATTTCAGAGTTTGGGCTTTTATGGCAGATATTGGGTCGCAGACTCCTTTCTTCTATATTTTTCGAGAAAGAGAATTAATATATGACCTATTCGAAGCTACCACCGGTATGCGGATGATGCACAATTTTTTTCGCTTTAACGCTTGAATGATCTAACCAAAGACGAAAAATTGCATCCACAAAGACCAAATGAGATACTATCAGCGATTTGAATATTTTAATTCCACTTGAGTGATTAATGTTGATTATTAATTTTTTTTTTGTTGTAGTTAATTTTAAGAGTGTGTTATTTTTTTAGTATATAAAACTAACAGAAATTCTAACACCAACTAGTGGTACGGCCCAAAAGCGTTATGCCTGAATAAATAGTAGAGAGTAAAAATGTTATTTCTAAAAGCTTATGACTATGACCGTAATTTGACATTATCATAATAACTATACGTGTTATCGACTCTAATCATTGTTACTTGACACACCATGCCTGTGTGTTGGCCATTAAAAAAGAATTGGGTGTAAGAAAGAGAAGTGCAAGGAGGAAGGGTTTTACAAAAAAAAAATGACCCATTTTACATCATATTTGTTGTGTTTGGTGTTCAAGTACTAAGACTTGTATAATATGGGTAAGCTATTTACATTCTGAAATTTGAGATAAAAATGATGAGGTTAAACCCGTTTCGGAAATTACGTAAATTATTCACGTAGGCTTAACCGTACGCATATAAGCGATACCGGGTAACTGGATGAGTCATATACAAGTTCCATATGCCATTATACTTTAAACATGTTATAATATCAGTAGGATATCGACATGTATGCCCGTTAAGGTTTTAAAAGCAAGTTAAGCCTCATAAGGGCGTTTTGGTCATTTTACGACTTATAAAAGGGAGCTTGCAAGTAAACTGATGTCTTGGTCATAAATATTCTGGAAAAATAGTTAAATTATGATGTTATATCAGTAGGATATCAAATATATGCGTAGTATATAGTTTAGGATCAAACTCTGCGTCGTAGGGGCATTTTGGTCATTTCACACATAGTTTTGATAGCTTATTTGGGATTCTGAGTTTAGAACATGTATCTACTGTAAAATATTTAAAAACAAGTTTTATAATCAGTAGATAACAAGTCTTGGTGGTTAGATATGGTTTTAAATCATACTATGCGCCGATAAGGCGCTAAAGTCGCTAAATGACAATTTAAGCGATGTTTAACGAAAACCGATGTTATGATTAAGTTTATATAAACAAAATATTTTATTTATTAATATCAGTGGGTAAAAGGTTTTGTACATAAAAGTATAGTTAAAACTCATTTTAAGTGTCGTAAGGGCATTATCGTCATTTATCGATATTATACAAGAACTTGTATGTAAACTCAGAATATAAACTGACTTGATATCCCAAATAATCCCACTTATGATATTTTATCAGTAGGTATTGAGCTTTGGTGAAGAAATATGTTTAAAACCATTTTAGACGGCAAAATGGCGATTTGGTCACTTTAAAACATAATTTACGGTATTTAAGCAAAACTCAGTTTATGACCAGATTTATAATAATATGCTAACCATGTTAGCATATCAATACCTAATTCATTTGCATGCTTATTTATATTTAAAACCTCATTTTTAAACAAAAGGGCAATTTGGTCAACATAAGGCATAATAATGGAACTTGCAAAATAAACTCGGATTACTACATGACCATATAATATAACTCCAGAGAGTTATACTATAATACAATATGGTCATAATGCAACTTAGATTCAGCAGCTAAAGTTGCTAATTCGGGCCAGAATCGAAAGTCAAAGCAGAAGTCAAACTTCGTGACTTTCGGTTGCGATCCGACCTTAAACTTGAAATTGATGAGCCGAACATGTTTACACATGTTCTAATAATTATTACAAAGTTATTAAAGTGTTAAAACATATTTTATAACACCTACATTATCAAATTATGATTATTTCAAAACTGGCCCGTTTGACTTTTTAATTATATAATTTTGACCCGTCAATTGATTAAGCAAACGTGATTCTCAGGAGATGACCTCTTGAGGAATTAACACCTACCTTATTACGATCACGTAGCCATGTTCATCACGAACAATGGCTGGACCATGAAGGTCTTAACCGAAAGTCAAAGCGTTATTACGATGACGCTTGACTTTCGGCTTAAAAGCCTATAAAACGAAAAGAACAAGGGTGGAACACTTACAAGTGATCAAAGAGAAATGTTTAGAACTCAGAGGATGCTCCCAAAGCTCAGGAACTTCCAAGAGTTAGTAGAGAGAAAGAAAAGAGGAGGTGCAAGAAATTATGGGTGATAAACACATCTATTTATAGTGAAATGAGGTGACCTTGGATCAAGCCAAGTGTTTAGAGAGCCCTAGAGATCACTCCAGGTGTTTAATGAGGTGTCAATAACCATCATTGAGGCCATGGTTTCGAGTTATGTGAGTGAAGGTGGTAAGAGTGGTGGCCAAGGCATAAAACCTGCAGCTGGCAACAACTTTCTGCTGCAGACACACCCCTCGAGCCACGCGACAGGGACGGCCAGAGTCTGTTGCGCCGCGCAACAGACATCACAATTTTGAAAAGTTGTTACTTTTAGCCATGGACTTCTAAACCCTCTTATTTCACCTTGTTAAGCATATTTAACCTTTTAAAGCCGATATTTGGCATACCCGGGAGTATACCGAACATTGTCAAGCTCCTGGTTCGTTAAAAGGTCACTCAGAGGCATAGTTTAAGCATGTTGACACATTTAGTCCCTCAACTATACAATTGTCATTCAGAGGTTATTTTAAATAACATATCGACAAGGTTAGTCCCTTTCGGCCAATACATGGCATATACGAGAATCAGCGGGACACGTGTCGGTATAGAATTGGACACAAATTTGCGAGGTGTTGCATGTCACATAGCAGAATTTGCTTGTAATATATCTGCAAGTGATTGTGTCGAGTAATTAGACATGTGAGTCATTACATATCAGGCGTTTTCAAAGTATGTGAATATGAAACCTAATAAATCGTCCCACATAGGGAAATTGATCAACGTGGTTTTGTTGCATGAATTCATTTTTACGTTTGATCTTCATATAGGACTTTGGGCTAAGCTTTAACACTTGACCAATCTAACCAAAGACGAAAAATTGCATCCACAAAGACCAAATGAGATACTATCCGCAATTTGAATATTTTAATTCCAATTGAGTGATTAATGTTGATTTTTTTTGTTGTTATTAATTTTAAGGGTGTGTTATTTTTTTAGTATAGAAAACTAAAAGAAATTCTAACACCAACTAGTGCTAGGGCCCAAAAGCGTTATGCCTAAATAAATAGTAGAGAGTAAAAATATTATTTCTAAAAGCTTATAACTAAGACAGTAATTTGACGTTATCATAATAACCATATGTGTTATCGACTCTAATCATTATTACTTGACACACCATGCATGTGTGTTAGCCATTAAAAAAGAATGAGTGTAAGAAAGAGAAGTGCCAGGAGAAAGGGTTTTAAAAAAAAAATGACCCATTTTACATCATATTTGTTGTGTTTGGTGTTCATATCTACCTCTTGCATGACTAATATCTTACTGTGTGTGTAGTCAAATGAAGACAACTTTTTACCCCTTGTTATCTAGTTCATGTCATTATCTTAAATATTCTATGTATATTGTGGGGTTTCTAATCTAAGATTACACACATGTGAATCATAAACAGTAAAATTTAAAGATATTTACAATTGCTCTACATGCATCCGTCAAAATATTTAAAAAATGGAAAAAATCCAACAATAATTTCATATAACAACCCTACACAAATGTACATGATTTGTTAAGAGCAACGATAAAAACAAAATCTAAATAAATATTTAAGACACCTAATAACTCGGTAAACCAAAACAAGAGTATAACCTGTCGAAATAACTTTAGCTACTCAATAGGAACAAAAATAATTATAATTACAAAACTTACCCAAGTCCCAAGTACAATTATTTTCTTTTCGATAAAATTGCATTAATATAATTATTCAGAATTATTAAGAATAAATAATACTTTTTATTACTGTTAACCCACATACTCACTAACCTACTTCTTAATCTATATTAAGAATTATTAAGAATAAATAATACGTTTTATTAGCGGTTAACCCACATACTCACTAACCTACTTCTTAATCTACACATTTGTTTACTATATTACTCGAGCAAAATCATTATCTACTTCGTAATCTATATATTTGTTTACTATATTACTCGATATCCTGCAAACTCATTAGGAGTGACATCTTTAATTCGTACTCTAATACCGTTGAACTACAAACCCTTTAGACTATGTGTTGTGGCTGAAGCCACAACCCGGATTCATCCTCTAATATTACGACACAAGACGTTGACTAGGGTAGGAGCGGGTCGAGTCCGTATCGCCGCGGAGCAACAACCGCGTCCGGATCTGATGTATCTACTCGGCAATTCATCCGGTGACTTCACGGTCGCGTAAGAAGCCCCAAGAATGAACACCCTAAAAACGGGTTTGGTAATTTAAACCCGGTTACTACTAAGAAACGGGTAAGGTACCGTTAATGATAAAAGTTAACCCGTAAATGAATAATAACTAGGAATAATTAGCCTCGTTGATTATTGGTATGGTTAGTAATAAACAATGAGTTGTAGCATTATTTAATTAAAACGAAACATGAGGGACCAAAGTGGGATAGTTTGAAAGTTGTTTTATTTAATGAAAACACACACACACACTTCATGTGTGTGTTCTGGATCGAGCCAGGAGAAGGCTCCTTGAGCCAAACCCTAACTTCCAACATAATCATCAAATTGAAGGTCTAAACGAAGTCCAAATTCACAACCGAACGTGAATTAATGATCACCTAAACTAGGGGATCATAAGGTACGTAAAATTTTGATGATTCGGGAAGTTGTAAATTTTGAATAATCATCATAATCGCGAATTATGTATGGATTAGAGAAGCTATGGCTAAATTAGTGATGTATGCACGTTTAAGAACAAACCCTGTGTGAAGATTCTTAGTAAATTGCTATAATTTGGGTGTTTGGATGAATTACCACATTTAGCTAAGTGGGTTTATGTTTAATCCATGGAATGATATGAACTTGATTGTGAATATGTGTAGTATGTGGTGTGTACTTGTACATAGTGAGGTATGGTATCGAGTTTGTATGATGTTTACTTGTGTTGATAAATGAAAGTGATAACTAGGAAGAAAAACATGAAATGCTTGTACATTATGCTTAGAAAGTAGTACGCACACCAAGTGTTTGATGAAATGTCTAAATGACAATAATATGCGAAATGGTATGCTAGTGATGGGTAAACATGTATAGAATATGATGATAACATATTTGACAAGCAAACCAACATGAGAGGTGTGTTTTAGATATAGTTCATGTGGTAATCATGTTGGAATGATGTTAATCATGCTTTATGATTATTTGGATTGACTAATGAAAGTCATATGTAAGATATGAAATTGATATGATCATTCATGTGCAAAATCGTATATGCTTACATGAATGTGAATGTAATGGCATGAAAGTATAGGGATCATGTCAAGATGGATAGGAGCGTGGAAGGCTAACGGACCAAGAAACTCAAGTAAGCGAATGCAAATACGGATGCGTAAGGTAAGTGAACTTCGGACCCACCCTTTAGTTTTGTAATGTATTGATGTATAGTAATTATTAAGTACTATGTAAGAAGGTATGGTTCAATGGTAGTGCTAAGGTAAGTTTTTATGGTAATGAGTTGAAAGGGGTTAAGAAAGAGTTTCTATTAAGTATGGGTAAGGAATGGAACTTACATATTGATATTATGCTTAAAGATGAAGTAAGTAAATATGGAAATGAGTTTAATTGGTGAAAGTAGTTGAAATCCATATAACAGTATGTCTATGAGCACGTAAAGTTGGAAATTTATGTATGTATGAATTGGAATTTTACTATGTGCACGAATGAATGAGACTTGTTTATGTGTATATGCGAACTCACATAAATGAAAGAAGTCTAATGATGTTGATCGTTTTCTTTTGAGAATGTAATGGAAATGCAGGAATACTAATAATGGAAGTTGAAGTTCGGTATTGAAGTGCGACGAACGTGTTCGAATGGATGGGTTAATGGATTTACATAAGCGAGATCAAGAGACGTTGACGCATGATTATACATGTTTTAAAAATTTATGTATGATGTCACCGGTTGCTAACGATGTGATTGTATGTGGTGACTGCAGGTTGTACGGATTTATGGATTTTCTCATCATTGAGTGTATGCGGTCGAAGATCGAGTCAAGACATGGATCGTACGTGGGTGTGCGTGGTCACGTAATTTAATATAAGTATGTCAGGTTTTTAATTAATATGTAGAGAGGATTAAAGTATTTAATGTGAAAGAATGGTTGTAATGAAAGAGATTTTTAGGTTCGTATTTCCGCTGCGAATTTTGGATAAAAAAAATGTTAGGGCGTTACAAAGAAGCATCAAACATTTCCGATGGGATTCATGGAGCTATTCTTAGATAGCAAGCACTAGCTCCCGGTGAGACTTCATAAAAAGCAATCAAAGATAAGATCGAAGAGAATGAAACGCACGTAGTGGTAATTATAGCGGTTCCTTCTGATCCTAGAAAACGTCCGAAAAAACCTGCTACGGAACTATCGAGTAGGGCAAAAATATGATAAGTAGATACATAATTTCGAGTGTGATCAGACAACCAAAAATCAGACAATGACAGAGCGGCCTGTGATTCAGGATTGATCGACGCCCGAGGAACGCTCGATCGAATGAATGAGTCACAAGGTGTAAGCCCCAATGACAAAAGAACCTAGGCGCGGAGCATTTTCGGGGGCTAGCCTCCTTCCTTCTTACTTGACTTCCAATTCGACTCTTTTTTTCTTGAATTTGAATCATTTCCTCTTTATCGCCATTCTTCTGTTTAAGAACTACGCCCCTTGCCTCCTTAGCTATTTGACTAAGGCTGGAAAGAGATGATTGCTTTATGAAACTTCAACCTTCTTTCTTTGATTCTTTGATCGGAATACGGATGAGATCAGAAAGGCCATCATTGGGGCAAACGATGCAATAGCTTCGGTTAGAACAAAGCCCAAAATGGCATAACCAAATGATTGTTTAGCCAATGATGGATTCCGAGCCACGGAATGAATCGAGGAACTAAGGACGTTTCCAATACCGATACGCCTACTCATCACCTTGCCCATTTACACCTCTCACTTGAGTCTGTTATGGTAACTTCACCAATAGCGGCCCAAAACATCCCCATTTTTGTCCAATAGCGTCAACCACCACCCTCACGCCAGCCACCAGCGTCTGCTCACGCCCCCACTGAAGCTTGGCCATTGTGATATAGGCGAGCTAAGGTGACACTCCACCTAGCTAACGCCCCTAATAATCTGACAACAACACACAGTCTTAATAAAAAATACCATGTGATCAAGTTAACTTGTCATAACTCTTAAGTCATGAAAACAACAAATACTTACAAAATCAAAACAACAAATAAAAAAACATATTTCAAAAGTTAAACCGAAGTAAGACAATGACAATTGTCTCACGCCATGATGCAATACACAAACACAAATAATTGAAAAAAAATAAATCAAAGATATCAAACAATCAATGTTTACATACGGAAAACACCCACCTGTGCATATATATTAAATAAAAGGACACATTCATACACACCATATATGTCGGTGTGCAGCAGCTGATCTGGCTCAAACAAATCAACAATATTACCCCTTTTCAGCCTCTCACTCCCTCACCCCAAAACCCTTCCCTTCCCCTGCTCATTCTTCCCCAATTTCAACCCCAAATCATGGAAACCAGCTCGGTTTCCAAATGGGTTTTGTTCTTCTTGCTCTTACTTCAAATGGGTGTTCAAAAGATTCAATGTACTGTCACATATGACAACAAGGCCATTGTTATCAATGGTCAAAGAAGAATCTTGATTTCTGGTTCTATACATTATCCCAGAAGCACCCCTGAGGTTGTTGAAGTTAATTTGTTAAAGATTGAATTTTTCTTCAGTTTTTAGGTGAAATGTGGGTTTTTGTGAGGTTTAATTGATGGGTTTTTTTTTTTTTTGTGTGTAGATGTGGGAAGATTTGATTATGAAGGCTAAAGAAGGAGGGCTTGACGTGATTGAAACTTATGTATTTTGGAATGTGCATGAGCCTTCTCAAGGCAATGTATGTTTTTCTTTTGTTAAAGTTTGAATTTTTAGGGTTTATGGGTTGTTTTTAGTGCTAATTTTAGTGTAATTTTGTTCAAATCCTATATTTTATGAAAATTTTAGTGTTAGTTTAGTAGATCTGTATTTTCTTTTTATGGTAATTTTTTTTTCTATTTTTAGGTAATGATTTTATAGAAGTTTCTTGATTTTTTAAAGATTTTATAAAGATTCATGCTTTAACTACTAATATTAAGATTTAAACATTTTGCTTGTGAAATTCAGTATAATTTTGAAGGGAGGTATGATTTGGTGAGATTCTTGAAGACGGTGCAAAAAGCAGGGCTTTATGCTCATCTCCGTATTGGACCTTATGTTTGTGCCGAATGGAATTTTGGGTAATTTTTTTAGAAATATTTTTCAAATGTTTATGTCTCAGATCTGGAATTTTCTTTTAGTTTTTAGGGTTTAACAGTTAACAATTAATTTTATGTAAAATTACTAAAAAAATATTTATGTTAATTCTTTCAGAGGATTCCCAGTTTGGCTGAAATATGTTCCTGGAATTAGCTTCAGAACTGATAATGAGCCATTTAAGGTAAAAATTACCAATTTCACTTTTTTAATATTATATTATGATAATAATTGTATAAAAAGTTTTTTAATTTCTGTTCTTGCAGAGGGCTATGAAGGGGTTCACTGAGAAAATTGTGAACATGATGAAGAGTGAAAAACTGTTTGAATCTGAAGGAGGTCCAATAATCCTATCTCAGGTACGATATCGAGCAACCATGCTGTAACGACTTGTAACTTGTGCAGTTGAAGGTGTACATTGGTTTGAGTTAATGAGTAATGTAATGTGGTTGGGTGCAGATTGAAAATGAGTATGGGTCAATTGGGAAAGCACTTGGAGGTGCTGGATATAACTACATGACTTGGGCTGCAAAGATGGCCGTCGGATTGGGGACAGGTGTCCCATGGGTCATGTGCAAGCAAGAAGATGCCCCTGATCCTATTGTAAGCACTTCTCAGATTCATTTGTTTCTTTCACATGATAAAGCTTCCATTTTTACCTTGATGATGCCAAAAAGATGACTTTAAGGGTATTTTAGACATTTGATTAATCGTTATTTAATGCGCCGACAACAGTCAGTTGTTCGGATGGGTTTAATGGGATTAGAAAATTAATACTATTTGGTCAATAGTCAATACTCATTAGGAATCTTTGTTTCTTTGTCAGTTGCTTTTAATAATGTTAAGTAACCTGGAATTAATATACTTAAGTTAATGACTGTCCTTAATGCATATTGGAAAGGGTTGGCTTTGGGCCATGTATTAAGGGCCAGGCCTGGGCTAGGCTTTGACTATTAAAAAAGTCAAAATGAATTGGTTTTTAATTTGTTGGTTAATGCAACTGTTTAACTAACATTTTGGGGTTTTGGTGGCAGATAAACACATGCAATGGTTTCTACTGTGACGCTTTCTCCCCGAACAAGCCATACAAACCAACCATTTGGACCGAGGCTTGGAGTGGCTGGTTTACGGAATTTGGCGGCCCGGTCCATGAGAGGCCCGTTCAAGATTTGGCATTTGGTGTTGCCCGATTCATACAAAAGGGTGGATCATTCTTCAACTACTATATGGTTGGTATCTTTTTTCATCCAAAAAATCAATATCTAATATAATTTTTTAATAACTAGAAAAGTAATTTTTTTCTTTAATAAATCAGTACCACGGAGGAACGAATTTCGGTCGCTCTGCTGGAGGCCCGTTCATCACTACCAGTTATGACTATGATGCTCCACTTGATGAATATGGTGAGTTAAATTTTAACAATTGTAGATACTAATAATGTATGATCTATCGGCTATTACGTAAAGAATCCTATATTTTGACCTTTGTGGTCAACTTATTGTTGTTTAAAATTGTAGGTTTGATCAGACAACCAAAATATGGGCACTTGAAGGAGCTTCACAAAGCTATCAAGCAATGTGAACCCGCTTTGGTTTCCGCAGATCCTACAGTCACTTCTTTGGGAAACCTTCAACAGGTTGTTATCTTTACCAAAAAAATTCAACGAAAAATCAAAAATCAAAACAAAATATATGATTACTAACTATTTTACGTTTTTCAGGCCCATGTATTTTCTTCCGAATCCGGACACTGTGCAGCTTTTCTCGCTAATTACAACCCAAAAAATGCTGCCAAAGTGATGTTCAACAACATGCACTATACTTTACCACCATGGTCCATCAGCATCCTTCCCGATTGCAATAACGTCGTCTTCAACACCGCAAAGGTACAAAAGTTTACTTTTTTCAAAGAAACATTTGATGTTCTTTGCAACCTTTTCTTTTTCGTGTGGTTATAATTTGTAACAATATCAATACAGGTTGGGGTTCAATCGACACAAATGGAAATGTTGCCGACAAATACCGAATTGTTTACATGGGAAACGTACAATGAAGATCTGACCACCGCTGATGACAGCTCGACGTTCACCGTGACTGGTCTACTGGAGCAGGTTAATGTCACTAGAGATAATAGTGATTACCTTTGGTATTCAACAAAGTAAGTCTTATAATTTCTAACATGCGCTAAATGAATTCTTCACGGGTGTTAAAAGAATCGTGTTTTTTTTGTAGTGTCGAAGTAAGTTCTTCTGAATCGTTTTTGAGAGGCGGGGAGCATCCTAAATTGTTGGTCCAGTCAACGGGTCATGCTCTTCATGTGTTTGTTAATGGAGAACTTTCAGGTACTTTAATGATCTTATATTTTCCTTAAAAAACACATTCTCGACTCTAAATGGTCATTTATATGTTTAGGTTCGGCTTTTGGCACACGTGAAAACAGGAGAATTACTTACAAAGAAAAAGTCAATCTCCGCCCTGGGAACAATAAGATATCACTACTTAGTGTTGCCATGGGATTACCGGTTAGTTTAACGTCAACTTTACTCTCAAATCGACTTATTTACCGAATCTAATTTTATTTTTTGTTTTATTTGAAGAATATCGGAGGACATTATGAAACATGGGAAACCGGAGTTACAGGTCCGGTAGCTTTGTATGGTCTTGATCAGGGGAAGCAAGATTTGTCATGGGCTAAATGGACGTACCAGATTGGCTTGAAGGGCGAGGCTATGGACGTTATCTCTGCGAACCGTATGTCATCGGTTGCATGGCTGCAGGGTTCTCTTATCGCTCAGAAACAACAGCCGCTAACATGGCACAAGGTATTTTGCAACACCATAAACCGTCACAGTTTGCTATTTAACAGTCACTAACCTTTTTGAAATGGTGTTAGGCTTCTTTCAATGCACCAGAGGGTGACGAGCCGTTGGCTCTAGACATGAGCAGTATGGGCAAAGGTCAAGTATGGATCAACGGTCAAAGCATAGGAAGATACTGGACCGCGTACGCCACCGGTAACTGCCAAGGGTGCCATTATGCCGGTACTTACCGCCCTCCCAAATGTCAGCTCGGATGCGGTCAACCAACCCAACGATGGTATAACAATCTAACACATTCTACACATATTTAACACGCATTCAACACACACAGAAATAAACTTAACTTTGTGATATTGCAGGTACCACGTGCCCCGATCGTGGTTAAAGCCGACAGACAATTCACTGGTGCTGTTTGAAGAGCTCGGTGGAGACCCAACCCGTATTTCGCTAGTCAAACGATCAACAACGACCGTATGTGCGGATATGTTTGAATATCATCCAAACATCAAGGACTGGCATATTGAAAGCTATGGTAAAACACAAGAGCTCCATAGACCAAAGGTCCATTTACACTGCGGTCCAGGTCTAACCATTTCCGCTATTAAATTCGCGAGCTTTGGAACCCCGTTGGGAACATGTGGCACATTCCAACAAGGAACTTGTCACGCTCCGACATCCTACGATGTCATTCAAAAGGTATACTTATACTTTGTGCATTTTTAAGCTGTACCAACTTGGAGCATATCTGATTTGGGAATTGTGTTATGCAGAGATGCATTGGGAAAGAAAGGTGTGCGGTGACCATAGCAAACAGCAACTTTGGTGAAGACCCGTGTCCAAACAAACTGAAGCGGTTGACAGTTGAAGCCGTGTGCGCTCCAAGTGTGAGAGGTTGAGCGCAAAGTAAACACGAAAGAGAAATACTAATCAACAAAGTTGTGATTTAGTTTATTTAATTAGAAGGTAATGTAGGGTGTATATTAGTGAAGATCTCAGGGGTTCTAAATTGGGAGCCTCGTGATGGGTCGGAGTACTGGTTATCTGGCGTTTTTGACCGGAAAGTAGAACCAGTTGTTTACCTGAATATTTGGTGTGATTTGTTTGTATGATTGTTAAAGTTAAGGTTGGGGGAACCGAAACCTCGGAATTAGGTTCAGGTTTTAGGAATGGTTCCTATACTGAACGTTTATGTTAATTGTGTGCAGTTTTTAATGTCAACCATCAATTGTCTTTTCTAATTGTTTGTAAACTCAACTGTGATGCATGTTTACTGCTAAAACTTTGAATTTTACTTTATGGTTCAAATCCGTAATTGGGTAAGTTGGAGATCGGATTCGGGTAATTGGAATCTTAACGGATAACTCCATCATGTAAGTTTACGAGCTAGCAAAATGACCGATCTAGGCAATGTGGAGAAAATGCGTCTCTCTATTATGTTGAGGGTTCAAGTCTCATAATGGACATGTAGAGTTAAAGGGTGGATTAAAAGGGTGCGAGAGTTAGCGGGCTAATAAAATAGTTAATCTCTTATCTTGTATTATGCTCTCTTGCAACTTAAGATACTATTGACATACACATGTGTATCTACTGGTAACTTGCAACTATATGCTATAAGATTCTATTGGCATACACGTGTATGTACTGGTAATATGCAACTATAATATATTAATATGCACATGTACATGTCTATCAGAAAAGTTGAAAAAAATAAATCCTCATCGTAAAATACTCATTTTATCTGGACGCCAAACTTAACTACTAAATACTCTTATACTTGCATCTTTCAAGATTTGAACCTTACACTTTTTGGGTAGAGAGGAAACACCTTATTGTCATATCATGTCTTTTGGGGTCCGTAAAAAACCATCTGACTTTTTTTTTGAACGGCGAAACTTCTATATATAGATATAGAACCCAACAAGGAACTGGAACAAACAAGACAAACGAAGAGGATTACAGAATCTCAATAATATCAAAAACCATCTGACATGTAATAAAAAACACGAATACAAAAATTTTGACACCGTACGTACATATAGTTTTCAAGAACAACAGTTTTGTTTGAAATGTAAAAAAATGTCAATCATAATAACCTTAAAAAGAATATGTACATATATGTGCACGAATGAATAACACATTTTTATTATACATCCAAAATATGTAAATAATATTACATACATTTCTAGTTTCAACTTCAAGTGTACCACCACATTTGCACAAAGTACATATTGAATTGCTAACAATTCACACAAGAAAAATACAAAGTTGACCAATTTTCTCACACAAACATGGTCAACCTAAAAAATGAAACAATCAAAGAGACATCTGGGACAACTACTACATATTACAACATAAAAACTAGACCCATACACATATCAGCTCTCACACTTGTATGCATAACTGCATGTAACCAACAGGTGACAAACCTACTTACTAGAGCTGTATGATGTTTTTAAAATAGTAAGTACCACAAAGATACCATCCAAAGAGTACGAACACAACAAAAGCCAAAAAGTTAGAAAGTTTGCACCTCCAAATATAATACCCATGAACAACACAACCATAAATGGCAAATAAGATCGAACCATAGATGGCGTGTTCACCCACTTCCCTTTGAACATAATCAACGCTGCAACATTCACCACGTTCCACCCACTAGCCGGTGACTCCAGGCGGTTAAGATGGTTAGCCAGAAATGAGTGACAGTTGCAAGTTAACACGCTATAAGTCTGCTTTTGGTATTCTTGTGTGGTCTTTTTCAAGGCTTCATCCCAACTGTAATGGCTTCTTCCGGATTCCACTAACCTGTATTCTTCTTCGGTTCTGTATGCACCCGAAGGATGCTGAGGGGTGAAACAATGTTTTTAAATAAGATTATTAAACAAATCTATTAACAATAACTAGAGGGGAAGATTAATAATATATTAATATTAGCACAATGTGTAGTGTACTGTACGTCTGTACCTTTTCTTTGGTTATTTGGATATAACGGGCCACAGGCCCGAATGCAAAGTTATCTACAGACACAAAGTTAGGACCTGCAAAATCCACAATCACTCCTCCTCACGGCCTACCCCAACATGACCGATGAAAGGGAGTAGCCATGAAATAACCGGGAGGGGCGTCCACACAATGCAACATGGAAAACGAGCTCTCGATGGATCGATTTGCAAGCTATTTGGAACATGATCATGCTCAATCATCATAGCCTTAGGTTCTGCGTCCAAGTCCATGGCTGGATCTGCAGTTATTAAACTGTCCTTAGAGCTTAATTATGGTAATTATATAATTATTCTCCATGTTTTGAAGTTAACCAAAAGGGAAAATTTAGGTTTACAAATGAATCTCGTGTGGATATGCTGTTACGTGTAATGCACAATGTAACTATTTGTCTATTTTCATTTTTAATTTCTTTTTGTTAACATTTTCATACTACAAGTACAAAAAACGTCTCTACATTTTGTGTGACGATCGGTTACTATAATCTTTGTTATTCAGCTTCTGATGTTTGACTGGCCTGCATCATTCCATATCAGATGCGTCTTGTTACCATCTAAAAAATAATCTTTTAACTCAGAGCAATAATACAACTAAGCACCATTTTTAAAGGGCAATAAATCACTCATCGACATAATTTTTCTCATTTACTATATAAAACTTTCATTATACTTATCGAGTATCTAAACAACCGACAAAACGTAAACACTCTACCAACCACTAAAATGTTGCCCTAGGTTTAAATTCAAGCTCAACACTATTTTCCGATGAACAACGAATGCTAATAAAGATAAAAAAGGCAAATTCGGATCGAAACTTTCCCCAAAACATCGAATATTTAGGTCCACACAACAATGAATTGTGTATTTTTATTTTCACACCAAGAATGTAATTTCTATATATTTTTTTAACAAAAATAAAACCTAGCTATCAGTGATCGCAACAACATTTAAGATCTACAGACTATTCATGTTCATCGTCAATAATATGATACCAGTCACATTGAAATAGTGATCTGATATAATCTGAACTAACAGTCAAACTAACAACTAGGCACGTTTCTGGCCCTAATATGAGGTTATAATCGAACAGGATCTAGCAATAGGAAACATGAAGATTGTAACAAAAGAGTGTGAAGAAGATTGCAGGAGGAAGAGTTATGTAGACGGAGAACCAGAGTACCTTAGTTGCAGATCTACGAGTGTCCGATGAGGAAGTTCAGCGATCTGCAGAGCTCACGCCTTCGTTGCTTCTTCCCCCTTTTTTTTCTGTTAAAAGTCGGTGTGGTTGCAGGTGGTGGTTCCCATGATTTCTTATTTTAAGACAGATAAGTTATTAATATAAATATCTTTATAAGTTTTGTCCTTTAATTACAAAACACTCCCACACGCTCTAGGTTGTGTCCACTGGTTTGGTGTACATGGCCATAAGCCTATAGGGGTGCCAAAAACTATGCCGAAGACACGCCAAAGGGACGTTAAGCTTTTGGGCTCACGCTACGGAGGGTTCTTATTAGCAGTGGCGAAGCTTGCAGTCGAAAACCGGTGGGCAAAAACGTATATACACAAAAATTCCTATACAAAAACTACATGTATAACACTAACGAGCGAAAAGTTCCGGGGGGGGGGGCTCCCGCCCTAGGAAAGCTGCGCCTCTGCTTATTAGCAGTAAAGAAATCCACACACATGACACACCCACATGCTTCTCCTCTTCATGACCGTCATACCACTCACATCCAAGCTCTTAGCGCCCCTTTGGCACGGTGTTTGACATCTCATTGGGGGAAATGTGGCTATTAATTTAAGAGACACAATATAAGTGATACATTTTATTTTAATTGTTATAAAAGGTATATAAGGTAAACATATGGTGAGGATTTACACATTTTAAAATAAAGGTTTAGTTTTATGAAATTAAGGTTTGGGATTGATCCCGTGACTTTATTTAACAAGTAGCCTTTTTATATATTTTTGTTGGTAAGTATAGCTAAAGAAAACTAAAACCTCAATTTTAGATTGTTATGATGATTATGGTCCTATTTATTTGATTTTGGGTAATAAATTATTTTTCAAATGTTAAATGGCCAGAATATAAATAAAAACACATAATGTTGCCTCCTGTTCGTAAATGCTCAACAATCAAACGTCGCTACTGTGTATATAACGTCTTCTTCATCCTAAAAAACTTTAGATTTCCACATGTCCCTCTTTTTGATTTATTTTTAGTATCTTCTAGACATGACTCATCTACTTTTTTTCAAGTGTACTCTTATTTTTTCCTCTCAAATCACCTCTATTACATCGTAAGGTCATAGGATGTAAAAAAAAAGTGAAATAACTTAGGCAAAATTAATTCCTTCTCACAATCGGTAAAGGTGTATGATGCTTTAGTGACCTGTGAAAATCACTAAAAGGAAACGGTGAGTTGTGGTTACCTTATTAGAGAAATCACTTAAAAAATGAAATTGAAGCAACACACCACTCATTAGACACAATTTTTACGGGACACCTCGTCTCACACCCATTACACATAGCCTAATTTCTCACTATTTTTCTTTAAACAATTCAACTTTTTACACTTATATACCATCTAACTATTCCTCACTTGTGGCCTAATGGTAGGAGACTTGGGTTTTCCAATGGTGACTCAAGTTCAATGTCCACTTGTGTCATATTGGGGTGGATATTGGGCAATGATGGTGACAAACCCACCGGGGGGGGTTCGATCCTGAGCCGCACCCCGGTTTTCATCCGGCTGTTACTTCAGCGAGGCAACTCGTGTGTAGGCAGCACGGTTTCCGAGGAAACGCCGTAACCAAGTCTCACCAACCCAGCGGGAGCTCGGTTAAAACAACGTAGTCTTAACAGATCTTAGCTAGGGCCGCCGTTTAGGCGATTTGATATTGGGTTACTCAAACGAAAGTTCAAAAAAAAAATATACCATAACTTAACCCAGAAGGATATGAACAAACACCACTTTTCTAAGAGAAACAAAACTCTCTTGTGAAAAAGATTCAAAACCCCAATTTCACTACAAATGATCGTTATAGACATTCTTGATAGTGATGATGAAGGTGGTGACCAACCACAAGTTCAGAATCACGCAGCAGCAGCCGATGATCAGAGTCACTTGATCAACAGGAGTTTCGGGAAAGCAGGATCATTTGATATTGGCCCAACAAAATGGGCTCCTTCTCAAGGACTAGAGATGGGCATAATCGGGTTTTATTATTACCCGGAACCGGTTCCAACCCGGAACCGGTTCTGCTTGGATGTCATTGGAACCGGGTATGGTGTGGAACCGGGTCCAGTTCCTACCCGGGTTCACACCCAAGAATATGGAACCGTGTAGAACCGGGTACGGGTATTATGGAACCGGGTATGGTGTGGAACCGGGTATGGTGCGGAACCGGTTTCTGATAGTGTTGGGAACCGGTTCCTGACAGTCAAAACCTGACTTTTACTGTTCAGAACCGGTTCCTGACAGTCAAAACCTAGTTCAGAACCGGTTCCTGATAAAATGTTACCGTTGGAACCGGTTCCTGATTAAAAAATCATTTTTTTTGTATATAAACCCATTCCTACTTACCGGTTCCTGATAAATGTTACCGTTGGTGTTTTAATAAAGTTTGTGTAATGTTTCTTTCTATTGTGTTTGTTATGTTTGATTTTTATTATTAGTTACATTGATAAATAAAAATAGTAACAATAATCGGTTAAAATTAAAAAAACAAATTAGTCGGTTACAATATAAAAAAAAATTAACCGGTTACAAAAAAAATAAAAAATTACTCAGAACCGGTTCCAGTAAGATTTTATTTCTTTGATCGTTTACTAGCGGCAGGTGCAATACTTTCCGATGAGTTTCTCTTAGGTGCGGGTACCTCGGTACAGTCGTCGTCCGAATCGTTAGTCTCCACTTCTTCGTCCTCCTCTTCGTCAACAATTTTATGCTCTAACTCAACTTCATCTTCTAGACTAGTTTTATGTTGAACACGATCAACGGCATCCAAATGGTCCTTTAAGCATATTGCCATCTCTAGCGATTCCAGAGTTAGTCTTGTTCTTCTAATTGACAAAACCCTGCCACTAAGAGAAAACACACTTTCCGAAGCTACCGTGGAAGCTTGGACCGTTAGTATATCACGAGCCATGGTGGCTAGAATCGGGTATTCGGATCCTTTCGATTTCCACCATGCCAAAACATCAAATTTCCTATACTCCTCGGTGGTCATAGTAAGCGAATACTGATTTTTTTATATCTCCCAAGTTCACTTGTTGGTTCACTACCCCTTTGTTGTCTAGCGGTCTCGTCTCTAACGACATTCAACATGGTTATAAGTGGATCCCCGCTTGTTTCATCGATAGAGGCCGTGAACCGAGACTCAAATAAATTTGTATGATTTTTTTCACCATATTTTTTAAAATAATGATCATAAAGTTTGGCCATACACTCATTGAATATTTTTTTTTTGTTTTTGCTTTTAAAGTTGGATCATCCTCATGCATATCTAACTTGTCATAAATTTTATCAATTAAAGCTTAAACACCCGGTACGTTTAAAGCTGGATTTAAAGCAGCGGCACATAGAAAAACGGGTGGTAATTCTAAAAATATTTTAAAAATTTTTGAGTCATTGGTCTCGTCATATTCCTTAACATGTCACTAGAATTTTCAAACTTTTTAAAATTAGTTGTTATCAAATTCAATTGGTCCACAACTTTAGAACTAGTAGGATAATAAACACCGGAAATCAAAGTCGTTGTAGTTTTAAAAACTTGTAAAAAAATACTTAGGTTATTAATCTTTTCCCAAGCCGTGTCGGGAAAGGGGACGACAAGGTACTCATCACTTAAAGTTGTATGAAAAGATTTTAAAGTGTCCATTTGCTTTATAGCCATTTCAAACATATGACAAGCTGAATTCCAACGAGTCGGTATATCCCAATTCGGTCCAATAATTTTTTGGTTGACATCTTTACAAAGTTTTTTATATTCTTGATATCTTTCTTTTCCACTTTTGAAAACATCTTGGAGCATAGCTCTAAATGCTATAACAAAATCCGATACAAATTGATTTTTTAAATCGGTTTGCACTACTAAGTTAATAATATGTGCAACACATCGTGTGTGAAAAAAAACACCATCAAGTATTGGTTTGTACTTCAACTTTAATTTTCAATCGCCGTTGTGTTGTTTGAAGCGTTATCAAAGGATATTGAAAAAAATTTATCTTCTAAACCATATTTAATTGTTGTGTCATTTATAATTTTATAAATATTTTCTCCCGTCTGAGGAGAAGGAAACTCGTCAAACGCAATCGTACGTTTCATCATTTGCCATGTATCGGGATCAACCCAATGAGCGGTGACACATATGTACGATTCCAGTAAACCATATGGAGCCGACCACACATCACTAGTTAGGTTTACACTAGTTTTTAAATTCTTAAAAAAACAACTAAATCTTTTTTTGCATTTTCCCATAAACTTAAACAAAGACGTTTTAAAGTGCGACGACTTACATGTTTATAGCGAGGTTGTAGCGTCTCCCGAATAAGATTTGTAAGATCGGGGTCGTCGAAGTGTCCAAACGGCAACGCTTTTTGTATCACCAACTTCGCCATCCGATCGCGAGCTAATTTTTGCTCATAACGAAAAATGGTACCATCTTTGGATAGTGGAACTTGACCGGATGTAATTTTATGTCTGTATGATAGATTGTACTCGTTCACCCTCAATAAATCACATATAGATTATACACGTTCACACTCGATACATCATATATACCTTGTACACGTTCACACTCAATACATCATATACGTATACTGACTTGATTGTTAAGAGTGTCCGAGGGACTTCAGCCGGAGGACCATCTAACGGATTGTTGATGTTTGCATACTTCATTCCGGTTTGAAAGAACAGAAACAACACAACACCACCACTGAGATTACTACACACCAGAACGGTCTCCTTACACCGCTGCAGAGTCCCAACTCCAGCTGCGCTGGTTTTTCTAGCGAACACTTATCAGTTTGACACAAGTATCATCATACCCTTTCGAACCAACAAACAAGGGTACTTCACAAACCCTTAAGTTTGATGAGGGCAAATAAACCCTTGCTTATTACAACTTTCAAAGTTTTTTTAAAAAAAAACCCATAAACATACATACAAACAAACAGAAGTAATAATACATCACAGTAAAGTTATCGCCTTGTATTGTTGGACGGTCCCTTTGATAGCTTGTTCAACGGGTAATCTCTCCAGACTTGACGCACCATAAAACCCATGAACTCCATTAGTGTTCTTCAATACGAACTCTGCTTCCATTGGACCGGATATAGGACCTCCATGGCAAAGCACAATCGCATCTGGATTGATCTTATGAGCCGCATCTGCAATAGCTTGTACACGAGTTACACTTTGTTCTAATGTCACAGCAGTCTTTGCTCCAATTGAACCGGATGTCGTGAGCCCCATATGAGCTACAATGATATCCGCACCCGCTTTTGTCATTTCAACGGCTTCGTCTTCATTGAAAGCATATGGTGTTGTTAATAGCCCCATTTTATGAGCTTTGTTTATCATCTCTACCTCCAAACTGAAAACAAATAAATCAAATAATATAATTTAACTTATTACCTGCTAACAATTTCTTTTTTAATGTACAGGCAAAAGAGCGTTTGCGGGTCATATGAGATTTCTTACACAACCAGCCCGAGAAAAATAATAAAATAATAGAGTAAAATGCCATTTGCGTGGATCCAAAAGGTTTGAAATCTTGCAATTTTCATCCGAATCGTTAACTCCATCCATTTTTCTCCGTTAAATGAGGGGCATTTCTGTCTTTTTAGACATTTTTATTAAAATAAAAACAATATAAGAAACAAAGATCCACCTCCGTTGACTTTCTCCCCACCCAAACCCTTTAATCATCACAAAAATCGTCTAAGAACACGAAAATACCCCTGACTTAACATTAATAAAAAATGGATGGAGTTAACGAGTAGAATGAAAATGGCAAGATTTCAAACCTTTTGGATCCAGATGCGGAAAAACAAACCTTTAGACAAAAGTCGCAAAAGTAGCCAAACCTCAGGGACAAAAATGATATTTTACTCAAAGAAATAATATAATAACAATATAAAAATTGGGAGAAATGCCTACCCGTATCCCATCCCAGTTTCTTCGAGATTTTGCCTGAAATTGCCATCGAACAAGCCAACGGTTGGGAAGTTTTGGACCCCACAAAATCCAATCGATTCCAACTGTTTTAAAAAGTGATCCATTCGGCGAAAAGGGTCGGTCCCACATACTCCAGCAAGAACAGCTACTTCTTTCACTACCTATACATTCCACATGTCAAAACACTAGAAAATGAAACATAAGAAAGATCATATGTATACTTACTGGCAGTACTTCATTAGCCATTTCAACCACAATAGCATTTGCATCAGCAAACGGTAACAACCCCGCTAATGAACCTCTCCCCGCCATCCTAAACCGCCCTGAATTGTACAGTACAATCAGATCAACGCCGCCCGCTTCCTCATATTTGGCGGATATCCCGGTCCCTGCACCAGCCCCTATTATCGGTTTCCCTTGTCTTATTTGGTCTCTCAACATCTCTAGCACGCCTTGAGTTCTTTGTAATGTTTCTATTTTTTACAACAAAACAATCAATCAACAATATTAGTAACTTAATATGTGTTAACTATAACATATACGCATCAAAGATTAACACTAACCCGGTTTTGCATCAGGGAAGTTGGTTAAGTTATACGGAATTGTTCTGTAAGTCTTGGAGGGTGTACTTGAAGCATCGGACTCAACAACCCTCGGTTTCTGTGTAGAATTGTTTGGTTTTTTATGTATTTCCAAGAACGAATCGACCAAAGCCTTTGTAAACTCGGTGTCATTGATGTGATATTGATAAACCTTCACCTAATTTATTAAAGATTACAAGTTAACCTAACATCTCCATAAATGATAACAATAGTTTGATTGATAAGAAAACTAACCTTCCTATCATCTGTAGTCTCGATGAGTCTTTTTAATTCTTCTATAAGAGTACCGGTAGCATTTGTATCGTAAAAAGGCTTTCCAGGTGCATCTAGAGCAGAAATGCCGATTTCTGGTAGGCAAACGCGTATCTTTGATGATGATTTGTTTAATTTTTTAGCTATAAAAGCAGCAAATTTCTTGTTTTCCTCGACCGTTGTCCGCACTAACGACACCTGTAAATTATGAAGCTATTTTTTGTTAAGTAAAAGATAATTATCCAGGTAAAAAAA
The DNA here is from genome assembly GCA_947069175.1 of Scalesia atractyloides. Lineage (NCBI taxonomy): Eukaryota > Viridiplantae > Streptophyta > Magnoliopsida > Asterales > Asteraceae > Scalesia > Scalesia atractyloides. Next base: position 15,817,976 of record CAMTDV010000014.1, on the reverse strand, counting down.
ACCAATGGTTAGAAGTGTGATAACCTGTTCATTGTGCTCATATATTTTTCTCTGCTGAAATTCGGCAGGTATTGTATTTTTGGCACCGAAATTCACCATGTCTAAAGCTCCCACACTGAGCACAAAAGGAATTTTCTTTTCTATTATTGCATCGAAGCGTGATTCATCACAAGCCATAACACCTCCAACTATGTGATCAGCAACCTCGGTTGTCGTAATGTCCAAAACACCCTTCCGAAAGCAACCAATTACCACATTAACCTCACTACAGTACAATTTCAAATCTCCAATAAATATTCAATTATCAAATTCAAAACTTACCTGTATAAACCCTCCTCTAACAAGATCCTCCATTGCTCTACCTCCTACTCCAGTTGCATGAAAAACCAGTGTTTCATAACCTTCTTTATTCAATCTTTCTTTTACCGCATTTACACAAGGCGTTGTAACCCCAAACATGGTTAAACCAACCGTACATTTTTCATTACCGGAATTTACAGATTCTTTTAAACTCACGAGTCGTCCAGAAACCATCCCAGAAAAGGCCGCACCGGCATTAGACAAAATAACTCTGCTCACATTATTAATCCCACAAATATCAACAACCGATGGAAACAAAACCAAATCAGATGTCCCGATATAAGGTTCGGTTTGACCACTGGCTACAGTTGATATGATGATCTTCGGTACACCAAGGGGCAAAGATTTAAAACCAGGTGATAAGAGAGATGTCCCTCCACTGCCACCTAGCCCGATAACGCCAGCAACGACACCACGTTCGTGTGCTTTCTTAATGTAAAGAGTGAGTGCTTTATTCATGACTCCAAGGGCTTCGCCTCTAGCTTCTGGGATTTGAAATTCTGGTTTATTTTCAGACTCATAGTACATAGACAAAAGTTCTTTTCTTGACACAAACTTGAAATCTTTGAAGCTGTTTATCTCATTTGATCCAACTGACACATCTACAACTACAACTTGCACCTGTAATAACTGATGTACCCACAATAAAGATCACATGTTGCAAAGAAGCACTAAAGATCACATTTTGATAAAAACCAACATCACAAAATCAAAAAATGGAAGCAAAGAAGCACTAAAGATCACATTTTGATATCAACCCACATCGCAAAATAAAAAAATGGGAGCAAAGAAGCACTAAAGATCACATTTTGATATACACCCACATCACAAAATCATAAATTGGTAGCAAAGAAGCACTAAAGATACAAATTTTGATATACACCCACATCACAAAATCAAAAGTGGTAGCAAAGAAGCACTAAAGATACAAATTTTGATATAAACCCACATCACAAAATCTAAAGTGGTAGCAAAGAAGCACTAAAGATCACATTTTGATATAAACCCACATCACAAAATCATAAATTGGTAGCAAAGAAGCACTAAAGATCACATTTTGATATAAACCACATCACAAAATCAAAATTGGTGCAAAGAAGCACTAAAATCCATTTTGATATAACCCATATCACAAAATCATAAATTGGTCAGTAAAGATCACATTTTGATATAAACCCACATCATAAAAAAAATTGGTAGCAAAGAAGCACAATGAGTTCAATCTAAAGTAAATCAAAGACCACATCACAGTTGTTAACAATCATATAGCTAATTAATTATGAACAAACACCAATACTAATTAGAGTTATGACAGAAATGACTAATGTTAGAGAATGACTGAGAGGAGAGAAAAAGGTTGTGAGATTGGATCGGACTGATTCGGAAAGAAATAGCAGCTCTTCATGCTTTGTATCTGCAGTCGCAATGCAGAAAACTTGTAGAAAATCTTTGAGATTTCCCATGATTTGAAATTGAGATAGTGGAATTGAGGGTTTGTGAATGAAATTCAACACAGAGCAGTTGTGGGGATAGGAAGGTTAAGCATAATTTGTAGGTGTGATTTCAAGAATCAGTGCAGATGAGTCGAGTGGTTGCAACGGCAGTCGGTGAAAGCTTATTCTGTACCTCCTACAGTTACAATTACTGTACATGTGATAGTGCTTGGGATTTGGGAAGTTCTGGAATGTGCATTCTTTGTGATAGGCTATGACGTTTGATCGAATAAAATTTAAGTTTTTTTTTACCTCTTCTAGATGCGCCGAACCCGACCTTCACCCGCCCGAAAGTACGACAGTGGAATAATCGGTCGCCTCCCAACCGTGACGAACCGGCGCCACCCGTATTCGCCTTTCACCTGGATGCCGCAGAAAATAATTGGGAGAGTGAGATTTGAACCTGAGTCACAAGGAACACCAAGTCTTTTTCCAACTACTTCACCACTCCTTCATTATTCAATAAAATTTAAGTGACAACTTTTAAATAATTTTTTTTTATCTTTAATCGTACTTTCATACGATCTAAACAAAATAAAAATAAAAACACGATAATAATAAAATTGAATACTTACCTAATAGACTTTCTACTCTTTGATTTTCTTTTAATGATAAACTTCATGTATAAGGTTACCACACTCTTTAAGTCAGAGAGTCTCGTAATATCTCACTTTGGCTAGACTATGTCTTAACTAGGCCAACGCTGACTTCAAAGTTTGGCTTTTTTTGAGCGTTCCCCTAGAAACCATACCGCCGGTTGTTTGAATCGAGCTATTGCATCCTATACTTTTACATTATGAAAAGTTTCTCTTTCAACTACACAAATTAGAGCATTGTTCAAATACTCCCCACCCATTCGATTGCGTAAATCCATCTTGCTAAGTTTCATTTTAGAAAGAAAAAAACAACTTTCAACAAATGCGGTTGCAACCGGTAAAATCAACACTAGCTTTAATAAATATGCTAAGGTCAAAGATTATGTAGAAGAAGGGAGCTCTTCCACATGGGTCTGGGGTAGAGATGGGCATAATCGGGTTTTATTATTACCCGGAACCGGTTCCAACCCGGAACCGGTTCTGCTTGAATGTCATTGGAACCGAGTCCAGTTCCTACCCGGGTTCAGACCCAAGAATATGAAACCGTGTAGAACCGGGTACGGGTATTATGGAACCGGGCATGGTGTGGAACCGGGTATGGTGCGGAACCGGTTTCTGATAGTGTTGGGAACCGGTTTCTGACAGTCAAAACCTAACTTTTACTGTTCAGAACCGGTTCCTGACAGTCAAAACCTGACTTTTACTATTCAGAACCGGTTCCTGATAAAATGTTACCGTTGGAACCGGTTCCTGATTAAAAATCGTTTTTTTTTGTATATAAACTCATTCCTACTTACCGGTTCCTAATAAATGTTACCGTTGGTGTTTTAATAAAGTTTATGTAATGTTTCTTTCTATTGTGTTTGTTATGTTTGATTTTTATTATTAGTTACATTGATAAATAAAAATAGTAACAATAATCGGTTAAAATTAAAAAACAAATTAGTCGGTTACAATACATAAAAAAAATTAACATGTTACAAAAAAAAATAAAAAATTACTCAGAACCGTTCTAGTAAGATTTTATTTCTTTGATCGTTTACTAGCGGCAGGAGCAACACTTTCCGATGAGTTTCTCTTAGGTGCGGGTACCTCGGTACAATCGTCGTCCGAATCGTTAGTTTCCACTTCTTCGTCCTCCTCTTCGTCAACAATTTTATGCTCTAACTCAACTTCATCTTCTAGACTAGTTTTATGTTGAACACGATCAACGGCATCCAAATGGTCCTTTAAGCATATTGCCATCTCTAGCGATTCCGGAGTTAGTCTTGTTCTTCTAATTGACAAAACCCTGCCACTAAGAGAAAACACACTTTTCGAAGCTACCGTGGAAGCTTGGACCGTTAGTATATCACGAGCCATGGTGGCTAGAATCGGGTATTCGGATTCTTTCGATTTCCACCATGCCAAAACATCAAATTTCCTATACTCCTCGGTGGTCATAGTAAGCGAATACTTATTTTTTTTATATCTCCCAAGTTCACTTGTTGGTTCACTACCTCTTTGTTGTCTAGCGGTCTCGTCTCTAACGACATTCAACATGGTTATAAGTGGATCCCCGCTTGTTTCATCGTTAGAGGCCGTGGACCGAGACTCAAACAAATTTGTATGATTTTTTTCACCATATTTTTTAAAATAATGATCATAAAGTTTGGCCACACACTCATTGAATATTTTTTTTGTTTTTGCTTTTAAAGTTGGATCATCCTCATGCATATCCAACTTGTCATAAATTTCATCAATTAAAACTTCAACACCCGGTACGTTTTAAAGCTGGATTTAGAGCAGCGGCACATAGAAAAACGGGTGGTAATTCTAAAAAAAAATTTATAAAATTTTTGAATCATTGGTCTCGTCATATTCCTTAACATGTCACTAGAATTTTCAAACTTTTTAAAATTAGTTGTTATCAAATACAATTGGTCCACAACTTTAGAACTAGTAGGATAATAAACACCGAAAATCAAAGTCGTTGTAGTTTTAAAAACTTGTAAAAAAGTACGTAGGTTATTAATATTTTCCCAAGCCGTGTCGGGAAAAGGGGACGACAAGGTACTCATCACTTAAAGTTGTATGAAAAGATTTTAAAGTGCCCATTTGCTTTATAGCCATTTCAAACATATGACAAGCTGAATTCCAACGAGTCGGTATATCCCAATTCGGTCCAATAATTTTTTGGTTGACATCTTTACAAAGTTTTTTATATTCTTGATATCTTTCTTTTCCACTTTTGAAAACATCTTGGAGCATAGCTCTAAATGCTATAACAAAATCCGATACAAATTGATCTTTTAAACCGGTTTGCACTACTAAGTTAATAATATGTGCAACACATCGTGTGTGAAAAAAAACACCATCAAGTATTGGTTTGTACTTCAACTTTAATTTTTCAATCGCCGTTGTGTTGTTTGAAGCGTTATCAAAGGATATTGAAAAAAATTTATCTTCTAAACCATATTTAATTGTTGTGTCATTTATAATTTTATAAATATTTTCTCCCGTCTGAGGAGAAGGAAACTCGTCAAACGCAATCGTACGTTTCATCATTTGCCATGTATCGGGATCAACCCAATGAGCGGTGACACATATGTACGATTCCGGTAAACCATATGGAGCCGACCACACATCACTAGTTAGGTTTACACTAGTTTTTAAATTCTTAAAAAAACAACTAAATCTTTTTTTGCATTTTCCCATAAACTTAAACAAAGACGTTTTAAAGTGCGACGACTTACATGTTTATAGCGAGGTTGTAGCGTCTCCCGAATAAGATTTGTAAGATCGGGGTCGTCGAAGTGTCCAAACGGCAACGCTTTTTGTATCATCAACTTCGCCATCCGATCGCGAGCTAATTTTTGCTCATAACGAAAAATGGTACCATCTTTGGATAGTGGAACTTGACAGGATGTCATTTCCTTTAAAACTTTGCAATACTTATTAATATGCTTCGTTAACGTTGAGTTTGATTCCTTGGCTAATAACGATCCACAATGTTTACATTGAGCTTTTTGCGAGCCGTCACTCATCTCGACCAACTCTCAATTGCTCCAAACTTCCTTACTGCGATTATGAGACAATGTTCCAACCACATATGGAACCGATTGATCTTGAGGAACATTGTTAACGGATTGGGAATTTGCGTTTTTGGAACTCTTTAAGGCCATTTGTTGATTAGAATGTGAAAAAGAACAAGAAAGAAATGTAATAAGAAGAATAGATATGAGAAATTGTGTGCTAAACAATAGATTTCTAAACAATATATATAGAATCGGCTCCAAAGGTCAGGAACCGGTTCCAACGGTAACATTTTAACGGCTATAACCGGTTCCAACGGTAACATTATAACGGGTATAACCGGTTCCAACGGTAACATTTTAACGGGTATAACCGGTTCCTTCTAGAAGTGAATTTCCGGGTACTGGTAGGAACCGGGTACGGGTAGGAACCGGGTACGACCCGATTCAAATGGTAAAATTGTGGAACCAGGTTGGAACCAACGGGTATTTTGAACCCGAAACCGGTTCTACTTAATGTCGGGTAGGAACTGGAACCGGTTCCAGTTCGGTTCTACCGGTTCGGGTTCGGAAATGGTTTTTATGCCCATCTCTATCAAGGTCTAAACTTTCTTACAGAATTTCATGTATAAACCTCCATAACTTGCAAAAATCACACACCCATTTGAGATATTTCAGCCTTCATGTTTTTGGGGTTTCATCAAAAGTAGCAAATTACACTAAAAACAATCTTTTTTTTGTTTCTTTTGCAATGTTGTAGCTAAAGTTTTAAACTTTACAAAAACAAGTGTTGATCTGAAATTTTAACCTAATGTTACTAAAATGCCTAAATATTAAATAGTTAATGTTTGTGGATTAAACAACACCAAATGTACCTAAAAGTTCCATTACAAAGGAAATGTTTTTTTTTTGTTTGTTATACAAAAAATGCCATCTAGTGGCATGCAAAACATAAAACCAAAAAAGTGCCACTAAAGAACCTTTTAGGAATGAGTGGCACAAAAAAAAAAGTGCCACTAGCAGTAGTGACACTTTTTTCTCTGCCACTACAAACTCTTAAGCTTTTAGTGACACATAATTTTTGCCACAAAAATCACATTTAATTAAAAAGCACTTTTATTTTTATCAATTTTAATCATTGAAAATTATTATTTATTCTTATTTTAAATAAAATTTAACACAAAGAAATCATAATATAATCATTTAAATAAAATTTAACACAAAGAAATCATAATATAATCATTTCAATTAAAATTTCAATCGTCTTCCAAACATTCTTAGTAAGTGTCAACCTAATTCTAAATATCAAACATACAAAAGAAATAACTAATAATGTTTAACTCAAAACTTCATTGCGCTCGTGAACCTCTTGCAACATCGTATTAACTCTTTGTTAGCAATCTATTTCCCACTTCTTAGTTTTTCCCTGCACTTTATGCTGCCACACATCAGCCAACTCACTCTATTTAACCTGCAATTTCACAATTCATGTAAAACTGATTAGATTCATAACCATAGTTATCTAAACAATTAATAAAAGGCAAACTCAGTTACTTTTACATCACTTTAAGCTTTTCAGCCAAGGATTGGGTGGTTTTTTCAATACCTCTTGTTAGTTGAATTGGCGTCACCTAATGCAGAGAAAGTTCATGATGAGAATGTTTACCCTTCAACATTCGGACTTCTCAAACATACATGTATGTTGATTCAGTATCCATGCTGAGATAACGGACTAGGTACACCCATGGATGACTAGCTTGTTAGGTTTTCTAATGAGGACATGTTAAAATTTGAAGCGTTAATGGGTGGTGCAGCAATCGATTGCTGACGTGGGAGGTGACTGTTGCCACTTTCATTCCCTCGACCAGTTGTAAAATTATGAGTACTGGGCTGAGAAACGCCAACAGGTCCATGTACTCCACAGTTGGTATAGCGCAAGGCTGAAGACCACCATGATAAGTTGGATAAAGAACCTGGGGCATTGAATATGCAACTGGATGTAGACTAGGTCTGTAACTGCAATTAGATGGTGGTCCAGAGGGCATCTACTAAACTGCACTCACAATTCAATGAGTATGATAAATGAAAACCACCATATGAGGTTAGTTAATCTAGAACCAAAGGAAAGAAAAGGAGGCATTAACGACTGATATACCCTGGAACGACTATTCCTTCCATTAGCTCCTAAAGCAGCAGATCCAAAGTTGCCATTGGCTGCGACTCATTTCCACTACTAAAGAAAAGGCGTTTATATAACTGTCATAAGTAGATCATAAATCAACAACTAAGCTTTTGAAATTGCTAACTGCATTTTACCACAAAGAAACGGAAGGGGAATGGCCACAAGAATCTTCATACTTTTTATAGCTTCTGAAACTGCAACATACTCTGCATTAAGCTTACAATTTGAGTTTATAACTTTGGTTTTATGTTAAGTGCTAGTAATTATAGTCAATCCGATGTTAACAATTTGGGTTGTGTATCATTTCAAACGGGTCAAATCAGAATGAGTCAAGTGGGTCACTTAAGTCTATTATTAATAAACACAACCTCCATTTATTAATCAGAAATTTAAATTTCTGTTGTAATAATAATGTGCTCCTTTAAATTAATTAATTAGCCAAAATGAATAAAGGGGTGTATGGGGTCATCATCACACATGGTTACTTGCCATTAATATAGCATTTTGTAGTTCATACGAACTAGGTTTATACCCCACGCGCCCGTTGCGGCACGCTTGGGTTTAACCAAGACAAATTAGCATGAGTTTTTAAGCAAACGGATTCAAATAGAATGAAGCCATAAAAAACATAATAAACCAATATAGAACACGACCAAAGCGACTTTTCTACAATGTTTTCAGATCCGGACCGGACGTCGAACCGGTCTCCTTACCGGTTCAATGGTCCGACCGGTCGAGCCGGACGTAATAACCGGAAGATGTCGTAAATATTATAAATTTTATAGGGTTAAAAATGAAAAAAATATATAAAAAACTGATCCAACCCTTCTAAAACCCGGTTCGACCGGCCGGTTTACCGGTCCAACCGCCGGGTCCCCGGTTCAACTTCCGGTTCAATGTATTTCCGGTCCAATAATATGACCCGGACCGGCTCAACCTCTGGTTCCCGGCCCGACCGGCCGGTCCGGTCCGGGTCTGAAAACACTGCTTTTCTATATCTATATTTCCATAACACGAACAAACGTACATGCACCGATCAATACTTTATACGAGTGAGAAAATTGAGTATGAGTTGATTAACCTAATTTGGGCATTGTTCGTGAACAAAATGACTTTCGGATCATTCACACCTTGTTGGAAGGTATATAATTTCCATATCTGGCACATACTTCTTAACCTCCCCACTATGTTGTGGGTTCCAGTTTTCTTTGCAATTGACCTACGACAGTTAAGAATATTGACTTATTAGTTCTAGAGAAAAGATAAAAAGTCCTCATATTACATCAGCATGCATTACAACTTTATCAAACGTTGAATAAAATTACTTGTAGTACATGAGGCAACCAAATGATGAGGGTACCGAATATTGTACATATTTGGTACCTGGAGAGTGGTAATGGTGGTGGTGGGGGGGGGGGGGGGGGGGGTTGCTTGTTGGGGCTAAAGTCATCACACAATGTATAGATTCAATACCATGTTATCACAACTTCTAAATTGTGTTCAAGTTCTTTATCTAGAACTAATTTACCTAAAACTGGTTCAATGCCATAGCAGATATTTTTATACAGGCGGGCTAGGATGGCTGCACATGTAAAGTAAATTTAAGAGAGATATTAAGTATTGAAAGGTGTTGGGCCAACCACTATCCATATCGACTCGTACCAGAATGCTACTCGTTTTGATTGTTCGACCTAAAACCGATTTAACCAATTTCTCAATCTGTTGTGACCTGTCCATTTTTATACCTCTACCAATAACCATTCCAAAAATTCCAGAAAAAAAAATTATTTTTTAAATAAAAGATGCTTTGAATATCTATTTGACACATCACCTATTTATTAGAAAAAAAGGTTTGAATTTTCGGACAAAAAGCGTGTTGACTAGGGATGAGCAAATGGTACCCAGTACTACCGAACCGGGTACATTTCCGGTACCGATTCGGTACCGACTTTTGACATTTTCGGTATCGGTTTTTACCCTAAAGTACCGGTACTGAACCGTACCGTACCGGGTATATTCGGTACCACTCGGTACCGAGCTCATCCTTAGTGTTGACCAGTACCAAAAAAAACCACACTTACCTGTTTTGCTTTGTACCAAAAAATGCCTGTTGTGACCCAACCCCATTTATCATGTTACCCAAACTACTTGACCTGCCATTTTAATGTCTCTACCAACAACTATTTAAAAAAGCATCAATAAAGAGAGTTCTTTTTACCTGTTAAGTGCGACCAACATGCACCATATATTAAGCTAAATCATGAAGCAAGGGGAGAACCCTAGGTTGTATGAGAACCAGAGGATTATAAACAACATTCTCGGCAATGGTGGGACCTGTCCGGCTATTAGAAGGGTTCTTGCCACTCGGATCTGGTGATCCTGATGATGGCTAGAATTAGGCAGGCACTCATACAGCCGATCGGGTTCCACAGGCTTGCTGAAAAGAAAATTATTTTATGATAATTAGTTAATTACAATATTCATCAACATTAGGGTGTGGCACTTTGTGAACGGTTTGGGTTACGTTCAAAAGTACCTTAGATAAAGGTAATCGGTTACATTTGATTGCACGAATGAGCATTCCATAACATCTGGAACCCCATTAAGTCTTTTCAAACATGCATAAGCAAATTTGTTCCTGCATAACTACATTACAAACAAAATATCGACACTTTCTCAAGCTCATCCTGTCGATTTCATATTTCAAAATAGAAACGTCCAGCGAGAGAAGGCAAGAAAAATAACAACATATATTGGCTAAGATGCAACTACTTGGGCAAAATAATCATCTAGTTTTCTGCTGCAAGTTCAATAAGAGAACAAAACCACACTATAATGCACATCGGTTTGCAACTAACACTTACACAATAGGACTCAATAAACAAACATGCTAGAACGAATAGAAATAAAAATCAGTTAGGACTTACGTCATTGAGACTTGAGGGTGTAGCAGAACCCTTTCCAACCTTTGCCTCCACAACATCTGTGCCACAATCTTGAGTTCTTTTTGTTAGAGCAACTACCTCTTCATCTGATATGTTAGTTGCCTGTGGTGTAGCCTTCATTTAAAAGCATTCATCAGTACCACAAACCAACAATTTATATACAAAGTATTCGTGTTCCCAAGTAGTACATTTTGTTCTAGTGTACACTCACTCACTCACCTGTGAAGATGAATCAAGAGACTTAGAACCATGCCATACAACCTCAAGAGTATCTTCATAAAAAAATACGCAAACCGAAGAATATTATCGTAAGAACAAAGCAAGCTATAAAAGTACTTTGTGAGGGAAAATGAAATAGGTACCGAGTTAGTTCAAAATCATCACCCTCGATTGTTTCACAAACGCTAGCTAACCGTTGTCATCGCCGCCTGAAGTTGCCCACCACTATCTCTCTTCTTAGGGCTTGCGATGACTGGGTTCATCACGTTCGTTTGTAAAATAACCCAATCTTTCCACCACCATCAGACAACGTTACACCCCAACATGCTTCCTCTGTACTTCAAATCATATTGAAAATAAACTTCTGTCAAGTCTATATATATATTTTTATCAAATTCAAATACAGAAAATTTGGGAAGTTAAAACAAATATACGGTAAAGAACAAAATTGAAAAGAAAGGTAAGCAGACCATTCTTTCACCCATCTTTGTAGTTTCTTCAACCAAACACTCCAACCCTATTCATCATTTACCCATCACCACCATCTCTAACGCAACAACCATAATCACCCGCCACCAGCACGTCGAAGCTTGTCGTGGCCGTCAGATTAAAGCTACCTGGTGGTTCAAAGATTTCGAAATTGATAGAGAGGCAGCATGAGAGAAAGATTGAAGTTGTGGGTGGGGGATTTGAGAGGAGAAAGAGGAGAGGTTAGAGCATTCACATCCCTTCCACCAAAATATATTAGTTGGTCTTTATAATACGAAGAGTATAAAAAATGTTCTCGTAGTAAAGAGAGAGAAAATATTACTGTTTATCTATATATTTATAAAAATATTATTTAATTGAAAAGAAAAGAGAAAAAAATATTTATTTTTAATGAAAATATATTGATATAGGAGTTGTTTTTTAGTGAAATGTATGTATATTTTTAGGGGGGTTAGATGTGAATGCTCTTAGGGTTTAGAATCAAGATATGGTTGGAAAAGAAATTTAGGGGTGACGATAATTTCGGGTTCAAGAGGGAAACTAAATTTTTTTAAAGGGTTTCAACTTTTAAGGTGGGAATTTTTTAGTGTCACGTATAAAATATAGACTAAAGATCAAATACAAATAAAATTAACATACAAAACGTAAAACTTGAAGGAAAAGCAAAAAAAAACACGATGGCATTTTCGTAAATATTTGGTCTTCAAAATTACTCTACATGATCATTTGTATAGTGATTTTGGTCTTGTAGAGTAATTTTGTAAAATGTTCTTGTAGAGTAATTTTGATCTTTTGTAGAGTAATTTTGTAAATTTTATTGTAGAGTAATTTTGTAAAATGATCATATAGAGTAATTTTGTTAGCATTTAGTTATGGGGTTTAGCTTTATGGTTTTTTAGCTTTTAGTTTTGGGAGGGGATGGGGGGTGAGATTTTTTAGGTTTTTTTTTTTTTTTGGGGGGGGGGGGGGGGTTAGGTTATTTTTATCAAAATTACTCTATAAGAATATTTTACAAAATTACTCTACAATATCAAAATTACTCTATAAGAACACTTTACAAAATTACTCTACAATACCAAAATCACTCTACAAATGAACCTGTAGAGTAATTTTGATAATTACCATACGACCAAATATTTACGAAAATGCCATCGCGTTTTTTTTTTTCGTTTTTTCCTTTAGTTTGTACATTTTGTATGTTAAGTTTATTTGTACCTGAACTTTACTCATAAAATATATAAGTGCCATTAAAAACTTTAAATAGTGGCTTAGTAACTAAATGCCACTAAAAGTGTAAAAGTTTGTGCTAACAAAGTCTAAATTGCCACTAAAAGCTAATTAGTGACATAAAAGTTAAGTGCCACTAGATGGCCTTTTTTTGTAGTGGTATATCTATGAAGGTGGCTGTAAGTTGTAACATACATGCATAATTGAGTTGTATGGTGATTAAATGGAGTTATGTTTTGTTGCAGGTGAACTGGAACATGCTCGTGTGCACCCGAAGTTTCTTCATTCGAATGCAACTTCTCATAAATGGGCTTTTGGAGGTGTGACCTTCGTTTGTTGAGCTTTCTTTTATTTCTCATCTGGCATTTGAGAAAATGAAAAATATTTAATAGTTAACTTATATTAATAAATGTATATTCTATTATCAAGTTGACTCATGCTTCATTATCCCGGGAGCAGCAAGTGTCAAAAGACTCAAGGGGCATGTTATAATGTATACCCATTTCCCAGTTTTATGGACACGCAACATTGGTTTTAAAAAGCGCGCCTTAGGCGCGAGGCCTATTGGGGCGCCTTATGTTAGATGAGGCGCACTCTGTACATAAAACACAGCTGAGTTGCGCTTTTTTGGTGAAAAAATCACTCTGAGGCGTGCGTCTCAATCCTCATGTATATGAAACATTTTTGTGCAGCAGATTGTTGTACATCATGCTTTTCAGGCTGTACAAGTATGTTATTTTAGTATAAAAACATATATATAGCTTATTTGTGTCCAAATATTGGGTAAATGACCCTAGAAAACTATAGAATATATAAAAATATTTTATATAATCGCCTTGTCCCTTGCGTACAAAAAGCATGCTGCTTTTGCGCTTCGGTTTTAGGCCTCGTTGCTTTTGTGGGCTTTGCGCTTTTTAAAACCAAGATGGCAACATGAACCTTTAACTAGTAAATGGAGAAACGTTGATATATTACTCCGGGATGATTTAACAGGGAACTTAACTTTTTGGTATATAAGCATGATGCAAACTGAAATAAATAGAAGTCTATCATTTAATTTAAGCCATCTTTCATTGCCTTTTATGATGTGTGTTATAACTAGGGTTGCAAACGAACCGAACGAGTTCGTGTTCGTTTGTTAAAAAATATATGTGTTCGCGAACTGTTCACGAACACTTATCGAATGAGATTTTATGTTTGTGTTCGTTTGTTAAGGAAATGAACTTGTTCATGTTCGTTTGTGTTTGTTTGTTAATTTTAGGCAACGAACAAAAACGAACCTTGACGAACACAAATGAGCAAAAACTAATGTTCATGAACACAAATGGAAACAAGCGAACAAAAACAATCGTTCATGAACAGAATATATAATACACTTACACTTATTAGATATTTAATTTGTTGGAATTTTGAAGTATGGTATTTAAATAAATATAAAAACTAAAAACACTAACGAACTATCGAACACAAACGAACACATTCACGGACATAAACGAACGAACCCGACCGCTGTTCATGTTTGTTCATTTAACTAAACGAACGAAATTTCTTGTTCGTGTTCGTTTGTTTAATAAACGGACGAACACAAACGAACTTCCCGTCGAACGGTTCGCGAACTATTCGCCGACGTTTGGTTCGTTTGCAGCTCTAGTTATACCACCAACTGGTTTCATAGTTGACGTTAAAGGTTTGTTGAGTTATAACACCAGATATTAAAAATCTAAGTAGCTTGGGTAATGAACTATACCGTATGGCTCATGTGCCTCAAGGTCGATGATGAAAATATGAAGGCCATAGCCACACGCATACACTCACTTTTCTTGTACTTTGGTTGGTGAAGATGGATAACATTATGTCTCCTTCTAATCACTCAAAGCACAAGTTATTATACATAAATTTAAAGTTATTGATGCTATTGTTCGAGGTTAATACTCACAATGTATCTTTTAGCAGCAATCGCTGAGCTTTTGGATAATGCTGTTGACGAGGTAACCGTTAGTCTTGGACATCACAAGAATTTCATTAGTAGAAATAAGAAAGATATGTTCTAATAATTTACATATGGTTTAAAAAAACGGTTGAGACGTGCGTCTCGAGGCGAGGCGGTAAGAAAACGTGTATGAGGCTGTGCCTCATGGGGTTATGTTTGTATGTACGCCTAAGGGCCGAGGCGTTGAGAGAATGTGTGTGAGGCGGCGCCTCATGGGTTGAGGAAGATGATTGTGAGGATGACCAGATAGAAAGTGGTGCCTTTTATGGTGTTTGAGTTTAATTACAAACTTTTTGTGTGTTTCAGACCTTTTGATGTTTTAGACTTTTTGATGTTTAGTATTTTATTTTTTTTATAGGATATATAATTTTTATATTTCTTTTTATTCCGCCTCGGGCTTACACCTCGTGAGGCGAAGGGAACATGCTCGAGGCTCGATTCCGTTCTCTTAAACCTTTAATTTACCATGTTTTCTGGCTCAAGAGTAGTTTTTTATGCATTAAAATTCTTTACCTAGTTCTGAAATATCAGTATAATGCATTGCGTTTCCATGCACTGATGGACTATGAGTTTATATGCATAACTATAAAGGTAACATATAACTTTGATATGCGAGAGTTGAGATATTCAGTCACCGGAGCAACTTGTGTAACAGATCAACAATGGAGCAACTTTTGTGAAAGTTGACAGAATTTACAGCAAAAGGGATAATTCTCCTGCTTTACTTTTTATCGGTACCAATCTTGACGTATTTACTCCGGTTTTACACTTCCAGATAGATGTTATGTTTTCTTAAAAGGAACCTGAAATATCGTCACAGATGATGGAGGCGGAATGGATCCAGATGGCATTCGGAAGTGCATGAGCTTGGGATAGTCAAACAACACAATCGGGCAGTGTAAATCATTTTTCCTTCCGGAAGTTTTCGTTTATTGTTTGTCGTATAAAAGTTTTTGACTTTTGATTGGTCAATGCATCTTGACAATTGGAAGACATTTCTTTTTTCAGAAGGTAATGGGTTCAAAACAAGCACTATGCGCCTAGGAGCTGATGCGATTGTTTTCAGCCGTTCATCTCGGAATGGGTGTTGTTTTAATGTTGTTTAATTCTTTAATTTAGTTGTTGGAGATGATGATTATTCCCTTATAGTTATTTGTTATTATCATCTTGTAGACGAGCAACCTAAAGTGTTGGCCTCTTATCCTATACGTTTCTACGCAGAACCGGGCATGATGATGCTATCGTCCCAATGGTAAATACGTAATCTTTTCCTTATGTTTTTGTCTATTTTATACATTAATTTATATCTTTTTTTTATTCTTATGTGGAATCTTTATTGTAGATTGATTTCGATATCTCGAAGAACGGGCGAGACCCTATAATATACGACACTCAAGAGGACTGGTTGTCTAACTTAAAGACAATTCTTGAATGGTCACCCTTCACTTCAATAGATGACCTGATCCAACAGGTTTGTTTACGTTCTATACTGAATTTATTCGATGACGTATACTATATCAGCATGCTATGCAACACTTGTTCGCTTATTTTTTCAGTTTGAAGACGTCGGTTCACACGGGACAAAGATAATCATATACAACTTATGGCTCAATGACGAAGGCGTCTATGAGTTGAACTTCGACGAAGATGACGAGGATATTTTTGGCAGACTTTTCGAGTCACCTTTTGAAATGATAATAATGTTTTATTTTGTCTAATGATATAGGATATAAAGTTGAGAGATGAAACCACTCATTTGTCTAACGTGAGAAAGAAAGTAGCGGAAACACAAGCACACATTTCATACCGCCTTCTTCATTCGTTAAGGGTGATAATTTTTTAAAAACTTAAAACCGTTCAACATCATATCTGGTGTCTTCGATTTTTTTTCTTTAAAATTTGGCGTCATCACGATATATAACGATCCTTTCCAGGCATATGCTTCTATGTTGTACCTAAGAAAGTTCAACAACTTCAAAATCATCTTGAGAGGGAAGCCCGTAGAGCAGTATAACATAGCCGATGATTTGAGAAACCCGCAAGTAACCCTCTACAGGCCACACTTTTCATCTATGAAGGAGGTAACACCGCTTTTTACGATATACTTTTAGGCACTATATATTTTTTTCCAATTTAACGTGTTTTAGTAATGAATTTGATGTAGGCTGTTATGGAGACAACCCTTGGGTTTATCAAAGAAGCACCAGCAATTGGAGTTAACGGATTCAACGTGTACCATAAAAACCGTTTAATTCGTGTATGCATTTCTAGAACCGAGACTTTGGTTTATTTCAGGATGTTTTTTCAAATTATTAGTCAATATGTCAATTTTTTTTTCAGCCGTTTTGGAAAGTAACTAGCGAGGGAAGCTCTAAAGGTTATGGAATTGTTGGAGTTCTTGAAGCGAATTTCATTGAACCCGCACACGACAAACAAGATTTCGAAAGATCGTTTGTGTTTTCAAGGCTGGAAACGAAACTGAGGCAGATGCAAATGGATTACTGGTTCGTTAATTAAAAAAAAACGTATTACATTTAGTGATATGTTTTTAACGTTTTTAGTAATATAGTGTAAAAAACACATGAAACAATACTGTCACTTAGTCGGGCACCAGCCAGATCCAAGTTCCTCGCACAAATCGCCGAACCAAGATGACGCGTTTGTTCAAACTATCCCGATCCTGGGTCATCCGGCTAACCCAAGGTTCGGCATGAGTGGTTCACAGATGGGGAGCCATGGCAGAGCCGTTTACAACAATGTCACGCCACCGGTTCCGCCGCCTCCTGGATTTCAAACTGTGAGTTTTGCCTGCATTTTACTCGTTGATATAAACCTGTTTTTACTCGTATGTCGTTAATCACAGGGGTTTGATCAAGAACATCCAACTGTTTATGAGGTACCGCACCTTGCATTGCCTATTGATTTGTATTTGGTATCATTTACACGCATTTTTAGTTGGTACATAAGCAATCATATGTGGTTCTCATCTACCCTTATGATTCTGTGTTTTGCAGGCGAGAAGAGTATTCGCAAAGGGAGACTGCGTTGAAAACTACGGTAGGTCCAAGTTTTGCAATGCTTAGCGTTTATTTCTTTTTAAGTGGTAACACTAACACTATAGGTGGCAAGATGTGCGGATTGGGTCATGGGTCAAGGCTCAATTGAGTGTTTTGAAACGAGCGGGGTCAGTTTTAGGTTGACCCGCAAAACCTTATTTTTCTTCAATTTATATAATATTATTTTATAAAAAAAAGTTAATTACATTTTCCGTGCCTGTAGTTTGTCAAAAATCACTATTTCAGTCCATTAGTTTAAAAATTGCGAAAACAGTCATTGTGGTTTCACTTTCGTAACTATTACGGTCCACCCACACTAACCTCATCCAGTTATTCCGTTAGTTTACTTGAAATGACCATAATGCCCTTGTTATTAATATTATAATTAAAATAAATCAAGAGTTAGTTACGTTTTTCAAGTAAACTTGGGCATACTGACGTCGATTGTGATAGAGAAAATTAGGTGACCGGAACAAATGAGGAGAGTGAAAAGTAAAGTGAAGGATACCGGTACTGTTTTGGCAATTTTTAGAACTAATGGACTGTAATGTTATTTTTAACAAACCACAAGGACGAAGAACGTAACTAACTCTTTATTTATTTTAATTTTAATATTAATAACAGGGGCATTATGGTCATTTCAAGTAAACTAACGAAATAACTGGATGGTGTTAGTGTGGTTGGACTATAATAGTTACAAAAGTGAAACCATAGGGACTGTTTTCGTAATTTTTAAACCAATGAACTGAAATAGTGATTTTTGACAAACCACAGGGACGGAAAACGTAATTAACTCTAAAAAATGAATGCTTTAATTGTGATTATAAACACAATGTTATTTGTATCCTTTGGGCGACCTTCAACCCGTTCCACTTTTAGCAAAAAAATTTGATAACTTTTTTGAGATATAAAACAACCAAAATTGACGTATTCATGGATTAAAATGATGGATGAATCAGGTGGAGAATTTGGAGAAACGAGTTGCGGACACCAAAATGAAATGTGCTGAACTTTCTTCGCGTATCGATCTTTTGCGAAGGCAGAATCATGTAACATAAGAAAAAAGGTTATCAAGTGTATATAAATGGTGCTTGATTCACTGTTGTTTCAACAGTCTTTGTTGCTGATTAGTGGATTTTAGGAATCCTTTTGGAATGATGAAATGCTTAAATGTTTGTATATCACTTGCCTTTAACATGTTTAGATTATCTAATCACTTGAAACTATTTTTTAACGTTGTTATCATGCTTTTGTTTTTTGATGTCTATCAACTTAGATTTACAATAAGTCAGTTTTTACAAAACATGAAAGCTTTATGATAAAACTAGGTTATGCTCCCATGTATACACGGGTTAAATAATAAAAATAGTTTATTTGTAAATAAGACAAGTAGACGTACATGATAGTCATTCCACAAATTTGTAATCTTTTATTCATAGTAATTAATATTCAACCCACTTGTAAAGTGCTTGTCACAGTCATCAATTCTTTAAGAAACTTTTTAATTATTTTTACACTATTAGCCAATGAGGTAACAAAGTAATAAAATAATTTTCATTAAATACATCGGAGAACCTATGACGTATTTGACTATATTTTATTATGTTTAATCGCTATCTATATTGTTGAATATTGTTAGTTGTAGAAAATATATTTATTTGTTAATTATAACAAAGTTTAATGAAAAATTGCCCTGCAGTAATTGTAGTTAAACCTAATAATAACGATCAAATAAAATAGAAATTACTTGTAGTAAAATATATTAATTGTAGTTATCCATATAACATTTTTAATTAGTTATCCGTAAAGTATTTTAAATATAAAAATGGAATATAAATTAAAATTATATTTTGATAGCATGAGGAATTGCCCTGTTGCATTTGTTGGAATAGTTTATTTGAGTTTAGATAGATTAGATAATATTAAAATTAAAATTAAAATTGAGAGAATATATAATAAATAATAATAAGGATAATAAAACATTTTTCAATAAAATAAAAATAAAATTATAAGATTGAAGGAGAGATTATCATGTGGCATTAATCAGATTTATTTATTAATATTTAGATTTAGATTTCTACAAAGCAAATGCATCAAGCGTTCAAACCAATATTATTGTGAAAATTTTATTTTAGAAGCTTTATTGAAGAAATACATCTTTTAGGTGTTATTGTTGCAACATGTAAAACTAGTAATAGTTTTAATAATAACGGATAGACAATCGGATGAAAATTTTCTTTGTTTTCATCAATTTAACAAGATTGGATATACCAATTAAGTTTATAAATCTTTTACCCTTTTACTTTATCAATGTAGTAGTGAAGTTGACACACAAACTTGTTTTTTAACAATCAAAATCATTTAGATATGTGTTAATGTTTGAATATATATGACGTCACTTAGTTAAGGCCAGTCCAAAAAACAGAGGTATGGTCAGTCCAACTATATATGACGTCACTTAATTAATGTCAGTCCAAAAGCCAGACGTAAGAGGATGTGTTATGGTCGGTCCAACTAGTTTCGTTTTGGTTAGAATTACCAACCAGACTACCTGTCCACCATTTGAAATCAAACGTGGGTTATAAAGACCGATTTTACAGGCTATGTTTGCAGATAATTAATTTTGGATGCATGTCAATGGTAATAGTGACACCCATATTCACGTGTTCATTTTAAATCACAAAAGGGTCGATATATGGTTTAAATAACAAAGATAAATTCATGTGAAGGCCGGGTGGTGGTGGTACCTTTTCTTTAAGCTATGTATTTAGGGGGACCATGCATAACCATGCATGCATGCTTCATGAATCATGATGCGTTGCTTTCGTTTGTTCTTCCTAGCAGTGGCGAAGCTTGACGTTTTTGACCGGAGGGGGGGGGGTCAAAAACGTATATACCAAAAAATTTCTATCAAATCGGGGGGTCGAAAACGTATATACCCAAAAAAATTTATATGAAAACTATATATATAACACTACTGAGCGAAAAGTTCGGTGGGTCGGGTGCCCCCCTGACCCCTTAAATGCTGCGCCCCTGCTTCCTAGGATCGCTAACCACATTTCCTTAACTAAATCAAAGTTTCCTTAGTATATGATTTACAAATTAGAATAAGTCATTCAAGATTTTAAGAACATGAATTCCATCATTATTGTATAAGAAACGGTTAGACCTGTTTATTGTAAAGTACACTACGTGATTTTTTACTTTTTTTGAAAATAAATAAAATTAGGAGGCTAAGATCCATCATTTTTTCTTCTTCTTGGTACATAAAACAATACACATGTGTTTTAGACATTAGATATAAAGTAGTTAAACGAGTTTTATTCATGTTTAATCTTGTGTTATTCACTTCGTCAGAGACCTGTTAAACACGATAAGACACGATTTGCCAGCCCTACCGGTATGTATTACCAGATAGAATATACTAGTAAGAGTTTATCGTAATATTTTAATCATAACTAAAACATATAAGGGTTTCTATGTAATTATATATCCTTGTATGTTTCTATATGTAGTTGAGTAATTATACATAACACCTTATGGGGTTTTCAGTATTCTATATGATATCAAAGCCTTAAGATTTTTACCTTTATCATTTTTCTCCCTCTTGTCCTTGTGTTGCTATCGCACCAGATATTGGTCGATCTTCAACACTCTTCTCAATCACGTACCTTGATGTGATGACTTTGTTTCTCTTATTCTCCAACTTTTTCCGCCATGAGGATGCCACATTATACAATTACATTGATTAGGGTTTTATTACTCTAGCTTCTCTTTCCCCTGCTGTCATGGCGTCACAGTCGTACCTCCAGTCACCCTAACCCTGCGTGAGATTGTATATTTTTCTTATACCAAGTTACCAACATATTCGTTGTTTTTCTTTATGGTCCGAGCATTCGATTTCCCCCGCTCCAACAGCAGGAGAGTATTAAATAAGATATATTAGGTAGAGTTATATTATAAAACTTTATCATAATCAGAATATGTGATTTGATTAAGGTTCTTTTGAAATTATGCTCATGTATTCAAATAGGTATTGATAAAATGTTGGTATGAATGTAGTGCAACAAGCTGGCTAAAATGGAATAAGCAAAACAGAAGTTGACAACTTTGCTAGGAACTCATAATGGCTAGTTTTTGTCTGCTAGTCTGGACATAGTTTTTAAACTCGTGTAAAAGAAACAAAACCTAGAACTTTAGGGTCGGTTACAGGATAACTAGTTATTCACTTATTGTCCATTTACTTTATATTGGGTGCGGTCCCATTTGTCACCTATCCTCTAAATTTGGTTTAATCAATCAACTACTCAGGTACGGCTCAACCATTTTAATGGCCTAAAACGAACTAAAAACTCGAGGCTTTTCTAAAAAAAAACACTATATTTTGAGAAAAACCCTCCTTTACATGGGGTTGGAACCAGCAAAATAAACTAAAAGGCTTATTGTTGACGAAGTTAATTTAATTTCTTTTTTGTATTTTTATATATTTTTGTATGTATAAAGATAAGTTCAGCCCAACCAAATTAGCATATATAGTATTTTTTTAAGTTAGAGGCCCTATTGATTTGGAGGCCTAAAGCTCAAACCTCAAAATACTTGGCTTGAGCCGGCCCTGCAACTACCGATGTTCATGCTACATATGTCAATTAAATTTATGAAACTTCAAATGTGAATATATGCTAGAAATATTGACATATTCATTTTAAATGGAATTTATATTGGAGTAAATTGCACAAAACGTTCTTTATGTTTTCTCAAACTTGCAGGTTCCAGCCTTAATGTTTAAAACTTGCCAAAAACATCCTTTACGTTTATTTTTGTTGCCCGTTCAGTCCTTTATTACTAACCAAGTTAATTATCTCAGTTTATTTCCCTCACATGCCTAACATGTGAGGGTACATTCGTCATTTTGTTTCCTCTTCTTATAAAACCCTAACTCCGGCGACTCTGTTCTTTACAATTCCCTCTTCAAGACTCTTCCTTTTCCAAAACCCATCAACAAGATTACAATTTCAGAGTTCTTTTATGATTCTCTTGCGTTATCTGCTTGGAAATCAACTGGGTTTTCCACTTGGTCGCTCAGAGTAAACCCTAGCAGTGGTAATTTACACCCAACTGAAGCTTACATCATATGCCCACCAATTGAATCTGTTTCGGATTCGGGTTTTGTAGCTCATTATGCCCCAAAGGTGCATGCTTTGGAGGTTAGGGCTCAAATCCCATCTGGGTTTTTCACCAATTTGTTCCCTGATGGGTCTTTCTTGATTGGGCTGAGTTCTGTTTTTTGCCGGGAAAGTTGGAAGTATGGTGAGAGGGGGTTTAGATATTGTAATCATGATGTGGGTCATGCGATTGGGGCGGTTTCGATGGCGGCTGCTAGACAGGAGTGGGATGTGAAGGTGCTTGATGGGTTGGGGCATGATGAGTTGAAGAAGGTAATGGGGCTTGAGGTGTTTGAAGAGTTTGAGATTCCTGAAAGAACTGTGAAAGGTAAGTTTGATGAGATTGAATTTGAGCATCCTGATTGGGGAGGTTGGTTGGTTGAAGAGATTGGGGATTGAGGGTTTTATAAGAAGAGGAAACAAAATGACGAATATACCCTCACATGTTAGGCATGTGAGGGAAATAAACTGAGATAATTAACTTGGTTAGTAATAAAGGACTGAATGGGCAACAAAAATAAAGGTAAAGGATGTTTTTGGCAAGTTTTAAACATTAAGGCTGGAACCTGCAAGTTTGAGAAAACATAAAGGACGTTTTGTGCAATTTACTCTTTATATTGAGAAAAGTTTAGCAATCTTCTATCGTTTTGTTATTACTTCTGAATTTTCTTGGGGGCATCGAACAAAATAACATCGTAAGTCACAATCGTATCAGTTTTATACGTGACTGACTTTCCTCTAGAAGTCATATAATGTATGAAGTTCAATCGTGGCAAAGCACAGACGACTCAAGATGTCAAATATCGCGAAGTTTTAAATTTTTATTTGTTTTTTTGGTATTTAGATGATAACTTTCACGTGTCTTTCTATCCTTTTTTTTCTTTTCAAAACAACAAACTTACACATACACACACTAGATAAATGATTTTATCTCGACACCACTGATAGTTTATGTAATAGTCTAAATAAACCATGACTGAATATCGTTTGCTTTACCCCCATTACTTGTAAAAGTCAGTATTTTAATATAATTTTAGTTTTGTATTTTTAATCTATGCGGGTGCATATATGCAAAATTACAAATGTTGCATGTATATATACTTCTGATCTGTGTAAGATTAGCTCATTTATATAGTTTATCGCTGGGTAAAGTGTGTGGCATATTGTTATCAGACGGATCTTTTTCTTTTAAGATTTCTAACTTTTTGTAGTTCTCTATGATTATTGGTTTATCCCATTTTTTATTGATTTTATTGTGTCTATTTTGTTATTGATTTTATTGTGTCAAACTTGACTGCAACCATCTCATTTTCATCCTTCTCAAGCTTTTTTTTATCATTAGACCACACGGTGTGGTGGGACATGAAGACGGGACATTATTCGCCACGTGGACCGAACCTTATAACATGGTGTGGTGGTTAAAACGGCGGTGTGGCATGCGGCGTTGATGCAAGGCGTTTTCTGACATATGGCACAACCTTTTTGATTATTTTTTTATAATTCAAATTTTATAAAAACATTACGAGAATTTAAACTAATAACATTAATATATAAACATTACGTAACAATAAATAAAATTTAAACTAAAAAACACACAAAATAAACATAAAATAATATAAAATTTAAAAACAAATAATTTATATAAAAACCTAATAATTTGCCACTCCGAAACATGTTTGAGTTTACGTCTAACCTCGTGCCGATAGTTGACGAGGGCGACTCGTATGGTGTCGTCCTCCCCGAGGTCACCCCCTTGGTGCTCCACCGCGGTGTGGAGTTGCTCAAATCTTTCACAATCCATACGGATTATCCTAAAGCGAGAGATAGGGCGTCGACAGTTCAGGTGTGATCACCCATATGGACCGAGAAGTGTTGTAGAATTCTCCCCCAAAACGCGCTGCTAGACCGGCTGCGTAGCGTGTAGTGGCTTAAGGGTTCAACCCACGACTCGCAAAGTGCGATGTCTTCTTCTTGCGTCAACAGAATGGCTGCCATGTCTTCTTCTTGTGTCGGTTTTTGGTGTGGAAGTGTAGGGTTTTTTTAAAAAAGTTTGGGTGTAGGGTGAATTTGTGGTCTGTAGTATTTATAGATGTAAACATTGAATTTTAGAAAGTAAATAATTTTAATATTTAAAAAGTAACCGTTGAGGTTAAAACGGCTCAACTCCACGTTGAATCAACACGTGCCATGTCAACGCGGAGAAAGGTACAACGCCGGTGGAAATCCAGTCGCCATGTGGACAACGCCGTTAACAACTCGGGTCACGAGGTGGAAAAGTGGGTCTGGACTGGCAACAACGCCAGGTTTCGACGCCCACATCGTGTGGTCTTAGGCCTTTTCTTGCTCTCTAGTTGGGAGGTGTTGGTTTTTGCTCAGGATTTAGCTTTAGCCTTTCTATCCTTAAAATTTCATCAATTAGGGCCTTTGTTGAGCATCCTGTGAATTGAGCCCTGGTTTCTTTCTAGGGCTTATTTTTCATGATGTATTCCATATAGTCTTCTCTCAAAACTGTTCTGAGATCAGGGTCATTAACCGGACCATGAGAAGCTTTCTTTCACTTCACTCTGCTGCAATCCTTTCTGCCTTTTTTAGCTTTAGCTCCAAATATTCTTGGACATTGGCAGACTTTGGATAGTTTTGTAGTGATGGAAATGAGAGTTGGTTTGGGTCTGTTGAGGAGTAGAAAGACTGCATTTCTTTTGAAACGATGTCTAACTCCAAAGGATGTGCTGATGTAGTTATGGCAGTGGTGGTGGTTGATGGTAGGATTAATGGAGGGGATGTGTCACACCTCAACTGATGGCGGAAACATCGGGGCAGGTTGTAATAGATTGCAAGAGACTTCATAACGCTAATTGTGACAATATTTAATAATCAAATTTTCATTTCATACTAAAACAAAGTACAATGTTTGGAAGCAAAGATACAACATTTGAACATGGAAAATGAAATACAACAAGTAGTAAAATTAAAAATGGGTTTCTAGTCAATCTTACTAGATTCCGTTCATCATCGTCATCATCAATTTCCTCCAATGCGTATGAAAGTATAGGTCAATACATAAAGTATTGGCGAGCATACAAGTGTAACGCCCGACGTTTTCATACTTTCCATATTTAGAAAGCTCGTGTTGTATTTCTATTTTTGGAAACTCTTGTACCTTGTATTCGTTCTTCGTTGTAATCTTTGTAATTCCGATACTTGAATCATAATGAAACGCATTTTATTTCCAAACATGATATACTTATTCATATACTTGTGCACTTGATACATTATACTTGAAAACATGATCGTACTTGCAAATAGATAAACGAACACACTTCGTGCATAATTTATACGCAATGTTTATACTTAATTTTATTCACTTCATACTTGTGTGAACATTAGAACATGCCTCCATATGCTTAGGATCCCTTATAATTCATAAAACATCATTTTGCAACATTTAAACCCGTCACAATGCAACAAAACAACAAAATACACACTTTTGTCCCGGACCAGGTCCTTGCGAACCGCAAGGGGATACCCTTACGGTCCGTAAGACCACCTGGGCAGGCAGATTGGTTTTGGCTCGCGAATTATGCACGAATTCACACATCAAACTCTCCTCCAATGGCATTTAACCCCCATTTAACACCTCATAACGACCTCCAACCTTCCCCCTATAAATACAACCCATTCTCCAAGCTTTCTTCCACTTTTATCACCTTCTAATCTCTTCCAAATCCCTCCCAAATCACTCCAACATCAGTTGCAACATCCGATTTCAGACAGATTCACCCTCTTGCACAAAAGTGAGCATAACTTGCTAATTTCTTAAGGAAAATGCTTGATTCTTCTTTCTAATTACTTGATAATCATTATTTTTGAATCCACGGATTCTCCATGGAGAATCCAGACCTGGAAATGCACCTAAAAGACTCCAAACTTTCTGTTTGTTTCAAAAATCTTTTAAAACTTATATTTTCTTCATTCAACTTTGTGTTCTTGAGCTCCTAATCAAAGTTATGATTAATAAGACTAACCAAGGTTGTTAAACATGTAAATAAGAGTGTTTTAACACTCTAAACTTTCTGTTTTGAAGAGCTTTAAGCTCACAAGTGATGCCAAGCCTTGAGCTTGTTGAGAGTGTGACTACAAGGTAGCTTGGGCTAACCTAATACTAAGTCCACACATCACTTGATGATTTCTCATCATTATCCCAAGCTAGTTTGCTAGATTCAAAGTAACACAACCCCGCCTAGCCTTCGACTTGTGTCGACGTCGGCTCCCCGAGTTGTAGTTTACTTGGCTACTTGGTATAGTGACACACATATCTCATTTCCATTATTCAAACTTGTTCTTGACCCTCCTTGTTGTCTATGACAACTTGTGTGGTGGTGGACTCTTATGAGGTTCCTAAATGGATGGCTATGCCACCTACCTCCTACATGACTTCTATGATATCCATGAATGGACTTATATGTATAACTATTATAACTTATATATATCATATATATCTAAACCGAAACCTTGATAATGACCACATAATCATATGTCGAGTTAGTAAAGTTTAATCACTAAAGAGTATGGTTTCTCGTTTAGATTTAATAGGTGTTATAACCTATGAAATCACATAAACCCTACTGGGTTCCCATAGTGTCAAAACGAGTGTTATACCTTAGTGAGTATTTTCGTATACTTTACTATGTGTGCATTATTCCAAATCCCGAATCTTCCATAATCATCCATATACTCACACCCACGTTTTCCTCTTGTAGGATAACTCGGTGTTCATCCCACAACTTAACAACTCTTCACGGATTACCAAGTCGGAACGCTTGCAAAACTGTGAGTATACTCGAACCCCTTTTACGTTTATCACTTTTGGGGTGTAACATGTTTACATATAAAAAACAACACAAAACTTATGCTTTGATACTTGCACGAACAATCCATGATACATGAACGCTTTGATTCGTATGTTATGCTTATACTACAACCGAACGTATGTGATACCATAGGCATTATCTTATTTTGAGCCTCCATTTGACATGTATAGCGGTATAGGAGTAACACACCGCCCGTGAACGTGTGGTCATGTTGAATTATTTATACTAGTTGCGTAAACAGAGGGTTGACTAGAAATATCGCATGCCTTGTATTAGCTCGTATGTAAACTTAGTTGCCATGTGGATTTGTTTAAACTTATGCTTATACGTATGCTATGCTCAAACTTGTATATTCGCCTTTGCTTTTGCATTGAACTCTATTTTAAAACATGTTACAGGTTGATGAAGATGATGCTATGAAATTGAAGTAGTGTTGAGACTAGATACACACATAGACGTTAGGTTTATTATTGTTGTATCAAATTTTGCCATATTAATGTTGTTATTTGAAATTCCCTTGTATTGTAATGACATTTTGCTATGAAATGAATTTCAGATTTAAGTAATTATTGTCACTATTAGTTTTATGAGCAATGAGCAATCTCTTTCGTCCCGCCTCGATGTTTCCGCCATCGGTTGGGGTGTGAAAACAAGTTTATTTACTAGCATAAGTATAAAAATGGTTTAAACGAATCCACATGGCAAAACGTAATCTAGTCATATCATAGCAATACTAGCTTGCAATCCTACTTGTCAACCCAAAGTTTCCCGCTCACGTAATCTTGTCGTAGCAACGACAAGACCGTTTCGTTTACTTAATATGACCTCAAGAATACGGGCGGTGCGTTAGTCCTATAGCGCTATACATGTTAAGGGAGGCTTGATCGAAGTTAATGACAAAGTATATCACATATAGTTTCTAGCATGTACGAATTCATAGCATAAAATATTAAGCATGTATATCAGATTGTTTGTTCGTGTTTTAAGCATAAAGTTTGTGATTTCACGAGTTTGATAGCATATACGTATTGAACCCAAAGTGTTAAAAGTTAAAAAAGGGGGGAGGGTCATGTATACTGTAACATCCATCGAAAAACGGGTTTCCAAACCCGCTTCGTTTGTTAATCGAATATCAAGTTATAAAATTTTGTTGCGTATTTATGGTTAATTTTAATTTTAAACAATACATAATTAATAAACATTTTAGAATTTAAAAACTATAATTATTAAAAAGTAAAAATAAATTAAATAAAAAAGAAAAGGGGCTGCCGGGTTTCGAACCCGGGTCAGCCGGAAGACACAACCATCAAACATTTAACCACTCCGCCACTTGCTGTTTTTGTGTAATCAAGGAAACAAATAAAACTTAACTTCTACCCGAGAAACTATCTGTTTGCGTCAAAACTGAAACCGATAATCGGTTTTCAACTTTCCAGACGTTTGAGTGTTCGCTATTACTGATTATAACCGATGAAACCATTACGACCCACGTTCTTAATCAAATTCAGTCTTTATTGAACTCGATTCATATGATTTTCGGGTTTAATAACCGAAATCATTTACCTCCAGTTTACACCGGTAATATCATTATCTCACAACTCAGAAACACTCGCAGAACCTCCAATTTCACTTTCGCTCTATTTTCTGTTCGTCGGAAACGCTTTCTGAAATCGCCGGACTTTCGCCGGAAAACCGTGACATTCATCGAATCGGTAAATTTCTCAATTCTTTCATCTTCTATCCATTGTTAGACTTTTACTAACTCAAACCCTTCAAGCAGAATCGGTCCCAGAGGACGTTGTCGGATATTCAGCACTCGCCGGAAATTTTCTGGAAATTCCGAAATCACGCTGTGAATCGGTATGAACATCTAAACTCTCTGATAATTCTTATTTAGTCATTTAATTTCACAATTAGTTAATCAAAACTGTTAATTGGTCTGCTCAGACGGAGTTCATAAACAGAGCCGACGACTTTGCCGGAGTTCTGAGAAAAATCATCTTTCCGGTACATTCATTCCGAAAACCTTCTCTATCCATTTCATTTTAATCATTTATAAGTCCGTCAATCGAATTAAACAAGAACACTAGAATAATCGTTATCTGTGTTTTTGAACGAAGAAGACGAAGTCAGAAAATAAGTATAAGTATAATTAAAATCACATAATCAAACGGGTTAGACACACAGTCCAGCGGTGGACTGTGTGCGCAAACAAAACAAACGTCTCGAGTTCGATCCCTGACACGACCCTATCCTCTGAAATAAAAATGTTCTTTTTAAACCGAATC
Source organism: Scalesia atractyloides (assembly GCA_947069175.1). Classification (NCBI taxonomy): domain Eukaryota; kingdom Viridiplantae; phylum Streptophyta; class Magnoliopsida; order Asterales; family Asteraceae; genus Scalesia; species Scalesia atractyloides. The sequence continues at coordinate 15,788,084 of CAMTDV010000014.1, read as the reverse complement.
ATATTAATTCGCTGTAAGATGTTAAGTTTAATAAAAACCAGTATTTTAACCAGGTTAGACACACAGTCCAGCGATGGACTATGTGCAATGTTAAACAACGGGTCCCGGGTTCGATACCTGTTATGTGCACCGGTTCGACATAATTAAAATTCTTTTTCAAATAAATGAATTCTGAATAAATTAAATAGTATATAAATATAATTAAAAATAGAAATATTTCGGGTTAGACACGTAGCTCAGTTGGTAGAGCTGCGTGCACGCGTACGAGAGGTCACAAGTTCGAACCTCACTCAGCGCAAACAAATACAAGGTCCGAACCGGTCAATAGTCAAAGTCAATGGTCAACGGTCAACGGTCAACCCAAAAAGTCAACATTTTTTTCATATTTTTATTTATTTATTTAATTTAAAAATCAATTAAAAATACTTAAAAATAATGTTTTTAAAGTTAGAAAATAACCTTAAACTCACAAAAATAAATCTAAAAACCCTATTAAAATTGTTAATAAAATCCACTTATTTACTGTACCTTTTCGTTATTATTTAGGTTAGTTATTCCTCGTCGATCAACCCTCTAAACTCGTGCGCATTCATCATCATCAATCGAACGCATCCAATGTGAGTGAATCTCTACAAATTCCCCGTTTTAATCACATTTTGGGGTGTATCATGTGTCTTATTATTTATTACATTTAAACACTTGTGCATCCATCATATCAATGATCAAATGTGTATTCAATATGTATCAACTGTTTGTGTGGTTAATGTTTAGATTAAATTTATCATTTTCAGTACATACATCATCATAGGCCGTCTGTTCCCCATTACCTATGAGCGAACCGTTCCCCATTACCTATGAGCGTGAACGAGGCGTTGCCAACATACGATGTAACATCCGTAAAAAACAGATTTACCAAACCCGCTCCGTTTATCAACCGAACAGTCAGTTAAAATTTTCGTTGCGAATTAAATGCCCAAAATAATTTTAAACGATACATAATCAATTATTATACGGGAATATATAATTAGTTTTTGAAAAACTGTTAAAAATCGCAAAATAAAAATGTTTTGGTTCTGCCGGGTTTCGAACCCAGGTCAGTCACGGTTCAACAAACAAACTTAACACATGCGCACTAAACCACTGCGCCACTGGGATTATCTGTTAATTATTGGAATCATTTTATTCATATCATGAGTTTTCCGAATTCAAAACCGGCGCCCAAAGTTCAGTCGTCGGAATCCCGGCAATCTCGCGAGTATTTAACGAATCCTTCCGTTATAACGTAAACTTTAAACATATATCGGTTATAACCGACGTTTGAGTCCGCGACACCTTCTATAACCGCCGGAGAAATTCAAACCAATGAATCCAGTTGGAAATCGGGCCAAATACATATCGGTTTCTCCCTATAAAAACCACCTCGAACCTCTGCAAACACTTTCGCTCAAAACCACACCCTTTCTCGGCGAAAACTCTCTCGCCGGAATTTTTCTGTTCGTCGCCGGAAAACCGTTTTCCCCATTCCTGAGCCTTACTGAACCCCCTGAGCTTATACCGGAGATACCCACACCCTTTGTAAGCTTCCTGGAGACTCGCTGCTGCAAGACACTCGTCGCCGGAAGGGATTGCTGTCGCCGGAGTTCTGCCGGAAAACAGAGGAAGATAGTCGGTATACCTCACGCCTAATTTTCTTTCTTTTTATTTATATCTCACCTTTGATTGAACATAAAACGCTAAAGAACCTGATTTAACACATCGAACCAGTCGGATTTTCCGACTCTGGTTAAAATCCGACGAAGAAGATGAAGTGCGGTAAACGTATAAGTATAATTAAAATCAAGATATTACTCGGGTTAGACACACAGTCCAGCGGTGGACTGTGTGCACATTAAACACAAACGTCTCGAGTTCGAATCCTGTTTCACACACGCTGCTTCAATAAAAATCATTTTTTTTTGTTAAACTGAACCGGAGTCACACATGTATATGTTAAGTATATTAATAACCGGAATAATAACCAAGTTAGACACACAGTCCAGCGGTGGACTGTGTGTATGTTTAATCAAAGCACACGAGTTCGAGTCCGGTCTTCTGCATCGACCCGGACCATTATGTTACCTTTTTAAATAAGTCAGAAATGAAAACAAGTAGTTTGTATTTAAGTATAATAAAAATTGGATTATATAACATGTTAAACACACAGTCCAGCGGTGGACTGTGTGTTACACAAGCCACAGGTCCCGGGTTCGAGACATGTGGAGCGCACCGGTTCTCTGGATTAAAAATCGTTTTTAAAATAAAGGATTTCTGTTTAAATCTAATTAATATATATATATAATTAAAATCAGATATATAACGGGTTAGACACGTAGCTCAGTTGGTAGAGCTGCGTGCACGCGTACGGGAGGTCTCGGGTTCGAGCCTCACTCAGCGCACAACAATACGCACTCGAACCGGTCAACGGCCAGATCAACGGTCAACGGTCAAGTCAACGGTCAGAAAAAGTCAAATTTTTTTAAAAATTTTTTTTATTTATTTTAATTAAAAATACTTAAAAATAACATTTTTAAGGTTAGAAAATAGCCTTAAACTCACAAAAATACACTCAACAATCCTACTAAAATAGATTAATAAAATCCGTTTACTTACCAAACCATAATGCGATTTATCTAGGTTAATCTCACTCGTGGTTAAAACCACTTCGCGTGCATTCAACATCATCAACCGAACGCACCCACTGTGAGTGAATTCTTACAAACTCCCCTTTTTATTCATGTTTTGGGGTGTATCATGTGTCGCTTAAACTAATTCTCTTATTCAAACTCGTGCTATACCATTATATGATCTAAACTTAGAATGTAACTATTCTTGGTTGTGATGTATTACATATTGTCAAAGTTGTATGCAAATTATTTAGGCCCATCAGTTCCTCGTGGGAGACGAGTTGAACAACGCGTGCCTTAAAACTCATTCATTAGGCCCATCAGTTCGTTGAACAACGCGTGCCTTAAAACTCATTCATTAGGCCCATCAGTTCGTTGAACAACGCGTGCCTTAAAACTCATTCATTAGGCCCATCAGTTCGTAGAACAACGCGTGCCTCAAAACTCATTCATTAGGCCCATCAGTTCCTCGTGGGAGACGAGTCGAACAACGCGTGCCTCAAAACAATCATTTGATGTATGTGTGTGCAATATTTAATATTATGTGTTGTGTGAATAAATTTACATCTACATTTACTCATATGTGGTTATGCACATTATTTATAATCAATTGGATAAACTTGTTCAAATGTTTTCCATAGTATTCACTCGCCAATTTTATGTTGATCCAAAAACCTTTTTACACATGATACAGGTGAACAGGTTGAAGCAAGGAAAACATAGGAAATGCCTTAGAAGAGAACAAAGAAGCTTAGATTGATAGTTAGAACATGTTGTAATCTTCATTGTAAAATTTCCATTAAATTGTATTTAATGAATATGAAACGCATAATAAATGTCATGAGCTTTGATGATAACCCAATCATGCCCCGATCACCTTTTCCGCTGCGGGTCGGGGTGTGTGACAGATTGGTATCAGAGCCATGACTATAGGGATATAGGATAGGTTATTAGACCCTTAGAGCCTATACTATAGTCTGCCTAAATTTTAATTGATTAGGTGGTTACATACAAACTTGTGATATTTATTCGTTTCATATTTGTTTACATTTATAGTCAAACATACATGCTTATATACATATTCATTATACATATATACATATTCATTATACATATATCGATGTTCATGTGTTCAATTTATTTTCATACTCTCATTATCCAAAGATTTTGTTGCAATTTTCAAATCTCATCAAAGTAAGTTCTGCGACGGGCATGTAGTAACTGGAAGGGTACAAGTACCGGTAGTCGGAACGTCCTGTCTAGGTTGGCATTCGTATAAATCCAATATAACGGACCAGTTTGCCTACCTGGGGACCAACGATGAGAGTACGAAGGACCTATTAGGCCAAAGCATGCCACACCAAACGTCGTTCGAACTAACCTACTTCGAGGTGTCACCGTGTCTACACCTGGACACATTCCGAATATCACACGTTGTATACATATTTCTCGATTTTCTCCGGGTTTTTGTGTCGCAACCTGGCAAAGCCGTGCGAACCATATGAAAAACCGGTATTCATGGGGGCCCACATGATTACACAGGTAAAGTATGGCGGCATGTAGGGCCTAATGGCGAGCAAAACCCAAGACATCCTATGGATGTAGTAGATTTATTTTCTTTATAATTATTTTATGAATGTTCATTCCTAATGCGACCCATGAACCCAAAAACATCCAACTCATACTCTTGTCATGTATTCCTTGTAGATGTCTTCTAATCTCGCCTGTAGGAAGACGAGAGCAAGAAAAGCCCGCGAACGCATGGCTGCCTTAATCGCTCAACAAATGGCTGCCGTAATACGCAACATAGTAATCCAAGTTCAACAAGCACTCACCGATAATCCTGTCAATCAAGCAAACCAAAACGTTATCAACTCTCCATCAAATATCACTAAATGCACCTACAAGCATTTCAAATCATGCGATCCTCCGAAATACAAAGGGACTGAAGGTGTCACCGCTCTCCTCCATTGGTTTGAAGAAATGGAGAACACTTTTCTAAATTGCGATTGCCCTGACGATCGCAAAGTGCGATATGCTACCGGTCGATTATATGGAATAGCACTTACTTGGTGGAATACAGAGAAGGCCAAACGAGGCGTCGACGATGCTATGACCTTAACTTGGAACGAATTGAAGGAAATCATGACCAGACGATTTTGCCCAAGGAGTGAAATCAAGAAATTAGAAGATGAATTTTATTTGTTGAAGCAAAAGGAAGGAGACCACACCACCTACAATAAAAGATTCCTCGAGTTACATCAAATGGTTCCCAACATGTTCACTCCCCTCTACCGTTTGATCGAGCACTACATTCGTGGTCTTCCGTCAAAGATTCAAGACCCTGTAATAAGTACCAAGCCTGCAACTTTGGAAGCAGCAATGGAGCTAGCAATAGAGCTTACCGAGAATCGAATCCGAAACAAAGACTTCAAGGAGGAGAAGAAGAAGGATAAAGAATCGACTGAAACCTCCGACTACACCCAAACCGAATCCCCTTCTCAACCCAATCCTAAGAGAAGAAGAGACGGGCAACTTTTCGCTGCTACCCAACGAAATCAACCAGTTTTACACGCCATACCCCTCCAAGCTATCCCAATCACTCAAGTGGCACCCAACTCAACTTACCCAAATAAGAAACCATATATTGGACCTCACCCTCGATGCAACAACTGTTTTTATCACCATCCCTATACCCTACCTTGTCGTCTATGTGCAACTTCTGGACGCTATGGTCATTTGAGCAAGGTTTGTCGCACCTTCCAAAACCAAACCTTTTCCCCTACTCAAAACATGGCCCAAACTTATCATCAACCCCAAAACCCCGTATTCCCATATGCTCGAGCTTGTTTCAATTGTGGCGACCCTACCCACTTTAGAAACACATGCCCTCAATTGGTTAACGTCATCAACACTCAAGCCCAATCAAACCCAGTTAACCAAGTAAACCAAGAAAACCCAACCACTATGCCACCAGCAAGAGGAAGAGTCTTCAACATCAATGCCAATCCGGTCGAAGATAATGACGGCCCAAGTGAAGATACTCAACTAGTCCTCTTCGCCGAAGATCCAGATTCAACTCCTATCGTTTAGTTTTATGTTTTTCTTTATCACATAGAACCAAACATAACTTAAGGATAAAGCCAATGAAACTTTGACGAGAATACGGTGGATACGCCGCTGGTACTTCCTATATATAAGTATTCTTGTCAAAGGATCAGAAGCATTATCTGGCGGTTATGAGAGGTTCCATGTGTAGACTGTTAGAATAATTATTGTTTATTATTTGCAGTATATGCATTTGCCGAGGCCGCAGCCCCCCCATTTATGAGGTTGAGCTTGATTCCCATTTTATTATGCGGTTGATCAGTGGCGTGCCCGCACGATCGGCTCCGTTTGATTGAGCCTTGATCGGTCATTTCATTTTACATTTCAATACATGCAATACGATCGGCTCCGTTTGATTGAGCCTTGATCGCACAGTTCAATTTACATTTCCAGTTCATGCAATACGTTCGGCTCCGTTTGATTGAGCCTTGAGCGCACAGACAATTTCATTATCAGTATCTTGTGGTTGTGGTGTTTGTAGTAGAGTCGCATAGAACTAATCATAACTTGCGGATAAAGTCAATGTGAATTTGACAAGGATATGGTGGATACGCCGCTGGTACTTCCTATATATAAGTATTCTTGTCAAATGATCGGAGGCATTATCAGGCGGTTATGAGAGGTTCCATGCATAGGCTGTTGGTGTGATTAAGTTATTCATTTTCAGTACATGCAATACGCTCGGCTCCGTTTGATTGAGCCTTGAGCACACAGACAATTTCATTTTCAGTACATACAATACGATCGGCTCCGTTTGATTGAGCCTTGATCGCACAGATATATTTCATTTCAGTATTTTATGTTTGTTGTATTGGTTGTAGAGTTATATAGGACTAATCATAATTCACTGATAAAACCAATGAAAATTTGACAAGAATATGGTGGATACGCCGCTGGTACTTCCTATATATAAGTATTCTTGTCAAAGGATCAGAGGCATTGTCGGACGGTTATGAGAAGTTCTATGTAGGATTTATTAGTTTCTTGGTAACTAATCATAACTTGTGGATAAAACTAATGAAAATTTGGCAAGAATATGGTGGATACGCCGCTGGTACTTCCTATATATAAGTATTCTTGCCAAAGGATCAGAGGCATTATCAAGCGGTTATGAGAAGTTCCATGTAGGATTTAGTATTGCCTTGGTTGGAATTTGTGTTACATTTATATCATCTTGCTATTTAAAGAGATTGGATTGTGTTCCATTTCTACATAAACTAACCTCTCCATCATAACAAACGAGAGAGGAACTTCCACCATTCAAACATATATGCTATCAGAATGTGGATTCAAATATTAGCTGTTGTGCTTATTTATGTTCAAATATTAGCTGTTGTGTTTAATTATGTTCAAATATCAGCTGTTGTGTTTTATTTATGTTTCCATGTAGGTTGTAGTGTTAGAAGTTTTGCCTTAGGATATAACCATACTTTTTCCAAACTTACCTAAACTCTTATGCATGACATCATTTTTAGCGAATCATTCCTGCTTATCAATACTTATACAGTAGGCAACAAAAAGCGATTCCTGTAATAGGGTACTTAACCCTTACAAGGAACGTTACCGCCTCAAACAAAAACTTAAACCCTTATTTTTCTAAGCATATAACTGACAAACTAAACACCATCATTCTTTTAGTCAAATATATCACCATTTAAATTTCGGGACGAAATTTCTAAAAAGCAGGGGATACTGTAACATCCGTCAAAAACGGATTTACCAAACCCGCTCCGTTTATCAACCGAACAGTCAGTTAAAATTTTCGTTGCGAATTAAATGCCCAAAATAATTTTAAACGATACATAATCAATTATTATACGGGAATATATATTAGTTTTTGAAAAACTGTTAAAAATCGCAAAATAAAAATGTTTTGGTTCTGCCGGGTTTCGAACCCGGGTCAGTCACGGTTCAACAAACAAACTTAACACATGCGCACTAAACCACTGCGCCACTGGGATTATCTGTTAATTATTGGAATCATTTTATTCATATCATGAGTTTTCCGAATTCAAAACCGGCGCCCAAAGTTCAGTCGTCGGAATCCCGGCAATCTCGCGAGTATTTAACGAATCCTTCCGTTATAACGTAAACTTTAAACATATATCGGTTATAACCGACGTTTGAGTCCGCGACACCTTCTATAACCGCCGAAGAAATTCAAACCAATGAATCCAGTTGGAAATCGGGCCAAATACATCTCGGTTTCTCCCTATAAAAACCACCTCGAACCTCTGCAAACACTTTCGCTGAAAACCACACCCTTTCTCGGCGAAAACTCTCTCGCCAGAATTTTTCTGTTCGTCGCCGGAAAACCGTTTTCCCCATTCCTGAGCCTTACTGAACCCCCTGAGCTTATACCGGAGATACCCACACCCTTTGTAAGCTTCCTGGAGACTCGCTGCTGCAAGACACTCGTCGCCGGAAGGGATTGCTGTCGCCGGAGTTCTGCCGGAAAACAGAGGAAGATAGTCGGTATACCTCACGCCTAATTTTCTTTCTTTTTATTTATATCTCACCTTTGATTGAACATAAAACGCTAAAGAACCTGATTTAACACATCGAACCAGTCGGATTTTCCGACTCTGGTTAAAATCCGACGAAGAAGATGAAGTGCGGTAAACGTATAAGTATAATTAAAATCAAGATATTACTCGGGTTAGACACACAGTCCAGCGGTGGACTGTGTGCACATTAAACACAAACGTCTCGAGTTCGAATCCTGTTTCACACACGCTGCTTCAATAAAAATCATTTTTTTTTTAAACTGAACCGGAGTCACACAGGTATATGTTAAGTATATTAATAACCGGAATAATAACCAAGTTAGACACACAGTCCAGCGGTGGACTGTGTGTATGTTTAATCAAAGCACACGAGTTCGAGTCCGGTCTTCTGCATCGACCCGGACCATTATGTTACCTTTTTAAATAAGTCAGAAATGAAAACAAGTAGTTTGTATTTAAGTATAATAAAAATTGGATTATATAACATGTTAAACACACAGTCCAGCGGTGGACTGTGTGTTACACAAGCCACAGGTCCCGGGTTCGAGACCTGTGGAGCGCACCGGTTCTCTGGATTAAAAATCGTTTTTAAAATAAAGGATTTCTGTTTAAATCTAATTAATATATATATATAATTAAAATCAGATACATAACGGGTTAGACACGTAGCTCAGTTGGTAGAGCTGCGTGCACGCGTACGGGAGGTCTCGGGTTCGAGCCTCACTCAGCGCACAACAATACGCACTCGAACCGGTCAACGGTCAGGTCAACGGTCAGAAAAAGTCAAAATTTTTTAAAATTTTTTTTATTTATTTTAATTAAAAATACTTAAAAATAACATTTTTAAGGTTAGAAAATAGCCTTAAACTCACAAAAATACACTCAACAATCCTACTAAAATAGATTAATAAAATCCGTTTACTTACCAAACCATAATGCGATTTATCTAGGTTAATCTCACTCGTGGTTAAAACCACTTCGCGTGCATTCAACATCATCAACCGAACGCACCCACTGTGAGTGAATTCTTACAAACTCCCCTTTTTATTCATGTTTTGGGGTGTATCATGTGTCGCTTAAACTAATTCTCTTATTCAAACTCGTGCTATACCATTATATGATCTAAACTTAGAATGTAACTATTCTTGGTTGTGATGTATTACATATTGTCAAAGTTGTATGCAAATTATTTAGGCCCATCAGTTCCTCGTGGGAGACGAGTTGAACAACGCGTGCCTTAAAACTCATTCATTAGGCCCATCAGTTCGTTGAACAACGCGTGCCTTAAAACTCATTCATTAGGCCCATCAGTTCGTTGAACAACGCGTGCCTTAAAACTCATTCATTAGGCCCATCAGTTCGTAGAACAACGCGTGCCTCAAAACTCATTCATTAGGCCCATCAGTTCCTCGTGGGAGACGAGTCGAACAACGCGTGCCTCAAAACAATCATTTGATGTATGTGTGTGCAATATTTAATATTATGTGTTGTGTGAATAAATTTACATCTACATTTACTCATATGTGGTTATGCACATTATTTATAATCAATTGGATAAACTTGTTCAAATGTTTTCCATAGGATTCACTCGCCAACTTTATGTTGATCCAAAAACCTTTTTACACATGATACAGGTGAACAGGTTGAAGCAAGGAAAACATAGGAAATGCCTTAGAAGAGAACAAAGAAGCTTAGATTGATAGTTAGAACATGTTGTAATCTTCATTGTAAAATTTCCATTAAATTGTATTTAATGAATATGAAACGCATAATAAATGTCATGAGCTTTGATGATAACCTAATCATGCCCCGATCACCTTTTCCGCTGCGGGTCGGGGTGTGACAGATTGGTATCAGAGCCATGACTATAGGGATATAGGATAGGTTATTAGACCCTTAGAGCCTATACTATAGTCTGCCTAAATTTTAATTGATTAGGTGGTTACATACAAACTTGTGATATTTATTCGTTTCATATTTGTTTACATTTATAGTCAAACATACATGCTTATAACATATTCATTATACATATATACATATTCATTATACATATATCGATGTTCATGTATTCAATTTATTTTCATACTCTCATTATCCAAAGATTTTGTTGCAATTTTCAAATCTCATCAAAGTAAGTTCTGCGACGGGCATGTAGTAACTGGAAGGGTACAAGTACCGGTAGTCGGAACGTCCTGTCTAGGTTGGCATTCGTAAAATCCAATATAACGGACCAGTTTGCCTACCTGGGGACCAACGATGAGAGTACGAAGGACCTATTAGGCCAAAGCATGCCACACCAAACGTCGTTCGAACTAACCTACTTCGAGGTGTCACCGTGTCTACACCTGGACACATTCCGAATATCACACGTTGTATACATATTTCTCGATTTTCTCCGGGTTTTTGTGTCGCAACCTGGCAAAGCCGTGCGAACCATATGAAAAACCGGTATTCATGGGGGCCCACATGATTACACAGGTAAAGTATGGCGGCATGTAGGGCCTAATGGCGAGCAAAACCCAAGACATCCTATGGATGTAGTAGATTTATTTTCTTTATAATTATTTTATGAATGTTCATTCCTAATGCGACCCATGAACCCAAAAACATCCAACTCATACTCTTGTCATGTATTCCTTGTAGATGTCTTCTAATCTCGCCTGTAGGAAGACGAGAGCAAGAAAAGCCCGCGAACGCATGGCTGCCTTAATCGCTCAACAAATGGCTGCCGTAATACGCAACATAGTAATCCAAGTTCAACAAGCACTCACCGATAATCCTGTCAATCAAGCAAACCAAAACGTTATCAACTCTCCATCAAATATCACTAAATGCACCTACAAGCATTTCAAATCATGCGATCCTCCGAAATACAAAGGGACTGAAGGTGTCACCGCTCTCCTCCATTGGTTTGAAGAAATGGAGAACACTTTTCTAAATTGCGATTGCCCTGACGATCGCAAAGTGCGATATGCTACCGGTCGATTATATGGAATAGCACTTACTTGGTGGAATACAGAGAAGGCCAAACGAGGCGTCGACGATGCTATGACCTTAACTTGGAACGAATTGAAGGAAATCATGACCAGACGATTTTGCCCAAGGAGTGAAATCAAGAAATTAGAAGATGAATTTTATTTGTTGAAGCAAAAGGAAGGAGACCACACCACCTACAATAAAAGATTCCTCGAGTTACATCAAATGGTTCCCAACATGTTCACTCCCCTCTACCGTTTGATCGAGCACTACATTCGTGGTCTTCCCTCAAAGATTCAAGACCCTGTAATAAGTACCAAGCCTGCAACTTTGGAAGCAGCAATGGAGCTAGCAATAGAGCTTACCGAGAATCGAATCCGAAACAAAGACTTCAAGGAGGAGAAGAAGAAGGATAAAGAATCGACTGAAACCTCCGACTACACCCAAACCGAATCCCCTTCTCAACCCAATCCTAAGAGAAGAAGAGACGGGCAACTTTTCGCTGCTACCCAACGAAATCAACCAGTTTTACACGCCATACCCCTCCAAGCTATCCCAATCACTCAAGTGGCACCCAACTCAACTTACCCAAATAAGAAACCATATCTTGGACCTCACCCTCGATGCAACAACTGTTTTTATCACCAACCCTATACCCTACCTTGTCGTCTATGTGCAACTTCTGGACGCTATGGTCATTTGAGCAAGGTTTGTCGCACCTTCCAAAACCAAACCTTTTCCCCTACTCAAAACATGCCCCAAACTTATCATCAACCCCAAAACCCTGTATTCCCATATGCTCGAGCTTGTTTCAATTGTGGCGACCCTACCCACTTTAGAAACACATGCCCTCAATTGGTTAACGTCATCAACACTCAAGCCCAATCAAACCCAGTTAACCAAGTAAACCAAGAAAACCCAACCACTATGCCACCAGCAAGAGGAAGAGTCTTCAACATCAATGCCAATCCGGTCGAAGATAATGACGGCCCAAGTGAAGATACTCAACTAGTCCTCTTCGCCGAAGATCCAGATTCAACTCCTATCGTTTAGTTTTATGTTTTTCTTTATCACATAGAACCAAACATAACTTAAGGATAAAGCCAATGAAACTTTGACGAGAATACGGTGGATACGCCGCTGGTACTTCCTATATATAAGTATTCTTGTCAAAGGATCAGAAGCATTATCTGGCGGTTATGAGAGGTTCCATGTGTAGACTGTTAGAATAATTATTGTTTATTATTTTCAGTATATGCATTTGCCGAGGCCGCAGCCCCCCCCCATTTATGAGGTTGAGCTTGATCCCCATTTTATTATGCGGTTGATCAGTGGCGTGCCCGCACGATCGGCTCCGTTTGATTGAGCCTTGATCGGTCATTTCATTTTACATTTCAATACATGCAATAAGATCGGCTCCGTTTGATTGAGCCTTGATCGCACAGTTCAATTTACATTTCCAGTTCATGCAATACGTTCGGCTCCGTTTGATTGAGCCTTGAGCGCACAGACAATTTCATTATCAGTATCTTGTGGTTGTGGTGTTTGTAGTAGAGTCGCATAGAACTAATCATAACTTGCGGATAAAGTCAATGTGAATTTGACAAGGATATGGTGGATACGCCGCTGGTACTTCCTATATATAAGTATTCTTGTCAAATGATCGGAGGCATTATCAGGCGGTTATGAGAGGTTCCATGCATAGGCTGTTGGTGTGATTAAGTTATTCATTTTCAGTACATGCAATACGCTCGGCTCCGTTTGATTGAGCCTTGAGCACACAGACAATTTCATTTTCAGTACATACAATACGATCGGCTCCGTTTGATTGAGCCTTGATCGCACAGATATATTTCATTTCAGTATTTTATGTTTGTTGTATTGGTTGTAGAGTTATATAGGACTAATCATAATTCACTGATAAAACCAATGAAAATTTGACAAGAATATGGTGGATACGCCGCTGGTACTTCCTATATATAAGTATTCTTGTCAAAGGATCAGAGGCATTGTCGGACGGTTATGAGAAGTTCTATGTAGGATTTATTAGTTTCTTGGTAACTAATCATAACTTGTGGATAAAACTAATGAAAATTTGGCAAGAATATGGTGGATACGCCGCTGGTACTTCCTATATATAAGTATTCTTGCCAAAGGATCAGAGGCATTATCAAGCGGTTATGAGAAGTTCCATGTAGGATTTAGTATTGCCTTGGTTGGAATTTGTGTTACATTTATATCATCTTGCTATTTAAAGAGATTGGATTGTGTTCCATTTCTACATAAACTAACCTCTCCATCATAACAAACGAGAGAGGAACTTCCACCATTCAAACATATATGCTATCAGAATGTGGATTCAAATATTAGCTGTTGTGCTTATTTATGTTCAAATATTAGCTGTTGTGTTTAATTATGTTCAAATATCAGCTGTTGTGTTTTATTTATGTTTCCATGTAGGTTGTAGTGTTAGAAGTTTTGCCTTAGGATATAACCATACTTTTTCCAAACTTACCTAAACTCTTATGCATGACATCATTTTTAGCGAATCATTCCTGCTTATCAATACTTATACAGTAGGCAACAAAAAGCGATTCCTGTAATAGGGTACTTAACCCTTACAAGGAACGTTACCGCCTCAAACAAAAACTTAAACCCTTATTTTTCTAAGCATATAACTGACAAACTAAACACCATCATTCTTTTAGTCAAATATATCACCATTTAAATTTCGGGACGAAATTTCTAAAAAGCAGGGGATACTGTAACATCCGTCAAAAACGGATTTACCAAACCCGCTCCGTTTATCAACCGAACAGTCAGTTAAAATTTTCGTTGCGAATTAAATGCCCAAAATAATTTTAAACGATACATAATCAATAATTATACGGGAATATATATTAGTTTTTGAAAAACTGTTAAAAATCGCAAAATAAAAATGTTTTGGTTCTGCCGGGTTTCGAACCCGGGTCAGTCACGGTTCAACAAACAAACTTAACACATGCGCACTAAACCACTGCGCCACTGGGATTATCTGTTAATTATTGGAATCATTTTATTCATATCATGAGTTTTCCGAATTCAAAACCGGCGCCCAAAGTTCAGTCGTCGGAATCCCGGCAATCTCGCGAGTATTTAACGAATCCTTCCGTTATAACGTAAACTTTAAACATATATCGGTTATAACCGACGTTTGAGTCCGCGACACCTTCTATAACCGCCGAAGAAATTCAAACCAATGAATCCAGTTGGAAATCGGGCCAAATACATCTCGGTTTCTCCCTATAAAAACCACCTCGAACCTCTGCAAACACTTTCGCTGAAAACCACACCCTTTCTCGGCGAAAACTCTCTCGCCAGAATTTTTCTGTTCGTCGCCGGAAAACCGTTTTCCCCATTCCTGAGCCTTACTGAACCCCCTGAGCTTATACCGGAGATACCCACACCCTTTGTAAGCTTCCTGGAGACTCGCTGCTGCAAGACACTCGTCGCCGGAAGGGATTGCTGTCGCCGGAGTTCTGCCGGAAAACAGAGGAAGATAGTCGGTATACCTCACGCCTAATTTTCTTTCTTTTTATTTATATCTCACCTTTGATTGAACATAAAACGCTAAAGAACCTGATTTAACACATCGAACCAGTCGGATTTTCCGACTCTGGTTAAAATCCGACGAAGAAGATGAAGTGCGGTAAACGTATAAGTATAATTAAAATCAAGATATTACTCGGGTTAGACACACAGTCCAGCGGTGGACTGTGTGCACATTAAACACAAACGTCTCGAGTTCGAATCCTGTTTCACACACGCTGCTTCAATAAAAATCATTTTTTTTGTTAAACTGAACCGGAGTCACACAGGTATATGTTAAGTATATTAATAACCGGAATAATAACCAAGTTAGACACACAGTCCAGCGGTGGACTGTGTGTATGTTTAATCAAAGCACACGAGTTCGAGTCCGGTCTTCTGCATCGACCCGGACCATTATGTTACCTTTTTAAATAAGTCAGAAATGAAAACAAGTAGTTTGTATTTAAGTATAATAAAAATTGGATTATATAACATGTTAAACACACAGTCCAGCGGTGGACTGTGTGTTACACAAGCCACAGGTCCCGGGTTCGAGACCTGTGGAGCGCACCGGTTCTCTGGATTAAAAATCGTTTTTAAAATAAAGGATTTCTGTTTAAATCTAATTAATATATATATATAATTAAAATCAGATATATAACGGGTTAGACACGTAGCTCAGTTGGTAGAGCTGCGTGCACGCGTACGGGAGGTCTCGGGTTCGAGCCTCACTCAGCGCACAACAATACGCACTCGAACCGGTCAACGGCCAGGTCAACGGTCAACGGTCAAGTCAACGGTCAGAAAAAGTCAAAAAATTTTTAAAATTTTATTTATTTATTTTAATTAAAAATCAATTAAAAATACTTAAAAATAACATTTTTAAGGTTAGAAAATAGCCTTAAACTCACAAAAATACACTCAACAATCCTACTAAAATAGATTAATAAAATCCGTTTACTTACCAAACCATAATGCGATTTATCTAGGTTAATCTCACTCGTGGTTAAAACCACTTCGCGTGCATTCAACATCATCAACCGAACGCACCCACTGTGAGTGAATTCTTACAAACTCCCCTTTTTATTCATGTTTTGGGGTGTATCATGTGTCGCTTAAACTAATTCTCTTATTCAAACTCGTGCTATACCATTATATGATCTAAACTTAGAATGTAACTATTCTTGGTTGTGATGTATTACATATTGTCAAAGTTGTATGCAAATTATTTAGGCCCATCAGTTCCTCGTGGGAGACGAGTTGAACAACGCGTGCCTTAAAACTCATTCATTAGGCCCATCAGTTCGTTGAACAACGCGTGCCTTAAAACTCATTCATTAGGCCCATCAGTTCGTAGAACAACGCGTGCCTCAAAACTCATTCATTAGGCCCATCAGTTCCTCGTGGGAGACGAGTCGAACAACGCGTGCCTCAAAACAATCATTTGATGTATGTGTGTGCAATATTTAATATTATGTGTTGTGTGAATAAATTTACATCTACATTTACTCATATGTGGTTATGCACATTATTTATAATCAATTGGATAAACTTGTTCAAATGTTTTCCATAGGATTCACTCGCCAACTTTATGTTGATCCAAAAACCTTTTTACACATGATACAGGTGAACAGGTTGAAGCAAGGAAAACATAGGAAATGCCTTAGAAGAGAACAAAGAAGCTTAGATTGATAGTTAGAACATGTTGTAATCTTCATTGTAAAATTTCCATTAAATTGTATTTAATGAATATGAAACGCATAATAAATGTCATGAGCTTTGATGATAACCTAATCATGCCCCGATCACCTTTTCCGCTGCGGGTCGGGGTGTGACATACGATCGGCTCCGTTTGATTGAGCCTTGATGGCACATACATCATCATAGGCCGTCCGTTCTCCATTACCTATGATCGAAACGTGACGTTGCCAACATATACATTATCATTCATGTCATATACTCATGCAAGGTGGTTTGTTATTTGTTATTGTATGTTTATTTACGTTTGCTCACATATGATTATTGCACAATTTTTTCATATTAAATATAACAAGAAATCAATAATAAATGTTTTCTAACAAGGTTCACTCGCCAACTTTTGTTGACCCAAAAACCCCCATTTTTACACATGATACAGGTGATCTAGTTGCAGCAAGAAACATATAGGACGGCTTAGAAGAATAAATCGGTTTAGGCTTTGGATTGTTTATTTAGTTACTTTTCCTTGTAATTGTATGAACTTGTTTGGAATATTGAAGTTGTAATTTTGAATTTAATAAATATGAAACATATTAGTAAACATCATGAGCTTTGGTGATAACCCAATTATGCCCCGACTCTTATTCCGCTGCGGGTCGGGGTGTGACAGATTGGTATCAGAGCCATGACTATAGGGATATAGGATAGGTTATTAGACCCTTAGAGCCTATACTATAGTTGATTAGAATTTTTAAATTGTTTGTGTGTTACATGCAAAATTCATGATGTTTATATGCTTTATGTTTATTGTTACATTCAATGTTATGCAAGCATGTTCATAAGTACATATTATTATACAATGCCTATCATGAATCATATTCTCATAACATATCATATCCATGAGAGCACACACCACACAATTTCCATGACTTTTGCAACGATTTTTGTATTTTCAAATCACATCAAAGTGAGTTCTCATGACGAGCATGTAGTAACTGGAAGGGTACAAGTACCGGTAGTCGGAACGTCCTGTCTAGGCTTGGCATTCGTATAAATCCAAAATAAAGGACCAGTTTGCCTACCTGGGGACTAACGATGAGAGTACGAAGGACCTATTAGGCCAAAGCATGCTATACCAAACGTCGTGTAAGCTAACCCCACTTTGAGTTGTCATTGTGTCTACACCTGGACACCCTCCGACCATACATCTCGCAAACATATTTCATGGTTTTCATTCGGGTGATGCGAGTGTTAAACCGCCAATACCAATGTGAATCCTACTAAGCCAATAGTCATGGGGGCCCACATGACTATACAGGCGACGGTATGGGGGACATTGGAGGCCCAAACATGAGCAAACCCAAGACATCCTATGGATGTAGTTGCATTATTGATGTTTATGTTATTTTTTTTAAGACACATGACACCTAAAAAGACTCCTTAAACTCACAATCTTCTTATGTATGTTCCTGTAGATGTCGGCTAGGCAACAACATGGGGGTAGAAGGTCAGGAAGATCAAACGAACGCTTGGCCACCCAAATCGCAAAACAAATGGCCGCAGTGCTTCCTGACATCGTAATTCAAGTCCAACAAGTTCTCGCCACAAATCCCATCAAGAAGACCAGAACGTCGACAACCCTCTCTCCAAAAAGTGCTCTTACAAACACTTCAAGTCTTGCGATCCCCCGAAATTTGAAGGGACCGAAGGTGTCACTGCTCTCCTCCACTGTTTTGAGGAAATGGAAAACACATTCCTCAATTGCGATTGTCCCGAGGATCGCAAGGTACGTTACGCAACCGGGAGACTATTTAGAGTAGCTTTTACCTGGTGGAATACAGAAAAAGGTAAGAGAGGAATCGAAGATGCAATGGCCTTAACGTGGGAGGAGTTAAGGGAAATCATGACGAGACGCTTCTGTCCAAGAAGCGAGATCAAAAAGTTAGAGGACGAATTTCACTCGTTAAAGCAAAAAGAGGGAGATCATACTTCCTACAACAAACGGTTTTTAGAGTTGAACCAAATGGTCCCCAACTTGTTCACCCCAGTATACCGCTTAGTCGAACACTATATTCGAGGCATTCCCTCGAAAATTCAAGACTCAGTTCTAAGCACTTCGCCTGCAACACTTGAAGCTGCTATGGAACTAGCTACCGAGCTTACCGAGAATCGTATCTGTAACGGCAAATTTAAAGACGAGAAAAAGAAAGCCCCCATTAAGGGCCAGACTTCAAACCATTCCACCTCCTCCTCAAAGTTTGCTAATAAGAGGAAACGAAACACCAGAAACTTTGCTGTCACACAAACAAATTTCCCTATCCCTGCTGCACCCATCACTCAAGTTGCCCCCTCATCTGCACCATATAAAAGGCCATACTCCGGCCCCTACCCAAAATGCAACCGTTGCCAATACCATCACTTTCCTGATCATCCCTGCCAACATTGCACCGGCTGTGGCCGCGCAAGTCACACCATCCAAACCTGTCGCGCACTTCAGCGAACGAACCGCAATCAACCCTCAACCCAAACCCACCATCAGATAGTGGGTCAAGCCCAACAACCTTTACTCCTACCACCTGCCCAACATGTAGCCCAATCCTACTACCAACCCAACTATCCCATGGTGAAACCTATGCGGGCTTGTTACAACTGTGGAGACCCGAACCACTTCAGGAACACCTGTCCACGCTTGGTGAACATCATCCATGCCCAAGCTCAAGCTAATCCAGTAAACCAGGCTAATCAAGCTCCTCCACCTGCAAGAGGAAGAGCTTTCAACATCAACGCTAATCAAGCTAGGGCTGACAACAATGTGGTTAACGGTACGTTTCTCATCAATGGTAGTTATGCATCCATGTTATTTGATACTGGCGCGGATAAGAGTTTTGTGTCCTTAGAATTTGAACCCATCCTCAACCAAACTCGTGATACACTCATGGAATCCATAACGGTAGAAGTTGCTGACGGAAAACCGGTCTCATTAAACTCTATTATACGCAATTGTACTCTCACCCTAAACGATCACGATTTTCCAGTTGACCTCATACCTATGAAGTTGGGAAGTTTCGACATTATAATTGGTATGGACTGGCTCAGCCAACATCATGCTGAAGTTGTATGCCGCGAAAAGTTCATTCGCATCCCTCTTACAAACTGTCAGACTCTACGAATCTTTGGAGAAACCCCTTCGAAAGGACTCAAATTAATGTCCTGTCTTCAAGCCCGAAAATATCTCCGCAAGAATTATGTCGCATTCCTAACTCATGTCGTCAAAAAGGGAATCAAGGAGAAGAAACTCGAAGACATCCCAATAGTAAAAGATTTTCCGCAAGTTTTTCCTGACGACATTTCAGGACTTCCTCCCGTGAGAGAAGTCGAATTCCGCATTGATCTTATACCTGGAGCTACACCAGTTGCAAAATCTCCTTATAGGTTAGCCCCATCCGAAATGCAAGAGCTAGCCAGTTTACTGCAAGAGCTGACTGACAAAGGTTTCATACGTCCTAGCTCATCGCCTTGGGGTGCACCTGTCCTTTTTGTGAAGAAGAAAGATGGAACGTTTCGCATGTGTATCGACTGCAGAGAACTCAACAAGTTAACGGTCAAGAACCGCTACCCATTACCTCGCATCGATGATCTTCTAGACCAACTACAAGGCGCCACCTGTTTTTCAAAAATCGACCTTCGTTCTGGTTATCATCAACTCAGAGTACATGAAGAAGACGTCCCAAAGACCGCCTTCCGAACTCGTTATGGTCATTATGAATTCATGGTCATGCCATTTGGTTTAACCAACGCCCCAGCAGTCTTCATGGATCTAATGAACAGAGTCTGCAAACCTTATCTCGACCGTTTGTTATAGTCTTCATCGACGACGTCCTCATCTACTCAAAGTCTAAGTCTGATCATGAACGGCACCTTCGACTCATCCTTACACTCTTAAGGACAGAAAAGTTGTACGCTAAGTTTTCGAAATGTGAATTCTGGTTAAGGGAAGTACAATTCCTTGGACACGTCGTCAATGACAAGGGAATTCATGTTGATCCCTCAAAAATCAAGGCAGTACAGGAATGGCAAGCGCCACGTACACCTACCGAAGTAAGATCATTTCTTGGTTTGGCTGGTTATTATCGCCGTTTCATTGCAAATTTCTCCCGTATCGCTGTACCACTCACGGCTTTAACACATAAAGGAAAACCCTTCATATGGGGACCCAAACAAGAAGAAGCCTTCCAAACTCTAAAGCAAAAACTCTGTGACGCACCTATCCTCACACTTCCTGAAGGTTGTGATGACTTCGTGGTTTATTGCGACGCGTCAGGGCAAGGACTAGGCTGTGTACTGATGCAAAGAGGAAAAGTGATAGCTTATGCTTCTAGGCAACTCAAAATTCATGAGAAGAACTACACCACCCACGACCTGGAACTTGGAGCCGTTGTGTTCGCTCTTAAGATGGAGACATTACCTCTACGGTACTAAGTGTGAAATATACACTGACCACAAGAGTCTTCAACATATCTTCAACCAAAAGGAGTTAAACATGAGGCAACGAAGATGGGTCGAACTTCTTAATGACTACGACTGTGAAATTCGGTATCATCCTGGCAAGGCAAACGTGGTGGCCGATGCGCTCAGTCAAAAGGGTTATGCGAACTCCATTCGTCTTCTATGTTCGCAAATCATAACTGACATCAAAGATCAAATCCGAGAAGCCCAACATGTTTCAGTAACGGAAAACGACGTACGCAAGGAGCTGTCTTGTGGAGCTGAACTTAAAATTGAAACTAAATCCGACGGTATTCTGTACTATCTAGATCGCATATGGATTCCCGATCACAATAACCTTCGTGATTTCCTTATGAATGAGGCGCACAAAACACGATACTCTATACACCCAGGAGCCGACAAGATGTATCAAGACCTTCGATACACCTACTGGTGCCCTGGAATGAAAAAGGATATTGCTGTTTTTGTTTCCAAGTGCCTTACATGTTCCAAAGTAAAAGCTGAACATCAAAGACCCTCAGGACTTCTAGTCCAACCTGAAATACCTGTATGGAAGTGGGAAAACATAACCATGGACTTCATTACCGGGTTACCTCGCACCTCTGGTGGGTATGACACTATATGGGTAATCATTGATCGTCTTACAAAATCAGCTCACTTTATTCCGATTCGCGAGGACTTCAAGAACGAGAAGTCAGCTCGTATCTACATCAGCGAGATCGTAAGCCGTCATGGAGTACCTTTAAGCATTATTTCAGACCGTGATGGTCGTTTCACTTCACGAACATGGCAAGCCGTACAAGCCGCTTTGGGTACACGATTAGACCTCAGTACCGCTTATCATCCTCAAACTGATGGACAATCTGAACGCACCATCCAAACTCTTGAAGATATGCTTCGAGCATGTGTCATAGACTTCAAGGGAAATTGGGACGCTCATCTACCATTAGTTGAATTTTCGTACAACAACAGTTATCATTCAAGTATCGGCATGGCACCTTTCGAAGCTTTATATGGTCGTAAGTGCTGATCTTCAGTATGTTGGCACGAAATTGGAGAAGCTCAGAATTGATTCAGGAAACAACAGACAAGATCCATCAGATTCGAAACAATCTTCTAGCGGCACAAAGTCGTCAAAAGGGTTATGCAGACAAACGACGAAAGCCCTTGGAGTTTAACATTGGTGATCATGTACTTTTAAAAGTATCACCGTGGAAGGGAGTAGTTCATTTTGGTCAGAAGGGCAAGTTAGCATCACGCTACGTAGGACCTTTCAAGATACTCGAAAGAGTAGGACCTGTAGCATACAAACTTGACCTACCAGAAGAACTCAACAGAATTCACCCCACATTCCACGTATCAAACTTGAAGAAGTGCCTCGCCGATGAAAACCTCCATATTCCCCTAGAAGATATTCAGATCGATGAATCTATGCACTTCATTGAAATATCAGTTGAGATCATGGACTTCGGAGAAAAACGTTTAAGAAGGAGTCGTATTCCAATTGTTAGGGTACGCTGGGAGTCGAAACGAGGACCTGAGTTTACTTGGGAACGTGAAGACTCAATGCGCGAGAAATACCCGCATCTTTTTCCTGTTACCACTACTACTTAAATTTCGGGACGAAATTTCTAAAAGTAGGGGATACTGTAACATCCGTCGAAAAACGGGTTTCCAAACCCGCTTCGTTTGTTAATCGAATATCAAGTTATAAAATTTTGTTGCGTATTTATGGTTAATTTTAATTTTAAACAATACATAATTAATAAACATTTTAGAATTTAAAAACTATAATTATTAAAAAGTAAAAATAAATTAAATAAAAAAGAAAAGGGGCTGCCGGGTTTCGAACCCGGGTCAACCGGAAGACACAACCATCAAACATTTAACCACTCCGCCACTTGCTGTTTTTGTGTAATCAAGTAAACAAATAAAACTTAACTTCTACCCGAGAATCTATCTGTTTGCGCCAAAACTGAAACCGATAATCGGTTTTCAACTTTCCAGACGTTTGAGTGTTCGCTATTACTGATTATAACCGATGAAACCATTACGACCCACGTTCTTAATCAAATTCAGTCTTTATTGAACTCGATTCATATGATTTTCGGGTTTAATAGCCGAAATCATTTACCTCCAGTTTACACCGGTAATATCATTATCTCACAACTCAGAAACACTCGCAGAACCTCCAATTTCACTTTCGCTCTATTTTCTGTTCGTCGGAAACGCTTTCTGAAATCGCCAGACTTTCGCCGGAAAACCGTGACATTCATCGAATCGGTAAATTTCTCAATTCTTTCATCTTCTATCCATTGTTAGACTTTTACTAACTCAAACCCTTCAATCAGAATCGGTCCCAGACGACATTGTCGGATATTCAGCACTCGCCGGAAAATTTCTGGAAATTCCGAAATCACGTTGTGAATCGGTATGAACATCTAAACTCTCTGATAATTCTTGTTTAGTCATTTAATTTCACAATTAGTTAATCAAAACTGTTAATTGGTCCGCTCAGACGGAGTTCATAAAACAGAGCCGACGACTTTGCCGGAGTTCTGAGAAAAATCATCTTTCCGGTACATTCATTCCCAAAACCTTCTCTATCCATTTCATTTTAATCATTTATAAGTCCGTCAATCGAATTAAACAAGAACACTAGAATAATCGTTGTCTGTGTTTTTGAACGAAGAAGACGAAGTCAGAAAATAAGTATAAGTATAATTAAAATCACATAATCAAACGGGTTAGACACACAGTCCAGCGGTGGACTGTGTGCGCAAACAAAACAAACGTCTCGAGTTCGATCCCTGACACGACCCTATCTTCTGAAAAAAAAATGTTCTTTTTAAACCGAATCGTATTAATTCGCTGTAAGATGTTAAGTTTAATAAAAACCAGTATTTTAACCAGGTTAGACACACAGTCCAGCGGTGGACTGTGTGCAATGTTAAACAACGGGCCCCGGGTTCGAGACCTGTTATGTGCACCGGTTCGACATAATTAAAATTCTTTTTAAAATAAATGAATTCTGAATAAATTAAATAGTATATAAATATAATTAAAAATAGAAATATTTCGGGTTAGACACGTAGCTCAGTTGGTAGAGCTGCGTGCACGCGTACGAGAGGTCACAAGTTCGAACCTCACTCAGCGCAAACAAATACAAGGTCCGAACCGGTCAATAGTCAAAGTCAATGGTCAACGGTCAACGGTCAACCCAAAAAGTCAACATTTTTTTAATATTTTTATTTATTTATTTAATTTAAAAATCAATTAAAAATACTTAAAAATAATGTTTTTAAAGTTAGAAAATAACCTTAAACTCACAAAAATAAATCTAAAAACCCTATTAAAATTGTTAATAAAATCCACTTATTTACCGTACCTTTTCGTTATTATTTAGGTTAGTTATTCCTCGTCGATCAACCCTCTAAACTCGTGCGCATTCATCATCATCAATCGAACGCACCCAATGTGAGTGAATCTCTACAAATTCCCCGTTTTAATCACATTTTGGGGTGTATCATGTGTCTTATTATTTATTACATTTAAACACTTGTGCACCCATCATATCAATGATCAAATGTGTATTCAATATGTATCAACTGTTTGTGTGGTTAATGTTTAGATTAAATTTATCATTTTCAGTACATACATCATCATAGGCCGTCTGTTCCCCATTACCTATGAGCGGAACCGTGCCCCATTACCTATGAGCGTGAACGAGGCGTTGCCAACATACGATCGGCTCCGTTTGATTGAGCCTTGATCGCACATACATCATCATAGGCCGTCCGTTCCCCATTACTTATGAGCGAAACGTGACGTTGCCAACATATACATTATCATTCATGTCATATACTCATGCAAGGTGGTTTGTTATTTGTTATTGTATGTTTATTTACGTTTGCTCACATATGATTATTGCACAATTTTTCCATATTAAATATAACAAGAAATCAATAATAAATGTTTTCTAACAAGGTTCACTCGCCAACTTTTGTTGACCCAAAAACCCCCATTTTTACACATGATACAGGTGATCTAGTTGCAGCAAGAAACATATAGGACGGCTTAGAAGAATAAATCGGTTTAGGCTTTGGATTGTTTATTTAGTTACTTTTTCCTTGTAATTGTATGAACTGGTTTGGAATATTGAAGTTGTAATTTTGAATTTAATAAATATGAAACATATTAGTAAACATCATGAGCTTTGGTGATAACCCAATTATGCCCCGACTCTTATTCCGCTGCGGGTCGGGGTGTGACATATACTCACGGTTTTGCAAGCTTTCCAATTAAACCGAGAGTTGATGAGCTGTTGAGATGGGAACCCCGAAGTTACCCTACATGGGGGAAACATAGGTGTATGAGTATTCGGATTCGATGAAGGATTCGGGTTTAAGTAACAAAAGTATATGTATGAGAAAATATATCTTGTCTAAACACTTGTTTGGACACTAGAATCACAAACGTGCCCATTAGAATCACAAACGAGTAATAAAGAACACAGATAATATAGCCTAAGTTCATAACGTCTAAGCATAATCCGGTTAGTATTATGGATTCGGCCAAATATATATTTTATCTTATATAATAAGATTCCATCATATATTATCATAGAATTCATGTAAGTCAAGCATGGAGGTATGTGTACCTCATTGTATGATTCACCAAAGCATAAAGTCATCAACTTAGTTGATGACCCAGCTGGTCATGAATGAAAAATAAAATACAACTAATCTACCTAGTTCATCAAATAGCCAAGTAAGATCAACCCGGGTGTTTCATACCTCACCATATTGAAGATGGTGAGCTTGGATGGTTCATCACTTGTAGGTCATCTAAAACCATGGGTGTTTGCACCTCTAAACTCATAGGAATTAACCCTAATCAAGCTCCATAACCATAGGTTTGGTTAGAAGCAAGATGGGTATAAGTATGAATGTGTAAAAACAATCTTATAAAGATTTACATAAAAGTTCTTCCAAACCAAAAAGTTTTGACCTCAAAATGGTGATGTCCCACCTTAGTTTACCATGATAAACTTGTGGAAACACTCCTAGAAGTGTTCCAAGCTTTCATGTGGAAGAAAGAATGAAGAAAATATGAAGAAAGTGAGGTAGTGCTCACTTTTGATACTTAGATAATTCTGCCTTGAACTTGGATTTGCAACTGATTTGAGAGGGTAAGAGAGTTGGAAAAGTGAAAATGAGGTGATGGAGGCTTGGTTTTATAATGGAGGATTAGTGTTTTGTGTTTAAGAAGGTTGTATGGTGATTGGGGAAGAAGAAGGTGACCAATCTTGGAGCTGAAAACAACTTTCTGCGGATTCAGGGGCTTGGCACCCTGCCAAGCTAAATGGGGGTTGGCGTCGCGTAGTGCCACGCCTCATTTAGCCATTTTTGTTTTATTGCATTTTAGTCCCTGAACTTTTATATATTATCATTTTATGCTAAAACTTTGTAATTTAACATGTTTTCAAGTATGGAAAGCGTATGTAAGTATAATTCGTGTATCATGAATGTATGTATGAGTAATTCCACGTATAATAAGTATTGGTTTGCATGTAAACCCGTATTTAACGATGATTGTATGTATAACACCTATGTATAAAGTATGAAATTTCATTATGCTCGAAGCCCCGGATTACAAAGATGGAAATGGATACGAATACAATACGATTACAAGTTTCTAAAAATAGAAATACGTGTACACTTTCTAAATAAGGAAAGTACAAAAATGCGGAGCGTTACAGGATGTGATGGGTGTGGATTGTTCTGTGGTACTGGTGGTTTTGATGGGTGAGATTTCGGGGGTTTCTTCATCATCATCTTGGATGATAAATTTTGCTTTTCTGTATTTGGTTTGTGGTGTGGGTGTTTTTGTTGGGGGTAATGGGGTTTTTGTTGATAGTTTTTTTATAAGTGACCTTTAGAGGCCTTCTGAGAATGTGGAGGTATGGATAGTGTTGTTGTGGATGTAATATCTGTTGTCACTTTTGAAGTGTCAACAGATATTTGAGCAATGGGTGCAATGGTTTGAGTAGTGCTTGGAACAGTGCTTTGAGGCAGGGCCGGCCCTAGGGTGGGGCAGCCGCACTCCCGGCCAAGGCCCGTGTTATCTCCCGAGTACACTAAATCAAATTATATATATTTTATATATAAACTTACTGAGCTATAACTTAAACAAAAATAAGCTTGGCTTGATGGTTTGATCGCTGATTTGCTATTCTAGAGGTGCTGTGTTCGGTTCCTCGTTTCTTTATTTTTCATCACCTTGTCATTTTCTTTTTTTTAATTAAGTTAAACTTTGCTAAGCACAACCGATTCAAGTGAGAGAGGGAGGGTGCCACCCTATGGCCCATAGA
Organism: Scalesia atractyloides; assembly: GCA_947069175.1. Classification (NCBI taxonomy): domain Eukaryota; kingdom Viridiplantae; phylum Streptophyta; class Magnoliopsida; order Asterales; family Asteraceae; genus Scalesia; species Scalesia atractyloides. Next base: position 15,760,683 of record CAMTDV010000014.1, on the reverse strand, counting down.
AGAATTTTTCCTTTGTTAGTGTTGGAGCCCATTAACTTTGATGTTCCTTTAACCTTTTTATCCTTTTATATGCTTATACGCAATTAGATTATCATCGTTTAAAAAAATAGTTTATATAATTCATATATATCAGGGGCCTTTGTTTCCAAGGTGGTATATAACACTTGAATCCTCAGGGCCAGCCCTGCTTTGAGGAATATCTATTGAGGAACCTTGATTCTCTAGAACTCTTTTTCTTTCAAGGATCTCATGCAATGTCAACATATCTTTAGCTTCTCTTGTATCTTTCCTCTTCTCATTTTCATGTGCATCTGCTTTAGCCTTTCTGACTTCAGATGTGTCAGGTCTTTTTGAGCTTTCTTGACTAGAGGAGAGAGCTTTTTCATGCTATTATTCTTCCCTTTTTTGGCATAATCTTCTGTGTATTTGGGGAGAGTGGGAATAGTACCGGTGATTTGAAGAAGATGGTCTTTAACGGCCTTTATCTCAGCTTTAGTATCATTGTACCTAGCATCCATCATGTTTTTGATAAGCTCCATGTGAATGTTATGAGTTGTTTCAACATATTGCTTTTAAAGGTGTAGATATATGCTTGTATGAGTCCATATTTCTTTTTCAATTTCTGCATTTGTGGGTGGTATTATGGGGTTTTGTACCAAAGTCTTCAACACATCTTTGATTTCATCTATTGATGAGGCTAATTTGGTTATCATCTTCGTCAATTCCTGATATCTTAACCCATCACCTAAGTTAATAGGATCTGAGTTCCCACTAGAAGTGATTGCACTTGGTTTTGAACCAAGTGGCGCTTGTTCTTGGTTCCTGGGATTTTCAACTGATAAAGAGTGTACTATTTGTATGCTCACACTGGCTCATTTCTACTAAGTTTCCTTGAGGACACTTTACAAAATATGTATGGTATAGTTTGTACTAATGATGTTAGTACTTGGTACATTGCAATCTTTTGTTCGAAAACCACTTTTTATGAAGCTCGAGGAGAATATACCAAATGGGTATGATCCAGAATAAACATATGGGCTAATCATCGGAGTGTTTGGTTTAAATTGAAACATTCTAACCTGGCCCTTCAAAATTATTTTCTTGTTTTATTGCTGTTTATCAACCCTAGTTTCTTCATTAACCAGTAGTTTAATTTTGTTGATTTTGAGATACAACTATTGGATGCTGATATATTTTTTTAGCTACCTTTTAGCCACAATTTTTATTGTTGATATTTCTCTAATTTTAACAAAACTTTGGGGGCATGAAGTGTGAAAGAATAATATAAAGAGCAATGTTACAAGATCAGTTCAGTGTTTATGTTAATCAGTGGAAGCTTGAAATTTCGATGGGGGGTTAAAAATGTATATACCAAAAAAATTCTATAAAACCGGGGAGTCAAAAACGTATATACCCAAAATTTCTATATAAAAACTACATACTCTCCACTGCTGAGCGAAAAGTTCGAGGGATCGGCCGCCCGGCCCCTCCCGCCCCAACGCTACGCCGATGATGTTAGTATCTAGCAATTTAAAAACCCTCATGAAAGAACACATATTACACATCGATTTCTACGAATTTTATGTTTCAAGTTAATTTCCTTCTGTTACTAACATATATTAATAAAGATCATGTCTCTTTTCTTTTCTTTCAAAATAGGATAAAGTTGTAAAGAAAAACTCGTAGAAAATGTAAAAGAAATACAAAAAAGGAGTTTAAAATAAAAGATTAAACAGTTAGTTTTTTATGGAACTCTTTAATACAAACTTATGTTGGGACTAGTAGTAATATTTATGGTGGAGTTCGAATTGGGCTTTATAAGTCAGGTTAAAGTTTTATTGGGTTAATCAATTGTTTAGTTTGAATTTTAAATACGGGTTAGGATAAATATAAGTTTATAATTTGGTTTATTTAATTGGGTTTAGGATTGGTTTATTATACATAGGTCCTTATAATCATTATTTGGCGTGCTACGTTTTGTAATAGAAAGAGCCAAGCGTGTTCGTTCGTGCTTTGTGTTTGAAAAATGACCAGATTTTTCAACGATTTAAGTTTATGGAAAGTAATTAAGAATAATGAAAATACAAATGTTTAACTTCTGAATAAAGAAATTAAATGTTTAACTTCTGAATAAAAAGAAATTACTAAATTCTATCTTACATCCTTTTTCGGATTATGTTTTCTTTTTGCATCCTTTTTTGAACGATCAAAGAATAGAAGACCAGCTAAACGGGGTAACCGGCCAATGGTAAAAAGTGACCCCTATACCCGCGATTGCATATAACGTTGGGTAACTACTAGCTCATGCCCGCCATCTTTAGTTTTGGAGAAAGCCGATCACCCGAAGGTCCACTGCAGTAAAACTTGGTTAGGATCGAATTCGAACTTAAGACGAGTGACCTTGAACCCAAATCTTCAGTTCCCTTCAATGCTGGTAGTAGGGGTGTTCGTCGGTTCGGTTTATGGTTTATTCGGTTTTCAAAATATGCAAACCGATTCAAACCAAACCAAATTCAATTCGGTTTGGTTTCGGTTAGAAACCAAATAAACCAAATCTAACCAAATTGTATCTAAGTACTTTTTTTCCTAACTTATATTTATGTTTGTGTTCCAACCTCCGAACATCGCAACCAATTTACAAATAATAATATATGAATACAAGAAAGTTTCATTAAGAAATAAAACAAGCACATCCATAGAGTAGTCGTAGACACAACCACAAAGTTAAAGCTTCAAAACATAGATCATAGAAACTATATATAGTTAACAAGTCTAATGGTACAAAATATAAATAATCATCAAACATGAGTGGGTTTGAGTTGGGCTTTTAGATTTACATTTAGTATTTTGGGCTGCATAAAAAATAGCTATTTTTGGCTAATTAATTGTATATGATTTATAAAATATTTTTATTTTTATTTAATAATTAATTAAGTTAAACGGTTTATTCGGTTATCCAAATAAACCGAATAAACCAAATAAAATAAAATGTGGATCTATAAACCGAACCAAAAACCATATTCACAATTCGGTTTCGGTTAGAAACCAAACAAAAAACCGAATTTGTTATTCGGATCAGTTTATTTGATTACGATTACAATTCAATTTATGGTTTTTATTTTATTACGGTTTTTTCTCAACACTCTAGATGGTAGAACTGAAGCTCATTGGCTCTTTTTCCATCCCTTTAACGAACTTCTTTTTTTCTTAGTTTAACCTCATTATCAGAGAATATCATTAATCACTTAAAATTAATATGATGCAATGCATGGCAAAAGTAAGTTATTAAACTTTTTTTATATATATTTTTGTCAAAATCCATTTTATATCATAAACTTCCTCGAGTATAAACGTTAGATGATTACATGAGATAAAAATAATATTACGTAAATAAAGGTTTGTAATACTTCCTGTCAATTCGATCTAGAGCTAGCAATTTTATTCGCAAATCAATTAGTCACTATTCACATATTATTTAAAAACATCCCTTTTGAGGCTTTAATCTCTCCCTCCATGACTCCATCTAAAACATGCATACTACAAAACAAACAACACTAATTCCAAATATTTCTATTTGCACATGTTCTACGATATACCTTTTATAATGATATTATAAAATATTTTTTTCACTGAACAGGATCTTATATATACTAGATCTTATCATCTTGTTTAAGAAAAAAAATAGCAAATCGTACGGATGATTAGATTAAATTAGTTCTAACTAGGGTTTGAGTGTGTGTTTTGTATAAGTATAGACAATGGACCACCCTGTTGGAAAACCAATGCATGGGTTTGGATTTAATTGCCGCCCGCATTGTATAAACCTAGCAGCCACTCTTTGACAACTTTTTGTGTTCATCGAACATTTTATAAATAGCGGTTATAATTACACTATTCATTTTTCATGTTTCTATGGCCTAAAAATTAAAAATCATATGCTAATATCAATATGCTTTTTCTTGACTGCGAGCTTTTTTTTTTTTTTTTTTTCAAACTAGCAAGATAACAGGCAAAACAACAAGAACTTTAAAATTACACCTTGCTAACCAAAGGAACCATAGTGTTGCCATATATATATCGTCCGAATAGTCTTCTTTATAGGTGCAGAGAGTGACCAATTTGTCGGAACCATGAGGGCCTCTTGGAGCGAATCAACCCGGACATGTGTTTATATTGCACCAATTATATATTCACATTTGACCAAACCAATGTAGCCAACCTACATGTAATCCGAAGATGGTCAAGGGATTCCGGAAAATCTTCACACACCACACAATTAAAGTCCGCCACTTTTCCCCTTTCCAATAGGTTGTATCATGGTTGTAAAAATCCCGACTAAGTGCCGATTAATCCTCGATTTGTCGGTGATTAATCAAATTAATCCCGATTAATCCCCATTAATTCCGATTAATTCCTGATTAATTGCTAGTCCCCACCCCGCTGCCCGACTAGCGGTTACTTCAACACTGGCTTGTATGCCATGCGGGCAAGAGGGATTTTTCCTCTTACACTTGTTATACATATGTAATACTCAAGTGAGAGGGCCTCTTGGAACTTTTAATTGACTTTCTTTTTAAGCTAATCTTTTTTAAATTAACAAAGTAATATGAAGGGATACAATAATAAAACGAAAAGAATTATCTTGAACTGGTGTGACACATGACACAGTAATTAGTTATATATCATGTATAGATTCATTCCATTCAGCCTGTTATTTTTGTTTTAGTTCTATCACACTAAAAAGAAAGGAAGAAAGTGTTATTGAGAGGGGTGAAATATGATGCTTTATTTCTTCTTCTTGTTTTTTTTTTAATGAATTTTTGTACCCCAATTCTCGAACATTGCTCCTGGAATAAAGGAGGTCTTCGTTGACTATATTGTTGAATGTTGGTATATTTTAATACTGAACCCTCCCCCTGGAATTTCTCCAAAAGGAACATATGTTTCTGACTTACTATATATGCTCGTCAAGAATTATATATGAACGATAAAATTCTAGAAAAAAAGGTAATATAAAGGGATTTAGCTCTAATATGAACGTTAAGTTTGTTGTTGGCGTGTAAAGTAAACTACGCATTAAATCAAATCAAACGTACAAAAGTTGATTTTTAAGTATTTTGTGTTTTATATGATAAATAAAGGCTTTCATTTGTATAAATACTTAAAAATGATACAATTAAGAGACAATAGTGTAACAAACTTGCTTAAACCTTCTCAGTAGACACATAACGTACGGAAACTAATGAAGTAAAACGAAAATTCAAAATATAACACCCCTTCTGTATAGCAAACCCTACCCTACTAAACATAAAATTCTGTCCCTTAACATGCCATTAGTATGTAAACGTCTCTGTTTTTATGAAGATTTAATTTAACAATCAACGATAACCGAAATTCAAAACATAACGGTCCTATGCTGAATTTACACCTGAAGACCTTTGATCAAGAGATCACCAATCTAGGAACAGTAGACACATATCGAAACTAGAAGACTCTAAGCTATCACCATGCCCTAAATAAAATGCAAGTGAACCTCTAGATATTTGCCCTGTTGATGAAAAACTAGATTAGGTGCCAAGTACATGACATCAAGATTGTTACTTCACAAAGTGGGTGGACCAGGAAGTGTAATGCACAAGTCGTGAAATAGAGACATAGTGTGAGCAAGGCACATGCTCTGCTTGGTGCTAGAACAAGCAACGGTGTGTATCCTAGAAAGTAATTCAGCATGCCCAAATCCTTGAGGTCAATCTAAGAGTGAAGAAGTCCGATCGGACCGGTCATACCATTCGAGGAACCCAAAGAATTGACTCTAAACAATCAAGTATGTATACGATATGTACTATGTAAAGAAAATTGTACCAAGGGTTGTAGAGAGCTTGGAAAACCAAACTCTATGTAAAGTATACTGCATCAAAGTTCTTTTGTAGAAGATAAAGAAAGAGTGGCCGAGTCAGGTTGACAAAGCTAAGAGACCGTGCTATGTACACAAATGTGTCTTAATAAAGAAGACGTTGTTGACATCTATCAGTCTAATATCCCAACCAAAAGAAAGGGAAACCAATAAAACCAACCTGATGGAGGTTGGTTTGATAACCGAACTAAACGTCTCGGTATAATCCATGTCCCTAATGTGACGAAAACCATTGGAAACAAGTCGGACTTTATAAATGCTACCGAATCCTCATGTCCCACTTAATCATGTAAATCCACCAACACACAAAAATATTCGCCTGCAAGGGAGCATGTACCAGGCCACTAGAGGTGCTCAACGAATCGAATAACGAATTTTCGAAATGAATTTTTTGAATTATTATTTTTTACTTGAATTCGTATTCGATTCGATCGTTTAGTATTTGAAACTCGAATTCAAATAAATTCGATTTAATTTAAACTCACCTTAAACAATAACTTATTTTACATTCATTTTTTTTAAACTACTACAAACTAATTATATTCATCATAAAATATAATAATCTACAAAATTAATTAACTGTCAATATGTCAAAACACTAAAATTTATAAGATAAGTTGGTTACTGATAGCGATTTAAGTTAGGTAAAAAATTAAAATAAGTAGTATGGGCTATTTGTTAGTAGGTTTGGTAATGTTATGAATAATAAACTTATCACTTATGGATGTCGTTCATACTTTGGCCAAGTTTAGAAGTTATATGTGTGTTTATATATACATATATTAAAAAAATATATATAAATTGAATTCAAATTTCGAATTGAATCGAATCGAATTAAAAATCATAAATTCGTATTCGATTCGAATTCGATTACCGGACTCGAATACGAATCAGCTCGAATTCGAACCTTATTAATCGAATTCAAATCAAGTCAAATTTTGAATATTTTTAATCCAAATCAAATTCTGAACACCCCTAGCACGAAGTAGTACCCAAGTACATTTAAAGTGAAATACACCAATTTACTTGTGCATGGTATCCCACAAAACAGACCATTTGTGTACTTGATGGAAAGTAGTGGGCTCAAAGCTACAACTCTAAAAAATCATGAAGTAAAACATGAAGAAGAAAGAGTTTACACGGGTGGGAATGATCATAAGAACACGTGACGAGGAGGGGAGTCGTCAGGGAGGTAACACAGGTGGTGCATGTGATACTAGGTTGCAAATGGCTGTGGGCGAGTTGAGTCAGAAGTGCCATGAGGAGTAAACGTGGGCGACACAAACAATGGAATAATAGAAGCATAAGGTAAGGCAATGGTGGATGGGGTATTTGTGCGAGCATGAGAAAACATGGTGAAGATAGACTCATGAAATGTGACATGTTGAAAAGTATTGTGTTCACATATAGTTAATGTCACACCCAATGTCACACCCTGATCACCGTGCGCGGAATCAACTGTGGTGACTTTATGTTAAAAGAGACCAAGGCAATAAAAGGAAATTTACTGTTAATTAAAATACAAATTAGATCGTTTTAGATTTCAAACCAACCAAACAAAAGAAAATAAAAGTTGTCTTGTTCAATTTATATCAAAGGCATTCCTATATGATATTGACTTTTCCCTAGCTTTGATTATGGTTACCTAAAACATGTGAAAAAAGCCAGTCAACTACAAGTAGTTGCTAAAAGTACAGGTTTGTAGTAAATGAAAAACTTGATCATACAATTCATAACAATTATTCATAAAACACATTATAAAAACAATCATGAGACTATTGATGATCACGATCAAACCTACTGATTTGCTAGCTTGAGGCACACTCCCACCGGATATATAAAATTATACGTGCCCTTTGTGGCCCCGTTTTATATAAAAATTTTATAAATATTTTTGGGGGAAGACACATTGTTTGAAAAAGGATATGTTAATTGAACAACTATATTGGCATATGTTATGCATAAGTATGGCAAGTTATCGTGATCATCGAGGTACATCATCGCACTCTTCCAGCAATCATAATCATTAGCCTTAGATAGGGCAAAAGAAGTATTGATAGATCTATTGGGTTTGACCACTGACGTGGTGCGAGCATGTTATAATTTTTTGTATATTTTTAGCACTTTTTACTCGTTTATCAAGTTTTAAATTTATAAAACACGATACAATACAATCACTCTCTACAATATGTTAGGGCAAGTGCACCCATCGTTGGTGTAGTATATTGATGGTAAGATACCGAGGTCGTCCATGGAAACAAGAGCTTTTAGTACCGGAATATCGCCAACGTCTAATCACTTGGTTTTGAGAAAAGAAGTTAGTAAGTTTAAAGAGAAATAAAAGTAAAATGTTAGAAGAAAAGCAATAAACAAGATAGAATCATTTGGTTCTGACTCCTTTTTTACGTATCCTTTGATAATTTCCGCACTTTGGGCTTTTTAAGAGATTATCTTAGTTATTTTGGCATGTCCCTCTTTTGGAGGCAACACTACCCTCAACCATATTGGTCTGAGTCAGCGGGGATACAGTCCCGCAAGGCCGAATTATTTGAAAGATAATTAAGTAAGTTATTAATTCAAAATGTGGCATGTTCCTCTTTTGAAGGCAACGCTACCCTTGGCCATATTGTTTTGAGTCAGCAGGGATACAGTCCCGCAAGGCCGGTTAAAAGTATTAATAGTAGTTTATTTATAAAGGATTCAAGCCATTCTTACTTTCTCCGATTTGATGCTATCTACCTTAAGAGAAGTCCTAATAAGCTTGAATCAAGTCCTCGCAGCATCTATACACTAAACGAGACAAGAACTTTACCCAAACCACCCTTCTAACCCTCTTCTGGCAGTTAACGCACTTTATATAAAATTATTCATAAAACACATTATAAAAACAATCATTAGACTATTGATGATCACGATCAAACCTACTGATTTGCTAGCTTGAGGCACACTCCCACCGGATATATATAAAATTATACGTGCCCTTTGTGGCCCCGTTTTATATAAAATTTTATAAATATTTTTGGGGGAAGACACATTGTTTGAAAAAGGATATGTTAATTGAACAACTATATTGGCATATGTTATGCATAAGTATGGCAAGTTATCGTGATCATCGAGGTACATCATCGCACTCTTCCAGCAATCATAATCATTAGCCTTAGATAGGGCAAAAGAAGTATTGATAGATCTATTGGGTTTGACCACTGACGTGGTGCGAGCATGTTATAATTTTTTGTATATTTTTAGCACTTTTTACTCGTTCATCAAGTTTTAAATTTATAAAACATGATACAATACAATCACTCTCTACAATATGTTAGGGCAAGTGCACCCATCGTTGGTGTAGTATATTGATGGTAAGATACCGAGGTCGTCCATGGAAACAAGAGCTTTTAGTACCGGAATATCGTCAACGTCTAATCACTTGGTTTTGAGAAAAGAAGTTAGTAAGTTTAAAGAGAAATAAAAGTAAAATGTTAGAAGAAAAGCAATAAACAAGATAGAATCACTTGGTTCTGACTCCTTTACGTATCCTTTGATAATTTCCGCACTTTGGGCTTTTTAAGAGATTATCTTAGTTATTTTGGCATGTCCCTCTTTTGGAGGCAACACTACCCTCAACCATATTGGTCTGAGTCAGCGGGGATACAGTCCCGCAAGGCCGAATTATTTGAAAGATAATTAAGTAAGTTATTAATTCAAAATGTGGCATGTTCCTCTTTTGGTGGCAACGCTACCCTTGGCCATATTGTTTTGAGTCAGCAGGGATACAGTCCCGCAAGGCCGGTTAAAAGTATTAATAGTAGTTTATTTATAAAGGATTCAAGCCATTCTTACTTTCTCCGATTTGATGCTATCTACCTTAAGAGAAGTCCTAATAAGCTTGAATCAAGTCCTCGCAGCATCTATACACTAAACGAGACAAGAACTTTACCCAAACCACCCTTCTAACCCTCTTCTGGCAGTTAACGCACTTTATATAGACCATAAAGACACGAATAAGTGAATAAAGAAAACATGAAGAAATGATAGAGTAAAGTTCATTTTTAATATAAAAAATTACTTATCAAAGTAATTAATACAAACCCAAATAAAAAGGAGCCAAAGCTTGAAAATCAAAAGTAATACATATAAGATTTGTATTCACCAAATGATGTAAGAGATTAGCAAAACATGGCATTTGTTTGACAAGAACTCTTACGATCAAGCTTGGATCCCGAGACTACTACACACACTTTAAAGGTGGATGATGGAGGAATGTGGTGGATGATGGTGTTGTACTGGTGGTGGAATGGTGGCATGTTTGAGAGAAGTGGTTTGCCAAGGGATGAGTTAGAAATGAACCAAGCACCTCCTTTTATAGCTGGAATCAGACCCTTCACACGACCCGGTACCCAGGGGGCACGACCCCGTGTCCTTTCTTCCCTGTCTTCATTAATTGATCTGTGTTAGTTCGTATGCACACACGGTCCCGTGTGCCGAAAGGCACCCATGGTCAGTACAGTGGGGTCCTTTGGGAGATTCTGCATATCTGGGAGTTGACCACGGTTCCGTGTCCATGGCACATAACCCCGTGTCTCTTTTCTGCTCTATTTGTCTTGTTCTGCATGGACTCTATAGTGGGGCATGGCCCCATGCCTTGGTGGCACGGCCCCGTGCTTGTCTTCTGGTTCGTTGTTTTGGTCTTGGGGTGTAGCTTGGAGAGTATGCATAGTGTGTCAACTTTTCTTTCTTGTATTTGTGTTGGTTTTTGCCATTCATTTGTTCCTTTTGTACATTTAAGCTCTTTTAGTCCTGAAAATCAAAAGTATACAAAGAAACACATTTTTTCCAACATTAGTACATAAAAAAGGATGATTTTATACATTGTTTGATATAATTTATATGTTGCATTTTGTGCTAACCACCCAAGCCATAGACCAGTCGTTTTGGTCAGAACCGGAAAACTACTATCAAATTGTTTAGAGGAAACTAACGTCACGTATTGATGATGAGCTTGTGATATTAATATATTTCATATCGTTAGCTGGTTTATAAATCCAAATGTTAGTTAAAAATGTACATATCTCGAGTTTTAAGGGAGGTTTAACAAGAAAACTCACCTAAATGTTTTGAAAGGAAGTTTTGACAAGAAAACTTGCCCAAGTGTTTAAAAAGGAAGTTTATAATATAAACTTGCTTAAGATTTAATAAAGTAATTTTTGTTAAATTTTACTTTTATTTTTTTCTGTGAACTCACCAACCAATGTGTTAACATTTGTTAGCGTGTTTTTAATGTACCTAATATTAAGATCCTTGCTGGATCATAAACAACGACTTTTATGTGTTAGTTTTAAAAGTTAGATGATTAATTTCATCATTAAACAAAATTAAGGGATAAAGGTTAACTTCTTGTTAAACAAGTAGTTTAATTATGTTGCAACTCTTAAGTTTATTTGAATTTTAAATATTGGATCTTGATCATCAAGGTGTGTGAACTGAATTTTGAAGAGTAAAAGGACAATATTTTGTTTTGATTCAAGGGTTTAGAGATTAGGATAAATTTAAAATCATAAATGGTTGCTAGTTTAAATAATCATGGAGTTTTGAATTGATTTAAATGTGATTTTAGGAATGATTATCATTGTTTTAAGTAAACTCAATAATATCTAACTAATTATTATAATAATTTCAAAAATTTTATAATATAAATTTTTATTTTTGTTTTTATTAATAAATTTTATATATCATTTAATTAATTTGACTTAAAGTTGCTAAATATGTTACATATACGTAATTTGATAGTTTCAAGTGTTTTTAAGCATGTTTAAGGAAAGTTTTCTTTTTACAAACTAGATTATGATAATTAAATGAATGTGTTGGGCATCCACTTTTGATTCATTGATTAATTTATACGTACTTGACGGTTAATAATCTGTAAGTAATAAATGAAGGTTTAAACAATACACAAAGTAGGAAAACCTAATTCTACTACATGAAGGCACATTTAAGGTTTCAAACATGTTATGTGATAAACTCTCATTAAGTGGGGACTTCAAAGGTGTTCTTATTGATAAGGTTCAAGGAACTTGAGATCAACTAAACATGAAAATTGAAAATGTTATAGTCTCCCCTAGTCTAGGGAATTTCGTCCCGAAATTCAACTAGTAGAGACTTATGGTACCTTGGGAAGAATAGGTTATGATATATGTTGATTAGGGATAGTTCTTGGTCCGACACCTAGTCGTACTCCCTATGGACAATTAGTGATTATATATAGGGTGTACCGTAGCTAACCCACCACAACTTGGTCACCTCGAAAGGGTACTAGTCACATACTTAAACTGCCCACAAACTTGTTAGCATAGATTCGAGTTTAGAGATTTGTTAAGGGTTTAGGGTGGTAGTTATAAAATGGAATTTCAACACACACCAATGTACTTCTAGACCCACGATTATGTTACATACCGCAATGGTCAATTTACCCTATAAAGGTGAGCTATGTCTTCCTATTATGCATCTACAAGGTGATAATAGTTACGTAAGCAAAAGTTATGGTTGTTTTTGAAAGGTGGTGGAAACATGTTGTTTTGAGATTCAAGAATAACGACCAAATAGATATCTTATGTATATACATTTGAGTTGAGTTAACAAGTAGTTATATGTAGTGAGTCACATTCACATAGTACAAGTTTAGAATGCAAGTAAAGTTAATAAGATTCATTTGATGGAAATTCATTCCACATTAGGTTAATCAAGCAAAACATAGAATCCAAGTTGTGATAACCAAAGTAATGAACAAGAAATCAAATAGAAAAGTCAGAGTTGTCATAGTCTCCCCTAGTTAAGGGGATTTCATCCCGACCTAACGAGTGGAGTTTGTGTTATCCTGAGCAACTTTTTCATGTGTTCCCAAGGCATAAACTCAACCTTGAGCAGCTTGATTGTTAATAGAGTGAAGTTTGGGACAATGGTTCTGAGATGGCCAAGGCCCTAACATCGTTAACTGGAGCAGGTTCTTAATCGCGAGTACTGTTAGTGTTGGTTGTAGTAGGAGGTGCTTTGTATCTCTGAGTTGTGTGGCCAAGTTTGCCACAGTTGTTGCACTTACGACATTCTCTAGTGTGATATAGTGGCATGTAGCTAGTTGTTGATTTGGGTAACCATGTTAGGAAAGATAGCAAGGAGTTGCTGTGAGACAATGGTAGAAAGCTCGATATTTCCATGGTGTCAAGAAGGTGTTTATTGAAAGTGAGTGAAATATTAGTATCGTCATTAACTTGGAGCATTAGTCTTTTGGCTTAACCCTTAAAATCTACCAATAATCTTGTGTCATTATTAACTTGGGAAATTCATGTTTTCTATGTCTATGTAGGTTTAAAACATGTTGATGCTTCGAAAGGGGGTTAAAGGTTTTGGAATGGGACTTTGGGTTTGAATACATGTGTTTTTGGTCACATAGAACAAATATCGTGGTCGTAGATCACATTTGACCACACTTTTCAAAATGTGGCTACTAAATGTCATAGTTTTTTTCCCCTTAAAATGTGGTTAAAGACTTTGAACTGTTATACAATGGTACGTGAATAACTGGGTAAAAGTGTTTTAAAATATTACGAATGGCCTTTAACCCAATTTTGACGTAGTGATTTCCTTGATTCTCGTACAACAATTCCTTTTTCATGAGATCCATTCACATTGTGGATTTATAGTGAGAGTCACAAAGAGAGTTCAAAACTAACTAACGATGCTCATATATCTGATTAGTTTATTCGATTAAGTTCCATACTTCCTCATAAAAGTGAACAGTTCATAAGTTTTTTCTTCGTAAAGTCGATTTGTTTATAAGATTAACTTCTCTATAGCTTTTTATTTTAGATCTTAGTTTCATAACATAATTGCATCTGATATAATGCTTCTGGATTAACATATTGACAATGTTTTGTTTATTTATGGTTAATTTGGGTGTTTCAGGCTGCTAATTAAAGGGTAAGACACCAGAAAAGATCCGCAAGACGTTTAACATAAAGAACAATTTCACACCAGAGGAAGAAAAGGGGGTTCCAGGGAGAAATACTGTTGCTGCAAATGATATTTTATATTTATAATTTTTACTTTTTTTTCTTTTTTATTTCTTATATTATATTAATATTTTTTTTATTTATTTTAGTTTTTATATTTTTTCTTGTTTTTAGATTTTTTTTAGTTTTTATATTTGTATTTACATTTTTTTATTATTTTTTATCTCATCTTAACCCGAATTCATGCTAACTCAAAATCATCCTAACCAATCCTGAACTTTTTTTTACTATACCCATCCTAACCTAAACCCATCCTGCATGACCCAAACCCTCCCAACCTGCACACTTTGGCGCCCATAGTCGATACACATGCCTTTCTTGTTCAAAATTCAAAACGCTTTTCCATTCGAATGAATCAGCAATTTGGATACAATTTTCGTTATCATTTCTTTTTAAACACTTGCGACAATCTCTCAAGAATTTTTTAATTTGATCGTTGTTCAACTTCACCGTCGCACAACATCGGAAGCTTGCTGCCGTTGCTTCAAATCACATTCGCTACATCACTGTTGCATTCCACCTTAATTGTCCACTCCAAGTTGTGCTAAAGCATTTGATGTGTTTATCCAATCCAAGAACCAGATGTCCAAACAACCGCAAAATTTGAAGTCCGATCACCTTATTCGATCCCATGACTATTTGCAAATAATAGCTGATCTGTTAGTGACTCCCCATCAAGTTGAAAACGTAAACTGTTATATGAGTGATGGTCTAACTGTCACGAAACTGTGAACTGCTACGGTTGTCACTTTCCGATTCGTTCGTTTCTACTGGACTGTCGACCTCAGCGTACATTTTGAGAATAAGTTGGTTTTTGTGATTGCTTTGTTTGTTATACTAAGGTACGGATTCTATGTTCTCTTTCTTTTAGCATAATATTGTTTTCATATTTCTTATAGTGTATGGATTTTTGATCCTTCACTCGTAGTGTAATATTTTTATCATTCTTAATATCGCAGTTATTCAAAAATCGTTTATTTAAAAATGTTACTTGAAACATTGATCATGATTGTTCTATGATTTATATTACACGTATTATACAGATTTTGTTGTGTTTCATTATAGCGTTACATTGTTTTCGTCGTTCTCATATAATCGGATTTTTGGTCTTTACTCGTAGTGTAATTGTTTTCCCATTGTCATGTAAAAAAAGGATAGATGCATGGTACCCCTGACTGCGGAAGGGATCCCCCTTCCCAAGCTAGCGACCCGGCAATGCTGCCCGGCGGTTAAACCCCTGCCAACCCGAGGGGCTGAAACATGTTACGAACCCGCGATCTCGAGTGTCCTCGGGCCGGTTTAAGACGGGAGCCGGTGGCCACTGGGCTAGTATGGTTTAAGACGGGTCCGGCAGCCACTGGGCTAGTATGGCTAGTATTGTCATGTAGTATTTAAGTTCGTTATAATGGATTCGCTCGTCACCGCTTCTTGAACTTCTTAGAATGGCTTAAATACATTTATAAGTTTCTAAAAAGGTTGTGTACCTACTCAACAGTTTGTAGATGTTGTAGTACATGCTTAACTGCCAGTAGGATGTTTTAAAAACATGCTCCATGGCCGGTAGGGGTCATTTATACATTCTCAATAGTTGGAAAGAGGTACCTTGAGATTCTTATGTATTGTATTGAATTCTTGTCATTGATATGCATGCGATAAGTTATGTTATGCATGCGATAAGTTATGTCCTTTATACTCAATATCGTATGTTCCTAATTATTGATCATTGATTATCGGCATTGATATTGATTAAATTTTATCGAGCATTAGTGCATTGTTATTATATTTCCTTTGACTTGTGTACCATTTCATTGATCTCAATACACGAGCACATCGACCTATGGGACATAGGGCGTCCTCGTCAGCATAGTTTACGTCCACCATCCGTGGCAGCACGAAAGGCCCACAAAATCTCTATATTGTATTGTGTGCCGAGAGTAGCACTTATTGGTTACTGATATTGAGAGGTGTATGGATCGATCCAACGATATTATTGTTATTGTATTTGTATTTGTATTGGGATAGGTGTGTGTGCCCACATCCCTTCTACATGTTGGTGCATTAGTCTGCAACTAATGTACAAAGTGTTTATTCTTTATTGTTATTGACTCACATGGGTATTTCCGGATAGATTGTCATCGTATTGACTTACTATTGATTGATTGTACTGTTACATTGTCACTGATATCGCATTGGTTTTTCATCGATTGATAATCATATAGTATTGGTCATATCGTTACACTGTCATTGTTATCACATTGGCTCATCATTGATTGAGTATAGTATTGGTCGTACCATTACATTCTCATTATTATCGCATTGGCTGATTATTGATTGATCACCATATAGTATTGATCGTACCGTTATATTGCCATTGTTATCATACTGATTCATCATTGATTGTCCAACATATGGTAACGTTCTTATCATCACATTGTTATTATTGGTGCGTTAACTAGGTAGCTAACGTCCACATTCTTATTGATCTTTGCCATTGTCCCACATGGTTAGTTCCACAATAAATTTATATAACTGTTACTGCTATTGTTATGTTATGGCTATTGTTCTTTCCGTTAATGAGCAATTTTTGGCTCAGTTGTGTTTCCTTTTTGTTTCTTCTTATTCTCAAAACAAGTACTCGTGGGAATTGGGGAAATGTGTGAAGAGAGTGAAAAAAGTCTAGTGATTGGAAGACGAAGAGTTTTATAAATGTTTTGAGCAGTTGAAAAACTTAGATGGGTGTTTTCTTTTAAGAGCGTTGTAAGATTTTGGTTTTTTATTGATGGTAAGGGTTTTAATTAAATTATCAATATTGTTTCTGATATACTGTTTTGCGTGACACGTCAACCTTAATCGGGTCAGAGTGCTACCCGGTGAATATGTGGTTTTTTTATGTTTTAAAGCAAATAATTTTCACTTGATTGATAGAACGTCACCATGGGAACTTTTTTATGTGGAAGATTGACAACCAAGATCTGGTTCCCAATTGTTCTTATTATGTGTGTGTGCATGTGTGTGAGCCTCATTTATGTATATACATGTTAGCCATCTGTTCAGGATGATTTTCAAACGTTGCATCAACAAAAGAAAATGTTGAATATTGACGCTCACTTAAAGATGGATATTGTACAGAGGAGATATATGTAAAAGATGCAATTTCATGTCCAAAGCACAGTGCACCACACTGTAGATGAAGAAATTGTAATGAAGGCAGGACAACATATCTTGTCAATCAGTCACCCTAAATTTTTATTGGTCTCAGCAAGGTGATTAATAAGTGAACTCCCTGAATAATGTATCCCTTACTTCCATTATCTTTTTTATGGTATCGTTTTGATGAGATTAACTAATTAACAACATTAAAAACTATGATTCTCAAACCTCTTTGTTAACCATTGTTATGCGCCTGTCAACCATCTCGACTTAATTAGTCAGCTATATATATATATATATACTAAACATACGAATAACTAGAGTAATATTACTCTACTCTAGTTATTCGTATGTTTAGTTTGATAAACCTATTTGTATTTGATTTTAACATTATATGTGTGTATGTATAATAGAGGATATAAATAAACCGTGCCGCATGACACAATACTAGCTGTGAGATTCAAGTTGATATTATAAGGATATAAATGAAATTACACCTAACAAAGAGGGAGGAAAATAATAGAGCCCTAAGATCAATAATGGAAAAGGCTAGTACATATAGGTGTCATAGTATAAAATGTTCAGTTAAATGTCATTTTAGGGGTTTCTTGGACAAGATCGGACAGCAGCAACTAAAAAGGAAAACAAAGTTTAATAATGCATCATAAATACCCAAATTATTGCTATACATGATGCCTAGTTTATGTTCTTCAGTACATATATAATTCAACTGTATCTTAAATTGCATTTAAAAAAATCAGACGATATTATTCTCTTGTGCACTTTCTATTTGGGGATCAAAGCATCATTGTTGGACAAAAAAACTCATTTAGAATCCTCATATCTCATATGGTGATTTTTCATTTACAAAAACTTAAACCCTTTCTAGAACCAAACACATGAAAATATGTGTTGTTTTTGTGGCTCGATGCAGCTAGAGGATAATAAAATAAGGTCAAACCTTTAGACCCACTTGAGCATGTTCTATTAGTATTTTTTAATATTAAAATGGTTAAATATATGTGGTGTTAACAAACTAGCATCGAATTCATAAACATTTTGTTTTGTTTAAAACACTTAGTATTAATACTCACATTTAGAGACTTAGAGAGAGTGTGTGTTTTGTGGTTATACTTTTGTTGCATGGCTGGAGGGCTCAAAAAACCGAATAAAAGAACACAAAAAATGGGAGGGGATTCCAGCTTTAAGGCGCAAATGAAGGAAGAAAAAGAAGAAAAAGAAGAAAATTTTGGGACAAATTCAAACCACGAGACACACAGACAAAAAAATTGAAATTAAGAAACCAAAAGTATTTTTTATTAAAAAACAAACAAATAAAACACCAAAACAAACAATATGGACCGAAATCCTAGGTATTGTCTGGCTACTAAAATGCCCATCACCCTATGCTAATCAAGAAATATTTAGGACAAGGGTATAAAATATTGGACCTTAAGTTCAACTTTGCATCGGAATGTGTAACGGAAATATAATGAGAAAAAAAAATCACAACCTTAATATTTTGAGCTAATATATTGTAGGTTGTGACATAAACAGCCCCAAAACAACACTAATTAACAAGTGCAATTCGTGTGTAGAACCGTAGATATTATTAAGCGATGATTGACGAGTGGTTAATCTCTTGAAAGATGATGGAAAAATTGCGTACTCATCATGTAATCGTTGCCACCGAGAGAGGGATATAAAGAATGACCGATAAAATTTGCTGCCGCGGTAGAATTACCCGGGGAGGTGGTGGTGAGGCTGAGGGATCCCGGCACTACCTCCAGAAGAGGTGTCTCCCCCCATGTATTGACTTTCCGGGCCTTGATCATACAGAATTCCTTTAAACAAACGTCCGCCAATATTCACCGCGGCTTGATACGCGAATTGATCATCCGTTTCATCAATTGAGCTTACCCTTACACATCTGAAGTTTGCCGGAGTTGTCAATTCTGATGGGAAATTACCTAGCTCAAACCCTAGTTCCACAACACACAAACAATCATTATAGTAAAAAAGATTTAATTTTTCAATAGCATTAACAATTATGGTCTAGTGATTATATATAACAATTGAGTATTGTATGCATGTTTAGGCTTCTTTTATTAAAAATATGTTAGTGTACAAAAAAATATAATAAAAGTCTTAATCACTTTCATCATATCAACTTTCCCTCCCTCCAACAATCTTGTCACGGGATGGCAAATTAGAGGCTATTCTTATTCACGTTTGCTAATAATCTTTACAATATATGTATATACTATTACAAACGAAGTAATGTAATTAAAGAAATAAAATACAAAAATATCTCAGACCCCATGAAATTATAAAATATGATTGTAAGTCTTTCAAAAAATGGAAAGCTAAGGATGATCCAATGCACACACGAGCACAAACAACTATGTGCAGGTTTTTCTTAGGAAGCAGTTAGGTTTCTTGATTTAAGACAATTTAAAAAAATACACCATTTGGGAAAAATACTTAAATTAGTCAACAATAATATAAAAATCCAAAGAATAATATTGGATCATAGAGAATTTATGTACCTGATGAGTTGTACGCAACAGCAGTAGCAGCAGCAGTGGTAGCAGTAATCGGATTAACCAAACTAGTGTTTTGATCATGATCATGATCTTGAGTTGATCTTGCCCATTTGGTGTTGGGCAGCAGCCGGCGGCGGTTGTGATCCTGTTGTGTGGCGGAGAGATACTGTTGTCTCTCCCGCCGTTTAGCCGCCGGAACCACGTGCTTTTCACGTGGGTTTGGCACTGAAACCCTCTGCTCTTGCAACAAGTTCTACACCTCATATGTGGACAGTCTTTCTTAGCCTGGTTTCCACAGTCCTGGCAGCTCACACCACCACTAGCACCACCACCAGTAGCGCCGCCGTTGACACCATGCCCCATCATCACAAAAGCCGCAGATCCCCATGTGGATTCATCTGAGAAATTTATAAGCCTCCCCTCACCACCACCACCACCACCACCACCAGCAGTCATAGTATTCACTGCCCCAGCTAGCAAGTTGTGAGCTTGTGGGCTGCTGCTGCCACAGCTCAAAGTCTTTGGTGGTGGTGGGGCGGTGGTCATGGGTGTTTCTTGTTGAACTGTATAAGAACCAGCTGCTGGATTCCGTAGGGTTTGTGTTGGTGTTAGGGTGGTCTTGTTGATTATGATAAGATGCAGATCCTAATGAGAAGAAGCCAGCCATAGGTTCTGCAAGTGACAAGTACTCCTACAACACCCCAATTGTGACTCACAATAATCCATAGCATATGAAACACACAACCTAAACTCTATTTATGACTTCACTCCTAACCCTATTTTTATTCTAGACACCTTAATTGTTGTTTAAAAAAAAATAAGTAAACAGAACCAAACATCTCAATTCTGAAACTGGTTTGGAAAAAAATGAAGACTTTTTTTTTGTTTCATTCAATTGTGTAGTTGCTGTACGTGAGCATTAAAGAAGCTAAAAATTTATAGGTCTGCCACGCCGCCATAGCCATTAAGGCAACCTCTTTCTTTCTTTCTCTGCTGCTGTTGCTTGCTTCTTTAATTCCTTCATTGATAGGTGCTGCCTGTTTTGGGGGATTTCATCATATATTTATATTATTATTATTATTATTATTATTATTATTCTCTCTCTCTTCTTGTGTAATCTATCTCTATCACAGTGGGAGATGTATGAAAAAAACTCTAGGGAGTCGGATTACTTAAAGGTCCTCCAAATTGAGGCTTCATTTTCAAGTTTTTAGCCATTTTGTCTAACTTTTGTATTTGTAATGAGACCCCCTTTTTCCTTTTTTAATTTTACTTTTTATGTAAACTAGGTTTATCCTCGTTCGTCGTGTTGCAACGACTTCTTTTATTATTTGTGTTTACGTATATTTTGTAATAACTACAAACGCGTTGTGCACGGAACCACTGACAAGAATAAAAAGAAAATGTAGAAAAAAACACTAAAAGATAACCGAAATCAAATTAACAAAAAAAGTTGTATGGTAATGTTATTGTTTGTATGAAACTCACGGTCAGAGATGAGCAAATGGTACTGGGTACCGGTACCGAATTTCCCGAAAACGAAAGATCTTAAGTATCAATTCGGTACCGACTTTTGGCGTTCCTAGTACCGGTTCGCTATCGGTTTTTACCTTCATATACCGGTATCGTAACCGGTATTTTCTATACGAGAATCGGTTCGCTCAGAGCTCATCCCCACCCCTGAAACAAAAAAAATCATTAAAAACTGAAGAAAATCAACAAAAGGAATGTGTGATACCGTTATTGTTCGTACGGTACCAGTGATCAGGAATGAGCAAATGGTACCGCGTAGCATTTATCCTAACCCATGATAAAAAAAAATTATTAAAGTTAAAAAAATAATAAAGAAAACAATTATTATTATAATATTAGAAGAATAAAAGTGTTAAAAAATATATATATTATTATAAAAAAAAACTATTCATACTATTTATTGAATTTGTTTTTTATAATAATAATAAGTAAATAAATAATACTAATAATAATAATAATAATAATCACTATTCATTAATTTGTTTTTAATATACGTATAATAATATACGTATAATAATCTATGTATAATACCTACATTTTTCAAGTATTTTTCGGTAACTGTTTGTTGGTATTTAGGGGTTGTTTAGCAATTTTGAATGGGTAAGTGCTGAATCAGTAAGAGGTCTGAACCATTAAGAGTCAATATAATGCTTAACCGTTCAGGAGCAAATGTTTGAACAATTCGGATAAGAGCTCTTAACCATTCAGACTCAGTATAATTCTTAACCATTCAGATGCAAATATTTGTATCATTCAGACATCTGCTCGCAAAACAAATAGTCTTAACCATTAAGTGTTGAACCAGTAAGATGTTTGAATCAATAAGCTCTAAACAAACAACCCTTTAGTTATTTAAGAAAAGATTAAGAGTGTATATAAGCATAAAGCATAAATATTATGTTAATAAATAAGAATAAAAAGTGAAAATAATATGTTTTTCGCTGTATCTATTTCTTTAATTGAGTAGTTTTATAGCATTTTAGTTGCTAACACCCCATCCTAGTACTAGAGAAAAATCAACCTCAACACTCAACATAATTGTTTAAAACACTTGGCATATAGTTAGTAACAATGTTTCTATATAAGACCTCTACTCTCGGATCATGCTACCAACTGTCAGTTAGTTGGTCTCGTTTAGAATGGTCCTAAGAACACATAATCACATAATACTTATGTCAAATATATAACTATATATTAGCCTTTTATTCAAATCTGTAATTAGAGAAACTTGGAAAGTACAGTGATTTTCTTTAAGTTTTAAAATCAAATTTGACCTCAGACATAGGATCGATTATTTATCCATGACCAAGTAGTATAATGATACGGTGCTTGGGTCTCATAAATGTAACGAAACTTTAAACTTTAAATCTTTAAGTGCAAGGTCGAATGGAAGGTGTAAAAAATAGCTGTAAGAAAAGATTATTTTCATATTTTATAAGTGATGTGATTTATTAGAATTAAACGGGCAATAGGCATAAGATTATTGAGTATGGTTAGGCTCATCCTTAGGAGAATGGGCCGTCACGTCAGCGTCACGTAAGATAGGTAGGAAGATGGGTTAAAGGGGATGGACCTAGGGGGTAGGGGGATGAACCTCTTTATATATACGTATGTATATATGTATAGATGTGTGAGAGAGGAAGAGGCACGGCATGAGCGGCAGGCAGGAGCAGGAGTTGCCACTGCCGGGCCTAGGGGGCGGTGTGGGGGTCCGGCGCCGGGCATGTCCGGCTCCCATACCGGTTAGTCTAAGATCTAACTATGTAGAAATTTGATAACTTCTAGGAATTGAAACAGATAATTCTCAACACACTAAAAGAAGCCACGTCAGTTATTCAGATTTAGGTAAAATCAAGATTGGCCAGCCTCACCCATTCCAAACGGGAGGACGCGGGTTCGAGTCCAGCTCGGCCCGAATAATCCTGCTGGGTAGTAACCGCCAGGCAGCTATGGGGCTAAGCTAGCTTGGGGAGGGAGAACCCTCCCGCGGTCAGAGGTACCGTACATTTACCCCTTTTTTTTTAAGATTGGGAAAAGCAGTAATTTGCGTCTTCTCCTAACTCGAAATTAATTAGGGAAAAAAAAAGAATATCACAAAGGTATTTTCTGAAATATTAAGTGGTATTTGCATCCCATATCACATACTGAAGCAATTATTTTAAAAAAAAGATGATGACAAACAAGCAAAGAAAAATGGTTGATAAGGTTTAGCGATTTCCCCTTTTTATGAACAACTTTGGCCGGTTGTTCATTATTAGGAGTATCTATGTGTTTTCCAAAAAGAATTCTAATGGAGTATCTATTAAATTATCCAAACAAATATGTGTATATACACACATATTAATGTGTGGGTGTAGGTATATGTGTATGTATGTACTACAACAAAAATGCCATACATGGCTAGAATTAGTGAGAGCATTAAATGCTAAATCCACGTAAATCCACTTCCTCCTCTACTATAGGAAGGCTATCTTCACGAGAAACTTTTTTTTAACGATAAATTTGGATCACTGACGAACCACTGGAGTATCATCGTGCAACCAGTAGAACCACCCGATCATATCCATCTCCACTAGACAATAATGCTAATTGTGAGAGTTTATTAAGAAAATGATCACTACACTGTGTGCGAATTTAGTAGCTTGGATGTTTAAGCTAACACATAGTTTGAGGTAATTATACATATTCAATCAAGTGAAAGAATAAGTGTGACACTTTAACCAAATCTTACTTCATTCAAGTTTAGTTATGTCAATAGTAGAGATTTTGGGCTATAGGAATACTCCATTACAAATATCATCAATGCATTTTGGGCTAATCAATTTGGTGAGAAAAAAACTTCACAGTTAAGCATGCTTGAGAGAGAGAGAGAGAGAGAGAGAGTAACCCATAGACGGATGCCCTCCAGAATTTTCAAACGTAGACAAGCAATAACAAACTTGTGAACTTCTAGTATGTAAGGCAAACAATATTAGTTGGTACCCATGACCTAGTGGTATGGCGAGCCTATGCAAAAGTGATATTTGCAAATGCAAGGATAAGTGATATATAGATGTAAAAAATGTTCTTAAACAAAAAGATGACAATGATGGTTTGTATCATAGCCACTTTTGTTGCGTTCAGTCTCACATGAGGGCTATAATATCACCAACATGTTTTGTATACAATACTATGGATGAGATAACACTACATGTAAACGTGCTTGACGAGAGTAATCCAAGGGTGACCTTATAGAAAGTTTCTACTCAGACAACAAAAAAAAACATGTGAGCTCGTGGTGGACAAAACGGATAATGTTGGTTGATATGAGATGTGGAGTGTGACAATAGGTCTATCGTATTCTACACATTGGCCTATATATTCCATTTACAACTAAAGGATGTTTGGAATCAGGGAACAAAAGGTCTAAATCGAGTATTGATAAATAGTTGAAGAGTCAAGATTGAGTAATCACATGTAATAAAAGTCATGTAATTTTCATGTGTATCTTCATGCATGAATGAAGGTGTGAACATATGCATGGGAAAAATCACACACTAAAATGAACAAACATATAGGATTCTATCATCATCATCATACTCAGTAAATCCCACGAATAGCAAAGATAAGTGATAAGTTGGGGTCTAATGAGGGTCATGAGAAACTAAATATCTATGATAAGTGTAACAAGACTTTGATTTACTAAAACTTTACTTTGATGCGGAATTTCATATTTTGAGCATATTAATAACCTTGTCTGTTAAAAAATCCCTACGTTTGATTTACATTCTAGTATATAAATGGGATAGAAACAGAATAGAATATAATCTCCGGTACTGAAATTTTTGAACCAAAAATACAAGTTTAGTTGATCAAAATCTACTCGCATTTCTCACATGCATTAAATTTCTTATTTAATGTTGATCATAGATATGGGTTTATATGTTTACATATATGTGTATGCATGTGTATGATAATATATGTGTGTGTATATATATATATCCATTTACATGTATATGTGTATGGGTATTGTTTCTTTGAATATGCATGTGTATGTGTATTTATATATGCATGCACATGTATATATGTATATGTGCGTACATTTGCATATGTACATGTATGCATATGCGTATGTATACACATAAACAATGACTTGTGTGAGAATAATTAAATTTGTGTGAACATTGAGAATGCCTCTCATCCATTAATCTAATTTAAGAATGAATTGTATTCATTCAAAAACAACGAAAGATGTGTGTTTTGCATCTTTTTTGTTTCACTCTGATTCTAGGTCACACAGTTGTTTCTCGTTATGTTCATTTTCTTTAGTATGTTATTTCTTATTCTATGAAATGCCATGATAAACATTTGTATGGGATGATTTGTAAGCAATCCTCAAAACAAGGTTTCCTAATCATCTATGATTCATGGTTTCATTCGTCTGACCTTCTACTTTCATCAATGTAAGATAGTAAAACTTGTTATGGTATGATATTTTTAATCCGTGTAGTGATCTTTCACCAATTGAGATGTTAAGGATATACATTGTTGTTTCTAGCATATGTATTATGAGTTCTATTTGAGGGTGTAATTAAACTACTGACCTAATCCAACTAAAATAACAGTGATTATCGATTCATTGCAACTGCTAAAGTTACTACAATCCCTTGCTTAGTATAGACCTTTGTTCCATGCACATTAGGTGTTCGATGTTATGTCTTACCAAAGGGAATGTAGAAATGAGTGCAAAAAGAATGCATGCACATTATTAGACATACATAGGTGTTTGATGTTATTTCTTAACCAAGAAATTAGAGATAATAAGTAGAAAACTTCTTTATTCTTACTTGGTCTTAAGCATGGTAGGGTAATATGTTTGTTAGTAGAAAAAACATCATTTTCATCTAATGATGGTTTTGTGACATTCAAGCATATGCAAGAATGAATGTTTCGGGAGGATAAGGAGGATGATGATGATGTGTGGGGAGATGGTTGTGAATTGACACATTTACTTATAATGATGTTTTTGTTCTTTTTTCATCAACCATACACCATACTTAGAGCTAAGTACTCTAGGATCTTTCTCTTATACAACATACTTGGTTGTTTATACAATGTTATTAGTCTATCTAAGTATGAATGTTACCATATGTGAGTATTTAGTATCTTGTTTTGTTGATTTCATTCTTAAATAAGGAAGTAAGCCCAAGTTGTTAGATCAAAGTTTGTTTTTCATATTCAATAACTTCTGTTGTAGTGATTTAGTCAACCTCATAGTTATTGCATTAACTTAGGATCGCCAATGTGGGAATGTGTGTACAAACTGCATAATGATCATGGTTGTCAGTTCTCTATACTAAAACTTGTCAAATGCTTAGTTCTTAATATCTATTGTATAATGTTGACTACTAGTTTCACTTATGTGCTTTACACACTTAGTTACTTAGAGATTCTAACTTCACATACCATAGCAATCTCATGCATAGCTTCTTGATATGGAAAATTAACAACATGTGATACATAAGTTGGTATACTCATTGTTTCTTAATTGCTAAATATCTATTGTGACCTTAATATTATGTACATACATTTATCCAATGGTAGTAAATAAAAAATGTTTATATATGGTTTTGTCAGGTGGTTTGTTATTTGATTATGAAACACTGTAGTCAACTTCAACATCGATCATGGACATGAGAGATGTTGGTTTATAAGGAATGTCATACCTACACGTTTTGGTTGCATTGATTATGGATTAGAGGAAAACTATACATTAAGTGTACTTAAGTATGGGTACACAGATCGATAACTTCCTAGGATGTCTCAACTTGGTTAACCTAAAACACATCCTTGTGTTCCTTGTGGACTAAGCAAACAATAGTGATTGGTATTAAGGGCCAAACATAACACATGTCATTCATGTGTTGTTCGACACAGTTGGGAAAAGATCATCAAAAATGATGAGTGTCTAGGATTATTTGGGGTAACGTATTAAGTTCAAAGAGGATGCCTGACCACAACCTCTTTGGAAGCCTCCACCAAGTTATAAAAAACAAAGTTGTGAGTTCCTTGAGACAAAACATACAATATTGGTTAGTAAATGAGGCTGATTGTTACAACTTCTTTTTTCTTAATTGATGATGAACTGTGGTGCCTTATAAAGGCTATTGTGGTGTCATTTAAGTACTAAAGGCTTCTTTTAGCATTTTTATTCATACGGATTTGACTATTAAATTTATTGAAACCAATGTATATAACAGAGATGGAAAAATGGGCATGTAAGTAACTATTCACTACATAATGGGTTACTTATATGTGTAACCTTTTGTATTTCAACCTTTCAGATATTGTTTAATACGGGAACATCACCAGAATAATCATTGACCAAGAAAAAAAAAGAGAAATAACTCTAGAAAAGGCTAAGGGCTTCACCAAAAAGAGACATGTAGAACTCGACACATGAAGCAAACGGCTGTGATGTAGTCGTTTCCTTTGTTGGAGGGACCCATCATTCTACGAATAAAACTTCAACACGTGACCATTTTTCAGATATAGAGGCTAGGTAGTCTCCATTATGGGGTAGAGTCTAAGCCCTATCCATTACCCCCTGAAACAACTAGGGTGCAGACTTAAAAGGCTAGGGTTTGGGTCCTAGCCTTTTCCTCTTTTCTTTTCCTCACGATTTTTAAACATGTATAACTTTGATCATAAGATAAGGTTTTTTAATTACACCATAATAACAAGAATTTTATTATCTTTAATTTGATGTACTTTATTTAAGAAATAGAGTAAAGTACAATTTCAGTCCCTGGGGTTAACACCCAATCACAATGTCACACCCCGACCCGCAGCGGAATAAGAGTCGGGGCATAATTGGGTTATCACCAAAGCTCATGATATTTACTAATATGTTTCATATTTATTAAAGTCAAAATTACATTCCCAATAATCCAAACATGTCCATACAAATACAAAGAAAAAAAAATAACCAACTAAACAATTCCAAGCTCTAAACCATTTTATTCTTCTAGGCCAATCCTATGTGTTTCTGGCTGCAGCTGGTTCACCAGTATCATGTGTAAAAATGGGGGTTTTTGGGTCAACATAAGTTGGCGAGTGAACCTTGTTAGATAAACATTTATAATTGATTTTCTTATTATTTTATCAAGGAAAAATTGTGCATAATCATAAGTGAGCAAATGTAAATAATCAATCAGTAACAATGTTAACCACAAACTATAACATACAATAACATACCAACAGCATACCATAACATATCAACTTGCATAAATATATAACATGAATGAAACTGTGCGATCAAGGCTCAATCAAACGGAGCCGATCGTATTGCATGAACTGAAAATGATAAATGTCTGTGCGATCAAGGCTCAATCAAACGGAGCCGATCGTATGTTGGCACGCCAGGTTCACGCTCATAATGTAATGGGGAACATGCTCAACGCTCATAATGTAATGGGGAGCGGCGACCTATGAAATTGCATGTACTGAAAATAATGAATTAAATCTAACAATAACCACACAAACAATTGAATCAAACTGAATACACATTTGTTCATGATATGATGTATGCACAATGATTTAAGTATAATAAGTGGCAAGACACATGATACACCCCAAAAACGTGATTAAAACGGGGAATTTGTAAAGATTCACTCACATTGGGTGCGTTTGATTGGAGATGGTGAGATGCGCACGAGTTGAAAGGATTGAACAACGAGATTTAACTAACCTAAATAATAACGGAAAATATAGTAAATGAGCGGATTTTATTAATAATTTTAATAAGATTTTTAGATATATTTTTGTGAGTTTAAGGCTATTTCCTATCTTTAAAAACATTATTTTTAAGTATTTTTAATTGGTTTTTAAATTAAATTAAATAAATAAAAATATAAAAATATGTTGACTTTTTGCGACCGTTGACCGTTTGACTTGTTGACCGGTTTTATTTGTGTAATTGTATGCGCCGGGTGTGGCTCGAACCCGAGACCTCCCGTACGCGTGCACGCAGCTCTACCAACTGAGCTACGTGTCTAACCCGAAATAATTCTGTTTTTAATTATACTTATATATTAACTCAGCTTATTCAAAATTCTTTTATTTTCAAAAACATTTTAAATCATCGAACCGGTGCCATGTACAGGTCTCAAACCCGGGACCTGTGCTTTAACGCTACACACAGTCCACCGCTGGACTGTGTGTCTAACTTGGTTAATATACAGATTTTATTATACTTAACAACTAACGTAGTTAATCCGGTTCAGTTAGAAAAATAAAACATCTTTATTACAGAGAGAGTGTGTGTATCAGGGATCGAACTCGCAGCGTGTGATATGTATACGCACACAGTCCACCACTGGACTGTGTGTCTAACCCGAGATAATATCCAGATTTTATTAAACTTATAATCAAACTATCATCGTCTTCTACATTACAAAATTACAGTCTGTGATTACGCTATTGTATCTTGTTTAATTCGATTGACAAACATTGAACAAACTAATATGAAATGGCAGAGACGATATTTAGAAGTAAACATACCGGAGAACGATTTGTCTCAGAATTCCGGCAAGGCGTCGGCTCTGTTTTTATGAACTTCAACTGAGTGAGCGATTTAACAGTTTTGATTAGCTAATTGTGGAATTGAAGTGCTAAACAAAAGTCAACAAAAGGTTTGAAAGTCTATACCGTTTCACAGCTGAAAATAAGGATTTTCAAAAGTTTTCCGGCGAACTGGAATTATCTGATATTGACGTCTGAAATGGATTTCGATTGAAAGGTCTGAGTTAGCAATAGCTTAACAATTGATAGACTACGAAGGTATTGAAAGACTTACTGTTTTGATGAAGAATACGGTTTTCCGGCGACTTGCAGAATTTTTCCGGCGAGTAAAATAAACTTTTCTGATGAACTGAATGTATGACGAAAATGAAATGGCAAGTTTGTAGAATGTTTCTGAGTTGCGAGAGAGAGCAAAGATTGAAGTAATTCTGATATTGAATGTCTTCGGTTATAAAAAACTGATTCACTTCTGGAATTCAAGTTCATTCAAGGCAAACTTGATTAGAATCGTCGGTGCATCGGTTATAAAGCAGAATTCGCGATTCTCAAACGTTTTGGACGTTTGAATAGCCGATTACGGTTTTCAGTTTGGCGCAGCCGGTTGATCTATGATTGACTATAAATTTCATTTGTTTCCTAGAGTTGACAGAAAACAACAAGTGGCGGAGTGGTGATGTGTGTGTGTGATAAGTCGTTGGGTTTAAGCTCGGCTGACCCGGGTTCGAGTCCCGGCAGCCTCATTTTATTTTTAACTATTTTATTTTTACTTTTTATCAATTATAACTTTTATAATTTAGTTTGTTTATTAATTATGTATCATTAAATATCAAAATAGACGTAAATACGCAACGAAACATTTATAACTTGATATTCGATTATAAACGGAGCGGGTTTGGAAAACCCGTTTTTGACAAATGTTACAGTATCCCCTACTTTTAGGAATTTCGTCCCGAAATTTAAGTAGTTGTAGGAAAAAGATGTGGGTATTTCTCGCGCATTGAGTCTTCACGTTCCCAAGTAAACTCAGGTCCCCGTTTCGACTCCCAACGTACCCTAACAATTGGAATGCGACTTCGTCGAAGACGTTTTTCTCCGAAGTCCATGATCTCTACAGGTCTTTCAATAAAATGCATAGATTCATCAATCTGAATATCTTCCAGAGGAATGTGGAGGTTTTCATCAGCGAGGCACTTCTTCAAGTTTGATAGGTGGAATGTGGGATGAATCCTGTTGAGTTCTTCTGGTAGATCAAGCTTGTATGCTACAGGTCCTACTCTTTCGAGTATCTTGAAAGGTCCTACGTAGCGTGGTGCTAGCTTGCCTTTTTGACCAAAACGAACTACTCCCTTCCACGGTGATACTTTCAAAAGTACATGATCCCCAATGTTAAACTCCAAAGGCTTCCGTCGTTTATCTGCATAACTCTTTTGACGACTTTGAGCCGCTAGAAGATTGTTTCGAATTTGATGGATCTTGTCTGTGGTTTCTTGAATCAATTCTGGACCAGTGATTTGAGCTTCCCCAATTTCGTGCCAACATACTGGAGATCGGCACTTACGACCATATAAGGCTTCAAATGGTGCCATGCCGATACTTGAATGATAGCTGTTGTTGTACGAAAATTCAACTAATGGTAGATGAGCGTCCCAATTTCCCTTGAAGTCTATAACACATGCTCGAAGCATATCTTCAAGAGTTTGAATGGTGTATTCAGATTGTCCATCAGTTTGAGGATGATAGGCGGTACTGATATCTAATTGCGTACCCAAAGCGGCTTGTACTGCTTGCCATGTTCGTGAAGTGAAACAACCATCACGATCTGAAATAATGCTTAACGGTACACCATGTCGGCTTACGATTTCGCTGATATAAATACGAGCTAGTTTTTCGTTCTTGAAATCTTCGCGGATAGGAATAAAGTGAGCTGATTTTGTAAGTCGATCAATGATTACCCATATAGTGTCATACCCACCAGAAGTGCGAGGTAACCCGGTAATGAAGTCCATGGTTATGTTTTCCCACTTCCATACAGGTATTTCAGGTTGGACCAGAAGTCCTGAGGGTCTTTGGTGTTCAGCTTTCACCTTGGAACATGTAAGGCACTTAGAAATGAAAACAGCAATATCCTTTTTCATTCCAGGCCACCAATAGGTATATCAAAGGTCTTGATACATCTTATCGGATCCTGGGTGTATAGAGTATCGTGTTTTGTGAGCCTCGTTCATAAGGATTTCAAGAAGATTGTTGTGGTCAGGAATCCATATGCGATCTAGATAGTACAGAATACCGTCAGATTTAGTTTCCATTTTAAGTTCAGCTCCACAGGACAGCTCCTTTCGTACATCATCTTCCGTTACTGAAACATGTTGGGCTTCTCGAATTTGATCTTTAATGTCAGTTATGATTTGCGAACATAGAAGACGAGTGGAGTTCGCATAACCCTTTCGACTGAGTGCATCAGCCACCACATTTGCTTTGCCAGGGTGGTACCGAATTTCACAGTCATAATCATTTAGAAGTTCGACCCATCTTCGTTGCCTCATGTTTAACTCCTTTTGATTGAAGATATGTTGAAGACTCTTGTGGTCAGTGTATATTTCACACTTAGTACCATAGAGATAATGTCTCCATATCTTAAGAGCGAACACAACGGCTCCAAGTTCTAGGTCATGGGTGGTGTAATTCTTCTCACGAGTCTTGAGTTGTCTCGAAGCATAAGCTATAACCTTTCCTCTTTGCATTAGAACACAGCCTAGCCCTTGCCCTGACGCGTCGCAATAAACCACGAAGTCATCACAACCTTCAGGCAGAGTAAGGATTGGTGCATCACAGAGTTTTTGTTTAAGGGTTTGGAAGGCTTCTTCTTGTTTGGGTCCCCATATGAAAGGTTTTCCCTTGTGAGTTAAAGCCGTGAGTGGTACAACAATGCGAGAGAAGTTTGAAATGAAACGACGATAATAACAAGCCAAACCAAGAAAAGATCTTACTTCAGTTGGTGTACATGGCGCTTGCCATTCTTGTACCGCTTTGATCTTTGAGGGGTCGACATGTATTCCCTTGTCATTGACTACATGTCCGAGGAATTGCACCTCTTTTAACCAGAATTCACATTTGGAGAATTTGGCGTAAAGCTTTTCATTCTCTAGAAGTGTAAGGCTGAGTCGAAGATGTCGCTCATGATCAGACTTAGACTTTGAATAAATGAGGATGTCGTCGATGAAGACTATAACAAAACGATCGAGATAAGGTTTGCAGACTCTGTTCATTAGATCCATGAAGACAGCTGGAGCGTTGGTTAAACCAAATGGCATGACCATGAATTCATAATGACCATAACGAGTTCGAAAAGCGGTCTTTGGGACGTCTTCTTCATGCACTCTAAGTTGATGATAACCAGATCGAAGGTCGATTTTTGAAAAGCAGCTGGCACCTTGAAGTTGGTCAAGAAGATCATCAATGCGAGGTAATGGATAGCGATTCTTGATTGTTAACTTGTTGAGTTCTCTGTAGTCGATGCACATGCGAAACGATCCATCTTTGTTCTTTACAAAAAGGACAGGTGCACCCCAAGGCGAGGAACTAGGACATATGAATCCCTTGTCAGTCAACTCTTGCAATTGACTGGCTAGCTCTTGCATTTCAGAGGGGGCTAACCTATAAGGAGACTTTGCAACTGGTGTAGCACCAGGTATAAGATCAATGCGGAATTCGACTTCTCTTACGGGAGGAAGTCCTGAAATGTCGTCAGGAAAAACTTGCGGGAAATCTTTTACTACAGGAATGTCTTCAAGTTTCTTCTCCATGGTTCCCTTTTTGACGATATGAGTTAAAAACGCGACATAATTCTTGCAAAGATATTTTTGAGCTTGAAGACAGGACATTAATCTGAGCTCTTTCGACGAGGTTTCTCCAAAGATTCGCAGAGTCTGACCGTTTGGAAGAGGAATGCGTATAAACTTTTCGCGGCATACAACTTCTGCCTGATGTTGACCGAGCCAGTCCATACCAATCATGATATCAAAACTTCCCAACTTCATAGGAATAAGGTCAAATGGAAAGTCGTGGTCGTTTGAGGTGAGTGTACAGTTGCGTATAATAGAGTTTAAAGAGACCGGTTTCCCGTCAGCAACTTCTACTGTTATGGATTCCATGAGCTTATCACGATTTTGGTTTAGGATAGGTTCAAACTCTAAGGACACAAAACTTTTATCCGCGCCAGTATCAAACAACATGGATGCATATCTACCATTGATAAGGAACGTACCGTTTACCACATTGCCGTCAGCTCTAGCCTGATTAGCGTTAATGTTGAAAGCTCTTCCTCTTGCAGGTGGAGGAGCTTGGTTCGCTTGATTCACCGGATTGGCTTGGGCCTGAGCATGAATAATGTTCACCAACCTTGGACAAGTGTTTCTAAAATGGCTTGGGTCTCCACAATTGTAGCAAGCCCGCATAGGTTGTACCATAGGATAGTTGGGTTGGTAATATGTTTGGGCTAAATGTTGGGGAGGTGGTAATAGTAGGGGTTGTTGGGCTTGACCCATTATTTGCTGGTGGGTTTGGGTTGAAGGCTGGTGGCGGTTCGTTCGCTGAGGCATGCGACAGGTTTGAACAATATGCCCTGCGCGACCACAGCCGGTGCAATGTTGGCAAGGATGATCAGGAAAATGGTGGTATTGGCAACGGTTGCATTTTGGTAACGGGCCAGAGTATGGTCTTTTGTATGGTGCAGGTGAAGGGGCAACTTGGGTAATGGGTGCAGTAGGGATAGGGTAACTGGTTTGTGTGACCGCGAAGTTTCTGGTGTTACGCTTCCTCTTGTTAGCATACTTGGAGGAGGAGGTGGAATGATTTGAAGTTTGACCCTCAACAGGGGCTTTCTTTTTCTCTTCTTTAAACTTACCGTTGCGAATTCGATTCTCGGTCAGTTCAGTGGCTAGTTCCATAGCAGCTTCAAGTGTTGCTGGTGAAGTGCTGAGAACTGAATCTTGAATTTTCGAGGGAAGTCCTCGAATATAATGCTCGATTAAACGATAAGTTGGGGTGAACAAGTTAGGAACCATTTGGTTCAACTCTAAGAACCTCTTGTTGTAGGAAGCATGATCTCCCTCCTTCTGCTTCAAAGAATGAAATTCGTCCTCCAACTTTTAATCTCACTCCTAGGACAGAACCGCCTAGTCATAATTTCCCTTAACTCCTCCCATGTTAAGGCCATTGCATCATCAATTCCCCTCTTCCCCTTTTCAGTATTCCACCAGGTGAGAGCTACCCCAAATAGTCTTCCGGTGGCGTATCGAACCTTGCGATCCTCAGGACAATCGCAGTTGAGGAAGGTGTTTTCCATTTCCTCAAACCAGTGGAGGAGAGCAGTGACACCTTCAGTCCCCTCAAATTTAGGAGGATCACAAGACTTGAAATGTTTATATGAGCACTTGCTGGTAGGAGGGTTGCCGATGATCTGGTCGTCTTGCTGGGGAGGGTTAGTGGGGTTGGTGGCGAGAGCTTGTTGCACTTGAACTACAATGTCAGGAAGCACCGCGGCCATTTGTTTCGCGATTTGTGTGGCCAAGCGTTCGTGAGCCCTTCCTGATCTTTTACCCCCTCGCTGTTGTCTAGCCGACATCTACAGGAACATACATAAGAAGATTGTGAGCTTATGGAGTCTTTTTAGGTGTCATGTGTCTTAAAGAAAATGAAAATAACATAAATATCAATAATGCAACTACATCCATAGGATGTCTTGGGTTTGCTCATGTTGGGCCTCAAATGTCCCCCATACCTTCACCTGTATAGTCATGTGAGCCCCCATGGCTATTGGCTTGGTAGGATTCACATTAGTATTGGCGATTTAACACTCGCATCACCCGAATGCAAACCACAAAATATGTTTACGAGATGTATGGCCGGAATGTGTCCAGGTGTAGACACAATGACAACTCAAAGTGGGGTTAGCCCACACGACGTTTGGTATAGCATGCTTTGGCCTAATAGGTACTTCGTACTCTCATCGTTAGTCCCCAGGTAGGCAAACTGGTCCTTTATTTTGGATTTATACGAATGCCAGCCTAGACAGGACGTTCCGACTACCGGTACTGGTACCCTTCCAGTTACTACATGCCCGTCATGAGAACTCACTTTGATGAGATTTGAAAATACAAAAATCGTTGTAAAAGCAATCATGAAAATGATGTGGTGTGTGCTTTCATGGATATAATATGTTATGAGAATATGATTCATGATAGGGATTATATGATAATATATACTTATGAACATGCTTGCATAACATTGAATGTAACATTTAACATAAAACATATAAGCATCATGAAATTTGGCATGTAACACTCAAAAATCTTTAAAATTTCTAAACAACTATAGTATAGGCTCTAAGGGTCTAATAACCTATCCTATATCCCTATAGTCATGGCTCTGATACCAATCTGTCACACCCCGACCCGCAGCGGAATAAGAGTCGGGGCATAATTGGGTTATCACCAAAGCTTATGATATTTACTAATATGTTTCATATTTATTAAAGTCAAAATTACATTCCCAATAATCCAAACATGTCCATACAAATACAAAGAAAAAAAAATAACCAACTAAACAATTCCAAGCTCTAAACCATTTTATTCTTCTAGGCCATCCTATGTGTTTCTGGCTGCAGCTGGTTCACCTGTATCATGTGTAAAAATGGGGGTTTTTGGGTAAACATAAGTTGGCGAGTGAACCTTGTTAGATAAACATTTATAATTGATTTTCTTGTTATTTTATCAAGGAAAAATTGTGCATAATCATAAGTGAGCAAATGTAAATAATCAATCAGTAACAATGTTAACCACAAACTATAACATACAATAACATACAAACAGCATACCATAACATATCAACTTGCATAAATATATAACATGAATGAAACTGTGCGATCAAGGCTCAATCAAACGGAGCCGATCGTATTGCATGTACTGAAAATGATAAATGTCTGTGCGATCAAGGCTCAATCAAACGGAGCCGATCGTATGTTGGCACGCCAGGTTCACGCTCATAATGTAATGGGGAACATGCTCAACGCTCATAATGTAATGGGGAGCGGCGGCCTATGAAATTGCATGTACTGAAAATAAAGAATTAAATCTAACAATAACCATACAAACAATTGAATCAAACTGAATACACATTTGTTCATGATATGATGTATGCACAATGATTTAAGTATAATAAGTGGCAAGACACATGATACACCCCAAAAACGTGATTAAAACGGGGAATTTGTAAAGATTCACTCACATTGGGTGCGTTTGATTGGAGATGGTGAGATGCGCACGAGTTGAAAGGATTGAACAACGAGATTTAACTAACCTAAATAATAACGGAAAATATAGTAAATGAGCGGATTTTATTAATAATTTTAATAAGATTTTTAGATATATTTTTGTGAGTTTAAGGCTATTTCCTATCTTTAAAAACATTATTTTTAAGTATTTTTAATTGGTTTTTAAATTAAATTAAATAAATAAAAATATAAAAATATGTTGACTTTTTGCGACCGTTGACCGTTTGACTTGTTGACCGGTTTTATTTGTGTAATTGTATGCGCCGGGTGTGGCTCGAACCCGAGACCTCCCGTACGCGTGCACGCAGCTCTACCAACTGAGCTACGTGTCTAACCCGAAATAATTCTGTTTTTAATTATACTTATATATTAACTCAGCTTATTCAAAATTCTTTTATTTTCAAAAACATTTTAAATCATCGAACCGGTGCCATGTACAGGTCTCAAACCCGGGACCTGTGCTTTAACGCTACACACAGTCCACCGCTGGACTGTGTGTCTAACTTGGTTAATATACAGATTTTATTATACTTAACAACTAACGTAGTTAATCCGGTTCAGTTAGAAAAATAAAACATCTTTATTACAGAGAGAGTGTGTGTATCAGGGATCGAACTCGCGGCGTGTGATATGTATATGCACACAGTCCACCGCTGGACTGTGTGTCTAACCCGAGATAATATCCAGATTTTATTAAACTTATAATCAAACTATCATCGTCTTCTACATTACAAAATTACAGTCTGTGATTACGCTATTGTATCTTGTTTAATTCGATTGACAAACATTGAACAGACTAATATGAAATGGCACAGACGATATTTAGAAGTAAACATACCTGAGAACGATTTGTCTCAGAATTCCGGCAAGGCGTCGGCTCTGTTTCTATGAACTTCAACTGTGCGAGCGATTTAACAGTTTTGATTAGCTAATTGTGGAATTGAAGTGCTAAACAAAAGTTAACAAAAGGTTTGAAAGTCTATACCGTTTCACAGCTGAAGATAAGGATTTTCAGAAGTTTTCCGGCGAACTGGAATTATCTGATATTGACGTCTGAAATGGATTTCGATTGAAAGGTCTGAGTTAGCAATAGCTTAACAATTGATAGACCACGAAGGTATTGAAAGACTTACTGTTTTGATGAAGAATACGGTTTTCCGGCGACTTGCAGAATTTTTCCAGCGAGTAAAATAAACTTTTCTGATGAACTGAATGTATGACGAAAATGAAATGGCAGGTTTGTAGAATGTTTCTGAGTCGCGAGAGAGAGCAAAGATTGAAGTAATTCTGATATTGAATGTCTTCGGTTATAAAAAACCGATTCACTTCTGGAATTCAAGTTCATTCAAGGCAAACTTGATTAGAATCGTCGGTGCATCGGTTATAAAACAGAATTCGCGATTCTCAAACGTTTTGGACGTTTGAATAGCCGATTACGGTTTTCAGTTTGGCGCAGCCGGTTGATCTATGATTGACTATAAATTTCATTTGTTTCGTAGAGTTGACAGAAAACAACAAGTGGCGGAGTGGTGATGTGTGTGTGTGATAAGTCGTTGGGTTTAAGCCCGGCTGACCCGGGTTCAAGTCCCGGCATCCTCATTTTATTTTTAACTATTTTATTTTTACTTTTTATCAATTATAACTTTTATAATTTAGTTTGTTTATTAATTATGTATCATTAAATATCAAAATAGACGTAAATACGCAACAAAACATTTATAACTTGATATTCGATTATAAACGGAGCGGGTTTGGAAAACCCGTTTTTGACAAATGTTACACACAATTTCAACCCTCATTTGAAAAAAATCACCAGTCCAGTCCCTATGGTTGTTAATTGCTCGCAATCAAGTCCCTGGGGTTAAATGACCGTTTTAATTTATGTGAAAAGACTAAAATACCCTACAACTTTACTTACCATTTCAGATCATACAGTTATACCCAATATATTCCCTCCAATTTCAAAAGTATTTCCTAAATCTAGTAATTAAAGACCAATGGCAATCCCTCTAATCTAAGTCCTAATGATGTTACTAATAACAACAAGTGATTAACAGGTGAATCTAAATTTGAATTTAGGCTGGGTTTGACTTTTAGAAATTGAACTAGGTTTGACCTTTAGAAGTTCAATTGGGTTTGACTTATTGAACTTGAAGTAGACTAATCCTAAGCTCCCTGCACCTTTATCAAACAAACAATACCATCAATTTAAATGATACAATAAACCAGCAAAAGACTTATGATCAGCAAACATCTCATGGTGAAATCCATGTACACTGATGTGCAGCAGCCAACATTTCATGGTGAAAGCCTTTACTGTGCATACAATACCTAATGTGCATCACTCAGTGTTATTTGATCCTAAGCACATCAAAGTCAAAGTCAAATGCTTCAATTGATCCTAATGTGCAACAGTGAAAGTCATTTGATCCTAATGTGCAATAGTGAAAGTTATTTAATCCTAATGTACTGCAGTGAAGTCATATGATCCTAAGTACATCAAAATCATTATCAAAGTCTTTTGATCCTAGTCAAATCAAAGTCATTATTAAAGTCAACTGATCCTAAGCCAACTGTTTAAAATGATATTGGCACCCAAACACAGTTAATTAAGTGCTACAATTGATCCATAACACATCAAAGTAATATTGACTGAAGTAGCAGTCAAAGTAATATTGTTCCTAAACACGGTGTAGTAACAGTCAAAGTCAAAGTCAAAGTCATTTGATCCTGAAATTAGTTTAATAACTTCAAATAAAACACAGTTTAATTAGGCTCATTAACACTTAAATATCAACATTAAAGACCACCATTCATACACAATAGTTTAATATCATCCTAATGATCATACATACATAACTCTTAGATAACAATACAAGGGTAATCCTAATCATTAACTTTAAAAACCCAAAAAAATGATTAGTAGCCAAAATAACCCATTTACACTATTATACATATGCTAATAGTTAGGCATCCTATGTGGCTAAAACATAGTTCAATCCTGAACCCTCTTCCCGCCATCAGCAGTTGCCGATATTGAACCTAGAGAACGCCTCAGGTGACATACACCCTAATTCCACGTACAATTCCATGGAACACACCACGAAAATCAACGATTTTAAGTAAAATTAACCCACTGTCATACCAAAAACGTGGAAAGTAAACAAAATGATAGCATATTGATACATTTTCAGGACGATCGCAGTTGGATGGCCAGAGAAGGAAGATGACCAAAACTGTTGTTGATGTTGGGGAGGGTTTAGGAGATAAAGGGATTAAAATGTAGCTTCTAAAGTAAGATGGGGGATTAAAAATGTATGAAAGATGTCAACTTTGGGTGAAATGACCATATTGCCCTTCACATGGTTAAATAATCAAATGGTCAACTAACAGCAGTTTGCACCAGGGACTTGATTGCAAACAATTAACAAGCACAAGGACTGGACTGTTGATTTTTTTCAAATGAGGGCTGAAAGTGTGATTGGGTGTAAACCACAGGGACTGAAATTGTACTTTACTCTAAAAAACATTATCATGTGAAAAATTATAACCGTTTAAAATCGTGATGGAAAGACTAGGACTTAGTCGTTACCTCTAACCCTAGCCTTTTGAGTCTGCACATTAATCATTTCAGCACTAACAGCTAGGCTCAGATTCTACCCTCACATGAGGGCTACCTAGCCTCTATCTCCAAAAAGTGCAACATGTTTATGTTTTATTAGTCAAATGATGGGTACCTCCAACTATGGAAACGGCTACAACATAGCCTTTTCCTCCATTTTTGACTGTTTGTCAACTTTTTAGTGTCTTTTTTTCTGTGAAGTCCCTAACGTTTATCCTTTTTCCGTGTTCGTGTTTATTCTGGCTTTTGTTCTTGGTTAATGATTATTTAAATAATGTTGTTTAGGAGTTTATATAATTAAAATTACATTTTGGGTGAGTTAA
Organism: Scalesia atractyloides; assembly: GCA_947069175.1. Lineage (NCBI taxonomy): Eukaryota > Viridiplantae > Streptophyta > Magnoliopsida > Asterales > Asteraceae > Scalesia > Scalesia atractyloides. Next base: position 15,719,643 of record CAMTDV010000014.1, on the reverse strand, counting down.
GATCCTCTCACCCATATTTATATTAGATTAATATTCTGATTTACTAACACAATAAGACATATCTATTAGTTTGTTAAATAATGGGCTGCACTTATCACTTTATATGTTAAACAAGATTTTTATCTTATTAATTTAATAAGGTTTTAACTATATTAATTATCTTTTGTGTTCCAAGAATGTATAAAAAAGTAACAAACGTATAAAAGAGAGAATATGTGTTTGAAGAAATTAGGTGGTATAGTAAGTGTATAAATTTTTATCCTAATATTTTATATATTCATTATTCATGTTTTATACTTTTTTCTTATTATGTAGCTTGCTTATATTCAACTTCTTAGAAGCAAAAAAAAATCAGTGTGTATTGGTTTTAAGTAACGGTCGATGTTTCAACAACTACCTTACACAACAAGAACAACATATTAGTAATTGTCTAATTACACTAATTATGGATAAGATAATTATATTTAATTATATGAAATTTTCATGGAAACTCTCATTATACTAAAACCCATGACATATTCAGTTACTTCTATTATATTCATCGCATCAACATATGAAATTTTCATGGAAACTCTCATTATACTAAAACCCACGACCTATTCAGTTACTTCTATTATATTCATCGCATCAACATATCGAACTAGAAGTTTAAAAAATCCTTGCTAATACTAGTTGTTAATTCTGATGTCTAATGTAGTTATTGATTGTGGTAATGATAAGTATAGTGTGTTTTTAGTTAGTCGACAAGTTTATTGTGTTAAAATTATCGTTCATATGCATGTAACACTATTTATTTCCTCGCATTCTGTTTTATCAACTATGGTTTGGTAAATTCTGTGTTATAACTCTTTTTCAACGATTATATGGTGTATTATCATGTATTTCTTGTAGGTTTACATATTTTGACAACAATGACCATTAAATATATATATATATATATATATATATATATATATATGTGTGTGTGTGTGTATTCAACATGTGTTTTAACATATCATTAATATAATTTTGTTATCATATTGTGTTTTGTGTTGTGTTTTACTGAGTATAGGACGGTATGTTTTGTGTTTGTTTACATGTGATACCAGTTTTATTTCTTCGCATAATGTTTAACTAGATGTACCAATGTTTATTTCTTCGCATAGTGTTTTATCATTTCAGATTTGGTAAATATTTTGTTATACGTATTTTCCAATTATCAAATAATATTTTATAATATTTGGTAAAACATATTATTTAAACTATAAAACACACAATCCTGAAAACTAATAATCCAAACTTTAAAAGAGATAGGCTCACCCAGATACCCTATTAAAACACATAATTACTCAATATAAAACATATCATTCCTTAAAACAAATTATTTTTACTTTAAAAGACATACAACCCAAACTTTAAAAACGCCATCATATAAAACACAACATTCCTGGTAAAATGATTCAACTAAAATGTAATTTAATATATAGAGGGCAATATGGGATTCATATTAAAGTTAAAAAAACGTTTGTTATTATCGTGTAACTTTTTTTTAAAAATAAATTATGTATAAAAAGTTATCGAGGGTTAAAAAAGACTTGCATGCGTGGAGGGGGGGGGGGGGGGGCTTGCATATGAGTTTTTTGAATTTAAGATACACTGAATTTACCTTTATACCCTTAATCCAATAAGTTAATCAATAATTATAACACACATATTACAATAATGTCACTCGTTTAATCTCAACCATTAATGCAACTCACTCAATGGCCCACAACACTTCTTAGACTTTGTAGTCAAACCATACTTTGTAGAAGAACTCCACCCTACACACACATACACACACTTGTAACTCTACCCCCCCTCCCCCCCGCGTGTTGCGGCGTAAGTCGGTTTGGTTTGCCATGTTAGCAAGAAAAACACCAAAAGGCGAAATGCTAAAAGCAATAAAAGTAGAGGTATAAAACATGGATATTGCCAAAGTTAAAGTAGAGAGACTAAAAATGTATATAAACAAAGTTAACTAATAAAAAGAAAATTTTATTAAAGTAGAGGAACTAAACATGTATATTAGGAAAGTTAAAGTAGAAGAACTAAATATGTATATTAGGAAAATTAAAGTAGAATGACTGAACATGTATATTAACAAAGTTAAGGGTTAAAAACTAACAATACAAAAAACTTAAAAAATGAAAGAGAAAAAGAAAACTAAACATGAACATTCTTCACAAACACTAGTAGTTTGACTTACATTTGCACATTTGCCTTACATTAGTTATTGGATGGTTCAAATAAGAAGAAAACTTTTGTAAGAAGAAAAATAAGAAATTTCAACCAATAACCAATAAGAATGTTTCATTTTGCTTCATTTAATATTTGCATTTAATGTTATTGTAAGAGTATATTGGTAAACTTACATAGATCATTAATTTATAATCTTTCTCTTAAATAACTAACTACATTAAATATGTAACTAATTTTCAAAATATATATTTTTTCGAAAATATATATTAATTTAAAGTGTAAGATAAAATTACGAGGCATGCAGGATAAATGACGAGCTGTATAGGATAAATTTAGTATGTATAGGATAATTTTCAATATGTGTATGATAAATTTCGAGGATGTTACGATGTGTGCAGGCAAAAAACTTTATTGTGCAGGATGATAGTCTTTGTGACCAATTAATTATACAAAGGTAATAATAAATGAGATAACTGTACCATTTATTCTTTTTCTTTTCAATTTTTTTTCTCAAATGATCCTCCTCTATACTAGCGAACCTATTTGACTTACATTTACACATTTGACTTACACTAGCCAACCTGTTTCACTTACAATGAACATTTGACTTACACTAGCCAACATGTTTCACTTAAATTGAACATGTTATATATTTGCACATTTGACTTACGCTAGTTAACCTATTTTACTTACACTGAACCTGTTTGAATGACATTTGTACATTGAACCTATTACACACTGTTAAACTATGCAATTTGACATGATTGATTCATCTTGTAGTTTAACTTGCACAATGTTAGACTATGCAGTTTGACTCACACTGTTTGACTTACTCCTAAGTCAAAATTGTAACAATTTAATGCATAATCTATATTCTATATTCTATCCCACATTCATGATCCCAAATTTTAATGCATAAGTTGTATTTAATGCATAAACGGTAGCATTCTCCTAAGTCAAACTACTATTCTATCCCAGATTTATGATCTCCAATACATGAATCATCATCTCTTGTAACCGATAACAATATCGTGATTATAGAACCATTAAACTACAAAAAACACATTCATGATCCCCGAACATTAAACTAAAAGAAAAACCATTGAACACATAACCATGATCAGTAGTGTTAAACTACAAAAAACCACTTAACATTCATCATTCAATAATTTTTACAAAACAACCTACCATAATTAAACATTAAAAACTAAGATAATTGTACATATTAACCTAAGATAATTATATAAAAAAACATAACATAATTTAACACGGAGACCCACTCTTGGTAAAGACGGGGGACGGTGGTGATGTCGTTGTTTATGGTAGGGTAGTTGAAGAATCCCCCTGATTGAAGAATCCCCTGAAACCTAAAATTTAAGGTCCAGTAGTTCAAAAAGCGAAGCACCACTGTCAACTGGACTAGACGGTGGTTCTAGGTGTATCGAGCATAATTCCGGCTACAACTGTAACATCCGTCAAAAACGGATTTACCAAACCCGCTCCGTTTATCAACCGAACAGTCAGTCAAATTTTTCGTTGCGAATTAAATGCCCAAAATAATTTTAAACGATCCGTAATCACTTATTATGCGGGGTTATATATTTAGTTTTTGAAAAACTGATAAAAATAACAAAATAAAAATGATTTACTCATGCCGGGTTTCGAACTCGGGTCCCTGCCGGTTCAGCCAAACGCTTAACTCACACATCATAGACCACTCCGCCACTTTGATTTTCTGTTAAGTTAATGGAATTATTAAATCAAATAATGATGTTCGGAAATTCAAATTCAGTCAACTTGCGCCCAAACAGCTGTCGTCGGAAATCCCGACGACTTCGCCCATAAAACACGTTTTCGTTCAATTTAATCAATCAATTAACTCTAGCGACAGCTAGCCAACGTCTGAAAACGCGTCATTAGCCATAATCGCCGGAGAACAGTTGACTTCGAATATAGACCGAATTCAGACCCCATTCATCTCGTTGTTACCCTATAAATGCACCCATAACTCGCCAGAAGTTTTTCACACTCAAATCGCACCTCATCTCGGCGAAAACTCACTCACCGGAAGTATTTGATACATCGCCGGAAAACCGTATCATTAACCTTCGAGCTTACTGAACCCCCTAAACTTTCACCTAAGTCACCCACCCCCTTTTGTAACCTTTCGGAAGACTCTCTGCTGCAAGAAGTTGTCGCCGGAAAAAGGTTTCTGTCGCCGGAGTTCTGCCGGAAAACAGAGTTATAACCAGTCGGTATATCTCACGCTTAAATTCATTCCCTTTTTACTTTTATCTCATTTGTAATTGATCTTTAAACGCTAAAGAAACATGAATTAACATTTTGAACCAGTCCGTCGTCACTTCCGGTTAAAACCGGTGAAGAAGACGAAGTTCGATAATGGTTAAGTAAAATTAAATTCAAGTTATTTACCGGGTTAGACACACAGTCCAGCGGTGGACTGTGTGCACTTTTAACGCTAAGGTCACGAGTTCGATTCCGGTTTCACACACACGCTGCTTTAATAAAAATCCTATTTTTAGCAAACTGAACCGGAGTCGCCTTGAGTATATGTTAAGTATATTGATAACCGAGTTATAACCAAGTGTGACACACAGTCCAGCGGTGGAGTGTGTGTCCGCTAACCCACAGGTCCCGGGTTCGAGACCTGTGGAGCGCACCGGTTCTCGAGACTTAATTCGTTTTTAATAAAAAAAGGATTTCTGTTAATTCTAATTAATATATATATATAATTAAAATCGGATATATAACGGGTTAGACACGTAGCTCAGTTGGTAGAGCTGCGTGCACGCGTACGGGAGGTCTCGGGTTCGAGCCTCACCCGGCGCACAACAATATGCCTGAACCGGTCAACGATAGTCAAAGTCAACGATAGTCAAAAGTCTACTGTAGCAAATATAAAATATTTTTTTATTATTTTTATTTAATTATTTTAATTAAAAATCAATTATAAATACTTAAAAATAACATTTTTAAGGTTAGAAAATAGCCTCAAACTCACAAAAATACACCCAACAATCCTACTAAAATAGATTCATAAAACCCGTTTACTTACCAAACCGTAACGCGATTTATCTAGGTTAATTTCACTCGTGGTTAACACCATTTCGCGTACATCCAAGCTCATCAACCGAACGCACCCAATGTGAGTGAATTCTTACAAACTCCCTTTTTATTCATGTTTTGGGGTGTATTATGTGTCGCTTAAACTAATTCTCTTATGCAAATTCGTGCTATACCATTATATGAACTAAATTAGAATGTAACTATTGTTTGGTTGTGATGTACTTCATATTGTCAAAGTTGTATACAAATTATTTAGGCCCATCAGTTCGTAAGAACAACGCGTGCCTCAAAACTCATTTATTAGGCCCATCAGTTCCTCGTGTGAGACGAGAACAACGCGTGCCTCAAAACTCATACATTAGGCCCATCAGTTCGTAAGAACAACGCGTGCCTCAAAACTCATTTATTAGGCCCATCAGTTCCTCGTGTGAGACGAGAACAACGCGTGCCTCAAAACTATCATTTGGTGTTTGTATGTTCAATATTCAATATTATGTGTTGTGTGAATAAATTTTACATCTACATTTACTCATATGAGGTATGCACATTATTTATAATCAATTGGATAAACTCGTTCAAATGTTTTTCCATAGGATTCACTCGCCAACATTATGTTGATCCAAAAACCTTTTTACACATGATACAGGTGGACAGGTTGAAGCAAGGAAAACATAGGATATGCCTTAGAAGAGAAACAAGAAGCTTAGACCGATAGTTAGAACATGTTGTATCATTTATTGTAAATTTCCATTAAATTGTATTAATGAATATGAAACATATAATAAATGTCATGAGCTTTGATGATAACCCAATTATGCCCCGATCACCTTTTCCGCTGCGGGTCGGGGTGTGACAGATTGGTATCAGAGCCATGACTATAGGGATATAGGATAGGTTATTAGACCCTTAGAGCCTATACTATAGTCTGCCTAAATTTTAAATTGATTAGGTGGTTACATACAAACTTGTGATATTTATTTGTTTCATATTTGTTTACATTTCAGTCAAACATACATGCTCATTCATTATACATATATACATATATCGATGTTCATGTATTCAATTTATTTTCATACTCTCAGTATCCAAAGATTTTATGCAATTTTCAAATCCCATCAAAGTAAGTTCTGCGACGGGCATGTAGTAACTGGAAGGGTACAAGTACCGGTAGTCGGAACGTCCTGTCTAGGTTGGCATTCGTATAAATCCAAAATAACGGACCAGTTTGCCTACCTGGGGACTAACGATGAGAGTACGACGGACCTAATAGGCCAAAGCATGCCACACCAAACGTCGTTCGAACTAACCTCCCTTTGAGATGTCACCGTGTCTACACCTGGACACATTCCGAATATCACACGTGTATACATATTTCTCGATTTTCTCCGGGTTTTGTGTACGCAATCAGGCAGAAACCGTGCGAACCATATGAAAAACCGGTATTCATGGGGGCCCACATGATTACACAGGTAAAGTATGGCGGCATGACGGGCCTAACAGCAAGCAAAGCCCAAGACATCCTATGGATGTAGTAGAGTTATTTTTCTATAATTATTTTATGAACGTTCAATCCCAAACACGACCCACGATCCCAAAGGCATTCAACTCATACTCTTGACATGTATTCCTTGTAGATGTCTTCTAGCCTCGCTCGTAGGAAAATGAGAGCAGGAAAAGCCCGTGAACGCATGGCTACCCAAATCGCTCAGCAAATGGCGACCGTAATACCCAACATCGTAGTTCAAGTTCAACAAGCCCTTACCGCTAATTCCGTTAACCCAACTCAACAAGAAGATCAAAACACCATCAACCCTTCAGTCACTAAATGCACCTACAAACATTTCAAATCCTGCGATCCTCCAAAATACGAAGGTACTGAAGGTGTCACCGCTCTCCTCCATTGGTTCGAAGAAATGGAGAACACTTTTCTAAATTGCGATTGCCCCCATGATCGCAAAGTGCGTTATGCTACCGGTCGCTTACTTGGAACGGCACTCACATGGTGGAATACAGAAAAGACCAAACGAGGTGTTGAAGAAACTATGACCTTGACTTGGGAAGAATTGAAGGGAATCATGACAAGACGGTTTTGCCCAAGAAGTGAAATCAAGAAATTGGAGGATGAGTTCCATGCTTTGAAACAAAAGGAAGGCGACCACACCACATACAACAAGAGATTCCTTGAGTTAAATCAAATGGTTCCCAACTTGTTCACTCCCCTCTACCGTTTGATCGAGCACTACATTCGTGGTCTTCCATCAAAGATTCAAGACCCTGTAATAAGCACCTCGCCTGCAACTTTGGAAGCAGCAATGGAGCTAGCAACCGCGCTCACCGAGAACCGAATCCGGAATAAAGATTTCAAAGAGGAGAAGAAGAAGGATAAAGCATCAACCGAAACCTCAAACTCCACCCGAACCGAATCCTCTACACCACCTATTTCTAAGAGAAAACGTGATGGGCAAATCTTCGCCGTCACCCAACGTAACCAACCAGCTTCACAAGTTGTACCTCCTCGAACTATCCCAAACGCTCAAGTAGCACCCAACTCAACTTACCCAAACAAGAAACCTTACATTGGACCTCACCCTCAATGCAACACCTGTTTCTATCACCATCCATCTACCTTACCCTGTCGACTATGTGCGAATTGTGGACGCTACGGTCATTTGAGCAACGTTTGCCGCACCCCTCAAAACCAAACCTCAACCCCTACTCAACCCATGATCCAAACATATCAACAACCTCAATACCCCATGTACCCATATGTTCGAGCTTGTTTCAATTGTGGCGACCCTACCCATTTTAGAAACACGTGCCCTCGTTTGGTTAACATCATAAATGCCCAAGCTCAGGCAAACCCAGTTAACCAAGCAAACCAAGCAAATCCAGCTCCACCGCCAGCAAGGGGAAGAGTTTATAACATCAATGCCAATCCTGTTGAAGATGTTAACGGACCAAACCAACCACTTAACTAGCCTTCTCTCACCAAGAATCAAGATTCAACTCCAATCACTTAGTTTTTATGTTTATATCTCGATTTTCATGTATCTCAGTTGGAATTTTACCCAAGAAATTTTAATGCAAATTACTAGTTCAGTTTGTTTTATACTCATTATTCATATCATCATACTTCACGGCATATTTCAGTTTCATCATTTAAAGAAGTTGAGTTGTGTCTCACTTCTACATAGACTAACCTCTCCATCATATTAAACGAGAGAGGTTTTGTCAAACACGGATACTATCAGAATTAAGACTCAAGCGCTGGTTGTGGTGTTGTAGAGTCGCATAGAACTAATCATAACTTGCGGATAAAGTCAATGAAAATTTGACAAGAATATGGTGGATACGCCGCTGGTACTTCCTATATATAAGTATTCTTGTCAAATGATCGGAGACATCATCAGTCGGTTATGAGAGGTTCCATGCATAGGTTGTTTGTTGTGATTAAGTTATTCATTTTCAATACATGCAATAAGCTCGGCTCCGTTTGATTGAGCCTTGAGCACCCATACAATTTCATTCTCAATACATACAATACGATCGGCTCCGTTTGATTGAACCTTGATCGCACAGATATATTTCATTCCAGCATTTTTATGTTTGATGTATTGGTTGTAGAGTTATAGGACTAATCATAATTCACTGATAAAACCAATGAAAATTTGACAAGAATATGGTGGATACGCCGCTGGTACTTCCTATATATAAGTATTCTTGCCAAAGGATCAGAGGCGTTATCAGGCGGTTATGAGAAGTTCCATGTAGGATTTAGTATTGCCTTGGTTGAAATTGTGTTACATATAAATATCATCTCACTAGTTAAAGGAATTGGATTGTGATCCATTTCTATATAGACTAACCTCTCCATCATAACAAACGGGAGAGGAACCATCACCATTCAAACATATATGCTATCAGAATGTGGATACAATTGTTAGTTGTTGTGTTTATTTGTGTAGATTGTAGAATTTCTGCCTTAGGATATAACCCTAAGCATATTCAAACTTTTATGCGTGATATCATTTTAACGAATCATTCCTGCTTAACAATACTTATACAGTAGGCAACAAAAAGCGATTCCTGTATTAGGATACTTAACCTTTACAAGGAACGTTACCGCCTCAAACAAAAACCTAAACCCTAATTCTCAAAAATGTAACCGGCAAACTCAACACCATCATTCTTTTAGTCAATTATATCCCTAATTAAATTTCGGGACGAAATTTCTAAAAAGCAGGGGATACTGTAACATCCGTCAAAAACGGATTTACCAAACCCGCTCCGTTTATCAACCGAACAGTCAGTCAAATTTTTCGTTGCGAATTAAATGCCCAAAATAATTTTAAACGATCCGTAATCACTTATTATGCGGGGTTATATATTTAGTTTTTGAAAAACTGATAAAAATAACAAAATAAAAATGATTTACTCATGCCGGGTTTCGAACTCGGGTCCCTGCCGGTTCAGCCAAACGCTTAACTCACACATCATAGACCACTCCGCCACTTTGATTTTCTGTTAAGTTAATGGAATTATTAAATCAAATAATGATGTTCGGAAATTCAAATTCAGTCAACTTGCGCCCAAACAGCTGTCGTCGGAAATCCCGACGACTTCGCCCATAAAACACGTTTTCGTTCAATTTAATCAATCAATTAACTCTAGCGACAGCTAGCCAACGTCTGAAAACGCGTCATTAGCCATAATCGCCGGAGAACAGTTGACTTCGAATATAGACCGAATTCAGACCCCATTCATCTCGTTGTTACCCTATAAATGCACCCATAACTCGCCAGAAGTTTTTCACACTCAAATCGCACCTCATCTCGGCGAAAACTCACTCACCGGAAGTATTTGATACATCGCCGGAAAACCGTATCATTAACCTTCGAGCTTACTGAACCCCCTAAACTTTCACCTAAGTCACCCACCCCCTTTTGTAACCTTTCGGAAGACTCTCTGCTGCAAGAAGTTGTCGCCGGAAAAAGGTTTCTGTCGCCGGAGTTCTGCCGGAAAACAGAGTATAACCAGTCGGTATATCTCACGCTTAAATTCATTCCCTTTTTACTTTTATCTCATTTGTAATTGATCTTTAAACGCTAAAGAAACATGAATTAACATTTTGAACCAGTCCGTCGTCACTTCCGGTTAAAACCGGTGAAGAAGACGAAGTTCGATAATGGTTAAGTAAAATTAAATTCAAGTTATTTACCGGGTTAGACACACAGTCCAGCGGTGGACTGTGTGCACTTTTAACGCTAAGGTCACGAGTTCGATTCCGGTTTCACACACGCTGCTTTAATAAAAATCCTATTTTTAGCAAACTGAACCGGAGTCGCCTTGAGTATATGTTAAGTATATTGATAACCGAGTTATAACCAAGTGTGACACACAGTCCAGCGGTGGAGTGTGTGTCCGCTAACCCACAGGTCCCGGGTTCGAGACCTGTGGAGCGCACCGGTTCTCGAGACTTAATTCGTTTTTAATAAAAAAAGGATTTCTGTTAATTCTAATTAATATATATATATAATTAAAATCGGATATATAACGGGTTAGACACGTAGCTCAGTTGGTAGAGCTGCGTGCACGCGTACGGGAGGTCTCGGGTTCGAGCCTCACCCGGCGCACAACAATATGCCTGAACCGGTCAACGATAGTCAAAGTCAACGATAGTCAAAAGTCTACTGTAGCAAATATAAAATATTTTTTTATTATTTTTATTTAATTATTTTAATTAAAAATCAATTATAAATACTTAAAAATAACATTTTTAAGGTTAGAAAATAGCCTCAAACTCACAAAAATACACCCAACAATCCTACTAAAATAGATTCATAAAACCCGTTTACTTACCAAACCGTAACGCGATTTATCTAGGTTAATTTCACTCGTGGTTAACACCATTTCGCGTACATCCAAGCTCATCAACCGAACGCACCCAATGTGAGTGAATTCTTACAAACTCCCCTTTTTATTCATGTTTTGGGGTGTATTATGTGTCGCTTAAACTAATTCTCTTATGCAAATTCGTGCTATACCATTATATGAACTAAATTAGAATGTAACTATTGTTTGGTTGTGATGTACTTCATATTGTCAAAGTTGTATACAAATTATTTAGGCCCATCAGTTCGTAAGAACAACGCGTGCCTCAAAACTCATTTATTAGGCCCATCAGTTCCTCGTGTGAGACGAGAACAACGCGTGCCTCAAAACTCATACATTAGGCCCATCAGTTCGTAAGAACAACGCGTGCCTCAAAACTCATTTATTAGGCCCATCAGTTCCTCGTGTGAGACGAGAACAACGCGTGCCTCAAAACTATCATTTGGTGTTTGTATGTTCAATATTCAATATTATGTGTTGTGTGAATAAATTTTACATCTACATTTACTCATATGAGGTATGCACATTATTTATAATCAATTGGATAAACTCGTTCAAATGTTTTTCCATAGGATTCACTCGCCAACATTATGTTGATCCAAAAACCTTTTTACACATGATACAGGTGGACAGGTTGAAGCAAGGAAAACATAGGATATGCCTTAGAAGAGAAACAAGAAGCTTAGACCGATAGTTAGAACATGTTGTATCATTTATTGTAAATTTCCATTAAATTGTATTAATGAATATGAAACATATAATAAATGTCATGAGCTTTGATGATAACCCAATTATGCCCCGATCACCTTTTCCGCTGCGGGTCGGGGTGTGACAACAACCAAGTTCAATTTCAAGTAAAATCAAATATTTACGGCTACAGTTCACTTTCCAGTGCAACAATTAAAATCATCGAAAATCTAAGGTTCTATAATAACCTAAAACAATAAGAATTAAAAGAAATCGTGGTTTACCATAGACTGTCTGAGTTGTCAATGTGAATTCAACTCGTCGAACATAACGTCGTAGTGCGATGGTAATGTAGGTACGATAGAAGTAATCGTGATCGTGCAGCAGGTAGTGATCGGCGCGTGTGGTGGTGATCCGGCAGCTGGCCGTCGACCAAGAGTGTGGAAGTGTGGGTGTGATGATAAGGAAATATGGGGGGTAGGTTGTGAAAGGAATAAGGGGAGGGAGGTTTGATGAGTGGATAAGAACCTTGGGCTGCCATTTTACCATTATGTCCCTCGATATAACGGTCAACTGATGATCAAATGACGGCAGGGTGACAGGGTGTAACATTATGTAAGTAGGGAGAGACAAATATCAAAACTATAGAGAGGCAAATTACATACACCTCAAAACCGGAGGAAGTCAAATTGTAGTTTACTTTATATTTTTTATTCAATATTAAAAATAAAAATAAAACAAAAGAACATAGTTGTAGACATTAAAAAATTAATATATATCATGGACCACATATTGTTTTATTCAATATTAAAAAATAAAATAAAAAAGGACATAGTTATAAACATTAAAAATCAACTCTATAATTAAATGGTTATCTTTTTCTCTCTCCTACTAGTTAGTTACGGTGAAAAGCGATCTGATTGAGTATCAAAAAACACCGATAATGAATCGTACCGTATCGATCGAATTTTGGTTGCAATTCAGTACCCATTTTTTATGTTTTTCAAAATCGATACTTTTGCTTCGGTTGGGTTCGGCATGGTATTTTACCCAATTTTTACCTTTGAATATCATATTGTACCGGACCCTTTTGGTGTCGGTACCCATTTCTAGCATTTTTTGGGATCAGTACTTCCGGTACCAAGCTCATCATTATTTTTTATCTTTTATCTTTTGGGGTATGTGGATCGCTAAATGGTTGGGGGAGTGCCATGCGGGCCGTGAAGGCACACCCTAGTTCATTATAATCATGGAATCTGCTACGTGCACCACGAGCCTCTCCCTCTCTTCTTTATATATGTATTTAATAGTTAAAAATAAAATAAAAAATGGAAGGGAAACACCATGCTTAGAATAGCGGAGGATGGGGATGGAATGGGATGGGATGATGAAGTGGCTCTGATACGGAGGATAAAGATGAAAAGGAAGTTAGTCATTATCACACCCAACCTGATTAGTTATGTAACATTCGTCGAAAAACGGGTTTCAAAACCCGCTTCGTTTATTAATCAAATATTCAGTTATATGTTCGTTGCGTATTTATTGTTCAGTTTATTTTTAAATAATACATAATTAACAAATATTTAGAATTTAAAAACCAAAAATTATAACTAACAATAATAAGTATCAAAAAAATAAATATTGGGGCAGCCGGGTTTCGAACCCGGGTCTCCCGGACAAACACACACACAACACACCACTCCGCCACACACCTCTTTTCTGTTTAATACCGAAACAAATAACACTTATAATAAAAACCGAAAGTCAAATCTGTAAATCAGCGCGCCCAGAACTCGCAATCACCGGAAAAACCGAAACTCCGCGATTTTGGCTATTCTCCTTTGACTGAAACGCATAAACGGATCGCGACATCAGTTATAACCGTTGCCGGCACTCAATTTCAGTCAAAAACCGATGAAATCATTGATCGCGATTGTTGACCCCTAATTCAGACCCAATCGACCTGCCCCCTTATAAATACCCACTCAAACTTCATGTAAACATTTCGTTGAGAACCACACTCACTTCTGAAGCTTTATTCCTTCCAAATACGTCGCCGGAGATTTTCGCATTCGCCGGAATTTCACCGGAAAACTGAGGCTTTACTCCTAATCGGTATAATTCTCGACTCTTTTTTTTGGTAATCCATTATTCGGCATGTATTAACCTTAATCGGTCAACCAGAGTCTGTCTCAAACAACGTCGCCGGAAATTCTCGCACTCGCCGGAATATCACTGGAGAATCGAAGCCTCACTGCCGATCGGTATAATCATCTAAACTTTCTTGCTATCTCTTGCTTAGTAATCTAATTGCTCAACACAATAATCGAAACTGTTAATTCAGTTCGTTCAGCCGGAATCACTGTCGGAAATTTCTGTAAGTGAAGAAGATGAAGTTGATTATGTGTATTAATATAATTAAAATCGGATATTTAACCGAGTTAGACACACAGTCCAGCGGTGGACTATGTGCAAATACAATACACACGTCCCGAGTTCGAATCGCACATGTTACCGACTTTCAGAAATAAAACCAACATTTTTGAAACCTAATCAGATCAAGTCACAGTAAATACATAAGAGGAATATAATCCAGTAGTTAAGCAGATTAGACACACAGCCCAACTGGTTGGGCTGTGCGCACTCGAACCGAAGGTTCCGAGTTCGACTCCGGGTCTCTGCAACCGGTTCGGCCATATTAAATCATTTTTAATAGAAAACTAAATAAGGTTAAAGTTAATTAGTATATATATATAATTAAAACAGAGAATATTTCGGGTTAGACACGTAGCTCAGTTGGTAGAGCTGCGTGCACGTATACGAGAGGTCCCGAGTTCGAACCTCACTCACCGCATAGAATAAACACAGTCTGACCGGTCAGACCCGATGAAACCTGACAGAAAGTCAACCCACTTTTATTTTTACTTGTTTATTTAATTGAAAAATCATTTAAAAATACTTAAAAATAAGATTTTTAAAGTTAGAAAATTTTCTTAAACTCACAAAAATAAATCTAAAAATCCCATTAAGAGCACTAATTAAAAATATTAATCTCAAATAAAATTTATTATTTATCGAATCATTTCGTTATTATTTAGGTTAGTTTTTCCCTCGTCGGTTGAATCATAAATTCGTGCGCATTCATCGCCATCAAAGAACGCACCCACTGTGAGTGAATCTCTATCAATTCCCCGTTTTAATCATGTTTTGGGGTGTATCATGTGTCGTACAATTCTTTTATTTAATTTAAACACTTGTGCATACATCATATCCGTGATCAAATGTGTATCAATTGTTGTGTGAATTATATGTAGATTGGATTTATCATTTTAGCGCACGCATTTCATTAGGCCCATCAGTTCCCCGTGGGATACGGGTTGAGCATCAGGAGTCTCATTAGATCGGCTCCGTTTGATTGAGCCTTGATCTCACATACATCATCATTCATGTCATATACTCATCCAAAGTGGTTTGTGATTGTTTATCTATATATGTTTGCTCACATGTGATTATTGCACGAATTTTCTTTATTAAATAAATAGTAAAAATGTTTTATCAAGGTTCACTCGCCAACTTTTGTTGACCCAAAATCTCTCCCGTTTTACACATGATACAGGTGATCCAGCTGAGACAGGAAACACTTAGGAAGGCCTAGAAGAATAAACAAGTTTATGCTTTGGAATAATTATGTAGTTTCATTTTCTTGTAATTGTATGAATTTTGTTTTGGATATTTAAGTTTGTAATTTGAATTTAATAAATATGAAACATCTTATTAAACATCATGAGCTTTGGTGATAACCCAATTATGCCCCGACTTTTATTCCGCTGCGGGTCGGAGTGTGACAAGTTACGTCTCTCTAATCTCTCTAGTTAATTAGTCGTACACATAATTATTTCGAAAATACATAGAAGATATCGAAGAAAAACTATGTTTAACCTACACAAAAAGAAAACGACCTACTACACATATATAGGTGTCATATCAAAACATACTCTAACACTTATCAAAACTTATTCTACGCATCTTAAAACATATCTTGCACATAACGTAGCAAACATTAGTTCTCTTTTTTTTCCCAATTAGTGATTTAAAAACATGTCCTGTGTTATGTAGGTACCGTAGGCAGCACATGAGAAGAAATTATTTCTACACGTAATTCTTACAAAATTACAAAAAAAAAAAAAGATAAGTATCTGCACATATTTAGCTATCTTATACATGTAGTAAATTTCATTGGTTTTTTTTTATCACATTTTATGTTAAAATAAAATCAAAATTACACACAAATATAGGTACACACATGTAAGTACTATTTTATTTTATCACATTCTAAGTTAACATAAATAAATAAAAAAATACATATATGTTCGTTGAAATTACATATGTATCGCTTAGAATCCATATGCATACATAATTACATATTAAAAAGTTACATGAAAACTTTAACATTTACAAATGTAGGTTGAAATTACATATGTATCGCTTAAAATCCATAGATGTAGGTTGAACTCCGTATGTGTAGGGTGAAACTCCATATGTGTAGGATGAAAATCCAAAGACTTAAGTTGAAACTCCATTTGTAGGTTGAATGGTAACATAATCTTTGATGTTACAAAGATGCATTTTGTTACTAGAGTACAATGATACCTAATAAACTCTTTTCACAAATTCACTGAAAAGATAAATTACGTGAATTTGTGTGAAAATTTAAAACAAATTTCAAGTTTATAATAAAACACTTCAAGCAAGAAGTTATGAAATATTTAAAGATATAAACAGTCGTGTTAAATATGCATCCGTATTCTTGATGACATATTTTCAGGCTTTTGCAGATGTCTTGGAATATGTTGTTAATATTGTCGTTGGTATCAAAGGTGTTGCTAAATAACATATTTTCACTAGTGTATGAAGCCAGTATATAAGGTCCATTGAGCTAGCTCACCATTTTGACTGTGTATATAATGATTTATATAACCATTAGATGTAGGGTCAAATAACCCGTTTTGTCAAAAAGAACCCATCAGAAAATATAACAATTGCGACGTTCAAAAAAAATATATATAACAATTAATTTGGTAGGTAACAGTTCATATATATCTGTTGTAAGGTTTATTAAAGTAGTGTCAGTGTTAAGATTTAGGGTTACAATATTAACTACAATATACTTACACTGCGGATAAGTTGCAGTGTACACATTCACAAATGTACATTTAATTTACAATGACAACATATTGATCAAGATCTTAATTGCTATGAAATATCGATCCTTACACTGATCCAATTCAAATAAATTGTCCTCTTTGAAATGGAATAAACGTGTTATTATAACTTGTTTTAGAACGGGTGTACACATTTGCACACCAAATGCTTATTTGCACACTAAACCCTAGCTCGCCTTGTATAGGTCTATACGTGACGTATAGCCGTCCTTTTCAATTTCCAATAGAATCTCTTATTCACATCATGTTGGAATTTGTCCCTTTATATACGTCGTGTATATGTCGGAATTGACACCAGTTAGACACTGATTTTTATGCGCGCAATTCTATTCGACGCGTATAAACCTATAAATGACGTACATAAACCCTAAAGCGTATAGGCACTTTGGGTGTGGCTTTTACAATATAAAGTCAACGCTTGTTGACTTTTTAGTTGAGCTAATTAACTGATAATTTCTCGTTGGTTTAGTGGTTTACTGTACTAGTTAACACTATTTCAGAATTCTAGTGAGAGCCGATTGTTATTATCTTATTGAAACATTAAATTATAATATGGTGATAGCTATGATCTCCCTCAATATGAAATAACTAAAAACTGGATGTGACCGATTCCTACTTATTATTATTATTATTATTATGATTTTTTAATGTATAAACATCACGACTAAAGGTGTGTTTGTGGATCATAGGGAGACAAAAGGTGTTTAAAAGTTGAAACATGCAAGTCCAGTAATTAGGGTAAAATATTGGCATGCAGATGACATGCCCTTTTTTGCATTGGATCTTTTATTCAACAGAACCCGGTACTTTTGGTGGCTTTCCTTTTTTGAATTAAACAAAAGACAAAACCATACGGGTATGGTTTAAAACGGAAATAAAGTTTGCATTAGCTTTTAATTATTTATTAACTTTTTTTCTCGAATAAAATATTACTTAAAATAATGCAAGTTAATTAAATATTTTTCTACTAGCGGTTATCTATCTTTCATTCTACTAGCTGTTATCTATCTTTCATAACGTAACAAAAATTGACACGCTAACTAATTGTTTTTAGACTATTCAAACTTCATGTGCTCTATAATAACAACAAAACAGAAACACCACTACGATGGTGGTCGTGTCATGGTGCCACCACACCATCTTCTCTCTCCCTTTCTCTCTCTTCACGTTCTTACTCTTAAGTGAAAAAACCCCAAAATGCAAAAACACCATTGTGACGGTGGTGGTGTCTGTGTGACGGCGGTGACGCTCCGGCAACCGCCCTTTCCCTTTCCCTTTCTCTCTCGTTAGAACCGTTTTAAATAGGTGAATAAGAAGAAACCAGGGTGATGACCGCCCAAATAGGAAAATCAGGAGAAACCACGAACTAAATCACTATGAAAATCAGGAGAAACCACGAACTAAATCATTATTCATTTCCTTTTTTCTATTAATAGATATAAATAATAATAGTTTGTTAAAACTTATATTGAGTCACTAGAAGGGTACCCGCATGATGCGGCGTGAAACAAAGACACTATGAAGGTATGCATGTTTCGTCGGTACAATAATTATCCTAAACCGAAACCAAACACAAGTCATCGGTTAGTTTATTTTATTAACCAATCGGTTTTCGGTTAATTCGTTCGATTTATTCGTTAAAATTGGCGGTTTTTGGTTCGGTCCATCTAATTTCGATTTATAGCCAAAGCCAAACTATTGCTAAAAACTTTGCTTAGAAATACATAAAAATTGAGTTATAAATATATGAAATGGAAGTATAAAATATAAAATATATGAATTTGAGGTATAAACGCTATAAATATATTAAAATATAAATGGTTTGGTTTGGTCAATTTTGGTTAAACGAGGGTAAAAAATGATAATTTGTTTTTGGTTAATTAGTTTTTTGGTTTACTGGTTTTCAGTTTTTGGTTGATTTCTATTTGGTTTCGTGTGTTTTTTGTTCGGTTTCATTTCACGATTCACCCATGAACACTGTTAATCACGTAAGATATCAATTTTTTAATTAAAAACTATAGCAATGCTATACTAAAATTAAAGAGAATAAAATGTTCATTTTTATAGTGTAATTTAAAAAAATATATTAACATACGAAAAAGTTGGTCTTTTAAAAATCATGGAGGTAATTAGTTTTTTTATAAAGGGGTAAAATAAAGTGCTAATTAATCATCAGAATTTAATTAAAATTTAAAGAACTAAAATTAGAAGATTAAAGTGTAATTTGTATTAGATTTTATACATTAAACTAAAAAAAACTTTTATCCTTGTTGAGGTAAATTCCTATCCGAACTTCAGATTGCGTTCAATCAAATATAAGTAACACTACTAGTAAGTTAGTATCGACTTACATCTCACTCCTCACCATTAACTTACTACTGAGCTTATTTACTCAATATTAATTATCAACTTTTCTTTCTCCTTACAAAACACTATTCATTTTTTATTGGTATATTAATTATCAACTTTTCTCTCTTTACAAATTTACTCAATATTAATTATCAACTTTTCTTTCTCCTTACAAAACACTATTCATTTTTTTTTGGTATATTAATTATCAACTTTTCTTTCTCTTTACAAAACACTATTCATTTTTTTTTAGTTTTTCATTGGTCGTGGTTTGATTATTCACAATTGCATCACCTTTTTCTCTCTATATAATTCTTATATTATTAATGGTTCATATATATATGCATATCATGATTTTCTAGATATAACCCTTCCTCTTATTTCGCCTGCATATTTTAGAAGTACAGAAAAGTAAACTGCTATTTTGGTCCATGAGGTTTGGGCAGTTTTGTCACTTTAGTCCAAATCTGAAACTTTTTGCATCTGGGTCCCTGTGGTTTCAGTTTTATTGCCATTTTGGTCCAAAAGTGATTTTTGTCTTCTAAAATCCTGCATTTTGTTCTTTTCCTCATGGGCAAAATAGTTATTTTAAACAGAGTTTGAGGTTTATTTTTATATATAATATATATTAATGCTTAAAATGACCATTTTGCCCCTAAGGAAAGGACAAATAGTAGGATTTTAGACGACAAATATCACTTTTGAACCAAAATGGCAATAAAACTGAAACCACAGGGACTCAGATGTAAAAAGTTTGAGATTTGGACTAAAGTGGCAAAACTGCCCAAACCTCAGGGACCAAAATGGCAGTTTACTCTAAATTTATTTTAAAGCATAAGTAATATCCGATTGTAATGTTTTAAATTTAATCTCATACTTCTTAATAGTTTCGGTAGAATGAAGTCATTAAATCACTTTTATTAATACAAAAGCAGAGATTTGACGTCTATTGTTTTTCAATTTAATGGTACCGTCTTTATGATTTTTCTTAAACTTTATTTTTGTATTGGTCTACATTTTACGAGTTAACATGTCGTAATGCGCTCGCATGGTTCAACGCTCGCATACCTATTTTTTGTTTGATTTAACGATCCCACCACAACGTGCGGGTCCTAAACGCTTGTTTAACAATGACTTACTAGTGATGATTAAGTTGCTACAAATTATCAAATGTACCACTAATGGTTGATTTCTACTGATTATTAATTTTCATTTATCACTATCTTTTTCATACTTTTCACCAATTAATTGACGACTCATTTTTAATTACATGGAGTGTAAATTAGATCTTTAATTATTTTTTTTGCCTCTTTTGTTCTAATCGACAAGAATACGGAAGCAACTAATCCGACGCCTTCATGATACGTTTCTTTTGATAAACTGATTTAATAAAGCTATATGAATTAGTTGGTACAAGGGTTTATAAAAACGAATATAAATCATTTTGAAAGTTTATATAAGTTATGAGGTTCGGGATTTAACAAGTCAATAAATTGTAAAGTTTAAAAACAATTGGGTTGTGAGAAATATATATTAGATAACCATAATTGATCCTCTAAGTTGGAACTTAGTGGACAAACAACAAAACAATGTTGTAGGGTTCACGAGGTTCGATTAAAGATTATCATTCTCACATGTATCGCTATTTCGATCTCTTGTTTCTAGGATAAGATAGAAGATATTCTTTATATAACTAACTAGTTTAGAATCCCATATTTTATAACTAACTTGCTTTTTATTATGGTTATGGCTCAAAACTGAATCGAATCGAATCACCACGTGCAACCCCTAAAATCACCAATCTAAGTGTTGTGCTCGCCCCCCATCGAGCGGGCACCCCACTAGTATAGCAATAACTTACTAGTGATGATCAAGTTGCTACACATTATCAGTTTACCACTAATGATTAGTTTTCACTGATTATCAATCATTATTGAGCACCATCTTTTTCATACAACTTTTCACCAATCATATATGTATAATATTATATATATATGCATTTCGCTAATAAGATACGGATTCATAATCTCTTAATATATGATTAGATAACCTAAATTGATCCTCTAAGTTGGAACTTAGTGGACAAACAACGAAACAATGTTGTAGGGTTCACGACGTTCGATTAAAGATTAATATTCTTACATGTATCGCTATTTCGCTAATAAGATACAAATCCATGATCTCTTATTTCTGGCATAAGATAGAAGATATTCATTTTATAACTAACTAGTTTAGAATCTCATATTTTATAACTAACTTGCTTTTCATTATGGTTATGGCTCAAAACTGAATCGAACCGAATCACCCAGTGCAACCCCTAAAATCACAAATCTAAGTGTTGTGCTCCCCCCACATCGCGCGGACAACCCACTAGTATAACAATAACTTACTAATGATCATTAACTTGCTACAGATTATCAGTTTATCACTAATGATTAGTTTCCACTAATTATCAATCATCAACGAGCACCATCTTTTCATACAACTTTTTACCAATCATAAATATCCAGAGAAATTTCAAGTGGTGTTGCCCCTAAAACACCATCAAACTACCTATAAAAATAGCAAGATTTTAGTTCGTTATACACAATTATAAACATGTCAAGTTAGAGTTTATTAAGCTAGTAACCGTTAATTAAAAGATGAGAAATAGTACTCGAGAATCATAGATTTGTGTTTGAGACCAATTGATTAACTTCACTTGGTTACTTGTACCATACTCTAACCAACTATATCTAGAAATATGTAGAAATAAATTTGTCAGGATCTGAGTTTGAATTAGTTGTGATTTTTTGGAAAATGGTTTAATGATTGAAGATAAAACAGAGTGAATTTGCAGCGGAATAAAACTTTATATCACAACTATGGAAGATTACTTTGATCATCATGCTTTCAAACTTATAAGTTTTGCATGTGAATCACAAACTCTCACTCAGCCCAATGATAGTTTGTTAGTACAGAATGTAAGAAAGATGATTGGAAGGAAATGCGTAAAATGATCTTTTGATAGATAGATGGAACAGTACAATTACTGTTCTATTTATACAGGATGTCAAACCTCTGAGCATCTTTGCTGACGTCGGGGTTTGATAGTGACATCTAACAACTAAATAACTAACTCTAAACACTGACTAAGCTAACCACTGCTATTACAGACACTGTTATATTAACAAAGAAGAAACAGTAATGACCCTATCAGTTGTTGGTCTTCATCAGCGGTTACACAGCAGAGCTTGTAGTCAACAGATCTTGTAATGCAGTTTTAGCAGGATTAGTGTTTAGCATCAGAGGTTGTAAACTCGGTTATTCTGGATCAATCCTCTGATGTAGTTTTGGCTTTATATCATCTGTTCCTTTGCAAGGGTTCAATCACAACAAAATTCATATACCTTAAATTGGTTATGATCTTATACGAAACTCAAACTTTGTGCGCAAGCTAGCATTAATATTAACATGAAATGATATTGAATGACCATATTTTGTTGATGCAAAACTATATGTTAAGCGATGAAATTATTAATATTTAAATCAGTTTTGATAAATTTTCATCAACATACTCCATAAGTAAGAGGTAATCTTCCATTTAAAGAAGAGTTGCTTTCTCTCCCATTGCATATACAGCAGAGTTGTATGAACACAACATGGCCTATATAGATTCCCATTTGTGATATCTTCCTTGTAGGCCCTTCACTTCCTAAAAATTCCAACAAAGCAATTTACCTACAATCATATCCATTGCTAGTCCGTTGATAATAGTTGTAAGCTGCGGATTAGCAATGGAAATATCCACAGGAATTTTTGTAGTGGGTAATCTTGTTTGTGACAGATTACCAACCTATGTAACCGAGGGATCATTTGCAGCCAGTATTACTGACGGGTTACTGACAACTTATGAAAAGTCATTACAGGTGTTGATTTCTGATTGATTTTTAACGGGAACTTAACATTATATTACCAACGGTAGCCTGTCGAAAAATTACAAACATATACCTTACGACTTTACTATTTTGATATTATTGTTTTTTAGGTCTATATTCGGTCATGAGCAATATAACTCTACACATTCCCTTACCTTTGCGTTGTCTTTGATTTTAGAGGAGTCCATCGTTAAAATAATTCCCAGGTGCATGACATCGAGTTGGTGACAATTAACAATATTTTACCACTCGGGAGCTCCTGATAGGGATGGTATGGGGCGGGTTTGGGTAATTCCAACCCCATACCTGATTATAAAAGATTGTCTCATACTCGGCCGAAAACTCATCGGGTATCTATAGAGCAATTACCAAATTATAAAAAGTACCCATTGGGGTATACCTATATCAAACCCAAAACTCGTCGGGTATCTATCAGATAATAGTTAATCAATTACAATCCAAATATTACCAAAAGATCACAAATGAAGTGTATTCCAATCTTGAAAGCAAATTGTGAACACCTATTGTAAGAATTTTAAAAAGTATTAGGGTCATATTTTCAAAGAAGTAGGGATATAAGGGTACTAAATGATGATTTAGTGCCAATAAAAAGAAAACTATGTAATTTAGAAATATAACATATATACATAAATGACATAAATAGAATATATAAAAGAAATCTCAAGTATATGACCATGTACATGGGTATACGTTATCGGGTAAACAGATATATTACCAAATCTCATACCTGCAAAAACAAAAGAAAAAATCTCATACCCGATTATGTACCCTACCCCATTTTCATCACAAATGCTCTCGAGTTTCGGATTTGCCCATCAAGTTTGAGTTCAATTGTTATCCTTGCTACCAAAAAATTCTTATCTTTACCCAATTAGTTTTAGCTCGATAAGGAGTCCCTTTTTGTAAAAAGTTAGAATATTTACGGTTCTGCTCCAAAATTTCTTTCCTCTCAACAAACTAGGTGGACCATTCATCATAACAGCTTTATTCCAAAAGATATTCTATCCCGTGTTAGAAACCTGGCGATGTATTGTTTCAAGGGGACCGAGAGGATATCCCAGATTTAGGGTACCATTGCATATGTTTAGAGAGATCGAGAGGTGATCTGAACCCGAGACTAGTGAGTTTACACGCTTCCCTAGATACCAGATTGCGTAATGTTTGGAGAGTGATTGGACATCCAATTTAGTTCTAGATAATGTATTTTAAGATCCTGGTATCCAAATCATAATTATCCAATCCCGTGAGCTGTGTCGAGTTAACATGATTCTTACCGAGGTAGCTACCTTCTCATTATTTGATTTTCCTAGAGTTCGTTGTTTGATTGCTTGATTTTGTGATTTGCATTCTTAGTTAGCTTTAGTAATTGATGAAATCAAACATCCATTAAATGTTATTAGACTAGGACTTGATAGAGGTTTAGTAGTGCTGTAAACGAACCGAACGTTCAACGAATAGTTTGGAACCGTTCGGCGGGAAGTTCGTTTATGTTCATTCGTTTACTTAATGAACAAACATGAACAAGAAATTATGTTCGGTTAGTTAAATGAACGAATGCGAACAAATATCTTGTTCCTTCAATTGCGTTCGTGAACGTTCGGTAATGTGTCCGTGAACCTTCGTTCATGTTTGTTTGTTTATGTTGTTCATGAAAGATTTTTTTAGCATTTATGTATTTTTTTCTAAACTTTTTAAATTTTTTAATTCTTATTTATCTCATCACCCAAAGAAATAATATAAGGAAACACTATCTCCACCTTTTTAATGCACTGTTTCGGTTTCTTTCTCATTACTCACGTCGAAAAATTATTATCGACCTTCGTTCAACGATAAGAGCTTCAAGGTCTAGCGTCGCTCCCTCTCACCATCCACCTCTAGCCATTGCCATCGTCGCCAGTTGTATATGTGTCCGTTTGTGTTCGTGGACACGTTCCTTTCCTAAATGAACGTACACGAACATAACATCTTGTTTGGTAAGTGTTCATGAAGTGTTCACGAACATGTTATATCCTTAACGAATGGACAAGGCCCTGTTCATGTTCGTTCGGTTCGTTCCTAAGGTTTAGTATCGAGAGTCGCGCCTTTGTATCCTTGTATTGATCCCCGTCTTACCTACTTGACTGCATAACGACCAATACACTTGCCGATTGTGTGTAATTAAGTTAGCAGGCCCTTTAGTTTGAAGATTTGAACATATAAATTTTATTTTACACATCAGTGGGTGTTTGTGTGTAATCTGTGTGGGAGTGAGTGTGTGCGAGCCCACGCGTGTGTGTGCGCCATGGCACGTTGTGGACAACATTGATAACACATTGCCTTAGCTATGTGTGCCAGGGAAAACTTAGAGATAGACGTGTAAAACACATAAAATACTACTCATGATCCGTAATACTCATGGTAGAATGCATGTTGATTACAGAAACAAATTCAAAGAAACCCTCAATGATAACCCAAACAACAATCTGCCATATTTGAAATAAAGGAAGGTTGTCATCTGTAGGGTGGAATTGATATACTCGATGATTATTACTGAAGTGGTGTTGCTATTTATAGAAGCATGAAGCAATGGATTATCGACAAATCTTCCCAATGGTAACGACCCCTAGACTAACAAAAGAAAACTGACAAGTCTAAGTGAGAGCCAACCCATAATTTTATCCTTAAATCAGTAACGGAATACCCGATGGATTACATCGTATATATATACTAAAATAAAAAAGTTCATATATAATAAAAGAAAAAAATACAATATTGCTAGGGATTAAATTACATATGAACTAAAAAAGGTTTCTTGAGGTGCGGTTTCGCCAGCACCGATGGCATGCCTCCGCCAGTGGGTTAGCGGGTGAAAGAGGAGAGAGAACAACCAATCATATTTCTTTTTTTTTCTTTTTTTTTTCTTTTTTTATATATAGTAAATGGGGGCTTTAAAGGGTTTTCTTCCACACCATACAAGTTAACAATAACGCCCCTTGATTATGTGTTACCTACATGGCGTGATGAAGCCCTTAGAGGCTTTATACCACACCACCCATCCTTAACCTTAGAAAAAAAAACATTTAGCATGATTAATACAGTTAAATGATTTAATTAATAACTTGTATTGAAAATTATGTTATTACTTTAGATAAATATAATACTAAAAACCAAAAAGATATTATATTCTTATAGTAAAGATCCCGTACAAATAGAGTTGTCGTATAAAATGTACAAATAACGTGGAAAGGTAAAAAAAACACAGTGACATTTTCGTAATTATTCTATTCGTAGAATAATTATCAAAATGACTCTACAAGTACATCAAACAACATAATATTCAGAATTACTCTATAAATCTATCATAATTACTCTACTAGTTCATCAAAATTACATTATGCAATTATTCTACAAGTTTATCAAACAACATACAATTCAAAATTACTCTACAAAGTGCATCATAATTACTTTACCAGTTTATCTCTAATACATTACTACAAGACATTCAAAATTAAAAGTACATCAAACAACTAGTCATTCAAAATTACTCTACAAGTGCATCATAATTACTCTACTAGTTCATTATTAATACAATACTACAAGATATAATTTAAAATTACTCTACAAGCGTCTCAAACAACTAGTTATTCAAAATTACTCTACAAGTGTATCATAATTACTCTACTAGTTTATCAAAATAATTACTCTACAAAAAAAATAATTACGAAAATGTCATCGCACTATTTTACTTTTCCACACCATTAGTATATTTTATACGATAATCACATTTGTATTTGATCTTTTGTCTATGTTCTAAAACCACCACTACTCTATTAACACAAGGATATGGTGAGCTTTATTATATTTGTTTCCTGTGATGCTTTGTGTATTTTATTCTCTTTTTGTAAAAATCCTAAAATCTATATATCATATAATTAGAGGTTTTAACTAGTCGAGTTCAAGCCCTAGCCCATCTAAACTTGAGTCCGGCCTGACTAATTTAACATAGCTCAAACTCATCTTATTTCTGACATTATATTTAAAGTTCAAGTTCGACTCGTAAAAAGCTTTTAAAGATCGGGCTTGTTTCATTTATTATTGTTAGTAAATTTGTCGACTTGTTTACTCCACATAATCAAAAGGATTTAGTGTACTTAAATATGTTAAGAAAATAACTAAATGGATTTTCAGTCGAATATAAATAAATATGTACGTTTAGATAATAATAAATAGTTTAAAATATATAGTGTTCCTGAAAAACGGAGCAAGTGACCAGCAATTTGCATGTAGGTGTCTTTTCTCCTACAAAAGCATAAAGCAGAAATAATAAAATATAATTTATGAAAAGCAAAAGAACTATAAAAAGTGAATAATTGACATTAACATTATTAATTAGTTAATGCCCATCCTTTAAAATTCAATAATTAAATGCATGTAGAGAAACTTTCTTTATGTTACTAATGAAGGGATTATGAGTGGCATTACGGGGACCAGCCTATTAATTAGGTAATATTTAATAAAATATTTTTAACGAGTAAAAAAAACCATATGACAAAATTAAATTATAAAAAACGATAATATAAAAAATACATAAGTGATTTGTCAATCATGAATATATTTGACATGTTTTAAACACGGTCCATGATCATTTCATGTTCAGCCTACCATGTTAAACCAATAAGAGAAAGAATTAGTTGTATTAGGTTTGCAATGTTTTGATCCGGTCCGGTAATAAAACCACTGATATAATATGTGATTCATAAATTAGATATATATATATATATATATATATATAATAGGATCAAGAGTAAACAACTTCTTAAGAGTGAACTAAGTGAACTAATCTTGGCCCTTGATCATTTTTTAGATTAAAAGGGTAAGATTGACATTAGCTAAATATATTTAATCTTTATAAGAGATTGAAACTTTGGAATTTCGGATAAGGCCTGAACTTTCTACTGCTTCTTTCTGAAAATAAACTGAATTTCATATTTATTTATTTAAATAAATTCTCATTTTTTTTGGTAAACTTTTCTTTCTCATATTTGCAAGAATTATTTATCCTGTTGTTTATGAATTTTGAGTCTTATATAATTCAGTTATTATTCACATAGTATATTTAAATTATTTATTTATTTTGTATCTTCGCGTGATACTAGAGATACATATGTGTGTAGAGTAGGGGTGTTCAAAATTCGTTTCGAATTCAAAAAATTCGAATTTCGATTCGATTAGCAAGAATTCGTTTCGATTAAAAAAATTCGAATTCGATTCAATTCGAGTCAAATAAATCGAATACGAGTCGATTATGAATTTATAATTTCAATTCGATTCGATTCGAAATTCGAATAAAAACTATACATTTTTATTTATTGTTTTTATATATAATACATATATAACTTTTATTAACTATACTATATATTATTTTAAATTTTTTTCCAAGTATTAAAATTACCCGTTACCAAACCCATAACTAAAACCCAAGTAACAATCTAATAGATTTCTAGCCCAAAAAATATTAACTTGTAATGTGAAGTGGTTATTCCTGACTTCTCGTTTTGAATTTTAGACTTATGGTACTTTATTTGGAAATTTTTTATGTGATATCGTGTTTTATGGCTGGTTTAAAATTTAGTTTCATTTTGATAGTTTTTTACATGTTTTTAAGGAATCTGAATTAAATCAAATTTATTCGAACCTCTCATAACTGCCTGACAATGCCTCTGATCCTTTGGCAAGAATACTTATATATAGGAAGTACCAGCGGCGTATCCACCATATTCTTGTCAAATTTTCATTGGTTTTATCAGTAAGTTATGATTAGTTCTATGTGACTCTAAAACATAAACAAACACAACAACCAAAGCTTGAGTCTAAATTCTGAAAGTATACATGTTTGAATGATGACCGTACCTCTCTCGTTTGTTATGATGAAGAGGTTAGTCTATGTAGAAGTGAGACACAACCCAACTTCTTTAAATGATGAGACTGAGATATGTCGTGAGGTATGATGATATGAATGTTAAATCAATGAGTATAAAACAAAACTGAAATAGTAATTCGCATTAAGATTCTTGGATAAATTTCCAATTTATAATTGAGATACGTGAAGATTGAGATAACATAAAGAAAACATAAAAACTAAGCGGTTGGAGTTGAATTCTTGATTTTTGGTGAAGAAAACTAGTTGGGTGGTTCGTTTGGGCCGTCATTATCTTCAACAGGATTGGCGTTGATGTTGTAAACTCTTCCTCTCGCTGGTGGCCTAGTAGTTAGGTTTTCTTGATTTGCTTGGTTAACTGGGTTTGCTTGAGCTTGAGCGTTTATGATGTTAACCAATCGAGGGCACGTGTTTCTAAAGTGGGTAGGGTCGCCACAATTAAAACAAGCTCGAACATATGGAAACATAGGGTATTGGGGTTGTTGATATGTTTGGATCATGTTTTGAGTAGAGGGTGAGGTTTGGTTTTGAGGGGTTCGGCAAACCTTGCTCAAATGACCATAGCGTCCATAATTTGCACATAGCCGACAAGGTAAGGTAGATGGATGGTGATAAAAACAGGTGTGGCATTGAGGGTGAGGTCCAATGTAGTGTTTCTTATTTGGGTAAGTTGAGTTGAGTGCTACTTGAGTGATTGGGATAGCTTGGAGGGGTACGGCTTGTGAGGCTGGTTGATTGCGTTGGGTGACAGTGAAAATTTGCCCATCTCGTTTTCTCTTAGAAATGGGTTGAGAAGGGGATTCGGTTTGGGTGGAGTTTGAGGTTTCAGTTGATGCTTTATCCTTCTTCCTCTCTTCTTTGAAGTCCTTATTTCGTATGCGGTTCTCGGTGAGCTCTGTAGCTAACTCCATAGCTGCTTCCAAAGTTGCAGGTGTGGTACTTATTATAGGGTCTTGAATTTTTGAAGGAAGACCTCGAATGTAGTGCTCGATCAAACGGTAGAGAGGAGTGAACAAGTTGGGGACCATTTGATTTAATTCAAGGAATCTCTTGTTGTATGTGGTGTGGTCGCCTTCCTTTTGTTTCAAAGAATAGAACTCATCTTCTAATTTCTTGATTTCGCTTCTTGGACAAAACCGTCTTGTCATGATTTCCTTCAACTCTACCCAAGTCAAAGTCATAGCATCTTCAATACCTCGCTTGGCCTTCTCTGTATTCCACCATGTAAGTGCTATTCCAAGTAAACGACCGGTAGCATATCGCACCTTGCGATCATCGGGGCAATCGCAATTTAGAAAATTGTTTTCCATTTCCTCAAACCAATGGAGGAGAGCGGTGACACCTTCAGTCCCTTCGTATTTTGGAGGGTCGCAGGATTTGAAATGCTTGAAGGTGCATTTAGTGGTATTTGGGGGAGGGTTGACAACATTTTAATCTTCTTGATTGACGGGATTAGCGGTAAGGGCTTGTTGAACTTGAACTACAATGTTGGGTATTACGGCAACCATTTGTTGAGCGATTTGGGCAGCCATGCGCTCGCGGGCTTTTCCTGATCTCATCTTCCTACGAGCGAGACTAGAAGACATCTACAATGAATACGTATCAAGAGTATGAGTTGGACGTTTTAGGGGTCATGTGTCGTATTTAGGAATGAAAATAAATATAGAATAATAAATCTACTACATCCATAGGATGTCTTGGGCTTTGCTCGTAATTGGGCCTTGCATGCCGCCATACTTCACCTTCGTAATCATGTGGGCCCCCATGATTACCGGGTTTTTCACATGGTTCGCATGTGTTAGCCTGGTAACGTACACTAAAACCCGGAGAAAATCGAGAAATATGTATGTAACGTATGATGTTCGGAATGTATCCATGTGTGGACACCGTGACAACTCAAAGTGGGGTTAGTTCGAACGACGTTTGGTGTGGCATGCTTTGGCCTAATAGGTCCTTCGTACTCTCATCGTTAGTCCCCAGGTAGGCAAACTGGTCCGTTATTTTGGATTTATACGAATGCCAACCTAGACAGGACGTTCCGACTACCGGTACTTGTACCCTTACAGTTACTACATGCCCGTCGCAGAACTCACTTTGATGAGATTTGAAAAATGAAAAATGCGACAAAATCTTGAATAACGGAAGTATGAAGATGAATTGAATATGTGAACATTAAAATATGTATGATGAATGTGTATGTAAGTATGTATGTTTGACTGTAAGTATAATTCATTATGTATCACAAAATATAATAGTGAAAGTGTTTGCATGCATTTGAGTGTGTAATAAATACGAAACAAATAAACATCATGAGTTTGCATGTAACCACATAAACAATTAAAATCTAACCAACTATAGTATAGGCTCTAAGGGTCTAATAACATATCCTATATCCCTATAGTCAAAAGCGCACATAATAAACACAATATTCTTGTCAATGCCTCTGACCCTTTGGCAAGAATGCTTATATATAGGAAGTACCAGCGGCGTATCCACCATATTCTTGTCAAATTTTCATTGGCTTTATCAGTAAGTTAGGATTAGTTCTATGTGACTCTAAAATATAAACAAACACAACAACCAAAGCTTGAGTCTTAATTCTGAAAGTATACATTTTGAATGATGACGGTACCTCTCTCGTTTCTTATGATGAAGAGGTTAGTCTATGTAGAAGTGAGACACAACCCAACTTCTTTGAATAATGAGATTGAAATACGTTGAGATGTATGATGATATGTATGCTAAATCAGTGAGTATAAAACAAACTTCAACCATGACATTACTAAATCCTACATGGAACTTCTCGTAACCGCCTGACAATGCCTCTGATCCTTTGGCAATAATACTTATATATAGGAAGTACCAGCGGCGTACCCACCATATTCTTGTCAAATTTTCATTGGTTTTATCAGTAAGTTATGATTAGTTCTATGTGACTCTAAAACATAAACAAACACAACAACCAAAGCTTGAGTCTAAATTCTGAAAGTATACATGTTTGAATGATGACCGTACCTCTCTCGTTTGTTATGATGAAGAGGTTAGTCTATGTAGAAGTGAGACACAACCCAACTTCTTTAAATGATGAGACTGAGATATGTCGTGAGGTATGATGATATGAATGTTAAATCAATGAGTATAAAACAAAACTGAAATAGTAATTCGCATTAAGATTCTTGGATAAATTTCCAATTTATAATTGAGATACGTGAAGATTGAGATAACATAAAGAAAACATAAAAACTAAGCGGTTGGAGTTGAATTCTTGATTTTTGGTGAAGAAAACTAGTTGGGTGGTTCGTTTGGGTCGTCATTATCTTCAACATGATTGGCGTTGATGTTGTAAACTCTTCCTCTCGCTGGTGGCCTAGTAGTTAGGTTTTCTTGATTTGCTTGGTTAACTGGGTTTGCTTGAGCTTGAGCGTTTATGATGTTAACCAATCGAGGGCACGTGTTTCTAAAGTGGGTAGGGTCGCCACAATTAAAACAAGCTCGAACATATGGAAACATGGGGTATTGGGGTTGTTGATATGTTTGGATCATGTTTTGAGTAGGGGGTGAGGTTTGGTTTTGAGGGGTGCGGCAAACCTTGCTCAAATGATCATAGCGTCCACAATTTGCACATAGTCGACAAGGTAAGGTAGATGGATGGTGATAAAAACAGGTGTGGCATTGAGGGTGAGATTGATCTGCTGGAGGATCACGTGTTTCTTGTATTTCCTCATCATGACGATTCTACTTCCCCTTTTAGACGATGTGACAGACTACGCCGAGTCATCATTGGCGCGCACGAGTCGATTGACTGGAGTATGCTGGAGACGTTGGGTGAGACTGATCGAGCACGACATTTTATCGGCGTAGGTACGCCGTGGGACAGACTGTTTCTCTTAGCGCACACCCCTACCTATAGGGCCATTACGATCGAGTTTCTTTCTTCATTCACATTCACCCCACGCCCAGCCGACCACCCAGAGGATGACCCGAACCACCGTTTATCGAGATCGAGTTTCATTTATGCGGTCGTCAGTTTCAGATGAACCTCAACGACTTTGCGGTTATATGCGGCTTATACACACCTCACGAGACTACTCAGCCCATATACACCGACGCTTTGATTAGTAGGACGAAGGGGGAGCTCCTAGGTTTTTTGTCAGTCATTGCTCCTCAGCAAGAGTATACTTGGCCTTCTGGGAAGTCAGCCTGATAGCCGACCCCTTGTACCGGTACCTGCACCGGTGCATAGCTACGTCTATCGCCCCCCGCTTTGATAGCCGTGAAAAGGTCACTAGCGGTGACCTTTTCTTTTTGTACTGCCTGTTGGGGCGCAGGACGTGTGCTCTAGCCAGGAGTTTGGCTATGTTTTACGCTAGCGCGTACATGCGGTAGGAGCGAGCAGTATTTTACGGTGGTGCGTATATCACCATCATTGCCAGGGACCTGCTTCCCGAGATCGATATAGATGCGGATCCACGTTGGGTCCTGCTATCTTGCCTAGGAGGCTCGACACCCGTACCATACAGGGTATGGGTATCCTGGGCAAGATTCCAGGTGTTGGTCGCCGCTTGGTGGCCAACAGGGGGGAGTTGTATGTCCCTGTCGATTTTCCGGAGGTCTTCCCAGTTGTAGATATCGAAGACGACCCGGTAGATCCTGCCGTTTCTACCCCTCAGGCCGCACCTGCCGCTCAGGCCGCACCACAGCCACCGCATCCGCCACAGTGGCCGATCCATGTTGTGCCTGATACGCATCAGTTCTATCAGATGCAGATGCTGCATAATGCACAGATGCAGTACATGATGCGATTTCAGATTGATCAGATTGCGGCGATAATGGCTCACGTGGGTATGCCACCAGTTGATTTTCATATGCCGGCCCATCTACTACATCCTCAGCCGGTACCTCAGGCACCTCAGGCTCAGCATCTGCCACAGGAGGATCAGGCTCAGCATCAGCCAGGCGAGGGTGGTCAGAATTAGGTTGTTTTCTTTTTTACTTTGAAAATTTTGATTATCGATGTACTGAACAAATGTTATATATTAATGCAGTTTCTGTTTTTATTATACGTGTGTGTTTCATTTTATTATACGTGTGTGTTTCAGTTTTTACTTTGTAAATTTTTATCATCGATGTACTTGAAATAGTGAATCTCTAACTAAAATATAACATAACACAACCTTTAAACAACTTAAAATACCAAATTATGCGCCCCGCAGAGGCCCAAGAGCATCGCATGAGATTGATACCCATGCACCCCGCAGAGGTCTATACGACCCGCATAGGTTCAAATAGAAAAAATTGGTGTCCCAATAGACGGAGCCTTTGTTAATTCTATTGGACAGATTTTAGTGTTAGATTAAAGAAATTCACATGGTCGGTGTTAAAGAGGACATAGGGTGTTTTTATGTTTTTTTGTTCATGTATTATTTGTTAGTTAGGATTTAACTTAACTAAACGGGTATCCTCTAGGATGTGGACAAATTTGATTGGTCATCTTATGTGGAAATTTTCATATCTTCGAAGAAAAGAGTGAAGGATCGTTTATAGTTTGTACCCCGAAAAAAGTGTCAAATTGTATCATATGATGCTGATTTTTTGGATTTCGTTTACCTTGTACCCCGAAAAAAGTGTCAAATTGTATCATATGATGCTGATTTTTTGGATTTCGTTTACCATTTGTTTGTACTATAATAGTAGTATGATTATTATAGGTAAGGACTGGAAGTATGATTTAATTAAGGAAAATTTTCATAAGGGTTTCAAAATAAGTTTTAACTTCGTGAAAATCTGTAGGCCACTTAGACATACACTTAAGGACTTGACACGTCGACTATCATCAATTCATTTTCGCCTACAGAAACCATGCGTTGTTGGGTTATATAAGATATGCTGATGATGAAAGCCAAAACCCAAGGGATTTATCTTTCTTATCTGATAGAATAAAATTGAAGAATGATCAAAGTACCGGAAGTTCCTTTTTAAAAGCTTCACTAACAACCAACCAAAATAACTGGAACAAAACTACTTGGTTAAAGTGCTGGAAGAAAAAATGTAAGTGTTGGAAAGACAAAGTGATGGTTAACAAATCAACAGCTGTGTCAACAAGTCAACAGCTGAAGACCAAACGCTGGTCAACAAGTCAAGTACTGGATTTCAAAAGTGCTGTAATTGTTCTACCAATTTCAGTTTCCCAGTACTTCCTTGTATTTCCAGTATTTTCAATGTAACAGTTGTTTAATCCAACTATCCAGCAGTTTTATTAAATAGGTTTTTAGGGTTTTTCATGGTGACGTCACAAACAATTCTCTTCTCTTATAGATAGAACAATATATGATCAATGTAAACACTTAACTCTTACGACCGAATATCCTCTGCTTACAGAATCTAGAGAGAGTAAAACATAAGAAGTAAGAAAGAGAGTGTGTGCCTATGGTGAGGGGGAATGCATTTAAACTTTTGATTGTACTAAAATCAGAATGAATTTATGAATCATTTAACAATCATCTTCGAAAATCCAATTATGTATTGATTGTTATGTTTATTATTACTCTTTTGATGAATTTCTAAATTTGTTTAAACCATTTTATTAAAAAACACATACAAACATACACTATCAGATCTAACATATGTCAAGTCCCTAAAGTGTCCATGTGGCCAGCATTCTCGCACAAAGGGTTCTTAAAGGTTGGAAAGTCAATGTTTAAAGAAATTTGCTTTTATATGTGCATGGATTGAAGAAATTCGCCTTTAAAAAATGTATATGTTCATTTTAAGGATTTTCATTTATTTAATATAATAGGTTAGAAACTCATATATTATACTATGTTAAAGAAAATATGAGTTACAAGAGCAACTTTTATTTTAGTTTCATTATGTTAATAACTTATATATGTCTAGTAATTAAATAATCTAAATTAATTTCAATAATATATTTCTTTTATTGATAATTTGTTCTTCAACACCGATTATTATCAATATTTTAATGGTTTATGTGGTATGAGGTAATACATAGGGAATAGAATATATTATTATCATTTAATTGTATTGTTTGGTTACTCTATGCAAACAGAAGAATGGATTATTATTTTGGGCTATTTGGTAAACGGGAAATATAAAGAAATGGAATACGATTCATTAAAATGACAAAAATACCCTTGTATTAAAATAAAGAAAATTTATCAGTTTTCACAAAATATCTAATTAAAAATTCTTATGAAATTACATTATGATCATAAAATATTTTTACCGAATGAAATTTAAAATCATCCAAAATAAATAAATAGAATTTATACATAATTTAACAAAGTTTATATACTCGGAAAATAAATAAATAAACATGATAAAAAGTTAAGAAACCCATATTAAGATCATAAATAAAATAATACTACTTAGTTGATTTTGAGAAAAAAACTTAAACGTTATTTCCCCAACTTAAAAAAAAAACCTAGAGTTATTATATTTTTTAAAGAAAGTAGATATAATTGTAATTTTTCGATCCATTCATTGAAGGAATGAAGAAAAAAAAGACACCTCTCCTAGATAATGAAAATGCTTGAAATGGATGGAGTTCCATTCCTTATGAAATAATCAAAATTTCATTTCTATGTGATCAACACTTACGTTTTCATTCATTAACACTAATTATATTTTACATAATATTAAATATTAAAGAAGAGAAGATAAATAGTATTACAAGTTCATTAATTTTTTTGTCCTTTATTCTGTTTCATCATTCAGTGTAAACATTTTCATTTACGACCCATATAGTTTAACTATTGTATTTTTTCTTTTACTTTAACCAAATTACTTTTCTACCCCTAAATAGTTTTTTTAACGAACACATTAATGCGGTTTTAGACATCTTTTTAAATTTTTCTTTTTCTTTGCAAAGATTTTTTTAGTTTAACATTTTAAACGAGTATGACAAAGATTTTTTTTAGTTTAATATTTTTAACGAACACGCCGATACTCTTTTTGACATATTTTTTTAACTTTTTTTCTTTGCTATAACGAGTGCGCCGAAACCAATCCAGTTTCTATCGTTTTCTTTTTCGTTTACCTTATTTTTACCTTTGTTATTTACTATATTGTTTTACCTTTTGTTATAATTTTGATGTTCAGAGCTGAGTTACGACGCAAATAGCATAACCCATTAATATATTATTTTAATTAATTTTACACATTTATTTATCGGTTTCATGGTGTGCTATATGTTCTGAATTCCAACCGCATCCCTATGCAACGCACGAGCAACTACGACCCTAGTTATATGTATACTAACTACCAAGAATATGATTTGCCCTTATGTATTTTTAGAATCATTTTCGTGATAATGATAAGATTACAAAGCTTCGATTCTATTATATAATCACACTATGTTACAAACCCGTGCATTAGAAGGCTAGAATAAAGAAAATATTATATAATAATTAATAAAGATTTCGAAATTATAAAACGATATTTTGAGATAAGATATTATTGAAATTGTGTATAAGAAATAGAATACGAATAAGTGAAATAAGAGAAGCAGGAAAAAGAATATATGACTCTCATAATTGTAACAAATGACGCAACTAGTTACTTATTTATTAGATATAGTGTATCATGCTTTATAAGACATGTTGGCAATAACCTTTCGGGTTAATCTTATTTGGTTTGTTAATTTTAGTAGTGGTGCTAATGGTGTTTATGGGGTTTAGGTTGCCGTTTTAAATCGTTGAACCCGAGCGCAACCAATATATATTTATTTATGTTAAAGATATCAAACCTAACCCGAACACACTTAAAACCCTATTACCCGAACACGACTTGCTTAAGTCATTTATCTAAAGGGTTGATGGTGTGTAATCAAGTCGTACACGAGTTGTTGGTTGAAATATGGTTTAAAGGGTTGATGTGCCAACCTGCTTAGACTCATTCAATGAAACAAGATAATTCAAACACCGAAGAAGCTATTAGGTAAAAAAACTGAAGTGCGAATCGGCGCTAAAGACCACCCCAAGCGTTGTTCACCCTGACATACTCAAAGCTTGGAATTAACAGTAACACAATCGTTATAGTATTGGTCTCATATTTGTGATTTTAGTTATTTTGAGCATTTATCTAGTATTGGGAATGCATCTCTGGGATTTCTTGGTTGTTGCAAGTTATAAATGCATGGAGTTGATAAGTGAATGTTAGATTAATGCATTTATGTCATCTATATCCATCAATGCAAGTCCTACATTATATGTTTAATAGTATGGCTTGGGGCTTTAGTATTTCTAGATGGATCTTTATATGGTACAATAACATGTGAGGATGCATATTGTGATACTAGGACATGTAAGAATATTGGTTTTAACTGAAAGCTTGGAAACGAATTTATATGTAAAGAAACCTGATTTACTATAGCTAGCGAGGTTTGTCTCTAGGAGGGGACCCGAGTGAAGGGGTGGGTTGGCGGACGCTCCCGATCGCACCCCTTGAAAATTGGTTAAACCCCTCGTTCACACCACCAGAAAATAATTCTTGGGTCCGCCACTCTTTGTCTCTACTACAAGAAAACTCTTCCAACACGACAGGTTTTTCCCGACAATAGGTCGTCGGGATAACCAACCCAACCACATGTCGTCGAGAAACATTTCGTGCTGAAACTTTGACGCTAAAAGTAAACCGATCGCACCCCTTGAAAATTTGGTTGGACTCATCATTCGCACCCACATAAATAATTCCTAGGTCTGCCACTGTTTATCTCTACAACATAACCCGACAATAGATCGTCGGGATAACCAAACGGACAACATGTCGTAGGAGATATTTATTTTTTATTTAATTTATTGTAAATAAAATAACTAATTAAATAAAATGTGGATGAATATCATTTATTAATAATAATATAAATTTATTATTTGTTAGAGATATATAACATTAGGAGATAACCAAACCACCAAATGACAAAACAACCAAACCACCACAAACATCCTCGGCGGCCAGACCTCCACCACTGCTCGCCCAATGCAACCCGCCGGACCACCGCGGTCCCCGTCTACCCGTCGCGCCGCCGCCCACCTCGACGCACCGCACGGTCGTGGTTCGCCTCACCTGAAATACTGGGTTTGACCAGTTTTGACTTTCAGATCTAATCGATTTTGACTTTTGACCGTGAAGGAGTTCTCGAGTCACACGTTCGAGTATTTAGGTTAGAAGATACGAATCAAGGAGTTGATTCGGGATCTTGGTTCGTGAACAAACGTCGACTAGCGTGACGGTTCGTTGATTCAAAGTGTGAAACTTCGGTTTTTTTGTCAAAGGTTAGTTTTTCGAAAAACCCCCTATGGTTGTGTAACTGTTTTAATGGTTGCAATTGGATCACTAGAACGAGTATGTCTTTTTATTTATACGCGCTTCCACTTCATAATTAATATGTGATATTAATTAGCAATAAATATAATAAGATTATGTTTAGAAAATTCAAGTTGTAGAATGACAATACCCAACAAAGTCGTTACTAAAAGATCGTATTAAAAACTAGTTTTGAATAAAGATAATTTATAAATATAATAAACATAACCCTTTTAAAACAATTGTTTTCTAAATTATAATTATAATTATATTATATTATAATTATATTATAATTATAAGTATATTATACCTATATTAAATACAAAATGCTTTGAAAAGTGTTTTTAATATAAAAAAAGATTAGTACTAGCCAGCTGGCCTGGCACTCCTTTATTGGACCAGCCGTTTATTATACGTTTACGCTGTAAAGTTACGGGTTTGCCCTTGTAATAGTGCCAGTCAGCTGGCCTGGCACTCCCCCATTGGACCAACCGTTTAGTATTTGTCTACGCTGTAAAATTACGGGTTTGCCCCCACTTTAAAATTACGATTTTGCCCCCTGCTCAAAATAAAACTACGCTTTTGGCTCCAGCAAAAAGTTACGATTTTGCCCACTACTCGAAATTACAATTTCGCCCTCAGCTCAAAATTATGTTTTCAGCCCTGTTCAAATAAAAAAAAATATTGTTCTTGCCCCCACCTTAAATTACGATTTTTCCCCGTTTAAAAAATTATGATTTCGGCCTCAGTTATATATTACGGTTTTGCCCCTGCTCAAAATAAAATTACGTTTTTTGCTCCAACTCAAAATTACGATTATGCCATCGGTTCAAAATAAAAATATGGTCTTGCCTACGGCCTAAAATTACGGTTGTGCCTTTAGTTTAAATTTATATTACTGTGTTGCCCTAAGTTCAAAAGTACGAATTCGCCCTTGCGCAGATTTACACTTTTGCCGGCGTCACTTTAGCTTTTGGCAAATTACGATTTTACACCAGTGAAAAAATTTAACTTCTCATTAGTTAAAAATAATAGTATTGCCATTGTTTTAGTTTTTTTTAGCAAAACTATAAAATTAAAGTAAAAAACCTAAGCACAACCATTTTAGCGACGACTTGCCGTTGGTACAGGTTTAATGACCAAAAAATGTAAATAAATAAATAAACTTAACCTGTATCGATGAAACGTCGTTTGTACATGCTTATCGGTTTTGATTTTCTTTTAAACGTAAATAATAAAAAATCAGATTAAGATAAATTTACCCTATCCCGGCTACATATCGTCGAGACAACTTTCAAAAGGGTGGATATTTTCACCACAATGGCGCCCCATCTAATGTGACGACATGTCGTCGTAATAGGTGTAAATCCTATGTCGACGAAATGTCGTTGCTACACAGTGGCCTTTACTGATGAAATTTCGTGGGTGCAAATCTTACGACCTATACCTATGACATCGTGTCTTCGGGAAAATTCAACGTATTGAATGAAATTAGTGTAATAAGGTTTCTATAAAATTACCGTCACTAGCTAACCGCCATCCACTTTTTTTCGATCCTTTAGGTTTTACTTTAGTAGTATGTAAATCCATGGACAAGCCTACTATATAAAGTGTGGGGTTAACCAACCCCATAACTTTTTATAGGTAATGGTTTTTCGATCAAAGCATGATATTTACAACGGTCATAAGTGAAGACTAATTAATCTCCAGGATTCTCGGAGATCTTTGGTTAGGGTACCGGACGGTCATAAGTGAAGACTAACTAATTAATCTTCAGGATTCTCGGAGATCTTTGAGGTCCGGTGCTACTGATCCTTGTTTTTTGTCCTCCCTTTGCTATTATTCGCTAGTAAGGCTGGAGTCAACGACTCTCTGAATAGGTCTTCCCAAATAACCGCGAATGAGGTTATGAGAAACGTGGAGATGACCCATCGGAGCTAGGTAGTTTCCAGCTCCCATGGTTTTTGTGCCAGCGATCATCTCTCGTATATATCAATGGCTTTTTCCCCGTAAGAAATCGCTTGTGTTCATTGTTATTCACCGCATTTGTCTCTTATTCATTGCAATTCTATTAATTCTTCATATTCCATAGTTCACAAACTTGTTTTCTAAACCACAATCGTGAAACTAATTCCAAGGAACCTCAAACTGAATTTACCATTTCGAAGAGCACACTGCCTCACTTTCTGAGTTTGGTTACTAAATTGAGCTTGTTAGTTTTTGACCAAAACATATACCACCAAGAAGAGTCTATTGGCTTGGCAATATCTTTTATATATAATACCTTATCTAATACGGTTTAGGTACACATTCACCTTACTTTACAGTGCCATTGTTGAAGCAAAACTTCTTTCCTTCTTATTCTAAATAGTACATGTTTTTATGTATACGTATTTGTATTTTAACATAAAACTTTACTCTATGGTACCCACTCACTTAACTTTATCGCGTCATTGTTGAAGCAAACTCCGGGCACACGATATCCAAAGTAGATGCCCCACAGATATTCTGTGTAGATGATGAGACTCCTGTAGCTTGGGTATGTCTTGATGCTGATGTAATCGTTCATTGTCCCTACAATCAAAGGAAACACATTAGAGGGTCCACGAGATTAAAGCCTGGTCGACACTCTGATACTTAAGTCAAGGCGAGGACAGTGGGGGCAGGGTGGGTTTTCTCCGACGGTGGTTGACTAGCTGTATAATGAGATTTATACCTTTACTTTTAGTAGCAAAAACAAATGATGTTAGTCTAAGGGACTACAAGGCCAAGAAATGGAAACCACAAACCCCTGTAGACAAACAAGAAAGCGCAAGGACTAAAACCGGGAGCTAGGCCAAGCCACATGACTGGAAACCGCAATAAACTCTAAATTACATTTATCGTCAGGAAACCTCAGACCCTCGTAACTGAAATTTGAAAAACCAAAAGGCCAAAAACCATAATGAACTATATTTTATATCTATCGTTGTTGGTGAAAGCCACTTGTATATTAATTAATTAATACTTATAAATTT
This sequence comes from Scalesia atractyloides, assembly GCA_947069175.1. NCBI lineage: Eukaryota > Viridiplantae > Streptophyta > Magnoliopsida > Asterales > Asteraceae > Scalesia > Scalesia atractyloides. Next base: position 15,676,994 of record CAMTDV010000014.1, on the reverse strand, counting down.
TCACAACTAGACAATGGAGACCAAATCTAAATGATCACAAAATTATCAACCAAAACTGATCTATCGTTAATAGTCGCAATTTTGCAACCACTTAGATTCGGTCACAAAATATTAAGAATAGTTAATTACACCTATATTAATTACCAAAATTCTTTCTCCTCACACTTTCACTGTTACACCTATATTAATTACCAAAATTCTTTCTCCTCACACTTTCACTATTTCAAATTGTTTATACAAATATTAATGCATAAGTTACTTCCTAAGTTACCTACCAATGTGATTGTCTATTGAATTTGTTTGATCATATACGTACATTACATCAGAACCACTCAACCACGTGTACTATTGGAGATACTTAACTATATTATACTAAGCTTAAAAAAGCCCAAAAAAAAGAAAACGGCAAGCCGCCCTTTTCAACTAATGGGACGGAGAACGATAATTTACAAAAACAACTGGTCGCAAAATACTATTTGCGACGAATATACTATCAGAATGCGGTCGTTTATAGCTTATATACCCAATTTTCTAGTATCCTTAAGTATTATTAGATTAACTAAAGTGCATGACCCCGAGATCTATGAACGTAGTTTTTAAAAGACTTGGTTTTGCTATTCAGAAAGAGATAGCGACGCAGCTTGTTACCCGTTTATCATCTATCTCTATCTCGATGTAAATAAAATTTGTTTTTTCAACAAAAAAAAATGTATTGTAGTGCATGTATTATATATAAATGATTTCTTCTTATCTTTCTATAATTTATTTCTTGAAGTGATAATGTTGGAATGTATTTGTTGCATTGTATTATGTCGCACTATAAGTTCTATTTCTTAATAGTTCATAGTAATTTAATAACTAACTATTATTTAAAATTTAATCAGCGCATATCCTTCCTTTCAGTATAGGAGTCCACTATCAAAAACATTACGTTTTAAAAAAAGTTACTATAACTTTATCTATCACCATAAGGCCACTCGGGCGCCCCGTGGTTGAGATATATAACGTGTTGTAGCACGTGGAACACCACTATCAGGGTAGTAAAAACGCGTGGAACTCACAACGCGTGGCTAGTATCACGCGTGAAGATTTATTAGGTTGTGAGGAAAATTATTGGGTGTGGTGAGTGATGGGTATTTTCACTAAAATCCATCACTAGTGATGGAATAAAGCTCAATGACGCGGTGAAACTTGATTGGATGTTGTGAGTGATGAGTGAGTGGTGAGTGATGGGCGCCCCTACCCCCCTAATAAAACTATTACGGGGTAGGGGCGTCCATCACTCATCACTCACAACATTCAATCATTATGCGCCACGTCATCGAGCCAAATTCCATCACTAGTGATGGATTTTACTAGGGGTGTCCATCACTCCATCACCAGTGATGGGTTTTTTTTAATTATAAATTAACAATACAATTTTCATTTATAAATTAAAAATAAAATTTTAAATTATAAATTTCATTTAAATAAATCCTACATTACAAAATAAAAAAACTGAACATCAAAAACTAAAAAAAAACTAAAATTTCTACGGCATCTCCCAACCCCAATTTTTACATATCTCACGTTTTTAGCTCGAACCCTTGGTCGTACATGTTTTTCTTCGAACCTAAACCTCGTGCTTGAACCTTCCATTTTGGGTTGGATTGTATTTGGTTTTTTTTAATAAAATGTTTATATTTGAGAGATTGTATCTAAAAATGATTTGAATACATAAAAAAAACATCAACAATGGTCAAAAACAAAACGGTCATAATCAAAACGTTCAAATTTTTCAAAGTTTCCACGCGTGTCCTACATCACGCGTTTAAACATCCATGCGTTGTGACAATCTGTTATGGTGGTGCATCACGATGTATCACGCGTTGTCAGGATGTACAACGGGGTTGCCCCATGTGGCGTTAGGGTGAGGTTGGATCAATAGCAAAACCATAAAGGGTCAAAATTTTGAATCTTAGTAACATTGCCTTTCAAAAAAAAAACTATATTTACTAAACGTGTCTGATTTAAACAACATAGTATCTTGAACATTTAGTTATTTTGTTACATTTATAAAATACATAAAATTAGCATGCAATTATAATTATCTATATACCACGCAAGATAATTTAATCCTGCTAGAGGTAGCCTGTTGTGACCACAAAAAGAAGTTTCGTACGTTAAACCAGTTAGTAATAATGGCACCACGTAATTAGGGATTCTAGATGAAAATGATAGTTAACTACGTTTCTTAATTAATAAACACAAACAACTCGTTGTTTATATTGCTATATATTTTAATGTGTTTGTTTTATTTTATTATAGTAAAGTTGACGGACGGTGATAGATAATTACGTTTCTTAATAAACACAACTCGACGTTTATATTGCTGCATGGTTATTTTGAAAAAAAAAACAAATTTAAGTGTTATTTTTAATCTTTACTTAGAAGAACTAGCTATAGCTAGGATTATTTTTATCAGTTTCTTATATGGATTTTATTAATAACCATAATGTTTAAGAGTAAATTTCAGTAATTTTAATGTTTAATCTTTGTATTTTAGATATTAATTAATAATCCAAATAAAAGGGAAAATCATGAAAATAAACATTTCGACCGACAAAATAAATAAAATAAACATCAACTTTTAGCATCTACAAAAGTAGACATTTTCAAATCAGTCAATCACGATTCGACAAATAAGCACCGTGGGCTAAAACGGCTCGCAATTAACCGTCATAAAACACCTTGGAAAATACAATGGGTTAAAAACACCACCACCACCACCACCACTAAGCGTGAGTTCAGTTTAGAAGGGGATAAAAAGCGTGAGCTAAATCCTAGCCGACGGGTAAAATCGATGGCTAAATCCTAGCCTACGGAAAAGACTCTGGCTAAATCCTAGCTGGCGGCTAAATTGAGCCCACATTTACACATGTATTATTTTTGTTGATTGTTTGATCCCGTTTGTATTTTTCATGTTTTTTGTGTCGGCTAAATTCTAGTTATCTTATTGCACGATGCTTATTTCTCTAATCGTGATTCATTGATTTGGACATGTCTAGTTTTGCATAGTCTAAATGTCGATACTCGATAACTGTTTTTACTAAGGATGTTTTGTTGATATTCCAATTAAGACCACTAATCAGATATTGCTTTGTATGTATTCAAAATTACACATATTGCTTTGTATGTATTTTGTTTGAAACAAACTTTCGGGGTTTTCAAATTTTATGTATTTGATATATTGGGTCATGTATAGTAGTGACATGACACCTGTTACCATTTTTCATTTTTCAGTGATTATCATAATCAAACTTTTAATTATTTGTATTATATATAGTGTTCATATATCGCCACCACCTCACTCCATCACCATCGTCAGTTGACATTAGAGGAGTGGATTTCTAATAATTTAAAATTAAGAAGAATGACATGGTACTTGTTGTATAGATAACCCGATGATACATTAAATGGTAAAACATTAAACATTTAATGTTTAAAATTGTAGGCTTTAACTTATAAATACCCAATACTTACTTGAACTATAACTTAACAAAAAATAAGAGCTTTGGTTTCGGCCTATAGGGATAGGGATAGGCAAAAAATCAATTTTCTTCGTTTGTGGATCACTCCAACAAAGGCAGCACTTCGTGAAAGTGGGGGGGTATGCAATAATTATAGTAGATTCATAAATAATCTGTATAAGAGACAATTGCTTCTTAATCGTAAAATACTTGCACAAATAGTTATATCAAATAGGAATTGTTTGTTTGAACAACCTGGGTTAATCATGTCTTTCTTTGATAAGACCATGTGTAGTGGTAACACCACATAACCTCCTTTGGTGGGGGTTACGTGAGTGGTAACACCAAACATAATCATTACTCAATTATTTATTTTTTTATTATTTTTTCAATTAATCTCTAAATTTAAAAATGTCACACCCTGACCCGTAGCGGAATAAAAGTCGGGGCATAATTGGGTTATCACCAAAGCTCATGATATTTACTAAGAAGTTTCATATTTATTAAATTCAAATTACAAACTTAAATATCCAATAAACAAAATTCATACAATTACAAAGGAAAACGAAACTATATGTTCATTCCAAAGCATTAACTTGTTTATTCTTCTAGGCCATCCTAAGTGTTTCATTTCTCAACTGGATCACCTGTATCATGTGTAAAACATGTGAGATTTTGGGTCAACAAAAGTTGGCGAGTGAACCTTGATAAAACATTTTAAATAATTGTTTGTTTTATTTATTAAAGAAAATTCGTGCATTAATCACATGTGAGCAAACATATATATGTAAACAATCACAAACCACTTTGGATGAATATATGACATGAATGATGATGTATTTGAGATCAAGGCTCAATCAAACGGAGCCGATCTAATGAGGCTCCTGATGCTCAACCCGTATCCTACGGGGAACTGATGGGCCTAATGAAATGCGTGCACTGAAATGATAAATTTAATCTACATATAATTCACACAACAATCAATACACATTTGATCACGGAAATGATACATGCACAAGTGTTTAAATAAAATAAAGGAATAGTACGACACATGATACACCCCAAAACGTGAATAAAAATGGGAATTTGTATGAATTCACTCACAGTGGGTGCGTTCCTTGATAATGATGAATGCGCACGAATTTATGATTCAACCGACGAGGGAAAACTAACCTAAATAATAACGTAATAATTCGATAAATAAATAAATTTCATTTGAAATTAATATTTTAATTAGTGCTCTTAATGAGATTTTTAGATTTATTTTTGTGAATTTAATGCAAGTTTTTAGGCTTTAAAACCTTATTTTGAGGTATTTTTAACTAATTTTCAAAGAAAATAAAATGGATTTTTAAATTAAAAAAATTACCCTTTTTCCTAGGGTTGACTGGTCAACGGCCGGTTCAACCGGTTTAATTGTAGGCAGCGTGTGAGGTTCGAACTCGTGACCTCCCGTATGCGTGCACGCAGCTCTACCAACTGTGCTACGTGTCTAACCCGAAATAAACTCTATTTTAATTATATATATATACTAACTAGCTTTAACTTTATTTAGTTTTTATTAAAAAGGATTTAATATGGCCGAAACTGGTTACAGAAACCGGAATCGAACTCGGGACCTACGGTTCGAGTGCACACAGCCCAACCAGTTGGGTGTGTGTCTAACCCGCATAAACAATGGATTATATTAATTTTATATACATGCTATGAGTTTGTCTGAATAAATTTAAAAAGTGTTGGTTTTATTTCAGAAAATCGGAAACATGTGCGACTCGAACCCGGGACGTGTGCTTTGTAATTACACACAGTCCACCACCGGACTGTGTGTCTAACCCGGTTAAATACCCGTTTTTATTTATATTTAAAAACTATCTCAACTTCATCTTTTTCACCATTTAAAACCCAGACAATGATCCCGACTGAATAAGATGATCAAACAGTTTTGATTACTGTTTTGAGCTAATAAATTACTAAACAAGAGATAGCAAGGAGGTTTAGATAATTATACCGGTTTGGAGAACAGTTACGGTTTTCTGGTTAGAGATTCCGGCGATACTCCGGCAAGTGCAAAGGTTTTCCGGCAATGTGTTTTGACAGAAAATTCCAAGAAGAGAGTGCGGTTCTGAGCGGATTGATCACAAGGAATTGGTTGGATATTTATAAGGTGAACAAGCTGTTTCGGTTTTGATTTAGAGACCAAAAATCACGGTTAATGATGTAACATCCGTCGAAAAACGGGTTTTCAAAATCCGCTTCGTTTATCAGTCAAACATTCAGTTATAAATTTCGTTGCGTATTTATAGTTGATATTAATTTTAAACGATACATAATTAATAAATATATTAGAATTTAAAAACCATAATTTAAAATTTCTAATAAAAACTGAATAAAAAATAAATGCAGACGCCGAGTTTCGAACCCGGGTCACCCGGATGAACAAACACACAACACACCACTCCGCCACACGCGTTTCTTTGTAACAATACTGAATTAAATGATACTTAAAGTAAACCCGAATTCAAACTAGAGAAATCACGCGCACTCAGAGCTCGCAATCACCGAAAAATCTGGCAATCCGCGATTTTGGCCAAATCCGTTTCGACTAAACCGCTCAATTGATGTCGACATCGGTTATAACCGTTGCCGGCAATCAATTTCCGTCATAATCGACGGAAATCCTAACTCGCGGACCTTGACTCAATTCAACCTGTTTTCACTATAAATACCCACTTGAACACTCTGAAAATCCTTTCGCTCAGAACCACGATCGTTTCCGAAGCTTAATTCACTCAAAACACGTCGCCGGAGATATTTTACAGTCGCCAGACTTTCACCGGAAAACCGAGACTTACTTAAAATCGGTAAAATTCTCGACTCTTTTGTTTGTAATCCATTATTCGACATGTATTAACTTCAATCCTTCAACCAGAATCTGTCCCAGACTACGCCGCCGGGAAATCCCACACTCACCGGAATTTCACTGAAACATCGAAGTCTCACTGTCGATCGGTATAATCATCTAAAAACTCTTGATATCTCTTACTCAGTAACTTAATTTCATAACACCAGAATCTAAACTGTCAAACACTTCACTCAGCCGAGAGTCACAAATCAGAGCCGACGACTCCTGCCGGAAATCTGAAGTAAACGCGCTGTTTTGGTACATTCTATTCTTTAATCTCGTTAACTATTTCATTCCAACCTGTAACATTTGTCAAAAACGGGTTTTCAAACCCGCTCCGTTTTGTAATCGAATATCAAGTTATAAATGTCACGTTGCGTATTTATGGCTATTTTGATTTTTAATGATACATAATTAATAAACAAACTAAACTATAAAAATTATATTTGATAAAAAGTAAAAATAAAATAAATAAAATAAAATGAGGCTGCCGGGACTCGAACCCGGGTCAGCCAGGTTGTGAACTTCCAAAGACTTAACACACACACACATGACCACTCCGCCACTTGTTTGTTTTCTGTCATCTATGGGAAACAAATAAATCTTATAGTCAACCATAAATCAACCGGTTCGCCAACCGTAACTGAAATCGGTCACCAAACGTCCAAAGACGTTTGATTACTCGCGGTTCACTGAGTTTAACCGATACACCGACAATTCCAATCAATTTTGCCTTGAATGAAACTTGAATTCGGGAGTGAATCGGTTTAATAACCGAAAACTTTCAATTCTTGGATTACTTCCATCTTAGTACTCCTTCGCGACTCACAAACACTCTGCACACCTCCAATTACATTTCCGCACAATTTTCAGTCCACCGGAGAAGCTATTTGAACTCGCCGGAAAAATTCTGCAAGTCGCCGGAAAACCGTACTCTTCATCAAAAAAGTAAGTCTTTCAATTTCTTCGTGGTCTAACAATTGTTAAGCTATTTCTGACTCAAACCTTTCAATTGAAATCGAATTCAGACGCTGTTTTCGGATAATTCCAGTTCGCCGGAAAACTTCTGTAAATCCTTATTTTCATCTGTGAACCGGTAAGGACATTCAAACACCCTGTAAACGTTTGTTTAGCACTTCAATTCCACGATTAGCTAATCAAAACGGTTAATTTGCTTGCTCAGTTGAAGTTCATAAAAACAGAGCCGACACCTTGCCGGAATTCTGTGATAAATCGTTCACCGGTATGTTACTTCTAAATATCGTCTCTGTCATTTCATATTAGTCTGTACAATGTTTATCAATCGAATTAAACAAGATATAATGGTGTAATCGCAGTCTGTAATTTTGAAATGAAGAAGACGATGATAGTTTAATTATAAGTTTAATAAAATCTGGATATTATCTCGGGTTAGACACACAGTCCAGCGGTGGACTGTGTGCATATACATATCACACGCTGCGAGTTCGATCCCTGATACACGCACCCTCTATGTAATAAAAAAGTTTTATTTTTCTAACTGAACCGGGTTAATTCTCGTTAGTTGTTAAGTATAATAAAAATTTGTATATTAACCAAGTTAGACACACAGTCCAGCGGTGGACTGTGTGTCACGTTAAAGCACAGGTCCCGGGTTCGAGACCTGTTAGTAACACCGGTTCGAGGATTTAAAATGTTTTTGAAAATAAAAGAATTTTGAATAAACTAAATTAGTATATAAGTATAATTAAAAACAGAATTATTTCAGGTTAGACACGTAGCTCAGTTGGTAGAGCTGCATGTACGCGTACGGGAGGTCTCGGGTTCGAGCCTCACCCAGCGCATGTATTTACACAATAAACCGGTCAAACAGTCAACAAGTCAAACGGTCAACGGTCAGCAAAAAAGTCAACACATTTTTATATTTTTATTTATTTAATTTAATTTAAAAATCAATTAAAAATACTTAAAAATAATGTTTTTAAAGATAGGAAATAGCCTTAAACTCACAAAAATATATCTAAAAAGCCTATTAAAATTATTAATAAAATCCACTCATTTACCATATTTTCCGTTATTATTTAGGTTAGTAATTCTCGTTGTTCAACTCTTCCAACTCGTGCGCATCTCACCATCTCCAATCAAACGCACCCAATGTGAGTGAATCTTTACAAATTCCCCGTTTTAATCACGTTTTGGGGTGTATCATGTGTCTTGCCATTTATTATACTTAAATCATTGTGCATACGTCATACCATGAACAAATGTGTATTCAGTTTGATTCAATTGATTGTGTGGTTATTGTTAGATTTAATACATTATTTTCAGTACATGCAATTTCATAGGCCGCCGCTCCCCATTACATTATGAGCGTTGAGCATGTTCCCCATTACATTATGAGCGTGAACCTGGCGTGCCAACATACGATCGGCTCCGTTTGATTGAGCCTTGATCGCACAGACATTTATCATTTTCAGTACATGCAATACGATCGGCTCCGTTTGATTGAGCCTTGATCGCACAGTTTCATTCATGTTTTATATTTATGCAAGTTGATATGTTATGGTATGCTGTTGGTATGTTATTGTATGTTATAATTTGTGGTTAACATTGTTACTGATTGATTATTTATCATTTGCTCACTTATGATTATGCACAATTTTTCCTTGATAAAATAACAAGTAAATCAATAATAAATGTTTATCTAACAAGGTTCACTCGCCAACTTATGTTGACCCAAAAAACCCCTATTTTTACACATGATACAGGTGAACCAGCTGCAGCCAGAAACACATAGGATTGGACTAGAAGAATAAAATAATTTAGAGCTTGGAATTGTTTATTTGGTTATTTTCTTTGAATTTGTATGGACATGTTTGGATTATTGAGAATGTAATTTCAATTTTAAATAAATATGAAACATAATAGTAATTATCATGAGCTTTGGTGATAACCCAATTATGCCCCGACTCTTATTCCGCTGCGGGTTGGGTGTGACACAACCAACTATAAGTTTTGATAATCGAATTAAACAAAACAGTCGGATCTCACTGATCTGAGTTCTTGTAAATGAAGAAGATGAAGTCGAGAATAGGTATTAGTATAATTAAAACCAGATATTCAAACGGGTTAGACACACAGTCCAGCGGTGGACTGTGTTCGCAAACAATACGCACGTCACGAGTTCGAATCGCACAACGTACCGACTTTCAGAATTAAAACCAACATTTTTAGAACTGAATCAGAACAATGCACAGAATGTTTATAAGAGTAATATAATCCATAAGTTAAACAGATTAGACACACAGCCCAACTGGTTGGGCTGTGCGCATTCGAACTGAAGGACCCGAGTTCGACTCCGGGTCCATGCAGCCGGTTCGGCCATATAAATCCTTTTTAATAAAAAAAACCAAATAAGTTTAAAAGTAATTAGTATATAAATATAATTAAAATAGAGAATATTTCAGGTTAGACACGTAGCTCAGTTGGTAGAGCTGCGTTCACGCGTACGAGAGTTCCCGAGTTCGAACCTCACTCAGCGCATGGTTAAACATAGTCCGACCGGTCAACGGTCAACAGTCCGACCGGTCAACGGTCAATGGGCAACAGTCAACAGAGTCAAAAAGTCAACATTTTTTTTATTTTTTATTTTATTTATTTAATCAGAAAATTATTTAAAAATACTTAAAAATAATATTTTTAAAGTTAGAAAATGTCCTTAAACTCACAAAAATAAATCTAAAAATCCTATTAAGATTATGAATTAAAAGTATTAATCTCAAATAAAATCCATTTATTTACCAAACCATTTTGTTATTATTTTAGGTTAGTTTTTCCTCGTCGATCAAATCCTAAAATTTGTGCGCATCCAACGTCATCAAAGAACGCACCCAGTGTGAGTGAATTCTTACAAATTCCCTTTTTTATTCATGTTTTGGGGTGTATCATGTGTCGCTTTAATTAATTCATATATTCAAACTCGTGCTATTACCATTGTATGATCTAAACTCTAGATGTAAATATTGTTTGTTGTGATGCGTGTTTACATTTTGTCAAGTTGCGTGCAAATCATTCATTAGGCCCATCAGTTCCTCGTTGGAGACGGGTTGAGCATCAGGTGCCTCATTGTTCATCATTTGGTGTGTGCTTGTGCATTGATTGAGATTATGTGATTATGTTGTTGGTTGTTATGGGTGTTTATATTTTTGTCAAGTTGTGTGCAAATCATTCATTAGGCCCATCAGTTCCTCGTGGGAGACGAGTTGAGCATCAGGTGCCTCATTCGATCGGCTCCGTTTGATTGAGCCTTGATCTCATTATTCATCATTTGGTGTGTGCGTGTGCATTATTTGATATTATGTGTTTTGTGATTAAATTTACATTTACGTTTATTCATATTTGGTTATGCACAATTTTATTCAAATATTTAAATAAGATTCACTCGCCAACTTTTGTTGACCCAAAACCCTATTTTTACACATGATACAGGTGGACAGGTTGAAGCAAGGAACACATAGGAAATTGCCTTAGAAGAAAAATAATGAAGTCATGAAATATGTATTTGAACATGTTGTACTTGTATGTTTATTGTAATGTTCTTCTTTAAAAAGAAATAATAAATATGAAGCTTTATAGTAAATGTCATGAGCTTTGATGAAAACCCAATCATGCCCCGATCACCATTTCCGCTGCGGGTTGGGGTGTGACAGATTGGTATCAGAGCTTTTGACTATAGGGATATAGGATAGGTTATTAGACCCTTAGAGCCTATACTATAGTTGATTAGATTTTAATTGTTTATGTGGTTACATGCAAACTCATGATGTTTATTTGTTTCGTATTTATTACACACACAAATGCATGCAAACACTTCCACTATCATATTGTGTGATATTTAATGAGTTATACTTATTGTCAAACATAACATGCTTACATATACATTCATCACACATATTTCCATGTTCACATATTCAAATCATCCTCATATTTTCTTTATTCAAGATTTTGTCGCATTTTTCATTTTTCAATCTCATCAAAGTGAGTTCTACGACGGGCATGTAGTAACTGTAAGGGTACAAGTACCGGTAGTCGGAACGTCCTGTCTAGGTTGGCAATCGTATAAATCCAATATAACGGACCAGTTTGCCTACCTGGGGACTAACGATGAGAGTACGAAGGACCTATTAGGCCAAAGCATGCCACACCAAACGTCGTTCGAACTAACCCCACTTTGAGGTGTCACCGTGTCCACACCTGGATGCACTCCGAATTTCATACGTTACATTCATATTTCTCGATTTTCTCCGGGTTTTAGTGTACGTTACCAGGCTAACACATGTGAACCATATGAAAGACCCGGTAATCATGGGGGCCCACATGATTACGAAGGTGAAGTATGGCGGCATGCAAGGCCCAATTACGAGCAAAACCCAAGACATCCTATGGATGTAGTAAATTTATTATTCTTCATTTGTTTTATGAATGTTCATTTCTAAATACGACACATGACACCTAAAACGTCAAACTCATACTCTTGATACGTATTCCTTGTAGATGTCTTCTAGTCTCTCTCGTAGAAAATGAGATCAGGAAAAACCCGCGAGCGCATGGCTGCCCAAATCGCTCAACAAATGGCTGCCGTAATACCCAACATCGTAGTTCAAGTTCAACAAGCCCTTACCGCTAATCCCGTCAACCCAATCAATCAAGAAGATCAAAATGTCGTCAACCCTCCCCCAAATACCAATAAATGCACCTTCAAGCATTTCAAATCCTGCGATCCTCCAAAATACGAAGGTACTGAAGGTGTCACCACTCTCCTCCATTGGTTTGAGGAGATGGAAAACACTTTTCTCAATTGCGACTGCCGCGATGATCGCAAGGTGCGATATGCTACCGGTCGTTTGTTCGGAGTAGCACTTACATGGTGGAATACAGAGAAGGCCAAGCGAGATGCTGAAGATGTTATGACTTTGACTTGGGAAGAGTTGAAGGAAATCATGACAAGATGGTTCTGTCCAAGAAGCGAAATCAAGAAATTGGAAGATGAGTTCTATTCTTTGAAACAAAAAGAGGGCGACCACACCACATACAACAAGAGATTCCTTGAGTTAAATCAGATGGTCCCCAACTTGTTCACTCCCCTCTACCGTTTGATCGAGCACTACATACGAGGTCTTCCTTCAAAAATTCAAGACCCTGTAATAAGTACCACACCTGCAACTTTGGAAGCAGCAATGGAGTTAGCTACAGAGCTCACCGAAAACCGCATACGGAATAAAGACTTCACAGAGGAAAAGAAAAAGGATAAAGCATCAACCGAAACCTCAAACGCCACCCAAACCGAATCCTCTTCCCAACCCACTTCTAAGAGAAAACGAGATGGACAAATTTTCGCTGTCACCCAACACAATCAACCAGCCTCACAAGTTGTACCCCTCCAAGCTATCCCAATCACTAAAGTAGCACCCAACTCTATTTACCCAAATAAGAAACCTTACATTGGACCTCACCCTCAATGCAACACCTGTTTTTATCACCATCCATCTACCGTACCTTGTCGACTGTGTGCAAATTGTGGGCGTTATGGTCATTGGAGCAAAACTTGTCGTGCCCCTCAAAACGAAGCCTCACCCCCTACTCAAAACATGATCCAAACATATCAACAACCCCAATACCCCATGTTTCCATATGTTCGAGCTTGTTTTAATTGTGGCGACCCTACCCACTTTAGAAGCACGTGCCCTCGATTGGTTAACATCATAAACGCTCAAGTGCAAGCAAACCCAGTTAACCAAGCAAATCAAGCAAACCCAGCACTACCACCAGCAAGAGGAAGAGCTTACAACATCAACGCCAATCCTGTTGAAAATAATAACGGCCCAAACGAATCACCCAACTAGTTTTCCTCACCAAGAATCAAGACTCAACTCCAATCGTCTAGTTTTAATGTTTTCTTTATGTTATCTCAATCTTTCCGTATCCCAGTTGTAAATTGGGAATTTATGTATCCAAGAATTTTAATGCGAATTGATATTACAGTTTTGTTTTATACTCATTGATTTAACATTCATATCATTATACATCTCGACGTATCTCAATCTCATCATTTAAAGAAGTTGGGTTGTGTCTCACTTTTACATAGACTAACCCCTTCATCATAACAAACGAGAGAGGTACTGTCATCATTCAGTCATGTATCCTTTCAGAATTGAGACTCAAGCTTTGGTTGTTGTGTTTGTTTATGTTTTAGAGTCACATAGAACTGATCATAATTTACTGATAAAGCCAACGAAAATTTGACAAGAATATGGTGGATACGCCGCTGGTACTTCCTATATATAAGTATTCTTGGCAAAGGATCAAAAGCATTACCAGGAGGTTATGAGAAGTTCCGTGTAGGTTTAAATATCGTTATGGTTGAAGTTTTTGTTTTATGATACATACCTTATCATTTCAAACGTATCAATTCCCTCAAAACTCTTATGCATAAAATCATGCCTAGTCAATCAACTCAGTTTATCCATGTCCGCATTCCTATACTTTAGGCATCAAAAAGCGATTTCTGTAGCAGGGTATTCAACCCTTACTAGGAACGTTACCGCCTCAAATAAGATTTAAACTCTCACCCTCTTCTAATTTTGTAATCGTCAAAATTAAAACATCCTCCCTTCAAGTCAAATATACCACTACTACTTAAATTTCAGGACGAAATTTATAAAAGTAGGGGACACTGTAACATCCGTCGAAAAACGGGTTTTCAAAATCCGCTTCGTTTATCAGTCAAACATTCAGTTATTTATTTCGTTGCGTATTTATAGTCGATATTAATTTTAAACGATACATAATTAATAAATATATTAGAATTTAAAAACCATAATTTAAAATTTCTAATAAAAACTGAATAAAAAAATAAATGCAGACACCGGGTTTCGAACCCGGGTCACCCGGATGAACAAACACACAACACACCACTCCGCCACACGCGTTTCTTTGTAACAATACTGAATTAAATGATACTTAAAGTAAACCCGAATTAAAACCAGAGAAATCACGCGCACTCAGAGCTCGAAATCACCGGAAAATCCGGCAATCCGCGATTTTGGCCAAATCCGTTTCCACTAAACCGCTCCAATTGATGTCGACATCGGTTATAACCGTTGCCGGCAATCAATTTCCGTCATAACCGACGGAAATCCTAACTCGCGGACCTTGACTCAATTCAACCTGTTTTCACTATAAATACCCACTTGAACACTCTGAAAATCCTTTCGCTCAGAACCACGATCGTTTCCGAAGCTTAATTCATCTCAAAACACGTCGCCGGATCGCCGGACTTTCACCGGAAAACCGAGACTTACTTCAAATCGGTAAAATTCTCGACTCTTTTATTTGTAATCCATTATTCGACATGTATTAACTTCAATCCTTCAACCAGAATCTGTCCCAGACTACGCCGCCGGGAAATCCCACACTCACCGGAATTTCACTGAAACATCGAAGTCTCACTGTCGATCGGTATAATCATCTAAAAACTCTTGATATCTCTTACTCAGTAACTTAATTTCATAACACCAGAATCTAAACTGTCAAATACTTCACTCAGCCGAGAGTCACAAATCAGAGCCGACGACTCCTGCCGGAAATCTGAAGTAAACGCGTTGTTTTGGTACATTCTATTCTTTAATCTCGTTAACTATTTCATTCCAACCAACTATAAGTTTTGATAATCGAATTAAACAAAACAGTCGGATCTCACTGATCTGAGTTCTTGTAAATGAAGAAGATGAAGTCGAGAATAGGTATTAGTATAATTAAAACCAGATATTCAAACGGGTTAGACACACAGTCCAGCGGTGGACTGTGTGCGCAAACAATACGCACGTCACGAGTTCGAATCGCACAACGTACCGACTTTCAGAATTAAAACCAACATTTTTAGAACTGAAT
This sequence comes from Scalesia atractyloides, assembly GCA_947069175.1. Taxonomy (NCBI): domain Eukaryota; kingdom Viridiplantae; phylum Streptophyta; class Magnoliopsida; order Asterales; family Asteraceae; genus Scalesia; species Scalesia atractyloides. The sequence goes on along the minus strand of CAMTDV010000014.1, from coordinate 15,661,655 downwards.
CAGAACAATGCACAGAATGTTTATAAGAGTAATATAATCCATAAGTTAAACAGATTAGACACACAGCCCAACTGGTTGGGCTGTGCGCATTCGAACCGAAGGACCCGAGTTCGACTCCGGGTCCCTGCAACCGGTTCGGCCATATAAATCCTTTTTAATAAAAAAAACCAAATAAGTTTAAAAGTAATTAGTATATAAATATAATTAAAACAGAGAATATTTCAAGTTAGACACGTAGCTCAGTTGGTAGAGCTGCGTGCACGCGTACGAGAGGTCCCGAGTTCGAACCTTACTCAGCGCATGGTTTATCATAGTCCGACCGGTCAACGGTCAACGGTCAACAGTCCGACCGGTCAACGGTCAATGGTCAACAGTCAACAGAGTCAAAAAGTCAACATTTTTTATTTATTTTTTTTATTTTATTTATTTAATCAGAAAATTATTTAAAAATACTTAAAAATAATATTTTTAAAGTTAGAAAATGTCCTTAAACTCACAAAATTAAATCTAAAAATTCTATTAAGATTATGAATTAAAAGTATTAATCTCAAATAAAATCCATTTATTTACCGAACCATTTCGTTATTATTTTAGGTTAGTTTTTCCTCGTCGATCAAATCCTAAAATTCGTGCGCATCCAACGTCATCAAAGAACGCACCCAATGTGAGTGAATTCTTACAAATTCCCTTTTTTATTCACGTTTTGGGGTGTATCATGTGTCGCTTTAATTAATTCATTTATTCAAACTCGTGCTATTACCATTGTATGATCTAAACTCTAGATGTAAATATTGTTTGTTGTGATGCATGTTTACATTTTGTCAAGTTGCGTGCAAACCATTCATTAGGCCCATCAGTTCCTCGTTGGAGACGGGTTGAGCATTAGGTGCCTCATTGTTCATCATTTGGTGTGTGCTTGTGCATTGATTGAGATTATGTGATTATGTTGTTGGTTGTGATGTGTGTTTATATTTTTGTCAAGTTGTGTGCAAATCATTCATTAGGCCCATCAGTTCCTCGTGGGAGACGAGTTGATCATCAGGTGCCTCATTCGATCGGCTCCGTTTGATTGAGCCTTGATCTCATTATTCATCATTTGGTGTGTGCGTGTGCATTATTTGATATTATGTGTTTTGTGATTAAATTTACATTTACGTTTATTCATATTTGGTTATGCACAATTTTATTCAAATAACCAACATAACTAATCCTTTCAAATATTTAAATAAGATTCACTCGCCAACTTTTGTTGACCCAAAACCCTATTTTTACACATGATACAGGTGGACAGGTTGAAGCAATGAACACATAGGAAATTGCCTTAGAAGAAAAATAATGAAGTTATGAAATATGTATTTGAACATGTTGTACCTGTATGTTTATTGTAATGTTCTTCTTTAAAAAGAAATTATAAATATGAAACTTTATAGTAAATGTCATGAGCTTTGATGAAAACCCAATCATGCCCCGATCTCCATTTCCGCTGCGGGTTGGGGTGTGACAAATGATTTCAATTCCTAAAAGAAACGGTTTTGAGTCAATTGTGTTTTAAGTAACGGTTATAACTGATGTCGAAATCAAGTTTACGCGTTTCAATCATTAGGAAGATAGCAACATTTCCCTGATTTGCGGAGATTTAGCTTGCCGGCGATTTCGAGTTCTGGGTTTGCTGATTTACAGGTTTTGACTTTCGGTTTTATAAATATTATTTGTTTAGATATTGAACACAAGAATGCGTGTGGCGGAGCGGTGTGAAGTGTGTGTGCCTACGCGGGAGACCCGGGTTCGAGACCCGGCTACTCTGTTTTGTTTTATTATTTATTTTGATTTACTTATTATTATTATTTATTAATTATGGTTTTTAAATTCTAAAATATTTATTAATTATGAATCATTTAAAATAACCGGCACAATAAATACGCAACGAACTTTTAACCGAATATTTGATTATTAAACGAAGCGGGTTTTGAAACCCGTTTTACGACGAATGTTACAAAAAAATCAAAAAAAAAAAAAATCATTATATTTAAAAAACAGTATAATAATTAAAAACACAATACGATAAAATATTTTTGTTAGACTACATGTCTTCATCGTCGTTTTCGCCTTCTTCTTCGTTATCTCCTTCATCCAAACCTTCGTTTTCAAAGGTTCCAACTTCGAAATCTTCCTCTTCTTCTTCGAAGTCCTCTTGGTCGTCGCCGTTGTGTCTAATGGGGCGAATCGCCCAAGCATGCTCGACTAAATCCGACTTTAACGCATTGTGTAACTCCTTGGAACACAATAGTTGGCCGTTTAAGTTTCTCTTCTCCATCGTTGCTTGCATTCCTTCAACAACATCTTCCGGAAAATAGTTTTGGCAGATTGCTTTTCCTTCGTCTTCTAAAATCATATTATGCATTATGATACATGCATACATCACTATTCTAATTCTTTCTTTATCCCACATACGACAAGGATTTCTAATAAAATGTCATCGTTGTTGAAGGACCCCAAAACACCTCGCGATATCCTTTCGCGAAGACTATTGTAGTTTCTTAAAATATTGTTTTTTCATATCGAGTGTTTTAGAAACCGTTTTTACTATATTTGAATACCCCGGGCATATACCATTGCCAAATTGTATCCATGCTCGTAGTCATTCCCATTTGCATGAAACCCGGCTTTCGGTATCATACCCGAAATGTAACCCTCTAGCATTGGTGAAAACTCGAAAGTATTAATGTCGTTCATACACCCGGCAAGACCAAAGAGGGCCGACCAAACCCAAAGGTCGTAAGAGGCAACCCCTTGTAAAACTAACGTTGGCCCTTTCTGGTCACCACATGTGTGTTGACCTCGTCATGCGGTTGGACAATTATACCAATGCCATTGAGGACAGTCCAAACTACCAATCATGTCGGGTATTCCATGTGTTTTCTAAATGCACCTCGTGAAGGCCGTTCCAAGTCGGGTTTCTCAAGTAACGTTTTCCATATAATTGGCATATACCTAAAAAAATATAAATTATATATAAACGTATTTATTTTTTAAAATTATATATAAACTATGTGAGTAAGTAAAAATATACGTAGCAGAAATAGTTCAAGGTGTCGCGTGTTGTTTTTCCGCCATCTTCAAGTACTCGTCGTTGATGTCATACGTGTTTCCGTAGGCGAGTACATGTAACGCGGATGATACCTTTTGAATTGTGGTGAATCCTAGATATCATCTCGCGTCAATTCTTTGCTTGAAGTGGTCATGCTTACCTTCCAAATCATCCTTAATGCGCAAAAATAACCTTTTGCTCATCCGGAATTGGCGCCTAAAAACATGGGGGCCATGAACCGGTGTAGGATTGAAATAATCCTTCATTAAACACTTATTTGCGGCTTCACGGTGTCGCACAACGTATGTTCTCCTCAATATCGGGCACGGAGGAGAACGGTTAACTTGATGCATAACTTGAACCGCTAACCGCTTCCTCCTCTTCCTCGTCGTAGGAAAAAAAAATTCTTTGGTTGAGATCGATGAACGAATCATCCGACGGAGGCGAAGCCTTTGCAAAAAATTTAAGAACGGTTTGTGTGTATATATTTAGATTTAGGATGAGAATGGTAGAATGGTTTGTGTGTGTATATATATATATTATAAGAAATTTAAGAAATAATTTTTTTATTAATATTACCGTTTAACAATGGTCATGTCTTGAAAGAATACAAATTTTGCCGTTAAAATTTTCACCCACATCGTCCATTACTGCCGCATAGTGCCCCGGGGCGGTGTTGCCCGGCACTATACAACGCTATAGGGGGTGCGGCGCCATATCAAGTGCGACTACGGAGGGTCTAGTCCTCCTTCGAATGAAATCAATGGGATCCGCATTTATAATAGAGGAGTGTTGGTGAAACAGGATTTTCAATGAAAACGATCTTGGTTTTTTCCCAAGTTGGCGTGGCCAAATTTATGTTAAGCCGACCGAATGTCCTAACTACAAACACATTTTGTAAGATAACATGGTCACTTTGTTTAATTTCTTGAAAGCCCAATCGAAATGTGACATTTGGATTTTTTTTTTTTTTTGACAGGCAAAACGGAGCATATATTAAAACAACACAAACAAAACGCCAACATAGCATGTAACGTTAGGGAGTTTATTCACTTATTGTATGTTGCATGATACAAGTGCAACAAATAAATTACCCCTATTATTTTGGATCTTAAGACATACCAGCTCCACAAAACTTGCTTAACCTTCTCTTTGATCTTTCTTCATGTCTTTTCCCCCTCGTCAACTCCTCGGCCTATGGCGATCGGAAAACCTCGTGGTAACAAGAGACCATCCAGCGGTTCCTGTTCGTCCACCGTCACTACGCTGCTGCTTGTCATGGTTTGTGTTTTCGGCATCTGGATGCTAACCTCCAACTCTATAACTTCTCCATCAAATACCTCCTATGATGATTCGTCGTTTTTAAAATCCAATCGTAAAATCCCCATTGATACTACTCAAGATAAACATGTGGATTCGACTAATGTTACAAGTGTTTATGAAGATAAACATAGCGATCTGCGTATAGATGTTGCACCACATGATGATGAAGTGACAACGAAAGATGATCAGGAAACGGGACAGAATTATATTAATAAGCTAGATGACGATCGGGATTGGTTAGCTGAAATCGAAGCAGAACCTAAAGAAGAAAGCGCGAACAATGTTGTTGATGATGATGATGCGGAAAGTTTGAATGACAGTGATGCCGGGAAACAAGAGGCTGAAGAACACCAAGAGGAACAAGAAATCGAAATATCAGCTTCAGATATTGAAGATAACTCAGATGGATCTAAAGAAAAAAAATCGACAGACGATGAGCGTAAACATAAACATAAACCACACAAGATCGAAGTAACCGATGATCAACAAAGTGATAATGTGAATCAAGAGGATGACATCCGTGATTTGGAAGAAACAACCGACCAAGAACAAAAGAAAGGGACAGATAACCAAGATGAACAGGAACAGGAAGATGACGAGCCGATAGAATCGCATTCTATAGCAGCCGAGACACAAGCGCATGTCGAAAATCAAGAAGCAAGAGATGTTAGAAACAAAATGGAGCAAGCTAAGGTAGAACTAATGGGGACCAATACCACCATACCTATCAAAGTAGGGGGGGACTCAAGTGTGGCTAAAGGCGATGTTAACGGTTATATTGACAGTTACAAATGGGGATTATGTAATGTGACAGCTGGGACAGAGTATATGCCTTGTTTGGATAATGGGATAAAGAGACAATGTCCAAATGAGCCTCCTGTTTGTCTAGTCCCTCTTCCAGATGATTATAAGACACCTGTTTCATGGCCTCAAAGTAGAGATAAAGTACATATACTCTACTTTATACATGCACATAAAATTAATCTTTTCATGACCAGACCGTCCATTGAACCTGCCGCTATACCAGGCCATTGGTCGGACCCGTCAACCGATTTCAAAAATCAGATGACATAAAAAATATGCATATCTAACTAGTTTTAAGCAAAATATAAAACTACTGGATTTGATCTGTAAATAAAATAGGAAGCCTTTAATAGAAAAATAAACAAAAAGGTATGCAGGTGTTCATCCTGTTCGCCGGTACAACAGCTCTGACGGGCATGGTTGTAAAAATCCCGACTAGTCTCCGATTAGTCGCCGATTAATCACTAATCGGAGGTTCACCGATTAGTGGCCGATTTATCGCTAGGCGGTCCTATTCTAACCAAATTTTGACCAGACGCCGGACAAATTTCGACCACACCTTATAAATTCCTTCCAATTACTTAAAAAAATGGGTCAATGAGGGGTTAAAACATGTCTATTTTAGAAAACTATATATAAAAATGTGTGTGTGTGTATATAACTAAAAATTACATACAAAAATCTCGATCCGATTAATCCCGATTAATCGCTAGTCGGTACCCCACCGCCGACTAGCGCCTAGCGATTCTTACAACATTGCTGATGGGTAACCGGCCGGCTCAAATACATATGGTTTAAATAGATTTAACCGGACTGGTTATGTAGCATGTTCCTGGTCGGGCCGGTGGTTTGGTCTGATTCTGAAAACTATGCATAAAACATCAGACTATATAACTATTATAACCAGGATGTAATGAAATGACAGATATGGCTCCATAATATGCCAAACAAGGCCTTATCAGAATTTAAAGGTAACCAAAACTGGATAAAGGTGACAGGGGAATTCATCACATTCCTAAAAGGTGCTCTTCATTATAGCGACTTTTTACAAGAGGTAAACAAGCCAAACTATCAACTTTTATATATATCTTTTGATATCTTTTCAATCGGTCTATTATCTTTCTAAGATCAACAGGTGGTGCCCGAGATTGCGTGGGGGAGGCACACACGAGTGGTTCTCGATATAGGTGTGGGTGTAGCGAATTTTGGAGGGTACCTCTTTGATAAAGATGTTTTAACAGTGTCGTTCGCACCTAAAGACGATCAAGAGTCTCAAATCCAATTTGTGTTAGAAAGAGGCATACCTGCGATCTCTGCTGTCATGGGCACTCAACGCCTTCCGTTTCCAAGTAGAGTGTTTGATCTTGTGCATTGTGTTCGATGTAAAGTACCTTGGCATAAAGATGGTGGCATCCTTCTTTTGGAGGTTAATCGAATGCTTCGTCCCGGAGGCTATTTCGTTTGGTCAGCAACACCTGTTTATGGAACACTCGAAGAAGACGTCCAAGCATGGAAAGGTATAATACTTAAAGGGTTAATACCATAAACGAAAAAAATGAAAATTTTGGAACTCTTTATTGAGACTTTTTTTGAATTCTTGAAATAACTTTCTGTATACTTATGAACCAGAGATGTCTGCTCTAGCGGTGGCAATGTGTTGGGAGCTTGTGAGCATCAAGAAGGACAGGCCGAACACGATGGGTGTTGCGATCTACCACAAACCAGATTCGAATGAATGCTACAATGTAGAAAAGAGACACCAACCTCCCATGTGTAGACCTGACGACGATCCTAATTTTGCTTGGTACGTGCCTTTACAAACATGTATCCATATGATGCCAATGGGGGAGATGGAAAGAGGTTCACATTGGCCCGAAGAATGGCCGCTCCGGGTTCAAAAACCTCCCTACTGGTTAAACCAAACGCAAATGGGAATCTACGGGAAACCTGCTCCACTTGACTTTACACAAGATTACGAACATTGGACACGAGTGATCACCAAGACATACATGAATAACTTAGGGATTGACTGGTCGAATGTCCGGAATGTTATGGACATGAGAGCTGTCTATGGTGGGTAAGTGCTAAACGGAAGTACCGGATCATTATAAGCCTATAGGGTTCTCTAAACTTGTTGTGATTGATCAGCCTATGTTGACAGGTTCGCTGCAGCGCTAAAGGATGCAAACCTATGGGTGTTAAATGTAGTGAATGTTGATTCACCACACGATACACTACCAACAATCTTCGAACGGGGTCTCATTGGAATCTACCACGACTGGTGCGAGTCATTTAGCACATACCCTCGAACATACGACCTTCTCCACGCAGACCATTTGTTTTCAAAGGTAAAAGAGCGGTGCAGGATTAAAGGCTTAATGGCAGAAACCGACAGGATTTTGAGACCAGGCGGAATCCTAATCGCTAGAGACGAACCACACATGATTCAGGAATTGGACAAACTTTTGAGGTCCTTAAATTGGGAGCTTAATATCACACTTATAAACAAGCAGGAAGCAATGATCAGCGGTCGAAAATCATTGTGGCGACCAACCACATATACAGAATGAAATAGGAAATCATGTAACATGATTCAAACAATTTCAATAATCAAATTCAATCAGTTACCAAAAATCAAATGTTTATAAACCTTCATAATGTTACAACATCAAGTTAAAAAACAAAAAAAAAACCTTATTCTCCTTTATAAAGTTTGTTATATTCTGCAAGCTCTTCAAAATAGACGTCCCAAACGCACCGAACACAGCCGCTGCCGCAGCAATCTCCGGCCACCGGTTTCTCCGGCGGGGGAGGGATCTCTGGCGAATTTTGCGTTTCCGTTGTATCCTTGAGATTATCGGCTGAAATATCGATCATGGTGGAGTTGAGATTTGAATTGGATTTGAGATTGAGATGATTGGTGATAGTGAGAGGAAATTGGATTGGATAGCGGTGAGGTGGATGAAGAGCGGTGGTGATTCGTTGAAGGTTGTGGAATCTCATGGCGGATTCATGATGTCGAAAGGTAATAGCGCGGTGGTGCGGCGGCGATGTGTGTAACCACCGGTTTTGGAACGGGGGATAGAGAGCTTCCATAAAGACCGGTGGTGATGATTCGTCAAACTCGAATGGAAGAAAAATAATAGGCAAACTTCATCTCTTACCCTCAACTTTGCTTAATTTACAATACTAATCTGGAACTTCATATCCTTGCAGAATAAAGTCAACCAATAGTCCAATTGGGACTATGATCAGGCGGCGGGTCTCGCGTTCCTGCCAACTCATCCTTTATAACGCCTCATAGTGTCCCTCTCCCATTTCTTAGGCACCAAGAGGGGAGCTATTTTTTGCTTTCGCCAAAGAGATAGCAGACGTGAAGTGTTGCATCTAGTGGGATCCATATCTCTTGACCAATCAGATTTTGTTTATTATTTTTCTAATATTTAATTAGAGGACGCTATGAATTTGGTGAGGCTTTATCCCACACCATCATTGTTAAAGGGGTCATCATTTTTGTACCAAAATCTATATGGGGTGATAAAGCCCCTAGGAGCTTTATACCACACCACCCACCCTAAGAGTTGGTAAAAACATTTGAGTAAAATCACCCACTGCATCATAGTCCCATTTTTAGCAGTTTGTTATTCGTCGATATTGTAGCAATCATTGAACCTAGTCTTGTATATGTTGTGAAAAAAAATCATCATACTCAGTAAATCCCACCAATAACAAAGTTAACGTAGGGTCTGAGGAAGGTAAGATATAAATAGTTTTACCACTACCACGTAGGAATAGAAAGGGTGCTTCCTGTGAGACCCTCAACTCGATGGTAGTTTTGCATCAAGTCTTAGACATAAGACACATAACACTGAACAATTGAGACAAAGACCGTTTAGTGATGTACCCCTTGTCTTTCAAATATAACGAAGGATGAAGTCACTGTCCAATCATTGATAGGTGGTATGTGGCTCTTGTGCCACCTTGAATGCGTTCTTCTTAAATTCGTGACACACATGCTTACATGACAAGATCGTGTGTTGGGGGATCCGAATTATTGGTTAAAAACACAATTTATTTATTGATAATACAAACCTGATAGTGGAGATGTGTTGTTACATTTGTTTTGACATTGATTGGTCACTTCTTTCTTATTGAACAATAGATTTGTGGAAACTTGAATGTACATAAAGTGATAAAACTAATGAATACATATAATAGGTAGAACAAGTATAGAAAAAAAATATGAATTAATACTAGAAATGTAGACGCTACACAAATTTGTGTCGATGATTACCATGATTCATCATTACACGAAAGAATGAAAATTCTCTTATCCTAAGCAAGTGATACATTGCTATAGATATATAACGCATCTAGGGTAATACTAAAAAATATCAACCTAAGCCCATCTAGAAAATATGAAACTTGAAATATTCATGATAGGTATTCATATTCGAAATCAAGTACACATATTAATTCTATTCATGTGTTGAGGACGGACACAATATTAGTTGATACTCATGTAAACGTTATCTCATAATCATTTACCAGTATCGAATGAATATCGACATATTTTATAGAATACTATGTGCAAATTTGTCAAAAACTTAAAATTATTAACGATGTAATACCATCCGTTGTGGGTTGGCGGGGGGTGCCAGCTCACTCGTTAACGAGCGGCACACCGCCCCGCCTCGTTAATGCTTCTTCGTTAACCAAGTAAGAAGGCGTGCACAATTTTGACCGTTGGGGCGCTAGTTTTAAGGCCAAAAGAGCGTTGGGGGTGGGGTATCCGTTGGGGTTGGGTTTTAAATAATAATAAAAAAAAAGATTTTTTAAATTACTATAAATATAATCCAAACCAATTTAGAATTACACAACCTTCTACACAGCAACACACCTTCAAAATCCACATTCTCTCAAAAGAAAATATGAATCATTGGGATCCAAGACACCCGTTTTTTGAAAACATGTGGCCCGATGTTAATGACCCGTTTTTTTTTTTTTTTTGCCAACACACAACCGAACCCACTCCCGTTTAATGATGTAAACAACCCTTCTAATTTCTTCGACCAAGGCTACGTGTATCGTCCTACACAAGAAAGCCAAACCTCGCCAGACTTGGAATATGATTTTGGTCTTAGTTCGATTCCGGAGACGCAATTTATTTCTGACACACAACCGTCACCGCCAAACAAACCGGAGTCATCACGCATGAAAAAATGTGATGGTAACAAGCATCGCTCCAAGCGAACCAAAGAGGTACCGGTCGACAAATCTCATGAGATGGATGAGTGATGAAGAATATGCCTTAGCACAACCATGGCTTCAGGTTTCCGACGACTCGATTTTTGGTAATATAATTTAGTTTTTATTTTTATACATTGTTTACTTATAATTTATTTTTGCATTGTACATTTTCAAAATAGATATATATAAAACAAAGAGTCAATCACTTTAACGCGATCTACATTCGGCTTGTTAATAGCCTTAATTGAGGAAGTGGAAGAAATGATGTAGAGGTCATGGTGGAGGCTAATATCAATTTAAAGCTAAATACCGTTCATCCTTTAGGATGAAAAAGATATGAGAATTTGTTAGGAAATCCTTAAAGTGGCATTTTATAGCCACCACACCACCACCCAAGCCGAAGTCCAAACGGTAAAAAACTACATCATCCACCGATCAAAATTCCTCCCAAGCCACATCGGATGCTTGTTTACATATAAATCTCAACGAGTTATACTTGGACAACAAGACTGAACCGGAACCATAACCACTAGTCTGTCCAATGGAAAGAGACAAAAGCAAAGTGGGGCGCAATAAATTTCAAGCATTATCCTTCAAAAGTACTACATCTAAACCCGATAGAGTTGTCGTTGTTGAAAGTTTGGACGAAAAAATTGACCGACTAACCGGGTTTAGAGAAAACGAACGCATCGTGGCCGACCTTACTTTCCTTTAAAAAGACTACTCAGGTTTATTGGAGGAAGATCAAGTATTTTTCAAGTAAAGGAAACAATAAATTTGTGAACGCTTCCAGAAAACGTCTTTCAATTAGTCTTTATTTTCATTCATTTGTAGTGTTTTCTTTAAGTTCGTTTCATTTTATGTGTTTTTTTTTAATTTGACTGTAACTCTTATTTTAATTGTCTTTTAATTTTAGTTCATTTTATAATTTTATTTTAATATAATATAATGTAGTTTTGTTTATTTATATTTAAAAAAAATTGAATAATTATTGTTAAATAATTACAGGGTAGTTATTTCAGCCAAATTATTGAACAGTTTAGTTATTGGGGGATGAAATGTTAAGTGCGAGTTTAAAATTAATAACATAAAATTTTGAAGGGGTTGAGAAACCTAGCTGTACGGATACTCAATTACATTTTTAGAGGGGTAGTGCTAACGTACTCCGAGCTTCACACTGGTTCAAATTCGCCTCCAATTCTCAACTGGAAACGGAATCCAGTTCGAAATCATAGATTTCAAGCACTCATTGATTGCTTGTGAAGAACATGAAAACGTCTGAAGATAAGCTGCTGCTAAAATGTTCAATCGAGGTATCAAATGTTATATTCGTAGTTGATTATCTCTTTTTGTTTGTGCGTTTCTCATGAATTCATGCATTCCAGCTGTTGTCTTTGCCTCCAGGACTTCAGTGTTGTCTCTATATTAATTAGGTTTTGGTGATTATAAGGGAGTGCATTTAGCTACTATTTAGTGGTGAATTTGGATTTGCATATGTATTTGTTAAAATAATATGTTGCCTAACAAAATTGTTGTTAATGTAACTGATCAGGACTGTAGTAGATATCTATGTGTGTGTATATTATATAGGTTTGAATATATTTTGCTAATGGCTGATAGCTCAAGTAATTGGTGCCTGTAGTTGAGAAAATTAAGTGGAATGTAGATAAATTCACATCGATGGGTTGGGTGTATAACTATTTGAGTGGGGATTCAATATGTATTGACTGAATGGAATCAGAAATTCAAGATGTCCTTCAAAGCATATCTTTATGGGCCTGAAATTAGGGAAAATAGAGATGTCCGGTCCGGTAGGATTGAAGAGGTTTGCAGAGTGGGGGGCAAACCTAATGTGAGCAAATAATAATGTCTTCGAAATAGTGAGTATGAGAAATGAACTACAATGGCTGGCTGTGGTCTTTGTATAATAAATATGTCAGAAGCTTGCTACTTGTTAATTTTCGTTAATCCTTCCTAATGGAGATCTCTATTTCTGTAATTTAGGCATTAGTATATGCCCTTAAACATATTCTTAAGGACATTTCATATATGCCGACTCCAACATTCAGAAGATACAATATTGAACCCCCACTCAAATAGTTATACACCCATCAATGTGGATTTATCTACTTGCCCCTTAATTTTGCTAAGACCTTGGGTAGTGGGGAAGTGAAGTGCTGAGGCCCACATCACACCCATAATGCCCCACCCCCCCCCCCCCCCCCCCCCCCCCCCCGGCGTGAAACGAAAAAAAAGGGATGGCGTGATCATTGAAACGCTGGTGATCTTTGAATGGTCCAATAGGATTCCCTCACTTCTTCCTCATCCATAGCAAATAAATAGTTGGGTAATCAAGCCCCGTAATGCCCCTTGCTGACTAGGACACCACGTGTCGTACAATGCCCAAGGGAGGGGCTTGAAGTTCAAGCTCCACTACACATAGTCTACCTACAGGTATCAGTTTCTAAAGCTATGCACCTTTGGAAAAAAAGATTTTCAAACCTGTATATACACATGTATGTACAGTCCTGCATTAGAAAATCAACATATATATTTGGAATAATGGTAGACAACACACATAACATTTTTTAACAGATTCAGATGCAAATCCGACTTCACCATTAAAGAGTAGCTTAATGCGCTTTACATATCGCGGATCACCAAATTGGCAATAACTGAAAATCACGAACAACGATAATATGATATCATTACTGAAGTTCTGAGGTAAACCTCATGTGATCAAATAATAATATCTTCTAAGTAATGAAATCTATGAGAAATAAATTACATGGGTTGTGGTATTTTGTATAATATATATTGCAGAAGTTTGCTACTTGTTGATCTAGTATTATTGAACTTGTGGGAGAAGAAGAAGATTTGGTTCCTGCATTTCTTTTAATTCAACTGCAATCAGGTTTTCTTACAGGATTATGATCCTATTCCTATAATATCCTTCATGGTTTATTTGGTGAGCAAGAGTAAAGAGCACTTTACATTCATACACCTGTAAAGGACCTCCGATGGTGTGGCAGCAAAAAGTTAGGATAGTCACTGGGTTGGAACTTGATTCGTTGGATTAGATTCTGACAATGAATGTTTGTTTTGTGAATTTCATACACGATTACAATGTTGCAGTCTAGTCTTTTCTGATTTATTTGATTATTTCATAAGTGGGGCATATTTAACAGGCTGGAGCTTCCTTGGAAGCACTTGCTAAAGGAAACAAAAAGACCCCTAATAAGAGGAAAGGAGGGAGCATCTGCACACATTATTATCGCACGAGAAGTAGGCTAAAATTTGATACATTTAAATCTCCAGAGTTAAGTTTCTTTGACAAATGCAAAAAACTTCAAGATCATGCTACGCTTAGTCACGAGCCTCATGTTATCTTCAGTGACTGTCTTGGAAACAGTTTCGGGAGTATTGCAACTACTAATTTAGTTGATAAATCAGCTCCTGAATGTTATGAGTCAGTTCAAAATGATTATATGAATGGATCCATGGGAGAAGATGGATCGTGCAAACTTACTGATAATGTTTGTATTTTACTAACAGATAATCTGATGAGTTTTCTTGACCCGGGTATTGAACCGGAAGACGACACTCATATGCATGATAAAGGTGACCTGTATAATTCTAGTGATGTTACAGAAGCTGAATATGCAAGTCTTCCTGATTCGCTTTTCAGCTTTTCAGATGAGGATAATATTGTTTGCAGTTTAAATACAGAAGACACAATTGATAGCATTCCTGATTCACAATTGCTAGATTCTCCCGAAAATGTTCTAGAAGATTTTTCTTTTCATGATGATCAGCTGGATGTCTGTCACAGTGAAGATGACATGGAGTCAACGTCAATCTCACACCTTGACCCTGTTCATCTTTGTGAAGTGAAAATTACTTGCATATTAAATACAGAAGATCCAGAAATACCATGCAATGATAATATTTTCTCGGTGATTCATCCATCTCCTTATGTTGGTTACACTCATAAATCTGTATCAATGGATCATAATCCTTCTATATCAGACGATAACAACTCTGACAGTGATAGTGGCCTTGATATTGAAGATCCAGAAATACCATGCGACGATAATAGATTCTTGCGCATTCATCAATCTCCTTCTGTTAGACCGCAAACTGCTCCAGATTCTGTTGACCCTGCATCGTCTTTTACTCAGTCAAAGATGGATGGTTCAGGTTTATCTTCTGAATTTGATTCTGCAAATCCACATGTTAGTTGCATTCTTAAATCTGTATTAATGGATCATAATCCTTCGGTATCAGACCGTAACAGTCATAGTGATTTACCTTGCGTTCCTGATATTGAAGATCCAGAAAAACCAACGCCTTCTGTTAGAACCCAAACGGTTACAGATTCTAGTGACCCCGCGTCATGTTTTACTCAGTCACAGATGGATGATCAAGGTTTATCTTCCGAATTTGATTCTTCAAATCCGCATGTTGGTTGCACTCTTAAGTCTGTATCAATGGATCATAATCCTTTTATATCAGACCTTAACACTGATAGTGATCTACCTTGTTTTCCTGATACTGAAGATTCCAAAATTCAATCTCCCTGTGTTAAAACCGAAACTGCACATTTTATTGACCTATTGTCATCTTTTACTCAGCCACAGATGGATGGTCCAGATTTATCTTCTGTATCAGTGGATCATAATCTTTCTATATCAGACGATAGCAACTCCGACACTGATAGTGACCTACCTTGCTTTCCTGATATTGAAGCGTTGGTAAACTTTGTAATCCTTTTATGTGATGTTTACACCATTTATTGAGATCATTTTCCTCTTTTAATATTTGTGTTTATTCTTTCAGATTCGTAAACTGGACTATGAATATGCTCAGGACTCATGGATTACCAATGAAGGTGGTTGCTGGTTAACTCGGTCTTTCAGTCAATTTACGATGCGCATTTTGTATAGCATTGTTAACTGACTCGCTTTGTTGATTGCAGCTAAAAGTGGTAAATATAGACACTGTAATAGGTCGATAAGTAGATTAGAGCAGTCGTCATCACAAAGAGCCATGTCATCTCTAGGTGCTTTTGCTGTCTTTTACAGTCGTCATTTTAATTACTATATCAAGAAAACAGAGGTCACAGTAGGTAGATCAACGGATGACACTGAAGTTGATATTGATCTAAGAAAAGAAAGTCATGCCAACATGATATCTAGGCAACAGGTTTGTTACCAAATCTTCAATAACTAAAAAAATAATATTTTGTAGTAACTGTCGACATGTTTGTCAGGCTATTATAAAGATGGAGACTGATGGCACATTTACTCTTAAAAATATCGGGAAGGGTTCGATATTAGTGAATGGTGTATCAGTTGCTCGTGGGCAAGCGGTTGCACTCATTTCATGTTGTTTGATTCAGGTAATTGTTCGTTTTTTTCACTAAGATCTGTATTTTGCTGGTACGATAAAAGAAGTAATAATAACACATGGTTATGTTTTGATTTGGTAGATAAGGGGAATGGATTTCATGTTTGACATGAACGACAGATATGTGAGATGGTACTTGGATAACATAATGAAGAAACCACAAGGTAAATTTACAACATTTGAGTGGTCGGTCAACTGAACAGAAACGAAAATTACCATATTAGATATAGAAATGTTAAATACATGAGAGAGATTGATTCGGCAAGTAACATTTTGTTACAAATGTATTTCAAAGTTATATTCTTCCTTCCATCCATGTCCAAGAGAGTATCTCTTTTTGTTGTATGTGTATATGCTGGTGTGCATGTTAAACAAGTTTTTACGTCATGTAATACAATACGCGATATTATTTTAAGTATCTACTTTAGAAATCTTGGAAGGTATAAACATTAGATGCAGGAACGGTTTATTAGAGTATATACTTTCTTTCGCTTGTCTATATCATTTTCTTAACATAAATTGTGACGAAAAGTCCATTCATGTATTTCATGACCATAGATGTAAAATCTTGTTTGATATGGACACTAATATATATAACATAAAATGGTTATTCCCTCACTCTAAATGTAAGACCTAGTGAAGATTTCTTTAGTGTTGAATTATACTTATGGCGGGCCATGAGAGTTGGTATTCGACATCATTGACAATGCTATTGAATTGGGAAATCGAAAAAGAGAATTATAGGTCGTGGACACGTGATTTGATCTAAGCTGCCATGGTATAATTATCATATTATGTGTAGAGTTTGTATCTGCTATAGAATTAGAGTGTGAATGCTCAATCATCTTGGGTTTTAAGGTTGATTAGATTACACATACAAATACACTAACGACGATAACTAAAGAACGTGAGTAAAAAAAGTGAAGATCTGGATAAAAATTAAAAGAGTTTATTGCTTATTACACAAATATGTTTTGTGGTTTGACCTTAGTCACACGTTCGGGGAGTCTTAAGTTTGAATAGTTGTATGTTACAAGAAATAGCGACGACACCTAAACCAAATATGAAGCCGACAACCCATATATAAATGAAGCAACTAGCGGGAGAACTTCGTGTTCATGCGACCCGCCCAACTTCTTTATTCTCCCCTGAATTCCATTGTAGATTCTCTCTCCATTGCCAATAGATTGTCGCTGATCAAGCTTATATGTTCCCTAAAAGCCTATAAAGATTTCCGATCAGATTTATTCACTGGGTCAACTATAAAGTTCTCAAAATCCATAGTTGCTGTTTCAAACAACCTACGGCTACAATTTCCTGATCTACAACAGACGCGAATCACGAACCTACAAACAGAAAATTTCATGCTATTCCTATTCCAGAGCTTGAAGGTGATGGATATGTTGTTATTGGGTCAACTTACAAAGATGTTTAGTTTGATCAATCTGTGCATTTGAACGAAGTTGTAGATGTTTGCCATACGAAAAGTAGTACGCGTGGGCCTGTTTGCTTTGAAGCTGACTCCAATCATCAGGTTAATTCCTCGGTTGACAGATGGTTTTTAGATTACCTTCAACGAGACAGGGAAGTGAACGAGGTGATGGTTACATGAGAGGGATTACATGAATTTTGAACGCTTGTTTGTATCATGTCCAAAACTAATGAATGAGTTTTGAAGGGCCTAGTGTGGTTTATTTTACACTCGCTAAAAGTTTGGATAAAGACTTCAATTGTGGAGTTGATTTTACTCATTTGACCAACACCATTGAGAATGTGTGTGTTTTCTAGAATAACAAGATCAAGAAGGAAGCACTATTCCATCTAGGGTGAGAAAAAAATTGAAAAAAAAAACCTAATTGAAACTGAAAAAACCGATTAAACCGAATCGAAAAAACCGAAAACACCGAACCAAAATTTACAGTCCCGTTACGGTTTTTAATCTATGAAAAGCGAATCGAATAACCTAAAAACATTTTTTTTAATATATTGATTTAGGAATTATTGTTTTATCTTAAATGTTAAGTATTTATATTAAGAACATTAACATGTTTATTTATATTTAATATATTGATTTAGGAATTATTTGTTTTATCTTAAAGGTTAAGTATTTATATCAAGAACTTGAACATGTTTATTTATATTTAAAAGGATTTATCCAATACCTACAAAAAATAACAAAGTTTGCCATAAAAATGAAATGATTTTTAAAATAGCATAAAAGAAAATGATTTTTGTTATGAATATTATATGTTATATATAATATCACATTTACTATGAAGATCAAGATTTAGCTCTAGATCTACCAAGCAAGTGGATGAACTATTTGTCAAACTTATAGATATTATACCATACCATTTGTCCATCAAATAGTTATACTTGTCTACCAAATAGTTAATATTTTTGTAGTATAAATACTAGCTCAAAGTAGAAGAGAAAATGCATCTCATGTATACACTTTCATAAGTTGTACATTTCTGTACTTCTTACTCTAAAGTTCTTAAAGTTTTAGACTTTTAGCACTAATCATGTATTAATTCTTGTTATACTATAACACTTTCACAAAACTTTAGAGAAAAATAAAAATAGGTTAGAAAGTTAGATTTATGTGAATAATATTCATTTAAAAAGTTAAATATATTAAGTTAAATCTAAACATCTAAGGAAGAATTCTTCAATCTTGGATTATACCATTTTTTGTTTGAATCCTACGTATTTTGTTCCAAACCGAACATTTCGATTTCAGTTTCGATTTTACTCTAAACCAAACCATACACACCCTAATTCTAGCTATCAGTTGCAGCTTTTAATTCTTCTCCTTTATATGAAACTAGTATGATGGCCCCCGCGTTGCGGTGGGAACGTAAAACCGTGACAAATAGCATCAATGTCACACCACCGCTAGCAATCGGCAACACTGAAGTTGCAGCGTGATAATGCGAAGAAATTAGATCCGAAACTTAAAACATAGAAAATAATAAGTAACTTGATTAGGAATTGCGCGTTGCAACGGACCTGTCAAACTGGAAAAAAATAGACGAAATAATAACCTTAAACCACTCACGCACGTTGGGTCATGTTAACTCGCAAAATTTAGAACGAAACATAAAACAAAGCGTAAAAAACGTTGAACCATACATGAACGTTGCGTCGTGTTAACTTCCAAAATTTGGAACAAAACGAAAACGAATATTTTGCCGCGAAGAAATTAGACCCGAAACTTAAAACATAAAAAATAATAAGTAACTTGATTTAGGAATTGCACTTTGCAACGGACCTGTCAAACTGGAACAAAATAGACGAAATAATAACCTTGAACCACTCACGCACGTTGGGTCATGTTAACTTGCAAAATTTAGAACGAAACATAAAACAAAACGTAAAAAACGTTGAACCATACATGAACGTTGCGTCGTGTTAACTTCCAAAATTTGGAACAAAACGTAAAACGAAAATTTTGCGAAATATGAAAAGTATAGGGGACTAAAGTTGAAAGTTAAAAGTTTTAGGTTAAATTAGAAAATATGAAAACTTTTGGGTTAAATGTAAAAAATCAAGTAATTTTGGGATAAAAATGTAATATCATATTTTTTTAAAAAACCTCCCTAAGCCTGTAGTATAACACTCTATGCATGAAATTCTTGAAAATTTATGGTAGGCAAACTAGTATTAAGCACCCCTGCGTTGCGGCGGGGGCGAACACCAATGCCATACTACTGTCAGCGATCACCAACACTGAAGTTGCGGCGTGTTAATGCGAAGAAATTAAACCGAAACGTAAAACATATAAAAGAATAACTAAGTCGATCTAGGACCCACGCATTACAATAAACCTGTCAAACGGGAAAAAAATAGACGACGTAAAAACGTTTAATCACACACACGTTGCGTCGTGTTAACTCGCAAAATTTAGAACGAAACGTAAAACGAAAATTTTGCGAGAAATAAAAAGTATAGAGGACCAAAGTTGAAAGTAAAATAGTTTTAATGTTAAATTACAAAAGATGAAAAGTGTTTGGGTTAAAAGTAAAAAAAATCAAATCGTTTTAGGTTAAAAGTAAAGATGAAAAGTTTAGGGTTAAAAGTAAAGAATATTAAATAGTTTTGTGTTAAAAGTAAAGAACCAAAAAGTTTTGGGTTAAAAAGTAAAAAATCAAATTTTTTTGAAAAATTCCGAAAACACAAGTTACAACTCTAGTATGTTTAAAAATGTTGCATATTGGGTAATGTGGATATTACAGGTGGGGGGAAGTGAGGGTTAGAGGTTTTTTTTCTTTTTAATAATTTGGATGTTTTTTTAATTAAGATTTGTAATTTATCATTTTAGATAAAAAATAGAAAATTTAATGAAAGTTTGTGATATAAATTAAATTATTGAGAACCCATGTGTTGTTGCGTGTTTTAATTGTATACGTAATTTAGGTAAATTACATGAATCAAAGTAATTGTATAATATCCACTTATATGACATTTGATATAATACGTGTTTAGAAATCTCAAAATTAAATTGCTTTTGGGGTCCACGTGTTACGACGGAACTGCTAAATTGAACAAAAAAAATTAGACGTGAAACTTTGATGGATAATAGAAATATGCCATTACAATAACACAACTATGTACAATTTTTTTTGAGAAGTATGGATAACAATAAATATACATAAAACCATAGGATTGATAAATAACATTTATATGAATTTAAATTACATGAGAGAAAATAAAATAAATTTTCAAAGATACGAGATGGTCAAGAAAGGGTAGGGAAGACGGGTATTTGGGATGGAGTATGGATCAATAAGGCTGTGGGGTGGAGGTTTGGGGTGTTGGGTGACACGCGGAAAAGGAGGGGTCCTGCCCATGAATGGAATCAGCGGTGGGTATGGTGAGACGGGGGTTTGGGGCGTTGGCTAGGCCACGTGGATTTTTTTTAATACACACAATATTTTAATTAAGAAACCTAAAATATTATTAAACAATCCTAAAACATTACAAAAAAATACTTATTAAACATTCCTAAAACATTACAAAAAATATACTTATTAAACATTACATATAAAAAAAACCGTAAAGCGTTAAGTAGAACTCGAAGAGGGCGAGCTTGTCGAACACCCGCCTCTCCTTGGACCGGTACTCGATGTTGGCCACCTCGACCCGGTCGTCGTGGCTTATGTCCCCTCCCGGGACACTTTGGTAGTAAGCCTTGAACCGCTCGAGTTTCGGTCGTACGTCGCGCCACTTGTATTGACAAGCGTTTAGGTTGTGCCGATCGTTCTTGACGTTATGCCGAAAGCTTGCGAAAGCCTCCGGCCAGAAACGGGTTTCACCGGCTTGGCGAGCCTGCGTCGACGACGCACGAGACAAGTGCAAGCTCTTCTTCGTTTGTCCACGAGGCCATGATCAGCGGTTTGAAGTTGTCGGTTTCGGGTGGCGGTAGTGTGTAGCGAAGTTGAATAGCGGTGGTGGGATGTTTGGGTTAGCGGGGGGTTATTTATAACCGCTCGGGTTAGCCGTTTGGCCAAGCCAAACGGTTTGTTTTTAAATTTTAAAATGGCTAGGTTGACCCGCAAATCACCACCCGCCACCTCACCCACCTAGCCCCGCCCAACGCCGGGTGCCAGAGTACCGCCTAACGGGCCACGCCATAAGCCAAGCCCCTCCGGGGTGGTGACTTGGGCGTTGCCCGCCAACCCACGCCCAAACCCCCGTCCCATACCCCATAGTCTAAAAACAAGAAGAAAATTCAACTATGTTTCACTTCTAAGAACACAAAGCAATCAAGACTTGTACAAAATTGAATGACAAAATTTACGTACAAAAATATTTTGGAAATTAATAGATGGATAATTAGTTAGCTACAAAATGAAGACTATATAACATACATTTATATTTTTAAGCTAAAACATCAAAGATATGTGACTAGAATTAAACCTGCCAACCAGGCTATTTAAAAAAGTAAAAAATAAAAATCAAACACCTACATTTGCCTATATATTTATTTTGGATTGAGAATTTGATCTGTGTTTTTTCCCTTGATAATTATAGAGATGTCTTTAAAAGAAACCACACTGATAAACATGTATACCAATGAAGTTGGAGAAGAAAACGTGAATCGATCCCAAGTCTATGGGATGGGGCGGGGGTTTGGGCGTGGGTTGTGGGAAAACGCCCATGTGACCATCGCGGGTGGGCTTGAGTTTGGGCGTGGCCCTTTGGACGAGGGTTTCAACCTGGGCGTTGGACGGGGCTACCCATCTGAGCTGGCGGATGGACTTTAGGTGCACCTTACCCTATATTATTCCATTAATTAAAAAAAGATAAAAAAGATAAATAAAAAATGTTACATTTCTGTTGCATTGTTGAACATTGTTTTTTTATTCTCATCTCTCATAAGTTATTATATACTCGATATTTATCCATTAATTAAAAAAAGATAAATACATTACTGTTGCATTGTTTGAACATTGTTTTTTTATTCTCATCTCTCATAAGTTAATATATACCCGATATTATAGGATCTTCAATATGTAACGGCTATCATTTCTCTGTGAGATCTTTTTTTTTCTATTTATATTATTTTCTATTAACATTGGTCAAGCTTTAGACATATTATTTTATTGAAATTTAGTCATTCAATACCATCAGTAATGAATTTTGAACTTTTAAATATGATAGACCGAAAGTTTAAAAAGAAAAAAAATAAGGACAAACTTAATAGTTCTAAAATTTTTGATAAAATGCACAATCTGAATAGAAAAAACAGGGGCGGACCCCCTAACCCTAACTAAGATCCTCCCCTAAATAAAGGGGTGGGACGGAGAATTGGAAAAAGAACAGCGAGTCAGCATAGCTTGCGAAGATAGAGGAAAAAAAACGTGAGTGTGGTAATGTACGACAATCAAAATTCAGAGCAAAGATCAGAGATTCAAGGTTGAAAGGTCGGTTAGGGGACGACGATCCGAGATAAGATTTATTTAAATTATTGACTTTATATTATAGGGACTTTTTTTAACACATCCCAATAAATATTTTCGTTAAATCTTGGGGACCCGACTCTACAAGTAGCTAGCTTGAAGCAACACTGAACGGTCTTTTTTTTACATACATAGAAGAATAGAAAAAAAAAAGGTTGTAAAGTTTGAGCCTGGCGTTCACATGGATCAAACATAGATCAAAGGATGCACTCACGGATTGGGAGAGTTGGGTGAATTTTAGTCTCTAATCTGTAATTTAAAGTATTGTGTTTTGTATGCTCAAACTTGGATGATTATCATAGGGGATAGCTATATGTTGCTAACACCTCACTAGTAACATCCAATTGTAAAGTTTTGTGGTAATGAATAAAAATACTTTGCAGTTAAAAAAAAAAGACACCTCATCTTTTACAAAAGTGCCAAAAATACATATGATAATTTGATGGAAGAGTTGATGTCCCATGCCCATGTGATTGATGATGATTCCATCACTCATCATAGGGATCATGGAACTGCAATTCAATAAATGATGGGTCCTCATGTTGCTCCTCGTTCACTAAACACTGGGGGACCTCGTTCCACCCGACCCGTACCCATCCTAGATTTTCATATCTAACGTTCTTTTATTACTCCCTATCTCCTGTCCCTAGCAATTAAAAAAATAACCAACGATTTACGGAGTAAAACAAAAATTCTAATAATTTGTAATCAACTTGAAAATGGATATAAGAATCATCCAACTTATTTATTACTTGAAAAGTCTATGGGTTGAGTTTATTACAAGAAAATCCTAGTTTTTATTTTTATGCAATATTAATGTCTTGTCTAATTAGACCTTTTAGAATCAAAGCAAGGCCCAAACAATAAAATTAATAGCGTATAAAACTTGGTTTGTGAAAAAAATTCTAAAGTTTACTTTTGTCGAGACCCGCTATGTTTGAGGCGTTCCCCGTCAGGGTCGCCTGCCACCTAAGCGCCCCCGAGCCACTCCCCGATAGAACAACCCATGGTCTTACGCACTTATATTTCTTTTTTTTTTTTCGTGTACATCCAACGCCTTTTCTTTCAATGGTGATTTGTATAGCATGCACCATTTCATTTGCTTGTATAATAGGTTTAGGAAGTGTATCCATATGTCTTTTCCTGTATAAATGTCTTTTGTTTTTAAATGAGAACGAAATGTCAAAGTGCAATAATTCAATAAACAACCACTAGTCTCAAGATGAAATTTTGTTTTCAAGTTTTGTGTGAATGTCAATAAAGTTTTCTTTCGCCCATGTTATTCTTTGTATTATGTCAGTGGCACTAACACCCATGCTCTTTTCTTTTGTTGAACTCCAGGTGCAATTTTAAAAAGATTGAATATAGCTTTCTTTTCTTTTTGTTAAACAAACGGATCTTCATTAAACCAACAAAAAAGCTCATTAGTACTTACTTTTCTTTCTTTTTTAAGGTAAAAAACCGCAGCAATAAACAAGAAAAACAAGATGTGTTTGCTTATAAAAATATAACTATATATAAAATTATTAAATATATAGCAATTATAGCCCTCCTAAATACACTAAAATCTGACTTTACATGCTTCAAATGAGTTAAGTACAAGCCCGATTAAATTCGAGTTTGGACCCGGTTTGTTTTAAGCTGTGTGTCTGGAGCTTGACTACTCAAACTGCCTCCTTTATTATTAATTAATTATGCATGTACATACCCAAATAGATTTATTTATATTTATAGTTTTATTATTATATATTAACATTTTATTTGATTGCTCTTATTAGTCTTATAGTAATTAAAAACAAGTTGAGTACAAGCTAGATCAAGTTTGAGTTTGTTTTGTTTAGTTTTAGATGGGTCAAACACGATTCATTTTAAGTTTTACGTCTAAAGTTTGACCTTGAATTATAAGTAATTTATAAACTCGAACTCGTATCTTTTGATATTATCTAATTATGCATATCTATACACACTTAGTTTTATTTTATATATAAATATATTATTTAATTATTACTATTATTAGGTTACTCTTTATTTGATTTTATTTTTATATAATGAACTATTGTATTTTATTAATTAATGGTTATTACATTTGTCTGGATATATATATATATATATATATATATATATATATATAAAAGGTATAATTGTAAAACATTAAATAGTTTTTTCTCATCTCATTTATTATTATGGTTGACCAATTAATTAGTCATAAAATCATCATTTACACTAAATTTTTTTGCTTACACACATCAAAAGTTATCATACACATTTCGAAATTTATCCTACACATATTGAAATTTATTCTATACAACTCGTAATTTATCCTACACACCATTTATCCTACACTATAAATGAATTTTTATTTTTATTTTTTGAGAAAATATATATTTTCAAAATAAGTTACAAATTTAATATAGTTAGTTATTAAAGATGAAACTACCAATTAATGATGTATGTTAGTTTACCAATATACACTTTTAGTTACATTAAGTACAAATATTAAATAAAGTATAATAAAGCATTCCTATTGATTGAATTTTTTTCTTTTTTCTTCTTACAAAGAATTTTTTCTCATTTGAACCCTCCAATATATATATATATATATATATATATATATATATATATAAAAACATTGTCACATTGTGATCTCTTTCTAGCAACTTGCTAGAGTGGATCCTTTTGGTTGATGAATAATATTCACCTTTCATATGTTAAAAAAAATGTATATAGAATATATTAAAATGGTTAACACAGACACCTTTTAATCCTACTTCTAATTCTGTAACAAAGTTCACTATCGGATTTAAATCCTTAATCCCAGTGGGTGGGACACTACTTTACATATATTGATATATACCAATGGGCTAGAAATCCTTTGGTTATTATTGTTATTATTATACATATAAATAATAGACTCATCTATAGTCAAAGGTTTAATCAAAATCAGTTTTTTACGCTTAGACTTTGTAAATTTAAGTTAGTTTAAGTTCTAACTTGATTTAAATTATTAACAAGCCCATCTTGAACATTTACTAGCTTACTTTTATGTATTAACTCAGATTTACACCTCCAAGTTTCTTTGATATTGCCTCGAAAATTTAGAAAAATGAAAGATATAGTTAGGGTTGTGACTTGTGATGAGTTATATCCATTAAACCTTCACCCTACACAAGATAAGGTGGAACCGGATAAGTTAGAGCACTCCATCCCAATACAACGGTCGTGTGCAATCATATTGTTTAACTAGTTGTTTATTATCAATATTTTATATCTAGAGAAATTTAGGGATTCCTTTGTCCCACTTAAACGAGTATACACCATATATACACAGGATTCAGAAAGTAAAAACATGGTTTTTTTAAAGGCTACAAACAACTTGAATTTATATTAATTACACACAAGATTCATTACTTATAGAACTTACATCATTCAACAGCTGATGAACTCTCGATTTAGTGGTTTCAGGTGTTTACTCCATTAAAGTGGTGCGGGTTAAAATCTCACAACGTAGGGGTGAACAAATTAACCGACATAACCGATAATCGAGATAAGTGAACTGCTAATAACCGATAGCCATCATAACCAATGCTTATTGTTATGGAACTTTGTATAATTTCTCAATTGGTTATGGTTATGGTTATGAAGCTTTGATTAACCGAAACCGAACTGAACTTGTAATGTTAAGTGTATATAATGTATTTATGTTTTACATAACCATATAGATGGTTTTTACTAAGATAAAAGTATGTTAGTAACAAAATGATATTGAGTTTGAAAATTATCTTATTAAAAAGAAACCTAAATCGGCAGTTTAACCGAAAAGTTTAGTCTTGGTTATCT
The DNA here is from genome assembly GCA_947069175.1 of Scalesia atractyloides. Lineage (NCBI taxonomy): Eukaryota > Viridiplantae > Streptophyta > Magnoliopsida > Asterales > Asteraceae > Scalesia > Scalesia atractyloides. The sequence goes on along the minus strand of CAMTDV010000014.1, from coordinate 15,634,979 downwards.
TACAAAAAAAAGCTCAAACTAAGTTCAAATCGTGCATAACCCTGTTTCTTTCAAACCTTGGTTTGGTTATGGTCATGGTTACCAAAATTCTATGACCGAAACTAGAGGTTATAGTTATGGTTATGATTAATGATAAAAACCGAACTAAACTGGCTTATCCACACCCTTGCCACAATGTGAGTAGTAGATAGATTTTAGTAAATGTCTAAAACCTTTAATGCAATGCTTTACAAGGACAAACAAATAAAAGAAAAGAGCACATAAACAAATAGACATAAATTTATAACTTGGGCCGCTCATATTTAGCCCTACAAAATCTAACACCAATCCAACATTATAATCTTTATTTTCTGTGCTCACTACTCATTTAATCCAACAAACTGTCCCCTCCCTAACAAATCCATACCAATAAATATCACTAACCTAAACAAATTTTAGATCATATCATTATCATCTTATTTAAAAGCTAAATTCATCAAATCCAAACCAATCCTGTACGGATCAGAACCAACACTCGACCCTGTGCTCAAATCATAAAAACACCCACTCCCACTCTCACTCACTCACTCAAATTAATCCAAACCAATCTTGTTTTGTTTTGTTTTGTGTATCTGCAGCTCCTTGCTGTTTTCTTTTGCTATATCAATATAAAGCCAATTGCAGTTCAAAAAAAAAAAAAGAAAAATAACTTCCAAATTACTCCATTTCATCATCATTTTCATTCAACTTTGTTTTCATGGCTACTCAGCCACACACTGAGAAGACATACAATCTCTTAAACACTTCCGAAACGACGTCGTCTCCACCTCCATAACTCCGGGCTCCTGCTTGTCCACCTGGGACTTCTCCCTCGACCCATGCGACTCCCTCTCCACCGACAAATTCACATGCGGCTTCCGATGCGACGTCGTTCTCTCCAACATTTCCCGACCAGGCGGGTTACTCCGGTTCACTCACTCCTTCACTAAACCTACCCTACCTTCAAACGTTAGACCTCTCAAACAACTTTTTCACCGGTCCGATCCCCGGTTCGTTTTCCAAACTAACTCGGTTACTACAACTCAGTCTGTCGTCTAACTCGTTCACTGAGTCAATCCCTGACTCACTCGAAGAACTACTTCTCCACAATAATAATCTCACTGGGCCCATCCCACACACTCTCAACAATTTAAAAAACTTAAAAAGACTCGAACTCCAAGGAAACAAACTCAGTGGCGAGTTCCCTAACCTGAGTCAACTCAGTAACCTTAACTTCCTCGACGTCAGCAACAACCTCATCTCCGGAAACCTTCCGGCGACGGCGACTTTCCCGGTCAACTTAACCGAACTAACGATAAGAAACAACTCACTACAAGGGGATATTCCGGCGAGTTTAGTTAACAATTCCGTTTATCTTCAAGTACTAGACCTGAGTTACAACAACCTCTCCGGTTCCATCCCGCTGGAGCTTTTCATTCACCGGAGTGTACAGCAGCTAACACTAGCAAACAACCAGATCCAGTGGGTTCAAACTCCGGCGAACTGGGGTTCCAACAGTGAGTTAATAGCAGTTGATTTGAGTAATAATGATATCCATGGGTTTTTACCCGGGTTGGATGCCGAAGTTAACGGCGTTATCTTTGGAGAATAATAAGTTTTCCGGCATGATTCCGGCGCAGTATGCGGTGAAGGCGGTGGCGGAGGATAATGGGTTTGAGAGGTTGTTGTTGGGTGGGAATTATTTGTTCGGGTTGATACCGGGTCCGTTGTTGAGGTTGAAGGCTGGGTCGGGTGTGACGATCCGATTAGGGGGTAATTGTTTGTATGAATGTCCTGAGAGTTTTTATTTTTGTGGTGGGGTGCAGAAAAGTTTAGTGGAGTGTAAGAGTTTTACTCCGGTAATTCCATGAGATTAGTTTTTGACTTCTGTAGGGGTGTTGTATTTTAATGTATTTATTTATATTTTATCTTTTAAAATTATTTATAGAGTAAATTGCCAAAATCATCCTAATCTTTGGGCATGTTTATGAGCCGACCCGAGCCGAGCTAGGCCAAGCTCGGGCTCAGCTCGATTTTATATAGAAAAAGTAATATATACCTCTTAAAATTCAGTAGCCTAAAATATTATTCAATACTTTAAAAGAATATATTCAAAATAAAATACTTTAAAAGAATATATTCAAAATAAGTTCAACCTAATACATTACAAATTAAAATCAAGTTCAACAACGCAAAATAAGTTATAATTTCAACGGAATACAATATTAGTTCATTAATATAGTAATCAACCTTCAAATATAATATAGATATCAAATTACAAACCTATATACATGTAATTAGTAATCATTTTTTTTGTAATATATTATAATTTATATAAAATTAAAATTTATTGTAAGTATAATAAGCCGAGCTAAACCGAGCCGAGCTACAAAGCAAGCCAAACCGAGCCAACTCGGCTCGTTATGAGCCGAGCCGAGCTAGGCTCACTTTATAACCGAGCCGAGCCAGCTTGGCTCACTTTTAAACCGAGCCGGATCAAGCGAGCTTTTTCCGAGCGAGCTTTTTCCGAGCCGCGAGCTTTTTGAACAGCCCTATTTTTATCCAAGCCCTTTATGTTTGGCATTTTTATGTCATTTTCATCCAAACATCTAACCGTGTTGTGTTTGTCATTTTTTGTTAAGATGTGAAGTACTTTTATCTTTTAGCTAACGTACAACACATTAAAGCTTGAGACAAGCTGTTAATGCACACATAATCACCACATCACCACTCAGTCACCACCCCACCAACACCACACCGTCACTACCACCACGACACCCTCACCGCCACACCACCACTCAACACCATCATCACCACAACACCACTTAGTCACCAACCCACCAATACTACACCATCACCACCGATTTCAGCTTAAATCCAAAGCCACCACCATAATCCCGTTTTCACCACCACCTCTACTTTCGACACTAGACGCCATCATCAACCACCGCCATCGGACTTCACCACCATCTCTGCTTCCGGCCACCACCACTCCATCACCACCAGCCCACCACCATTACGACACCCTCCTCGAAATTCCAACCATCACATGCCAAAATCAACATCATAATTCACAAAAACATCGCTTGAGAATCGCATAACATAAACTTTCCAAAATAAATTTCGAAACAATTCACTGAAATTAGGCAAACTTACAATACTCCTATGAACCTTTTATGCTTAAAATAATCGAATAACTTATGCATTATTTAAAAAAAACTCTTAAGTTTTGGGTATGTTAAAATGTTCTTCCAAAATGAATTATAATATAGTATAGATATGAGTGAGTTCATTTGGGAACCACACAAAAAGTGGGGAACCGGGTAACCACTAATTTTACATGTAACTTAAAGCATTAAAAGATAAAAAAAATCAGAGTTTTTGATACAAACACAGGTATAAGTCATTCAAATAAGAATTATTTTTTGAAAAAAAAATACTTATCTTCAACAATTTTTTAAACTTTTTATTATTTTATTACTTTTATTAAAACGTCTATATGTTTATATGTGAAAGCGCTGAAATACATTAGATAAAAATTAGTTTTTTACATGTAAAATTAAATTTTATATGAGTTTTTTTATGGTTTTCTAGTTCCCTACCTTTTTATGATTTCCCATTAAACATCACACTATTCAAAAAGAACATAACAGTAAAAAATTAGTTTGATTCTTTTATTATTATTATTATTAGTAAGACCCGTGTGAACACATGAATAGGTTTAATAACAATCACAATTAAATACTAAAAAACAGATTATAATATATCATTTAAATTGTTTGCGTTTAGTTATATATCTTTATAAAACAATGTTAAAAACAGTATGTGTTAGAAAATAAAATTATAATTACTATGTTAAGAAAAAATTATTAGTTCAGGTTTGATATAGAAATAAGCTTCGTAATTGATAATATGTTGTTTAAAAATGAAACCATGACCTAATTTTATGTTGTCTAATAATTAAAACATGACCTAATTTTTTTTTGACACCTTGTTAGTGTGCAATTCAGTAAAGGCCCAATGTTATTGTACAATTCAGCATGACCTAGATTAATAAGGCAATAAGCCAGGCATCTTTTTTTTTAATAGGCCTCGAATGCGGTCACGACCTCAACATGAGTTAAATGCCCAACAGAGAATTGCCTAGTGTAATAAATGTGATACTCAACAGAAAATATGAGTTAAATGCCCATGTATGTACAAATTTAATTTTCACATTCTTTATTTCTCTTCTCATAAACTCAACATGAGTTGCTGGACCTTTTAACTTAGCAATTGGCTGCAAAGTAATCAAGAAAAATCATCACATATCATTAAACATTGGACTAATGGACTTAAACGTCAAGCATGTGTACAAAAATTGCATGTTTTAGTTTTTTTACCTGTTTTTATCCTGATGGTCGAAGAGGGCATAGCTGAACAGCTTCCCTTTACACCAGCAGCCAACAACAAGGTAGCCTATCTTATGCAAAAAAGTTAGATTAATATTGAATAAAGAAAAAGTCTAAAACAACTTATTCAATCCAGCTTTTATAAATTAAAATAGAATACCAATTTTAATTAGCTTGATATGATTCATAAAAAACAAAATATTTATTAAGGTTATGGAAATTATATTCATAGATCATGGCTGGCTTACTTGCTTGCTTGTTGGCCATTAGTGAGAAGGGGAACTGGTTGCTAAGACTCATGTCTAGCGGATGAAACTCAATGTCAATGGCGTCTAGCTTTGTTGTTCCCTTGATCGTACCTAACTCGTTCTCTAAGTCATCATCGTCCTCCTCATCACCGTCAACCCGCAGGCTCCCTGAAAGAAGAAGCATTTACATAATTTAAAAAAAATTAAGATCTAACATATGTTCGTGATGAAGTAACTGAAGCGAAGCGAACTGAACCTTTGTGTCTTCTGTATCTGGTTTTGCACTGAGGGCAGGCTTGATTCACATCTCTCATTTCATTAGCTCCAAGAAGAACCGCTCAAAGTATATAAAGATGTGTCCATCAAGTTTGGTTTCATTTGTAGATAAATTTCAAATTAACTTGTTTAAGTTGACAAAATGTGTACTACAAACCTGTTCACATTTGCCTAATTAATCCTTCTCTCCTTTGTATCCCTGATCACAAAAACCATTACTAATCATGAACAAATTAATAAAAGCTCTGAGTGCATACCAAAACACCTAATGGGAGAACAATTTGAAAGATACATACTAATCATGATCAGGACCATGCTGAAACTTGCTGCAAAATTGGTAAGTGTGCAGAAATATCCTTACTTTTGGGATTGACTGTTAAAGCTTAATTTGTTTTACTGCTGCACCATAAAATGTCTATACATTCTAACCTACATTAGTAGGGGTGTTCAAAACCGGATATCCGAACCGAATTTCGGATATCAGTTACTTTCACTATCCAAATCCGTATCCGAAAATTCGGATTCGGATAATGAAGCGGATATCCGCAATCGAAAAAAAAATGAAAAACTGTTCCAAAATACAAGAATGCAATCCATGTTTCCAATCCAACAAATGTATAAAAAACATGTTATCAACAATTTATAAATGTGCAGATGTGATGACACATTTACTTATCTAGTAATTCAATTTTGGTATGAAAAGTAAGACCCTGAGAGTGAATCAACATTCAAGATTTCAATTTGCAGAAGCCAATGAAAAGAGATTTGATTTGATCGGATCAAAAGGAAACAACTCTGCAACTAGTAAATTTCTATCAAAAGCATTATACAACTGATAATCACTTTTCATGATTCAATTATAGATATAGAGTACCAAAATAATAATCAGAGCATCAATCTCGACTTGTTGTCGAGTGATTCTAGTTGTTGTTTGGAATGATTACAACCTGTTTTTGAACGACGAATGATTCTAGTTGTTGATTGGAATGATTACAACCTGTTTTTGAACGATGATTACGGTGGTCGAACAAGCCGGTTGTGGAACGATGCGTACAAAGATTGATGGAGAAGCACAGATCCACTCTTTTTCCTATTCAAAGCTCAGCCCTTTGTCTCTGTGTTTTCACATCGAGCAAATGAAGAGATGTCAAATCACGATTTGTTGGGCGGTGGGGGCGCAGAGTAAAAGAGAAAGGGGCGTTTAAGCATATTTAGGGTTTTCAAGCAACATCTGTTATGTATATTTAATAAAAAAATTATTATATTATTTAACTTTCGGATATCGGATATCCGAATATCCGAAAATTTTGAATATCACTATCCGAATCCGAATTCGAATTTTCGGATAATTCGGATTCAGAATTTCAGATAATTCGGATTCGGTTTCGGATTTTTTTGAACACCCCTATACATTAGGGTAGCGTACCACATATTCCAGTGAAAAGTCACATGCTATTTATAAAAACAACTAATTTCGACATAAAGAAAAGGTCATTTGAGGTTAAAGGCTGAATATTTGTAGCTCTCGAAACCAGTTGAGAACCTCGAGTGTTTAAACCTTCCATGGATACATTATCTCATTCAAGTTTTACAGTTGTACCCACAGACCATGTGGAATCAAAGCTAAAGATCAAACCCACGGCAAGATGCCTCTTTTTCCAGTAATCTCTCATAGGCATTTCGTCGAACAGCCTATGGGCACACAATAATGACTAAATAATTCAAATGCAGAGTTCTGTACAAACATGAAAAAATATTACTACCAAAACTAATCTTAATGAAAATCACTCACATATTTTCACCACTTCAACGTAAAGAGGCTTATAAAGAGCATAAAACCTGGCATCATAGCATAAAAATATTACTACCAGATTCAAAGCATCATACTTCAAATTAAATCACAAAATAATGTCACTATGAACGAAAAATTTCCCAAAAAAACAGAGAAAAATTACGGATTAAAACATGTTCGAATCAAAATGTGTACCAAAGTAAGTTGAGAGCCAACTATATATGTTGAAGACGATAGTAGAAGACATCAAGATCTCCGTAACTTTTCAGACTCAGAGTTTACAAAATAATGAAAGCACCATGGCTGCAAGGGAGGTTGCAGATGAAGATCTACCATCCTTCAACCCTGCCAAGCCAATATGACATATTCAAAATATTTACTCATAACTTTGAACTCATCATAGCCTTATCCAAGAATTTGGGCTCTCTTTTTATGTTATGCTTCGTATTTTAGCCTACATCCTATATCAGCTTTAACACCACGTGGGAGATATATGTCATCAATCACTCTATTCAAGTACTTATCCAACAATCTTTGATCCATACTATTAGAAAAAAATGTGATGAGTTAGGGAAAAAAAAGCAATTAAATATGCTATTAAAATTTGAAACTCACCATGAAAATGTGTTATTGAATTAGGGCACCATACCTGTAACAATTTGAAAATTAGTTATATCAGTTATTTTCATGTGACAACCTAACAGACATCTCAAAAGCATCTGCCAAACAATTGGAATATCTCGCAACACCTTATCCTTTTGAAATGCAGCATAAGGGTAATTATATACCCAAACTTAAAAGGTTGAAATAACAACCAACAAACATATAAGAAAGTAAAAAAGAAACCGCTTTAAATAGAAAGAACCCGTGAGCACCCGAACAGTAAACGTACCATGAATTCATTTGTATGTATCAATTTTTCAGGAAAGAAAGCTGCATTCCCAAAAGGAACCTGCATATACCACAAAGTAACTCTTGTTATAAAAAACGAATATCCACTAAGAAATGTGTCAAGAGTTACCAATCAATCCATTTTAGCCTAAAAAATCATATTCAGTGTTCCTAAACATTACTCAGATCCCATTATGCAAAACACATTTGCAACTTAATCTAACACTAACTGTCAAAAATCACCAATAATCAGAAACCTAACCCTAACATTACCCTTGACACAACATGCATCGATGATCAAACACAAATTCTAGATGATTCATCATTGTCTTGAAATAAAGAAACTATCCAGCACAATTTCATACATAAACCTAAATTATATCTTAGAATAATAAACCCAAATTATTAAAAAAAATGAAAATATTCTAATAGAGATTTAACAAACAACCATCTCATTCCATTTGAAATAATCAAAGTGGGAAAAAAACTAACGGATTTTTAAGCATTTTATCGAACACCTGGCGGGCTACATATTATTCACCTCAGTTTACAAATATCAATAACATCTTGCTGATTAACATTACAGATAGTATTGCAATTTCAGCAATAAAACCCAAATTCTTGAAAGAGTGGGAAATCGTAAATCTCAGACTTACATCTCAGACTTACCAGAGTGTTAACAAATATTGAATAACTATCACTGGCTTTAGCTTCTTGTTTCCATAGAGAAAACCGTCTTCTTATTGTTTGAAGTCGGCAACCAGTAGCAACAAAACCGTCTTTGTGAAGTGGCAATGATGATGAGTTTTGTTTCAAGAGAGAGACATCTGGTGCTCATGTTGTTCGTTCGAGGTTGATGACAGATTGCACGAAGTTTTTACCCCCAATTTGAAAGCCCTGATTTGAAAGAAGAATTAAGAAGATGGAGAGAATAGTAGAGAATCTGACAATGAAATTTGAAATGAGAGGCATATGTTAAGTTCAAACTATTTAAAAATTCAAAACTCTAGAAGTTGGAGCCAAATTTAATTAATAAAAACTCAATTAAATCAGATATAAGAAATTAATAAATCCGAATTATGACATCATCCAAACCTATGTGGCATACCTTAGAAGTTGACACGTAAGCAAAATTACATCAACTCTACTTCTCCTTTTATAGAGAGTATAGATTATTATTATTATTATTATTTTAATGGCAACGATGAATTCTTTCAATGAAAAGTAAGTGGGAAACTAGCAAAAAAACAAACAAACCCTGAACAATACGAAGGAATCCTAACACCAAAAAAGCAATATACCAAGCCCATAATCTAAAACACCTTAACCACACTGGAACACGAATTCGGACGTCAATTATCCAATCAAAAATAACATTCTTGGTCCTATTTGCAACCCAATCGAAAGCATGAATCATGATATCCTCAAATATGTTGTCTACACCCCTCCTGTTTCTTGCGAATTTCCACTCATTACGAGTTTTCCAAAGAAGCCAAATAATAGTAAAATGATAAATGAACAAATTGCAAAAAACAGCACCAGGAACGAGGAGGTATGCAGGGGCGGACCACATGAGATGGATCGGGGTCCACGGACCTTAATGTTTTTTAGTAGAACCGCTATTATGTTAAATTTTTCTAGGACCTCATAAAAGTAATAAGATGGACCCCATGGTATTAAAATGAATGCTGTTGGAGTGGTAAATCCCCTTGCTTATCAAGAATTATCAAGAAAGCGGTCACCGGTTCAAGTCTTCTAATACCTGTTTTTTTGTTTTCTTATTTTTTACTTCTAATTAAAACTCAGGGTTTTAAAACAAACACATCACATGCAGCCACCCACAGCAGCAAAAAATAAAACTCTGGCTCTCTAGGATACTGCCGCTCCTAACATTGTTTGATGATTACTTCTTCAACATTTCAAATGTAGTATTGGTGGAGTTTCATAGTTGATATGAGGAAATGTTATATAAAACCATAAAAGTAGGATAGGTACCAAATTATACTGTTTGTTTGTAGAAAATCTGTTTGACATATTTGAAAAATAAGGCAAATATAAGGTTTTTAGTTTATCAACATATGTTTCATCAAAGTAAACTGTTAATAAGTATATCTTCTTAGTTGGTTGTTTCTCTAGAAAGCACACCCTTAATCTCAGCACCTACATAAAGGAATTGATGTAAATAAATAGAATTGTGACGGATTGAAATTTGTCTTTCTATGTATGTCTCTTTTGACTTCAATGATTTTCATGATCAAAGAGTATGATTGAATAGGCAATTCAAATGTCAAGAAATTAATTACATCCATGAGGGACAGAATGCTGAGTGGTTTGCTTCTCTTTTTTGACTTCAATAAAATTTGTTTTTTTTTTCATTTTGTCGCCTCGACCTGACCCGAACAGTGACCGACCCGAAAATTCTAACATTGAGTGGATCTTACTTGTGGAAAAGGGGACCCATTGGAAAAAAAATCATAGGTCCACCACTAGAGGTATGGGAGATGAGGGGGGTCCCTGGTCGGAGTTTCACTCCAAGAAGTTCCGCAAATGGAGGGAGAAACAAGATGAAATTACGTTTTCCGTATCAAATCTCCCGGATAGCGTCAAACACTCTGTTAGGGAGGGCTTTCCTTCCACATGGGAGAGTATCTGATGCATACGTTGCGAAGAAAAGAGATTTGAGGGGGAATTGCTTTGGTTTTGTGAGGTTCGTGGGGGTGAGTGACATTGACGGGCTGCTACAAAACCTGAATACTGTTAAGATCTTTGATGCTAAGGTGACAGTGTCGCTTGCAAAATATAATAAAAATCACCAGAAGTTCATCCCACCGGTATCCAGGACTCAACCGCAGATATGGAGACCAAAGGTTGTGCCGACTAACGCTGGGACTAATGGGGCAGCGGCTAAAGACCAATACCATGATGGGAGATCGTATACTGACGTCGTCAACACTGCCAGGACCCGTAAACGTGTTATTTTGGTAAACGGAAGCGGGTCGGCGTACCCAAATCACTGTATGGGACGGTCCCTCGTTGCCACTCCTCTGAACCTTAGCCCTCAGCAGTACAGAACAAGTTCTTCTTCATGGAGGCATTACGGGAGTGAGTCTATCTTACATTGGCGGGTTAAAATGTTTGATCACTTTCAAAGATCGGACAGCGGTGAACGATTTGTGGTGAATCATGCACCGGTTTGGAAAAGTGTCTTCTTTGAAGTTAAGGTATGGAACGGTGAGATTATTCCCTTTGATCGAATAGTGATGCTATGCATCCGTGGGGTGCCTGTACAGTTACGAGATAACACCCTGTTCGACCAGATTGCAGAATTATTTGGATCCGTGGTGAGGCCGTCAGAGTTCTCGTGGGAAGAAACTAATAACTCGATTGGTTGCTGCCTGGTTTTCACAAAGGTTGGCAGCAGATTAAAGGAAGAAGTGTCGATTGTTTGGAATAATCAGCCTCATGTGGTCTGGGTCTCGGAGGGTCCGACGATCTGGGGACCAGATTTCTCTGGTACCCAATCGGTGGAAGTGTCTGCTGTTCGTAGTAATTCGTGTGTAGGAAGGGCAATGGGCCAGTTTTGGGCCAGGTATTGGTAATCCCAAGCCCATACCCGGTTGTAATTCTTTAGCCCGTACCCGGCCCGTTACCCGTCGGGTATTTGTCGGGAAATTACCCATCGGGTATCGGGCATACCCATGGGTATCGGGTATACCCGTTGGGACAAATGTGCAATTTTTACTTTGATGTTTATATAATTTACAATTTTAATAACTAAACAAATGAAAATATGATTAAATACTTCCATATCATATTCATACCACATATACCAAACTAAATCAAAACAATTACTTAATTAATTAATTGTATCAGAACCACCTAATGGCATAAACATCCAAATAATAAAGGGTGCTAGCTTCCATATCCAATATGCATGCTCAAAAATAAGTCATTTGTTCACTAACCAGCTGCCAAATACATATCCACAAATGAAAATACTAGTTGTCTTTATTTAATTTTGAATAGATGACAACACTAGACCCTAGTCCTATAGTAATAAGTGCATGTAATAAGTTTATATATATGGAAATTTATAATATGATTATTTCGGGTATTATTTGGGTAAATGGGCCGGGTATCGGGCGGGTATTAATAAATCCGATACCTGTACCCGAATTTTTTCCCTTTCTAAGCCCATAACCGGCCCATACCCATCGGGCTTCGGGTATACCCGACCCGTATGTTTGGGGCTTCGGTTATACCCGTCGGGCTTAGCCATCCCTATTCGTGTGACATGCAAACTGAGGAAGACTTAGAGGAAGGAGAGATCCGAAGGGTGCCGACCGGAAAAAAAGTTTCCGGCGACGATGGAGGTAGTGAGTCATCTGGACCTGTTTTCAAAGCAGTGGATAATCAAAAGTTGCCATACGGTCGTGATGCTTCGGGGGAAGATTTGCATGGGGAGTATGAGAGGACGTTTGGGTTTCCAAACCAAAAATATGATGAGTATGTTAGTGTGGAGGCTGACATAGGAAATAGCTCTGGGACCCACGCGAATCAAGAAACTCCTTTGGATGGTGGGCCACACAGGCTTACTAATACTCCTGGGCCGAACCCTCCCCACCTTTAGGTAAAAGGCCTAGAGACTTAAGAAGCCCACCTTCCATTGGGTCTATTCAAGGACCTCAAACAAGAGCATGCCATGGCGATACAAATAATCAATTCGGGCCTTTCGACCTAAATAATCCGGTGTGTCCGCAGTGCTCCTCATCTTCTTCTGCAGGACGGTTTCAACATGGAAGCCATCAGGAGGTTCGAGGTCCTCTGGAATACCGTGGATCTGGGTCTGCAGGGCCACGGCCTCCTCGCTCGTCTGGTTCAGTGGAAATAAATCTGGTTGTTAAGAAAGTTGAGGCGACTTCAGATGTTGGCGTCGCAGTTGGTATCAATCTAGCGGGTTTTGAGCAAGATGCAAGGAATCTCATTGATGGTGAAGGTGTCCAAACTGGTTTCCAATGAATATTTTATCAGCTAATCTCAGGGGTGTCGGACAATCCCACAAATTGGAGTGGATTTGAGGTCTGAAAACTTGTCACGGGGTTCATTTTCTTAGCATTTAGGAGTCTAAGCTGACTGATTCTTCCAGTTTCACTTTCAATTTACTTTGGGGCAGGTCAGTGTTTAATTTAGCTGTGGTGAGTTAGATGGGAGGTCTGGGGGGTTGATTTCCTTATGGGACCCAACGATTTTTTCTTGCACTGAAGTTATAAAGAGCAGACACTTTTTTTGTGTTTGTGGTAGTCTGATTCCTGCAGGTACTAGAATAAATTTGGTGAATGTTTATGCGCCAAATGACGCGGCTGTAAGGAAGGGGTTGTGGACAAGTCTGTTGGAATTACGAAACTCTCGACAAGGGTTATGGGTTTTTATGGGCGACTTTAACGACGTACGGTGCCCGGAGGAACGCATAAATTCTGAATTTATCGCTTCTAATGCGGACGCGTTCAATAATTTTATTCTTTCTACAGCTTTGAATGAATATGATATGGGTGGGGCACATTTCACTTACATCTCGGATAGTGGCGAAAAGCTAAGTGAACTCGACCAGTACCTTGTATGCATTGGTTTTATTGAACAGTGGCTTGGTGCATCGCTCCTCGCGCTAGACAAAGGGCACTCGGATCATAGGCCTCTTCTTTTGTCCATGGTTTCGTCCGATTTTGGGCACGTGCCTTTCAGATTTTTTAATTCTTGGTTGGAAATGCAGGGGTTTTCGGAGTACGTTTTGGCAAGGTGTAATCATTTTGTCTTTGATGGGCCAGCTGACCTCGGGTTAGCTACTAAGCTAAGATGGCTAAAAAATGGAATAAAGGATTGGGTTGGGGTTGAAAAGAAAAAAAGGATGAGATGTATCGTGTCAAACAGAAACGGGTCGCCAAATTGGAACTGGTTGCCGAAGAGAGGTCCCTTTCACGTGCAGAATTAGAACAAAGGCTGGACTATAAACAATTCATGTTGGAGTTCGATCGCCAAAAAGAATCAGACACGCGCCAAAAATCACGGGTGAGATGGGCGATCAATGGCGACGAAAATACGAGTTTTTTTCACTCAATCATGAATGCAAACACTAGTTCTAATCGCATAAATGGTGTGTTTATTGGGGATGAATGGGTGTCGAACCCGGTCGTCATCAAGCAACAATTCTTTGATTTTTATCACCATTTATTTACCGAGCCAATGGCGGTAAGGCCTCCTATTATATGTCCTCATCTTTCGTCATTGGCAGTGGAAGACGCTGATTTTTTAATTAGGCCATTAACCTTGGTGGAAATTAAGGAAGCGGTCTGGAATTGTGACGGGGACCGTGCCCCTAGCCCGGACGGCTTTAATTTTAAATTCCTCAAGCACTTCTGGAGTGAGTTACAACATGATTTTCTCAAATTTTTCAAGGAATTCTTCGCCAACCCGAACATTAATAGGAGTTGTTCGTCATCTTTTATTGCATTGATTCCTAAGGTTAAAAAGAGTGATTGGTAAACTTATTTCCGAGGAGCAAACGACCTTTTTAGCCGGGAGAAATATCACTGATGGACCATTGGTTCTAAATGAACTAATAGCTTGGATGAAGATGAAAAAGAAGGCTGGAATGATCTTTAAAATCGATATTCACAAGGCATGTTTCTTTAAATTGGGGCTTTCTAAACTATATAATGGAGCAAATGGGGTTCCCTTTGAAGTGGCGTGGGTGGGTTATGGCAACACTCCATTCGGCTCGGGCATCCGTTCTAGTAAACGGCTCTCCAACAATGGAGTTCGAGTGTGTAACAACCCGCTTTTTCGCAGCTCGTTACTCTCGTTACGCCTAGCACCAGAGATTCAGATCTATGTAATCTATATCGCTTACTATGCTACATCGCATATTTTCGCACTACATCGCTTATTTTCGCACACTGCATCGCACATCATAACACTTACAATGCCCTCACGAATGCTATACTACAACGTGAAGTCTCCAAGGCAACTGATCGCTTATTTTTGAATCGCCAACTCGTGAGTTATCGACCACGAGTCAATTAAGTCGCTTTTACTCATAGTTTTACCCACACCTCCGAGATGCTTTCACTCGTCAATCCTCGATCGACCGCTCGTTCATTCTCAATTTGCGCTAACGCCTTATCGCTACCTATCGTGTCAATTCTCAAGTCTTCATTTCGAATAAATTTCGGGACGAAATTTCCTAAAGTAGGGGAGACTGTAACAACCCGCTTTTTCACAGCTCGTTACTCTCGTTATGCCTAGCACCAGAGATTCGGATCATAATGTAATCTATATCGCTTACTACGCTACATCGCATATTTTCGCACTACATCGCTTATTTTCGCACACTGCATCACACATCACAACACTTGCAACGCCCTCGCGAATGCTATACTACAACGTGAAGTTTCCAAGGCTACTCGATCGCTTAAACTGCAACGCGACACTCTCCAGAATTGGGAACTGAGACGCACACTATCCCGCTTACTTTTCTTAACTTAATTTAAACGCTTAATAAGCTTAACGCTTTGCTAAAACGCTTAATATAACTATCTAATACGAACCGAAATGCCAAACGAGCACCTAACGCAAAAATAACGAACAAAACTTCGCCATCAGGCCAAGTTCGCCCGAACTTGACCAGTGGTGAGCAATTAAGAAAACCCTTCAAATCTAGCAAGTTCCCTTGAACTTGCACATTTTCAAGTAGAACTGGCCAAGTTCGCCCGAACTTGGTCTCCACCAGCCCATTTCTCGCTCACCTATAAATACCCGACACCTCCATTCATGCTCCTCTTGCTGCAAGTTCATCTGAAAACTCCCAAAACCGAAAACCTTTGATTTCCATGTAAGAATCAACCCGTTTTTATCCAAACGTCAACGTTTTACTACGATTTTGCACAAGGATTACCTTCGTTTTCATCAAGTCTCTTCTGTTTACGAAAATCTCCATATTTTTCTACAAACTTCTTCTTTTTCAATTAGATCTACACTAAACGAGTGTATTTGAGATTAGCTTTGGCTTCCCAAGCTAGAATTGTTGTGATTTCAACTCACCAAGTGTTAGATCTAAGAAAAACAGTTTAGTACATCGATTTTTACACAAAATACGGACTAAGTGACGTATGTTTCGTTCACTGTGAAGTGGAACGAGGCGTTGTTAAGCAAGATCTCAGATCCGGAAGCACAAGGACGAAATCGTCACTTTGCACAAATTAGACTAACCCGTACGAACCATCAAGTTCGCGCGGATTAGCCCAAGTTTCTGTAAAATGGCTAAACTCGCTCCAAAAAGACCTCTCCAGCCTATGTTTTGCTCAGTAGCTTAAGGTTGGAGGGATGGACACTTGATTTCCTCAACAAGCGACGCGAAAACGCACGATTTGGTGACCAAAACAGCCACGTTCGCTCCAAAATGGAGCAAGTTCGCTCGAAGTTGCCACCAGATGGTGGCCAACTTCGGCCGAACTTGTTCAATCTTCAAGAAAATCAACCAAGTTCGCTCGAACTTGTATAGTTTCTAAGGAAACTAGACAAGTTCGCCCGAACTTGTATCAACTTCAAGCAATCAATGCAAGTTCGCCCGAACTTATTCAATCTGCAAGATAAACAGTCAAGTTCGCCCGAACTTGTACCAATTCCAAGGAATTGGTACAACTTCTCCCGAACTTGTCCATTGCTCCTTCACGTTTCGACCGTTTCATCAATTCGGAAGACTGCACTTATGTTCGCTTACAAGCTGATTCGACGCTCCATTCCATATACATCGGATCTCGTCTCTCTCTCTCTCTCTCTCTTAACGCACCAACTGTGAGTATACCTGAACCCTTTTTCGCTTAAACGCACTTTTGGTTGTTACATACGTCTCTATATCAAAACACGCTACACACAACTCTAAACTATTTTAACGATAACCGCGCTCGCATGTTATACGTGAATCGCTTAATGTTTATTTGCTATGTGTGAATAATGTGTACTTGTAGAACACCCTTAGCAACGATAGTACTATAGTTTGGACTCAGCACCCGATTGGTTCGGGGGTTGTTAAAGCTCGCATACTTACTTTACATGCGTGTTCGCTATTGTGAACACGTATCACGCATACTCACATCGCAGTCGTGTTGGTTAGCTTGTATCATTATTGTTAGCTACTTATATACACTTTCTCTACGTGTTACATGCTGGTTATGAGTAAACGCTTTATCGCTATTATTATTATGCTATTAAACCTGTATGCTCATCTTTACTTAATTGTATTGACTTTATTTTAACGTATGTGACAGGTTGAGGATTTTCTACTTGCAGCAATGGATTTATGGCTTATCTTAGAAACTCGCATAATAGAAATCTAGGTTGTCGAACTATGTTTGTTTGAGAGATTTGATATTTGTAATGACTGACTGAGGATTTTATGTTTGAATGTATGGGAAATCGGACCTTTTAAATATTATCGCTTAATTAGTTGTTATGGATTCTCTTAAGCAATCTGGTTCGCCTAGTGCCGCGCCCCGATGATTCCGCCATCGGTTGGGGTGTGACAGATTGGTATCGGAGCCATAACTATAGGGAATTAGGTAGAATTGCCACGTTCGACCTAGTCTATAGTTTAATTACCCAAATTGACCGATCTTTGACTTAAATGCTTAAACTACTTCCCATAAATGCTTACATGCCTTTCCTAAGGCTAACACTATCCACAAGCTTGAAAACGCCCGTATAACACAAACGAGTGATTGTGTCGAGATTAGGTGTGAAAACCAAGAACTCTCGCTAAGATCACCCACTCCGCGTACTATTTACTGCACAAGATTCTTTCATTAAGTTAGGAGTGACATCCACATCTTGACGAAGATCTCCATCTCTATTTCAGTGGAACTTCCGACGTGTTCGGTGAAAAACCACAAAACATGGAACGAAGTTGTTAAGTTAAGGGTGAAACCCGCATCTTAATAAATAATTCCACTCCTCGATTTTCAATCTCACCAAAGTCTCGATTGTTTACAACGCTTTGGGACGCATAGTAACTAGAAGGGTAATGCCTTTAGCCACGAGGCGGTGAGAGCATTTACCTATTAGGCCAAAGCGCATGCCCGAACTCGGCGGAATGATCGAATCACTTTGGGTAATCGCCGTCTCAAAACCCAGGACGTGTGACCTTTGTGTAAATCGGGTTTCGAAAACCCGCCATTTTATCAATCAAAGAATTTTTGTTTACGTGTTTAGTTATTTATTTATATATAATGATTAACTGTTTAAAAATAAATTTATAAATAAAGTTTAAAGATATAATCCATTAATTAAGAAAAACAAATCAACTAATTAATAATTATTTATAATAATTAAAAAAATAAATAAAAACAACTAGAGAAAAGCGGTTTTAAAAAAATGGGTGAACCGGGAATCGAACCTGGGTTCCCTCGGTCACACTCACACTGCAACACCGCTGGTCTACACACACATGTTGTGTGAATATTAAGATCTTAAATCTCTTATGTCGAACATATGTTGAAACCCGCAACAATTGGCAGCGAATCAAAGACGCGCCTTTCCTTTTCTGTTTGATATCTCCGACAAGTTGGCCGGGATTATTTATGGTAAACCGCAATTGGCTTGGCTGTCATCCTTCTGGCAAATTCCCAATCACAATTCATATTACCTTAAACCGAGATCAAAACCCTCCTTGCCCCCACCTATAAATACTAATCGATTCCTCAATCCACCCTTGCCCCTCTTCTCTCCCTTTGTTTTTCTCTCGCTCAAAAAACACCTCGCAGTCCCCTGTTCAGTCGAATCCACCTCGTCGCCGGAGTTCCCTTCTCTCCGAAATTCAACTCGCACTGGAACCCAAGTCACAGTCGACTCAGTTAATTGGTAGACTCCTGCCCTTGCCTTTGAATATTATCTAATTAACATAATGAACAGATGGTGAAACAGATTAAATCGGGGGGGTATAAGGGGTAGTTCAAATTCAAAATGAAGAAGACAAAGTGGGGGTGAAATGTTTTATATAATTAAAACGGTTGTTTCAAACGGGTTAGACACACAGTCCAGCGGTGGACTGTGTGCAAATACGATATTCACGTCTCCAGTTCGATTCTAGTTCATGACCGCATAACTGTTATTTAACAGTTTTAATTTTTAATAAATTGTATCAACTAACAGTGTGTATATAAGTATAATTAAAAAGCAAATCTTGTCGGGTTAGCCACCCAGCCCAGTTGGTTGGGCTGGGTGCAAAACATCGCTAAGGTCGCGTGTTCGAACACTTTGGCACGCACAGGTCGGATTACTGAAACCTTTTTGTGAATTTAATTAAATTAGAAATAATCTAAAGTGTGTATAAATATAATTAAAATCCAGAATATGTCGGGTTAGACACGTAGCTCAGTTGGAAGAGCTGCGTGCACGTGAACGTGAGGTCCCGGGTTCGACTCTATACACGCGCATACCAACCCCCCCGCGAACCGGTCTGACAGTCAGCCGGTCAGACTGACAAATATTTTTTTATTATTTCTTTTTTTAATATTATTTATTTATTTTATAGTTATGTTAAAAGAAAAGCTTATTAAAAATACCTAAAATACAAAGGTTTAGAAAATTTATAAAAATCACAAAAATAAAACTTAAAAATCTAAACAAAGGTTTTTAATCAAAAAGTTAGTTATTTATTTATCAAGTTATCGCGTTGTTATTTTAGGTTAGTATTCCTTCGTCGGTCAAATTCTCAACTCGTGCGCACTCATCATCAACCAAGACTACGCACCCACGGTGAGTGAATCTCTACGAATTCCCTGTTTTAATCACGTTTTGGGGTGTATCATGTGTCGTACCATTCCTTTATTTTATTTAAACACTTGTGCTTATATCATTTTGTGATCAAATGTGTATTGGTTGTTGTGTGGTTTATATGTGGATTAAATTTATCATTTCAGTGCACTCATTTCATTAGGCCCATCAGTTCCTCGTGGGATACGGGTTGAGCATCAGGTGCCTCATTAGATCGGCTCCGTATGATTGAGCCTTGATCTCAAATACATCATCATTCATGTCATATATTCATTCAATGTGGTTTGTGATTGGTTACAAGTATATATTTGCTCACATGTGATTTATGCACAATTTTCTTTAATAAACATAATAAGCAATCATTTAAATGTTTTATCAAGGTTCACTCGCCAACTTTTGTTGACCCAAAATCTCCTCTGTTTTACACATGATACAGGTGATCAAGTTGAGGAAAGAAACACTTAGGATGGCCAAGAAGAATAAACAAGTTATTGCGTTGGAATAAAAATTTAGATTTTTATTGTATTTGTATGAGATTTATGTTGGATATTTAAATTGAAATTTGAATTTAATAAATATGAAACTTCTTAGTAAATATCATGAGCTTTGGTGATAACCCAATCATGCCCCGTCTTTTATTTCGCTGCGGGTCGGGGTGTGACAGATTGGTATCAGAGCTTGTGACTATAGGGATATAGGATAGGTTATTAGACCCTTAGAGCCTATACTATAGTTGGTTAAATTTTAATTGTTTATGTGTTACATGCAAAATTCATGATGTTTATATGTTTCATGTTTATTTTCACACCCAATATTATGCAAGCACTCTCACAAGTACATGTTAATATGCAATGCTCATCATAGTTCATATCCTCAAAACATGTCATACCTATGAAAGTACACACCTCACGATTTCCATGATTTTTGCAATGTTTTCGTATTTTTCAAATCACATCAAAGTGAGTTTTCACGACGGGCATGTAGAAACTGGAAGGGTACGAGTACCGGTAGTCGGAACGTCCTGTCTAGGCTTGGCATTCGTATAAATCCAAAATTAAGGACCAGTTTGCCTACCTGGGGACTAACGATGAGAGTACGAAGGACCTAATAGGCCAAAGCATGCTATACCAAACGTCGTGTGAGCTAACCCCACTTTGAGTTGTCATTGTGTCTACACCTGGACACCCTCCGACCATACATCTCGCAATCATGTTTTTACGATTTTCATTCGGGTGGTGCGAGTGTTAACCCGCCGACACCAATGTGAATCCTACCAAGCCCAATAGTCATGGGAGCCCACATGACTACACATGCAATGGTATGGGGGACATTTGGAGGCCCAAACATGAGCAAACTCAAGACATCCTATGGATGTAGTTAAATTATTTTCAGTTATGTTGTTTTCATTCTTTTTACGACACATGACACCTAGGAAATTCTTGAACTCACAATCTTCCTACATATGTTCCTGTAGATGTCGGCTAGGCAATTACGTGGAGGTAGAAGGTCAGGAAAGTCAAACGAACGCTTGGCCACGCAAATTGCTAAACAAATGGCCGCAGTGCTTCCTGACATCGTGCTACAAGTTCAACAAGCCCTCACCGCTAATCCCATCAACCCTCCCAACCAAGAAGACCAAAGCGTCGCCAACCCTCCTCCCAAAACCCCCAAATGCACCTACAAACACTTCAAGTCCTGCGATCCCCCAAAATATGAAGGGACTGAAGGTGTCACCGCTCTCCTTCACTGGTTTGAGGAGATGGAAAACTCCTTTCTCAATTGCGATTGTCCCGAGGACCGTAAGGTACGTTACGCGACTGGAAGATTGTTTGGGGTAGCCCTTACCTGGTGGAACACGGAAAAGGGTAAGCGAGGTGTTGAAGATGCCATGGCCTTAACATGGGAAGAGCTAAGGGAAATCATGACGAGGCGTTTCTGTCCAAGAAGCGAAATCAAAAAGCTAGAAGACGAGTTTCACGCGTTGAAACAAAAGGAAGGAGACCACACTTCATACAATAAGAGATTTCTCGAGTTGAATCAGATGATCCCCAATCTGTTCACCCCATTATACCGCCTAATTGAACACTACATCGAGGCCTCCCCTCGAAAATCCAAGATTCGGTTTTAAGCACTTCGCCTGCAACACTCGAAGCCGCAATGGAGTTATCTACGGAACTCACTGAAAATCGCATTCGAAACGGCAAATTTAATGATGAAACGAAGAAAACACCCAGTGAGACCCCAACTCCAAACCACTCAGGTTCATCGTCGAAGTTTGCTGGTAAGAGGAAGCGAAATGGCAAGAATTTTGTTGTCACCCAAACCAACCCTCCCATCACTGCTGCTCCAATCACCCAAGTTGCCCCTCCAGCCGCACAATTCAAAAGGCCATACACTGGCCCACACCCAAAGTGTAACCGTTGTCAATACCATCACCCTCCTGAAAACCCCTGCCAACATTGCACAGGTTGTGGCCGTGCGGGTCACACCATCCAAACCTGCCGTACCCTTCAGCGATTAAACCGCAGTCAACCTCCAACCCAAACCCAAAATCAAATGGTGGGCCAAACCCAACAACCCTTACTTCTACCACCTACACAACTCGCAGCCCAACCTTACTACCAACCCAACTACCCCATGATGCAACCCATGCGAGCCTGTTTCAATTGTGGGGACCCAAACCACTTCAGGAACACTTGCCCATGCCTAGTGAACATCATTCATGCCCATGCTAAAGCAAACCCGGTAAACCAAGCTAACCAAGCTTCTCCACCTGCTAGAGGGGGAGCTTTCAATATCAACGCCAACCAAGCCAGGGCTGACAACAACGTGGTCAACGGTACGTTTCTCATAAATGGTAGTTGTGCATCCATATTATTCGATACTGGTGCGGATAAGAGCTTTGTGTCTTTAGAATACGAATCTATCCTCGACCAACCTCGTGATAGTCTCGTTGAATCTCTGACGGTGGAAGTTGCTGACGGAAAACCCACTTCATTAAATTATATTATACGCGATTGTACTCTCACCCTAAATGATCACGATTTCCCAATTGATCTCATTCCTATGAAATTGGGAAGTTCGATGTTATCATCGGCATGGACTGGCTCAGCCAGCATCACGCTGAAGTGGTGTGCTATGAAAAATTCATTCGTATTCCTCTCTCCGACGGTCAGACACTACGTATCTTTGGGGAAACCCCTTCGAAAGGACTAAAATTGATGTCCTGCCTTCAAACCCGAAGTTATCTTCGCAAGAACTACGTCGCATTTCTAGCTCACGTCGTCAAGAAGGGAGGCAAGGAGAGGAAGCTCGAAGATATTCCAATTGTGAAAGAATTCCCGCAAGTTTTTCCCGACGACATTTAAGGACTTCATCCTGTGAGGGAAGTCGAATTTCGAATCGATCTTGTGCCTGGCACTAAACCGGTCGCAAAATCTCCTTATAGGTTAGCCCCATCCGAGATGCAAGAGTTGGCCAGTCAACTACAAGAGTTGACTGACAAAGGATTCATATGTCCTAGCTCATCGCCTTGGGGTGCGCCTGTTCTTTTTGTGAAGAAGAAAGATGGAACGTTTCGCATGTGCATTGATTATAGAGAACTCAACAAGTTGACGGTTAAGAATCGCTATCCACTGCCTTGTATTGATGACCTTCTAGACCAACTTCAAGGCGCCACCTGTTTTTCCAAAATTGACCTTCGTTCTGGTTATCATCAGCTTAGAGTGCGCGAAGAAGATATTCCAAAAACTGCCTTCCGAACTCGTTATGGTCATTACGAGTTCATGGGTATGCCCTTCGGTTTAACCAATGCCCCCGCTGTCTTCATGGATTTAATGAATAGGGTATGCATGTCACACCCCGACCCGCAGCGGAAAAGGTGATCGGGGCATAATTGGGTTATCATCAAAGCTCATGACATTTATTATATGTTTCATATTCATTAATACAATTTAATGGAAATTTACAATAAATGATACAACATGTTCTAACTATCAGTCTAAGCTTCTTGGTTCTCTTCTAAGGCATATCCTATGTTTTCCTTGCTTCAACCTGTCCACCTGTATCATGTGTAAAAAGGTTTTTGGATCAACATAATGTTGGCGAGTGAATCCTATGGAAAAACATTTGAACAAGTTTATCCAATTGATTATAAATAATGTGAATACCACATATGAGTAAATGTAGATGTAAATTTATTCACACAACACATAATATTGAATATTGAACATACAAACACCAAATGATTGTTTTGAGGCACGCGTTGTTCGACTCGTCTCCCACGAGGAACTGATGGGCCTAATGAATGAGTTTTGAGGCACGCGTTGTTCTTACGAACTGATGGGCCTAATGTATGAGTTTTGAGGCACGCGTTGTTCTCGTCTCCCACGAGGAACTGATGGGCCTAATAAATGAGTTTTGAGGCACGCGTTGTTCTTACGAACTGATGGGCCTAATGTATGAGTTTTGAGGCACGCGTTGTTCTCGTCTCCCACGAGGAACTGATGGGCCTAATAAATGAGTTTTGAGGCACGCGTTGTTCTTACGAACTGATGGGCCTAATGTATGAGTTTTGAGGCACGCGTTGTTCTCGTCTCCCACGAGGAACTGATGGGCCTAATAAATAAGTTTTAAGGCACGCGTTGTTTCGTCTCCCACGAGGAACTGATGGGCCTGATAATTGAGTTTTAAGGCACGCGTTGTTCTCGTCTCCCACGAAGAACTGATGGGCCTAAATAATTTGCATACAACTTTGACAATATGTAATACATCACAACCAATAATAGTTACATTCTAGTTTAGTTCATATAATGGTATAGCACAAATTTGCATAAGAGAATTAGTTTAAACGACACATGATACACCCCAAAACATGAATAAAAAGGGGAGTTTGTAAGAATTCACTCACATTGGGTGCGTTCGGTTGATGACGTTGAATGCACGCGAAGTGGTTTTAACCACGAGTGAGATTAAACCTAGATAAATCGCATTACGGTTTGGTAAGTAAACGGGTTTTATTAATCTATTTTAGTAGGATTGTTGGGTGTACTTTTGTGAGTTTGAGGCTATTTTCTAACCTTAAAAATGATATTTTTAAGTATTTTTAATTGATTTTTAATTAAAATAATTAAATAAAAATAAAAAAAATATTTTATTTTTGCTACAGTTGCTTTGACCGTTGACTTTGACTAACGTTGACCGGTTCGGAAGGCATATTATTGTGCGCTGGGTGAGGCTCGAACCCGAGACCTCCCGTACGCGTGCACGCAGCTCTACCAACTGAGCTACGTGTCTAACCCGTCATATATCCGATTTTAATTACATATATACATTAATTAGATTTAAACAGAAATCCCTTTATTTTAAAAATGGATTAAATCTGGCGAACCGGTGCGCTCCACAGGTCTCGAACCCGGGACCTATGGGTTAACGGACACACAATCCACCGCTGGACTGTGTGTCTCACTTGGTTATAAACTCAGTTATCAATATATTTAACATATACTCAAAACAATCCGGTTCAGTTTTGCGGAAAAAGGGATTTTTATTAAGGCAGCGTGTGAGGAACAATACTCGAACTCGAGACCATAGCGTTAAAAGTGCACACAGTCCACCGCTGGACTGTGTGTCTAACCCGGTAAATAACTGGATTTTAACTATACTTAATCATTACTGAAACGTCGTCTTCTTCACTGGTTTAACCGGAAGTGGCGACTGACTGGTTCGAAATGTTGATTCATGTTCCTTTAGCGTTTAATGATCAATTACAGACGAGATAAAAGTAAAAAGGAAAGGAATTTAGGCGTGAAAAGTACCGACTGGTTCTCCTCTGTTTTCCGGCAGAACTCCGGCGACAGCAATCTTTTTCCGGCGACAAGTATCTTGCAGCAGAGAGTCCTCCGAAAGCTTACAAAGGGTGTGGGTGACTTCGGTAAAGGTTTAGGGGATTCAATAAAGCTCAGAGATTAAAACTCGGATTTCCGGCGAAGTATAAGATATTTCCGGCGAGTGAGTTTTCGCCGAGAAATGGTGCGATATGAGTGTGAAATGTTTCTGGCGAGTTGGGGGTGAATTTATAGGGTAGTATCGGGATGAATGGGGTCTGAATTCGGTCTTAATTCGAAGGCATCCGTTCTCCGGCGGTTACAGCTGATGTCGCGGGTTCAAACGTCGGTTATAACCGTCGTAATAGTTAAGTCATCGGTTGAATTGAGCGTAAACGTAATTAAACGGCGAAGTCGTCGGGATTTCCGACGACTGCTGATTGGGCGGAAAATTGATTGAATTCAACTTGCTAACTTGAATATTTGAATTAATTGTTTCCTGATATTACCATAAAATCAAAGCGGCGGAGCGGTTGTTTGGCTGAGGGATAAGTGTTTGGTTTGAACCGGTACAGACTCGAGTTCGAAACCCGGCATGATTAAAACATTTTTATTTTGTTATTTTTATCAGTTTTTCAAAAACTAAATATATATCCCCGCATAATAATTGATTACGGATCGTTTAAAATTATTTTGGGCATTTAATTCGCAACGAAAAATTTGACTGACTGTTCGGTTGATAAACGGAGCGGGTTTGGTAAATCCGTTTTTGACGGATGTTACAGTATCCCCTGCTTTTTAGAAATTTCGTTCCGAAATTTAAATAGGGATATAATTGACTAAAAGAATGATGGTGCTTAGTTTTGACAGTTACATACCTAGAAGAAATAAGAGTTTAAGTTTTTGTTTGAGGCGGTAACGTTCCTTGTAAAGGTTAAGTATCCTAATACAGGAATCGCTTTTTGTTGCCTACTGTATAAGTATTGTTAAGCAGGAATGATTTGCTAAAATGATATCATGCATAAAAGTTTGAATATGCTTAGGGTTATATCCTAAGGCAGAAATTCTACAATCTACACAAATAAACACAACAACTAACAATTGTATCCACATTCTGATAGCATATATGTTTGAATGGTAACAGTTCCTCTCTCGTTTGTTATGATGGAGAGGTTAGTCTATGTAGAAATGGATCACAATCCAATTTCTTTAAATAGTGAGATGATATAACTGTAACACAAATTTCAATCAAGGCAATACTAAATCCTACATGGAACATCTCATAACCGCCTGATAATGCCTCTGATCCTTTGGCAAGAATACTTATATATAGGAAGTACCAGCGGCGTATCCACCATATTCTTGTCAAATTTTCATTGGTTTTATCAGTGAATTATGATTAGTCCTATAACTCTACAACCAATACATCAAACATAAAAATACTGAAATGAAATATATCTGTGCGATCAAGGCTCAATCAAACGGAGCCGATCGTATTGTATGTATTGAGAATGAAATTGTCTGTGTGCTCTCAATCAAACGGAGCCGAGCTTATTGCATGTATTGAAAATGAAATTGTCTGTGTGCTCAAGGCTCAATCAAACGGAGCCGAGCTTATTGCATGTATTGAAAATGAATAACTTAATCACACAAACAACCTATGCATGGAACCTCTCATAACCGCCTGATAATGCCTCTGATCATTTGACAAGAATACTTATATATAGGAAGTACCAGCGGCGTATCCACCATATTCTTGTCAAATTCTCATTGACTTTATCCGCAAGTTATGATTAGTTCTATGCGACTCTACAACATAAAAAAAACAACAACCAGCGCTTGAGTCTTAATTCTGATAGTATCCGTGTTTGACAAAACCTCTCTCGTTTAATATGATGGAGAGGTTAGTCTATGTAGAAGTGAGACACAACTCAACTTCTTTAAATGATGAAACTGAGATATGTCGTGAAGTATGATGATATGAATATTAAATCAATGAGTATAAAACAAACTGAACTAGTAATTTGCATTAAAATTTTTTGGATAAAATCCCAACTGAGATACATGAAAATCGAGATATAAAGAAAAACATAAAAACTAAGTGATTGGAGTTGAATCTTGATTCTTGGTGAGAGAAGGCTAGTTAAGTGGTTGGTTTGGTCCGTTAACATCTTCAACAGGATTGGCGTTGATGTTATAAACTCTTCCTCTTGCCGGCGGTGGAGCTGGATTTGCTTGGTTTGCTTGGTTAACTGGGTTTGCTTGAGCTTGGGCGTTTATGATGTTAACCAAACGAGGGCACGTGTTTCTAAAATGGGTAGGGTCGCCACAATTGAAACAAGCTCGAACATATGGGTACATGGGGTATTGAGGTTGTTGATATGTTTGGATCATGGGTTGAGTAGGGGTTGAGGTTTGGTTTTGAGAGGTGCGGCAAACATTGCTCAAATGACCGTAGCGTCCACAATTTGCACATAGTCGACAGGGTAAGGTAGATGGATGGTGATAAAAGCAGGTGTTGCATTGAGGGTGAGGTCCAATGTAAGGTTTCTTATTTGGGTAAGTTGAGTTGGGTGCTACTTGAGCGTTTGGGATAGTTTGAGGAGGTACAACTTGTGAAGCTGGTTGGTTACGTTGGGTGACGGTGAAGATTTGCCCATCACGTTTTCTCTTAGAAGTAGGTGGTGTAAAGGATTCGGTTCGGGTGGGGTTTGAGGTTTCGGTTGATGCTTTATCCTTCTTCTTCTCCTCTTTGAAATCTTTGATCCGGATTCGGTTCTCGGTGAGCGCGGTTGCTAGCTACACGGCTGCTTCCAAAGTTGCAGGCGAGGTACTTATTACAGAGTCTTGAATCTTTGATAGAAGACCACGAATGTAGTGCTCGATCAAACGATAGAGGGGAGTAAACAAATTGGGAACCATTTGATTTAACTCAAGGAATCTCTTGTTGGGTTGGGTTAACGGAATTAGCGGTAAGGGCTTGTTGAACTTGAACTACGATGTTGGGTATTACGGTCGCCATTTGCTGAGCGATTTGGGCAGCCATGCGTTCACGGGCTTTTCCTGCTCTCATTTTCCTACGAGCGAGGCTAGAAGACATCTACAAGGAATACATGTCAAGAGTACGAGTTGGATGCCTTTGGGATCGTGGGTCGTGTTTGGGGAATGAACGTTCATAAAATAAATATAGAAAAATAAATCTACTACATCCATAGGATGTCTTGGGCTTTGCTCGTATTTGGGCCTTGCATGCCGCCATACTTCACCTTCGTAATCACGTGGGCCCCCATGATTACCGGGTTTTTCATATGGTTCGCATGTGTTAGCCTGGTTACGTACACTAAAACCCGGAGAAAATCGAGAAATATGTAACGTATGATATTCGGAATGTGCCCCGGCATGGACACGGTGACATCTCAAAGTGAGGTTAGTTCGAACGACGTTTGGTGTGGCATGCTTTGGCCTAATAGGTCCGTCGTACTCTCATCGTTAGTCCCCAGGTAGGCAAACTGGTCCGTTATTTTGGATTTATACGAATGCCAACCTAGACAGGACGTCTCGACTACCGGTACTTGTACCCTTCCGGTTACTACATGCCCGTCGCAGAACTTACTTTGATGGGATTTGAAAATTGCAACAAAATCCTTGAATAATGAGAGTATGAAAATGAATTGAATATATGAACATTGATATATGTATAACGAATATGTATATAAGCATGTATGTTTGACTGTAATATGAAACAAATAAATATCACAAGTTTGTATGTAACCACCTAATCAATTAAAATTTAGGCAGACTATAGTATAGGCTCTAAGGGTCTAATAACCTATCCTATATCCCTATAGTCATGGCTCTGATACCAATCTGTCACACCCCGACCCGCAGCGGAAAAGGTGATCGGGGCATAATTGGGTTATCATCAAAGCTCATGACATTTATTATATGTTTCATATTCATTAATACAATTTAATGGAAATTTACAATAAATGATACAACATGTTCTAACTATCAGTCTAAGCTTCTTGGTTCTCTTCTAAGGCATATCCTATGTTTTCCTTGCTTCAACCTGTCCACCTGTATCATGTGTAAAAAGGTTTTTGGATCAACATAATGTTGGCGAGTGAATCCTATGGAAAAACATTTGAACAAGTTTATCCAATTGATTATAAATAATGTGCATACCACATATGAGTAAATATAGATGTAAATTTATTCACACAACACATAATATTGAATTGAACATACAAACACCAAATGATTGTTTTGAGGCACGCGTTGTTCGACTCGTCTCCCACGAGGAACTGATGGGCCTAATGAATGAGTTTTGAGGCACGCGTTGTTCTTACGAACTGATGGGCCTAATGTATGAGTTTTGAGGCACGCGTTGTTCTCGTCTCCCACGAGGAACTGATGGGCCTAATAAATGAGTTTTGAGGCACGCGTTGTTCTTACGAACTGATGGGCCTAATGTATGAGTTTTGAGGCACGCGTTGTTCTCGTCTCCCACGAGGAACTGATGGGCCTAATAAATGAGTTTTGAGGCACGCGTTGTTCTTACGAACTGATGGGCCTAATGTATGAGTTTTGAGGCACGCGTTGTTCTCGTCTCCCACGAGGAACTGATGGGCCTAATAAATAAGTTTTAAGGCACGCGTTGTTCTCGTCTCCCACGAGGAACTGATGGGCCTAATAATTGAGTTTTAAGGCACGCGTTGTTCTCGTCTCCCACGAAGAACTGATGGGCCTAAATAATTTGCATACAACTTTGACAATATGTAATACATCACAACCAATAATAGTTACATTCTAGTTTAGTTCATATAACGGTATAGCACAAATTTGCATAAGAGAATTAGTTTAAACGACACATGATACACCCCAAAACATGAATAAAAAGGGGAGTTTGTAAGAATTCACTCACATTGGGTGCGTTCGGTTGATGACGTTGAATGCACGCGAAGTGGTTTTAACCACGAGTGAGATTAAACCTAGATAAATCGCATTACGGTTTGGTAAGTAAACGGGTTTTATTAATCTATTTTAGTAGGATTGTTGGGTGTGCTTTTGTGAGTTTGAGGCTATTTTCTAACCTTAAAAATGATATTTTTAAGTATTTTTAATTGATTTTTAATTAAAATAATTAAATATAAAATAAAAAAAAATATTTTATTTTTGCTACAGTTGCTTTGACCGTTGACTTTGACTAACGTTGACCGGTTCGGAAGGCATATTATTGTGCGCTGGGTGAGGCTCGAACCCGAGACCTCCCGTACGCGTGCACGCAGCTCTACCAACTGAGCTACGTGTCTAACCCGTCATATATCCGATTTTAATTACATATATACACTAATTAGATTTAAACAGAAATCCCTTTATTTTAAAAATGGATTAAATCTGGCGAACCGGTGCGCTCCACAGGTCTCGAACCCGGGACCTGTGGGTTAACGGACACACAATCCACCGCTGGACTGTGTGTCTCACTTGGTTATAAACTCAGTTATCAATATATTTAACATATACTCAAAACAATCCGGTTCAGTTTTGCGGAAAAAGGGATTTTTTATTAAGGCAGCGTGTGAGGAACAATACTCGAACTCGAGACCATAGCGTTAAAAGTGCACACAGTCCACCGCTGGACTGTGTGTCTAACCCGGTAAATAACTGGATTTTAACTATACTTAATCATTACTGAAACGTCGTCTTCTTCACTGGTTTAACCGGAAGTGGCGACTGACTGGTTCGAAATGTTGATTCATGTTCCTTTAGCGTTTAATGATCAATTACAGACGAGATAAAAGTAAAAAGGAAAGGAATTTAGGCGTGAAAAGTACCGACTGGTTCTCCTCTGTTTTCCGGCAGAACTCCGGCGACAGCAATCTTTTTCCGGCGACAAGTATCTTGCAGCAGAGAGTCCTCCGAAAGCTTACAAAGGGTGTGGGTGACTTCGGTAAAGGTTTAGGGGATTCAATAAAGCTCAGAGATTAAAAATCGGTTTTCCGGCGAAGTATAAGATATTTCCGGCGAGTGAGTTTTCGCCGAGAAAGGGTGCGATTTGAGTGTGAAATGTTTCTGGCGAGTTGGGGGTGAATTTATAGGGTAGTATCGGGATGAATGGGGTCTGAATTCGGTCTTAATTCGAAGGCATCCGTTCTCCGGCGGTTACAGCTGATGTCGCGGGTTCAGACGTCGGTTATAACCGTCGTAATAGTTAAGTCATCGGTTGAATTGAGCGTAAACGTAATTAAACGGCGAAGTCGTCGGGATTTCCGACGACTGCTGATTGGGCGGAAAATTGATTGAATTCAACTTGCTAACTTGAATATTTGAATTAATTGTTTCCTGATATTACCATAAAATCAAAGCGGCGGAGCGGTTGTTTGGCTGAGGGATAAGTGTTTGGTTTGAACCGGTACAGACTCGAGTTCGAAACCCGGCATGATTAAAACATTTTTATTTTGTTATTTTTATCAGTTTTTCAAAAACTAAATATATATCCCCGCGTAATAATTGATTACGGATCGTTTAAAATTATTTTGGGCATTTAATTCGCAACGAAAAATTTGACTGACTGTTCGGTTGATAAACGGAGCGGGTTTGGTAAATCCGTTTTTGACGGATGTTACAATGCAAACCCTACCTCGACCGTTTCTTTATAGTCTTCATCGACGACATTCTTATCTACTCCAAGTCAAAATCCGATCATGAGCGACATCTTCGACTCATTCTTACACTCTTAAGGACTAAAAAGCTTTACGCTAACTTCTCAAAATGCGAATTCTGGTTAGGAGAAGTACAATTCCTTGGTCATGTCGTCAATGACAAAGGGATTCATGTCGATCCTTCAAAAATCAAGGTAGTACAGGAATGGCAAGCGCCACGTAGCCCTACTGAAGTTAGGTCATTTCTTGGTTTGGCTGGTTACTACCGACGCTTCATTGCCATTTTTCCCGTATCGCCGTTCCGCTCACGGCCTTGACTCAAAAGGAAAACCCTTCATTTGGGGACCTAAGCAAGAGGAGGCCTTCCAAACTTTAAAGCAAAGGCTTTGTGACGCACATATTCTTACACTCCCTGAGGGTTGCGATGACTTTATGGTTTATTGCGACGCATCAGGGCAAGGACTAGGCTGTGTATTGATGCAAAGAGGAAAAGTGATAGCCTATGCCTCTAGGCAACTCAAAGTTCATGAGAAGAATTACACCACCCACGACCTGGAACTTGGAGCCATTGTGTTCGCTCTCAAGATATGGAGACATTACCTCTACGGTACCAAGTGTGAAATATACACTGACCACAAGAGTCTCCAACATATCTTCAACCAAAAAGAGTTGAATATGAGGCAACGAAGATGGGTCGAACTTCTCAATGATTACGACTGTGAAATTCGGTACCATCCTGGCAAGGCAAACGTGGTGGCTGATGCGCTCAGTCGAAAAGGATATGTGAACTCTATTCGTCTTCTATGTTCCCAAAGCATAACCGACATCAAAGATCGAATCCGGGCAGCTCAACATATCTCTGTAACGGAAAATGACGTACGCGATGAGCTGTCATGTGGAGCTGAACTCAAAATTGAAACCAAATCCGACGGTATTCTATATTATTTAAACCGCATATGGATTCCTGATCGTGACAACCTTCGTGATTTCCTCATGAATGAGGCACACAAAACACGATACTCTGTACACCCAGGAGCCGATAAGATGTATCAAGACCTACAATACACCTACTGGTGGCCTGGCATGAAAAAGGATATCGCTGTTTTTGTTTCCAAGTGCCTTACCTATTCCAAAGTAAAAGCTGAACACAAAGACCTTCAGGACTTCTAGTCCAACCCGAAATACCTGTATGGAAGTGGGAAAACATAACCATGGACTTCATTACCGGGTTACCTCGCACCTCCAGTGGGTATGACACCATATGGGTAATAATCGATCGTCTTACAAAATCATCTCACTTCATTCCGATTCGCGAGGACTTCAAGAACGAGAGTTAGCTCGTATCTACATCAGCGAGATCGTAAGCCGTCATGGTGTACCGTTAAGCATCATTTCGGACCGCGATGGTCGTTTCACTTCACGAACATGGCGAGCCGTACAAACCGCTTTCAGTACACGGTTAGATCTCAGTACCGCCTTTCACCCTCAAACTGATGGTCAATCTGAACGCACCATCCAAACCCTTGAAGACATGCTTCGAGCATGTGTCATAGACTTCAAGGGGAACTGGGACGCTCACCTACCATTAGTTGAGTTTTCGTACAACAATAGCTATCATTCAAGTATCGGCATGGCTCCTTTCGAAGCTTTATATGGTCGTAAGTGCCGATCTCCAGTGTGTTGGCACGAAATTGGTGAAGCGCAAATCACCGGACCTAAATTGATTCAAGAAACAACCGACAAAAGCCTTCAAATTCGAAACAATCTTCTAGCGGCTCAAAGTCGTCAAAAGAATTATGCTGACAAACGACGAAAGCCTTTGGAGTTTTGTGTTGGTGATCAAGTACTTTTAAAAGTATCGTCGTGGAAGGAAGTAGTTCGTTTTGGCCAGAAAGGCAAGCTAGCACCACGCTACGTAGGACCTTTCAAGATACTCGAAAGAGTAGGTCCTGTAGCATACAAGCTTGACCTACCAGAAGAGCTTAGCAGAATTCATCCCACGTTTCACGTATCAAACTTGAAAAAGTGCCTCGCCGACGAAAACCTCCATATTCCTCTAGAAGACATTCAAGTCGATGAATCGATGCACTTTGTTGAAAGACCAGTGGAAATCATGGATTTCGGTAGAAGCGTTTAAGCCGAAGTCGTATTCCAATCGTCAGGGTGCGTTGGGAGTCAAAACGAGGACCCAAGTTTACTTGGGAACACGAAGACTCAATGCGCGAGAAATACCCGCATCTGTTTCCAGTTGCAACCACTACTTAAATTTCGGGACAAAATTTCTAAAAGTAGGGGATACTGTAACCTTTGTGTAAATCGGGTTTCGAAAACCCGCCTCTTTTATCAATCAAAGAATTTTGGTTTACGTGATAACCCAATCATGCCCCGTCTTTTATTCCACTGCGGGTCGGGGTGTGACAGGACGCTCTATTAATTTTAAGCCTGC
This sequence comes from Scalesia atractyloides, assembly GCA_947069175.1. NCBI lineage: Eukaryota > Viridiplantae > Streptophyta > Magnoliopsida > Asterales > Asteraceae > Scalesia > Scalesia atractyloides. Next base: position 15,600,607 of record CAMTDV010000014.1, on the reverse strand, counting down.
CATCGTCGATTTTATGCATCATCGATTTTTCATGTGCTTCGCGCACTTTTGTACAAATTTTAAACTTTTGACGTCTTCGATTTGTCGTTTTTCGCTTACCGCTTTCATCTTACTATGTTGATGCACATCTCGCACGGCCATCGCAATCCAAAACAAGAGCTAATACTCGCAACATAACTAAATCATAACTACCCTCTAAACCGTGTCCTCGCGTTATACCTGCAAGTATATATGTATCTAACTATATACATATAAAGAATATGATTACACGTGCTTGTCAAATACATGAGAATTTAGGAGATATGTGTTTTCCTATGTGGCTCCTATGTGAACTTAAAAATACGTGTTACTATATCAAATATAACAAGTTTTTAACGTGGTAAATCGCATTTCAATACAAAATCATTATGATCGAATGTCATTCCAAATCTCTTTTGTCCAGATGTCTTCGAACACTTCCAACTCGCGACGTCAAGCCTGAAGAAACTCCGATAAGAGGATTGCCTCGCTTGTGGCTAAGGAAATGGCCAAGGTCATTCCTCAAATCATCACCCAAGTTCAAGCCCTCAGCAATTCTCAGACGTCGGAAGACCCCAAGACCAATGCACCAAAATCTACATTCTCCAACAAGCAGTTAAAGGCCTATGACCCGATGGTCTTCACTGGTGAAGGAAGTGTGTCTTAGATGCTGCAGTGGTTTGACGCCATCGAGGTTACCCTCCGCCAGAGTGGGTGCCCTGAGCATCTTCACACCATGTGCGCTATCGGAGTATTTCAATCACGAGCACTCGACTGGTGGACAGCCGAGCGCATCAAACGTGGGAACGATTCAGCTTACGTATTATCATGGGAAGAACTGAAAGAACTCATGAAGAGAGAGTATTGCCCTCCCCACAAAGTCCAAAAGCTAGAAAACGAGTTTTGGAAAATCAAGCAAGTCGAATGTGACAACACCGGCCTCACAGCAAGGTTCAAACAGCTTAGCGTTATTTGCCCTAGCCAAGTCGACACTCCTGAAAAGGCTATCAAAAAGTACATACGTGCTTTCCCTGATTGCGTGGGCGATTTTTTCGAAGCTGCAAGACCGGCTACCATCGAAGAAACCTATTAGTTGGCAGCAGAAATCAATGACAAGCGAGTCTTGGCCGCATTTTTCTCCAAGAATCCCACCAAGAAGCTGAACCAAGCTACTGTCGAATTATCCGACGACGACGACGCATCGCAGCAAGCCGCCAAGCCTAGCCGCAAGAGAAAGAGCTCGAGTCTCAACTACTCGGCAACTACACCGCTTAACCCTGAGTCTCTCCAAACAGTTGCACCTCTTCAAAGGCGTGCCTACACTGGAACTCTCCCCCAGTGTCATATATGTACTTATCACCACTAGGCCAGAGCCAGCTGCTGCTACTGCATCAACTGCGACTGTTATGGCCACTTCAGCTAGCAACTACCGCACCAGAGGCACCAGCAGCCGCAACCCCAGCAGCAGAAGACGTCTACATCAACATCGACCAGGCGTAGGATGACGTTCTCGACGGTATGATTTCCGACGCTAGTACTTATGCTTTATGACTGATCTATTGTTCGACGTCGCTTCAGCATACGACGACGTCTCTCTCACTCTCTCTCTCTCTCTCTCCTCTCTCGAGTCCTCGCACTTAGTCTAAGTTCACACACTAATTCTTCTTACTAACATTATATAGTATATCACAATATAATACGTTTTTACCCCCTACTATGCGCCTTTAAAATAAGTTACGATAAACATGCAAACACCAATTTAATCACGGGTGCACACGGGATTATCTTGACGTCTGCATAGAGATCGTATTGAGTTCTAATGGTGCCCTAATGTTAAAAGTGTGGTTAAAACATGGTGGATAGGCCGCTGGTACTTCCTATACATAAGCGTTTTAACCATGTCGACAAAGTGTGACATCTATTCACGAGAAGGAGAAGGCGTGGTCGAAGCATGGTGGATACACCGCTGGTACTTCCTATATATAAGTGCTTTTGCCATGCTAACAAACTCTCGTGAAGAAATGCCATGTGTAGTTGAACGTTATTAGACCTTCTATATTATGATGATTAATTTGAACACGCTAAACTCTTTCGCAAGGCGTAACATCTCATCACTTCTCGGTCGCACAAACGCTAGATATCCCGCGAATCCACAGCAACGCAATCATACTTTCGCTGGAATCTACCTCGCATCGCTCATCGCTTTCCCCTCTCGACGCTTACCGTTATCGCTTCGCTTATCGCTTTCCCCTCTCGACGTTTTAACGCTATCATTTTGCTTATCGCATTCTCATCTCGACGCTCGAACGCTATTGCATCGCTTATCGCTATCTCCTCGCTTATCGTCTTCGCCTAGTGACGCTTTAACGCTTATGGCACCTCTCATTCTTACCGCTTCGCTATTACAATCGCCGAACCATTCCAGTGCACTCATGTCTCTAACCAAGTTTGCAATCAGCTTCTCCGCTTGGTCTACATGGTCTCCTTTTCAAACTTGGTCCAACCATTCGCCGTTTGGATCAAAATCCATCCATGTCATGTCGGCACACATGACATCATTCCACAGGATGGAGGCGGCATGGCTAAAACATGGTGGATACGCCGCTGGTACTTTCTATATATAAGTGTTTTAGCCATACTAACAACCTTTCGTGAAAGGATGCCACGTGGGGTTCAATAATATTCAAGCCTATCAATTACTTGGTCCAACCCTTCACCACATGGACCAAGGATACCGAAATCTATCCATATCGTGTCAATACACCTGACATAGCTCCATGAGACGGAGGCGATATGGCTAAAAACATGGTGGATACGCCGCTGGTACTTCCTATATATAAGTGTTTTAGCCATATTAACCAACTTTCGTGGAGAGATTCCATGTGGGGTTTAAGGCTAATTAAACTTTATGATACCGTAAAATTTTATTTTTACCGTTATGTTTTGAAAATAAATGGGAAATTTTCTAAATATTTGAATTATTATTAAAACCTTTGAGCAAGTAAAATCCTTCTTACGATGTGAGTGTAAATCGACTCATCCTAGCGCTACGTTGTGAGAAAATTTTCATAAATCGAGTTTCATTTAAAGACTTTTTCGTAATAGTTTAACAAAACTTTCCAAAACTTAAAAACATTTTTGAATCGCCAACTCGTGAGTTATCGACCACGAGTCAATTAAGTCGATTTTACTAATCGAATTTCCCACACCTCCAAGACGCTTTCACTCGTCAATCCTCGATCGAACCGCTCGTTCATTCTCAATTTGCGCCAACGCCTTATCGCTACCTATCGTGTCAATTCTCAAGTCTTCCTTTCGAATAAATTTCGGGACAAAATTATCTAAAGTATGGGAGACTGTAACAACCCGCTTTTTCGTAGCTCGTTACTCTCGTTACGCCTAGCACCAGAGATTCGAATCATAATGTAATCTATATTGCTTACTACGCTACATCGCATATTTTCGCACTACATCGCTTATTTTCGCACACTGCATCACACATCACAACACTTACAACGCCCTCGCGAATGCTATACTACAACGTGAAGTTTCCAAGGCTACTCGATCGCTTAAACTTCAACGCGACACTCGCCAGACTTGGGAACTGAGAGGCATACTATCCCGCTTATTTAACTTAACTTAATTTAAACACTTAATACGCTTAACGCTTTGCGAAAACGCTTAATATAACTATCTAATACGAACCGAATCTCCAAACGAGCACCTAACGCGAAAATATAACGAACAAAACTTCGCCATCAGGCCAAGTTCGCCCGAACTTTACCAATGGTGAGCAATTAAGAAAACCCTTCAAATCTAGCAAGTTCACTCGAACTTGCACATTTTCAAGTAGAACTGGCCAAGTTCGGCCGAACTTGGTCTCCACCAGCCTATGTCACACCCCGACCCGCAGCGGAATAAGAGTCGGGGCATAATTGGGTTATCACCAAAGCTCATGATGTTAACTAATATGTTTCATATTTATTAAATCCAAATTACATTTCAATGTTCCAAGTCAAATTCATACAATACAAGGAAAGGAAAAATTAACTAAAATAAATCCATAATCTGAACTGATCTATTCTTCTAAGCCGCCCTATATGTTTCTTGCTTCAACTTGATCACCTGTATCATGTGTAAAAATGGGAAATTTTGGGTCAACAAAAGTTGGCGAGTGAACCTTGTTAAAAAACATTTGTTATCAATTCATTATTGTAATTTATTTAGGAAAAATTGTGCAATAATCATATATGAACAAATGTATGTAAACATAACGATCACAAACCACCTTGCTTAAACATGAAATAAGAATGACAATGTATATGTTGGCAACGTCCCGTTCACGCTCATAGGTAATGGGGAACGGACGGCCTATGCTAATGTATGTGAGATCAAGGCTCAATCAAACGGAGCCGATCTTATGTTGGCAACGCCTGGTTCACGCTCATAGGTAATGGGGAACAGCTCACGCTCATAGGTAATGGGGAGCGGCGGCCTATGAAATGTATGTACTGAAATGATAATATTTAATCTAAACTTCAACCACACAAACAATGGATACACATTGAATACACATTTGATCATGAACATGATGGATGCACAATGTTTAATTATAATAAATAAATACGACACATGATACACCCCAAAATGTGATTAAAACAGGGAATTGGGCAGAGATTCACTCACATTGGGTGTGTTTGTTTGAATATTGTTGAATGCGCACGAGTTTAGGGGATTGATCGACGAGAGATAACTAACCAATAAATAACGAAAGGTATGGTAAGTATGTGGATTTTATTAACTATTTTAATAAGATTTTTGGGTATAACTTTGTGAGTTTAAGGCTACTTTCTAACTTTGAAAACGTTATTTTTAAGTATTTTTAATTGATTTTTAAATTAAATAATTAATTAAAATAAATAAATAAAAAATTTGTTGACTTTGACCGTTGACCGAGACCGTTGACCGTTGACCGGTTCGGTCGGTTATATTGTTGCACTGAGCGAGATTCGAACCGGTGACCTCCCGTACGCGTGCACGCAGCTCTACCAACTGAGCTACGTGTCTAACCCGAAATAATTCTGTTTTTAATTATACTTATATACTATTTAATTTAATCCGAAAATTATTTATTTTTAAAAAGCTTTTAAACGTATCGGACCGGTGCTGACCACAGGTCTCGAACCCGGGACCTGTGGGTTAGCGTACACACAGTCCACCGCTGGACTGTGTGTCTCACTTGGTTATTAACTCGGTTTTTATTATACTTAACATAGACTGTGAGTCAACCCGGTTTAGTTAAAAAGGCAGATTTTTATTTCAGGTGAGTAAAGCTGGGACAGGATTCGAACTCGCGTTGCATGTGTGTTTGTTGCACACAGTCCACCGCTGGACTGTGTGTCTAACCCGTTCATTAAACCAATTTTAATTATTCTTATATTATACAACACTTCATCTTCTTCGTTCAAAACACAGACATCGACCAATTGACTGTTATTTGTTAAATTAGCTCAATGAATGTTATGTGCCATCGTAAGGAAAATGAACGGAAAGAGATTGGAGGGTTGATTGTACCAACTGTTCGTTTTTCTTCAGATGTCCGGCAAGGTCGTCGGCTCCGTCTTGGTGAGTTGCGGCTAATAGGATCTACCAACAATTTGGAGGGATTAGATGTGAAATGGAACTACTGGGTAACGACTATCAGTAAATTAGAAGAATCATACCGGTTAACAGCAGTTTCCTTGTAAGCTCAGAATTTCTCCGGCGAAAACAGATAATCCGGCAACGTCGACTGGAAAGGATTCTGGGTGAGGGATTGATATTAGAATTTTGTCTAATAAAGGAATGAGCCAGAAAAATCGAAGTAATTACCGTGTAGGTGGAAGTCTCGGTTTTCCGGCGAGTTGCAGATGTTTTCCGGCGAGTAAATTTTCGTCGAGAAAAGGTGGGATTTGAGAGCGAAAAGGTTTCTGGTGAATTGTGGTTGAATTTATAGGGTAGTATCGAGATGTATGGGGTCTGAATTCGGTCTCAATTCGAAGTCAGCCGTTCTCTGACGGTTACGACTGATGTCGCGGGTTCAGACGTGGGTTATAACCGTCGTTAGAGTTAATTCTTCGGTTATTTTGGACGGAAACGTAAATTATCGGCGAAGTCGTCGGGATTTCCGACGACTGCTATTTGGGCGCAATTTGACTGAATTTGACTTCCGCGTTTTATTGTTTGAATTAATTGATTCATTATATTATCAGAAAATCAAAGTGGCGGAGCGGTTGATGGTGTGAAAGTTAAGACTTTGAGGAATATCCGGCTGACCTAGGTTCGACTCCCGGCAGCTGGTTTTCCTTTTTAATTAATTTATTTTTTATATTTTTACATTTATAATTTATATCTTTTAATTTGTTGATTAATTATGAATCGTTTAAAATTAAAATAAGCCGTAAATGAACAACAAAAATTTAAAACTGATTGTTCGGTAATTAAACGAAGCGGGTTTCGAAAACCCGTTTTTCGACAAATGTTACAGTATCCCCTACTTTTAGAAATTTCGTCCCGAAATTTAAGTAGTAGTAGTTACAGGAAAAAGGTGTGGGTATTTCTCGCGCATTGAGTCTTCACGTTCCCAAGTAAACTCAGGTCCTCGTTTCGACTCCCAGCGTACCCTGACAATTGGGATGCGGCTTCTTCTTAAACGTTTTTCCCCGAAGTCCATAATTTCTTCTGGTCTTTCAATAAAATGCATAGATTCATCAACTTGAATGTCTTCTAGAGGAATATGGAGATTTTCATCGGCGAGGCACTTCTTCAAGTTCGATACGTGGAATGTGGGATGAATTCTGTTGAGTTCCTCCGGTAGGTCAAGCTTGTAGGCTACAGGTCCTACCCTTTCGAGTATCTTGAAAGGACCTACGTAACGTGGTGCTAGCTTGCCTTTTTGGCCGAAACGAACTACTCCCTTCCACGGCGATACTTTTAAAAGTACTTGATCGCCAACGTTAAACTCCAAGGGCTTTCGTCGCTTGTCAGCATAGCTCTTTTGACGACTTTGTGCCGCTAAAAGGTTGTTTCGGATTTGATGAATCTTGTCAGTTTTTTCTTGTATTAATTCTGGACCGGTGATTTGAGCTTCTCCAATTTCGTGCCAACATATTGGTGATCGGCACTTACGACCATATAATGCTTCGAAAGGTGCCATGCCGATACTTGAATGAAAGCTGTTGTTGTACGAAAATTCAACTAATGGTAAGTGAGCGTCCCAATTCCCTTTGAAGTCTATGACACATGCCCGAAGCATGTCTTCAAGAGTTTGAATGGTGCGTTCAGATTGACCATCAGTTTGGGGATGATAAGCGGTGCTGAGATCTAATCGCGTACCCAAAGCGGCTTGTACAGCTTGCCATGTTCGTGAAGTGAAACGACCATCACGATCTGATATAATGCTTAATGGCACACCATGACGGCTTATGATTTCACTGATGTAGATGCGAGCTAGTTTCTCATTTTTGAAGTCTTCGCGAGTCGGAATGAAGTGAGCTGATTTTGTAAGACGATCAATGATTACCCATATGGTGTCGTACCCACCAGGAGTGCGAGGTAACCCGGTTATGAAGTCCATGGTTATATTTTCCCACTTCCATACGGGTATTTCAGGTTGGACCAGAAGTCCTGAGGGTCTTTGGTGTTCCGCTTTCACTTTTGAACAGGTAAGGCACTTGGAAACAAAAACAGCAATATCCTTCTTCATGCCAGGCCACCAGTAGGTGTATCGGAGGTCCTGATACATCTTGTCGGCTCCTGGATGTACGGAGTATCGTGTCTTGTGAGCCTCTTTCATAAGAGTATCGCGAAGGTTGTTGTGATCAGGAATCCATATGCGATCTAGATAATACAGAATGCCATCAGATTTCGTTACGAGTTTAAGTTCTGCTCCACAAGATAACTCATTGCGTATGTCGTATTCTGTTATGGAAACATGTTGAGCTTCTCGGATTTGGTCTTTGATGTTGGTCATGATTTGCGAACATAGAAGGCGAATGGAGTTCGCATAACCCTTTCGACTGAGTGCATCGGCCACCACATTTGCTTTGCCAGGATGATACCGAATTTCACAGTCGTAGTCATTAAGAAGTTCGACCCATCTTCGTTGCCTCATATTCAACTCCTTTTGGTTAAAGATATGATGGAGGCTCTTGTGGTCAGTGTAAATCTCACACTTGGTACCATAGAGGTAATGTCTCCATATCTTAAGAGCGAACACAACGGCTCCAAGTTCTAGGTCGTGAGTAGTGTAGTTCTTCTCATGAGTTTTGAGCTGCCTAGAAGCATAGGCTATCACTTTTCCCCTTTGCATTAAAACACAGCCTAATCCCTGTCTTGATGCGTCGCAATACACTACAAAGTCATCGCAACCTTCGGGGAGTGTGAGGATAGGAGCGTCACAAAGCTTTTGCTTAAGGGTTTGGAAGGCTTCTTCTTGCTTAGGTCCCCATACGAAGGGTTTTCCTTTATGTGTCAAAGCCGTGAGTGGTACAGCGATACGAGAGAAATTCGATATGAAACGACGATAGCAACCAGCCAACCCAAGGAAAGATCGTACCTCGGTTGGGGTACGTGGCGCCTGCCATTCTTGTACTGCCTTGATCTTTGCGGGGTCGACATGAATTCCCTTGTCATTGACGACATGACCAAGGAACTGTACTTCTTTTAACCAAAATTCTCACTTGGAGAATTTAGCGTAAAGCTTTTCAGTCTTCAAGAGTGTGAGGATGAGTCGAAGGTGTCGTTCATGATCAGTCTTAGACTTTGAGTAAATGAGAATATCGTCGATGAAGACTATAACAAAGCGATCAAGATAGGGTTTACAAACTCTGTTCATTAAGTCCATGAAGACAGCTGGAGCGTTGGTTAGACCAAATGGCATAACCATGAATTCATAGTGACCATATCGAGTTCGGAAGGCGGTCTTTGGGACGTCTTCTTCATGTATTCTGAGTTGGTGATAGCCGGAACGAAGGTCGATCTTTGAAAAACAAGTGGCACCCTGGAGTTGGTCTAGAAGATCATCGATGCGAGGTAACGGGTAGCGATTTTTTACCGTTAATTTGTTGAGTTCCCTGTAATCGATACACATGCGAAAGGTCCCATCTTTCTTCTTTACAAACAGAACAGGTGCACCCCAAGGCGATGAGCTAGGACGTATGAATCCCTTGTCGGTCAGTTCTTGCAATTGACTGGCCAGCTCTTGCATCTCGGATGGGGCTAACCTATAAGGAGATTTCGCGACGGGTGTAGCGCCAGGTATAAGGTCGATGCAGAATTCGACTTCTCTCTTGGGAGGAAGTCCGGCGATGTCGTCGGGAAAAACTTGCCGGAATTCCTTCACTACGGGTATATCTTCGAGTTTCTTCTCTTTGCCTCCCTTCTTGACAACGTGGATTAGAAATGCTACATAATTCTTGCGGAGATATCTTCGGGCTTGAAGACAGGACATCAGCTTGAGTCCTTTCGAAGGGGTTTCTCCAAAGATTCGTAGAGTTTGACCGTCTGCAAGAGGAATGCGAATGAACTTCTCACGGCATACTACTTCAGCCTGATGTTGGCTGAGCCAATCCATGCCGATTATAATGTCAAAACTTCCCAACTTCATAGGAATGAGGTCAACAGAAAATCGTGATCGTTTAGAGTAAAGGTGCAGTTTCGGATAATGGAGTTTAACGAGACCGGTTTTCCGTCAGCAACTTCTACCGTTATGGATTTCATAAGTTCGTCACGAGTTTGATTGAGGATGGGTTCGAATTCTAAGGACACAAAACTCTTATCCGCGCCAGTATCAAATAACACGGATGCATAACTACCATTGACGAGAAACGTACCGTTAACCACGTTGTTGTCGGCCCTAGCTTGGTTGGCGTTGATGTTAAATGCTCTTCCTCTAGCAGGTGGAGGAGCTTGGTTAGCTTGGTTCACCGGATTCGCTTGAGCTTGAGCATGTATGATGTTCACCAAGCGTGGACACGTGTTTCTAAAATGGTTTGGGTCACCACAATTGTAGCAAGCCCGCATGGGTTGCATCATGGGGTAGTTGGGTTGATAGTAGGTTTGGGTTGTATGTTGTGTAGGTGGTGGTAGTAGGGGTTGTTGGGTTTGACCCATTATTTGATGGTGGGTTTGAGTTGTGGGTTGGTTGCGGTTCATTCGTTGCAGTGAGCGGCAGGCTTGGATGGTGTGCCCTGCACGGCCACAGCCGGTGCAGTATTGACAGGGGTATTCGGGGGAGTGATGGTATTGGCAACGGGTGCACTTTGGGTAAGGGCCAGAGTATTGCCTTTTGTATGGTGCGGTTGAGGGAGTAACTTGTGTGATGGGTGCAGCAGGGATAGGGAAATTTGTTTGAGTGACGGCAAAATTTCTGGTATTTCGTTTCCTCTTGTTTGAAAATTTTGAGGATGGGGTGGGGTGGTTGGAAGTTTGGCCCTCAACGGGGGCTTTCTTTTTCTCCTCTTTGAACTTACCGTTTCTGATGCGGTTCTCGGTAAGTTCGGTGGCTAATTCCATGGCGGCTTCGAGAGTTGCAGGCGAAGCGCTGAGGACTGAGTCCTGAATCTTCGAGGGAAGGCCTCGAATATAGTGTTCCACCAAACGGTACACGGGGGTGAACAAGTTAGGAACCATCTGGTTCAGCTCAAGAAATCTTTTGTTGTAGGAAGTGTGATCCCCTTCCTTTTGCTTCAGCGAGTGGAATTCGTCTTCCAACTTCTTGAGTTCGCTTCTCGGGCAGAAGCGTTTTGTCATTACTTCCCTTAACTCTTCCCAAGTTAAGGCCATCGCGTCTTCTACTCCTCTCTTACCCTTCTCGGTGTTCCACCAGGTCAGGGCTACCCCAAATAATCTCCCGGTTGCGTAACGTACCTTGCGATCCTCGGGACAATCGCAATTTAGGAAAGTGTTTTCCATTTCCTCAAACCAGTGGAGGAGAGCGGTGACACCTTCGGTCCCTTCGAACTTTGGGGGATCGCAAGACTTGAAGTGCTTGTAGGAGCACTTCTTGGAGGAGGGGTTGTCGATGTTTTGATCCTCTTGGTTTGGTGGGTTGACAGGATTTGCAGTGAGAGCTTGCTGAACTTGAACTACAATATCAGGAAGTACTGCGGCCATTTGTTTTGCTATTTGAGTGGCCAAGCGTTCGTTTGACCTTCCTGACTTCCGTCCTCCACGTAGCTGCCTACCCGACATCTACAGGAATATACATAGGAAGATGGTGAGTTTATGGAGTGTTTAGGGGTCATGTGTCTAAAAAAAATGAAATTAACATAAATATCAATAATGCAACCACATCCATAGGATGTCTTGGGTTAGCTCATGTTGGGCCTCAAATGTCCCCCATACCTTCACCTGTATAGTCATGTGGGCCCCCATGACTATTGGCTTGGTAGGATTCACATTAGTATTGGCGATTTAACACTCGCATGACCCGAATGAAAACCACAAAATATGTTTACAAGATGTATGGTCGGAATGTGTCCAGGTGTAGACACAATGACAAATCAAAGTGGGGTTAGCTCACACGACGTTTGGTATAGCATGCTTTGGCCTAATAGGTACTTCGTACTCTCATCGTTAGTCCCCAGGTAGGCAAACTGGTCCTTTATTTTGGATTTATACGAATGCCAAGCCTAGACAGGACGTTCCGACTACCGGTACTGGTACCCTTCCAGTTACTACATGCCCGTCATGAGAACTCACTTTGATGAGATTTGAAAGTACAAAAATCATTGTAAAGCAATCATGAAAATGATGTGGTGTGTGCTTTCATGGATATGATATGTTATAAGAATATGGTTCATGATAAGCATTATATGATAATATATACTTATGAACATGCTTGCATAACATTAAATGTAACAATAAACATAAAGCATATAAACATCATGAATTTTGCATGTAACACACAAAAATTTAGAATTTCTAAGCAACTATAGTATAGGCTCTAAGGGTCTAATAACCTATCCAATATCCCTATAGTCATGGCTCTGATACCAATCTGTCACACCCCGACCCGCAGCGGAATAAGAGTCGGGGCATAATTGGGTTATCACCAAAGCTCATGATGTTTACTAATATGTTTCATATTTATTAAATCCAAATTACATTTCAATGTTCCAAGTCAAATTCATACAATACAAGGAAAGGAAAAATTAACTAAAATAAATCCATAATCTAAACTGGTCTATTCTTCTAAGCCGCCCTATATGTTTCTTGCTTCAACTTGATCACCTGTATCATGTGTAAAAATGAGAAATTTTGGGTCAACAAAAGTTGGCGAGTGAACCTTGTTAAAAAACATTTGTTATCAATTCATTATTGTAATTTATTTAGGAAAAATTGTGCAATAATCATATATGAACAAATGTATGTAAACATAACGATCACAAACCACCTTGCTTAAACATGAAATAAGAATGACAATGTATATGTTGGCAACGTCCCGTTCACGCTCATAGGTAATGGGGAACGGACGGCCTATGCTAATGTATGTGAGATCAAGGCTCAATCAAACGGAGCCGATCTTATGTTGGCAACGCCTGGTTCACGCTCATAGGTAATGGGGAACAGCTCACGCTCATAGGTAATGGGGAGCGGCGGCCTATGAAATGTATGTACTGAAATGATAATATTTAATCTAAACTTCAACCACACAAACAATGGATACACATTGAATACACATTTGATCATGAACATGATGGATGCACAATGTTTAATTATAATAAATAAATACGACACATGATACACCCCAAAATGTGATTAAAACGGGGAATTGGCAGAGATTCACTCACATTGGGTGTGTTTGTTTGAATATTGTTGAATGCGCACGAGTTTAGGGGATTGATCGATGAGAGATAACTAACCAATAAATAACGAAAGGTATGGTAAGTATGTGGATTTTATTAACTATTTTAATAAGATTTTTGGGTATAACTTTGTGAGTTTAAGGCTACTTTCTAACTTTGAAAACGTTATTTTTAAGTATTTTTAATTGATTTTTAAATTAAATAATTAATTAAAATAAATAAATAAAAAATTTGTTGACTTTGACCGTTGACCGAGACCGTTGACCGTTGACCGGTTCGGTCGGTTATATTGTTGCACTGAGCGAGATTCGAACCGGTGACCTCCCGTACGCGTGCACGCAGCTCTACCAACTGAGCTACGTGTCTAACCCGAAATAATTCTGTTTTTAATTATACTTATATACTATTTAATTTAATCCGAAAATTATTTATTTTTAAAAAGCTTTTAAACGTATCGGACCGGTGCTGACCACAGGTCTCGAACCCGGGACCTGTGGGTTAGCGTACACACAGTCCACCGCTGGACTGTGTGTCTCACTTGGTTATTAACTCGGTTTTTATTATACTTAACATAGACTGTGAGTCAACCCGGTTTAGTTAAAAAGGCAGATTTTTATTTCAGGTGAGTAAAGCTGGGACAGGATTCGAACTCGCGTTGCATGTGTGTTTGTTGCACACAGTCCACCGCTGGACTGTGTGTCTAACCCGTTCATTAAACCAATTTTAATTATTCTTATATTATACAACACTTCATCTTCTTCGTTCAAAACACAGACATCGACCAATTGACTGTTATTTGTTAAATTAGCTCAATGAATGTTATGTGCCATCGTAAGGAAAATGAACGGAAAGAGATTGGAGGGTTGATTGTACCAACTGTTCGTTTTTCTTCAGATGTCCGGCAAGGTCGTCGGCTCCGTCTTGGTGAGCTGCGGCTAATAGGATCTACCAACAATTTGGAGGGATTAGATGTGAAATGGAACTACTGGGTAACGACTATCAGTAAATTAGAAGAATCATACCGGTTAACAGCAGTTTCCTTGAAAGCTCAGAATTTCTCCGGCGAAAACAGATAATCCGGCAACGTCGACTGGAAAGGATTCTGGGTGAGGGATTGATATTAGAATTTTGTCTAATAAAGGAATGAGCCAGAAAAATCGAAGTAATTACCGTGTAGGTGGAAGTTTCGGTTTTCCGGCGACTTGCAGATGTTTTCCGGCGAGTAAATTTTCGTCGAGAAAAGGTGCGATTTGAGAGCGAAAAGGTTTCTGGTGAATTGTGGGTGAATTTATAGGGTAGTATCGAGATGTATGGGGTCTGAATTCGGTCTCAATTCGAAGTCAGCCGTTCTCCGGCGGTTACGACTGATGTCGCGGGTTCAGACGTCGGTTATAACCGTCGTTAGAGTTAATTCTTCGGTTATTTTGGACGGAAACGTAAATTATCGGCGAAGTCATCGGGATTTCCGACGACTGCTATTTGGGCGCAATTTGACTGAATTTGACTTCCGCGTTTTATTATTTGAATTAATTGATTCATTATATTATCATAAAATCAAAGTGGCGGAGCGGTTGATGGTGTGAAAGTTAAGACTTTGAGGAATATCCGGCTGACCCGGGTTCGACTCCCGGCAGCCGGTTTTCCTTTTTAATTAATTTATTTTTTATATTTTTACAATTATAATTTATATCTTTTAATTTGTTGATTAATTATGAATCGTTTAAAATTTAAATAAGCCGTAAATGAACAACAAAAATTTAAAACTGATTGTTCGGTTATTAAACGAAGCGGGTTTCGAAAACCCGTTTTTCGACAAATGTTACAGCCTATTTCTCGCTCACCTATAAATACCCGGCACCTCCATTCATGCTCCTCTTGCTGCAAGTTCGTCCGAAAACTCCCAAAACCAAAAACCTTTGATTTCCAATTAAGAATCAACCCGTTTTATGCAAACATCAACGTTTTACTACGATTTTGCACAAGGATTACCTTCGTCTTCATCAAATCTCTTCTATTTACGAAAATCTCCATATTTTTCTACAAACTTCTTCTTTTTCACTTAGATCTACACTTAACGAGTGTATTTGGGCTTAGCATTGGCTTCCCAAGCTAGAAATCGTTGTGATTTCAACTCACCAAGTTTTAGATCTAAGAAAAACAGTTTAGTACATCGATCTTTACACAAAATACGGACTAAGTGACGTATGTTTCGTTCACTATGAAGTGGAACGAGGCGTTGTAAAGCAAGATCTCAGATCCGGAAGCACAAGGACGAAATCGTCACTTTGCACAAACTGGACTAACCCGTACGAACCATCAAGTTCGTCCGGATTAGCCTGAGTTTCTGTAAAATGTCTAAACTCGCTCCAAAAGACCTCTCTAGCCTATGTTTTGCTCAGTAGCTTAAGGTTGGAGGGATGGACACTTGATTTCCTCAACAAACGACGCGAAAACGCACGATTTGGTGACCAAAACAGCCAAGTTCGCTCCAAAATGGAGATAGTTCGCTCGAAGTTGCCACCAGATGGTGACCAACTTCGACCGAACTTGTTCAATCTTCAAGAAAATCAACCAAGTTCGCTCGAACTTGTATAGTTTCCAAGGAAACCAGACAAGTTCACCCGAACTTGTATCAACTTCAAGCAATCAAGGCAAGTTCGCCTGAACTTGTCCCGTTTCCAAGGAAACCAGACAAGTTCTCCCGAACTTGTGCAGTCTACAAGATAAACAGGTAAGTTTGCCCGAACTTGTTCCAATTCCAAGGAATTGGTACAACTTCGCCCGAACTTGTCCACTGCTCCTTCACGTTTCGACCGTTTCAGCAATTCAGAAGACTGATGCACTTCTGTTCGCTTACAGGCTGATCCGTCGCTCCATTCCATCTGCATCAGATCCCGTCTCTCTCTCTCTCTCTTAACACACCAACTGTGAGTATACCTGAACCCTTTTTCGCTTAAACGCACTTTTGGGTGTTACATACGTCTCTATATCGAAACACGCTACACACAACTCTAAACTATTATAATGCTAACCGCTCTCGCATGTTATACGTGAATCACTGAATGTTTGTTTGCTATGTGTGAATAATGTGTACTTATAGACCACCCTTAGCAACGATAGTAATATAGTTTGGACTTAGCACCCGATTGGTTCGGGGGTTATTAAGGCTCGCATACTTAGTTTACGTGCGTGTTCGCTATTGTGAACATGTATCACGCATACTCACATCGCAGTGGTGTTGGTTAGCTTGTATCATTATTGTTAGCTACGTATATACACTTTCTCTACGTGTTACATGCTGGTTATGCGTAAACACTTTATCACTATTACTATTATGCTATTAAACCTGTATGCTCACCTTTACTTAATTGTATTGACTTTATTTTAATGTATGTGACAGGTTGAGGATTTTCTACTTGCAGCAATGGATTTAGGGCTTATCTTAGAAACTCGCATAATAGAAATATAGGTTGTCGAACTATGTTTGTTTGAGAGATTTGATATTTGTAATGATTGATTGATGATTTTATGTTTGATTGTATGGGAAATCGGACCTTTTAAATATTATCGCTTAATTAGTTGTTATGGATTCTCTTGAGCAATCTAGTTCGCCTAGTGCCGCGCCCCGATGATTCCGCCATCGGTTGGGGTGTGACAGAGTGTTCCAGGGGACTACGACAAGGGGACCCGTTGTCTCTTTTTCTCTTTCTTATTGCCATGGAAGCCTTGTCTGGGGTTATCAAGAAAGTGTCCGAGGTGGGCCTATTTCATGGGATCCGGTGTAGTAATATGGGTATGTCCCTAACTCATTTCTCATACGCTGATGATGTGGTATTTGTTGGGGATTGGTCTATAGCAAACGATTTAAATCTAAAAATACTTCTAAGGTGTTTCTATTTAACTTCCGGTCTCAAGGAAAATCTCGCAAAGTGTAGTCTTTATGGTGTAGGGGTTGGGGAGGTGGAAGTGAATGACATGGCCAATGTGCTTCGGTGTAGGGTTGGATTTTTTCCGTTTAAGTATCTCGGGTTATATGTTGGGGAAAATATGAACCTAATAAAAAATTGGGAACCTATTATTGATCTTTTCAAGAACAGGTTACCATTTGGAAAGCGAGGAAATTATCATACGGGGGTAGGATTACGCTTTTAAAATCAGTTTTGAGCTCATTGCCGACATACTTCTTCTCGCTATATAAGACCCCCTCTCTAGTCTTGAACGAGCTTGAACGTCTATGGAGGTTTTTTTTTGGGGGTGGATCGGAGGTTGAATAAAAAATGAGTTGGATGGCTTGGGACATGGTTGTGGCTCCGGTTGAGTATGGTGGGTTGGGTTTCGGAACACTACGGGATGTTAATTTCGCCATGCTCGCCAAGTGGTGGTAGCGGTTCAAAATATAAAAGAATGGGCTTTGGAAAAAAGTTATTTGAGACATCTATGGTAGCTCAAGGTCATGGTCATACATTCCGGCTAAAATCTCTATTGCAGGTCCTTGGAAGCAAATTTTCAATATATCCTCGCATCTAGCTAATTTGGGGTCAATTTGGTCAAAGCTATAAAAGGTGAGGTGCGGGGCTGGGCTGAGGTTTCCTTCTGGCTGGATGTTTGGGTAGTACCGGGCCTCTTGCAGCTCTATTTCCTAATTTGTTTCAACTGGAACAACAAAAGCGTTGTTGTGTGGTTGCTCGGGTTGGGGCCGGGGTGAACGGGTCAGGTTGGAATTGGATGTGGAAGCGCTCGGTGTCCAGTCTTGAGGAACTTCTGGAGCTGCAGCAGCTATATACACTTTTATAAGGTGTAGTGTTATCATCAGGTGCAGACCGATGGAGATGGGAGCTCGATAGCTCCGGTTGTTTCTCTGTTAGCAGTATAAAGAAAATCCTCCTAGTGGCGAATCGGGAAATTCCTAATTATGTGGTGGAATGGAAAAACTGGATCCCTAAAAAGATCGGCGTAGTAGCTTGGCGAGCCGAAAAAGAGAGGCTGCCAACAAGAAAAGCTCTTTCGAAACGCGGTATCTCGGTCCAACGGAAAGAATGCTTGTTCTGTGGGGAATATGACGAAACTTGTGACCAAATTTTTGTTTCATGCGGTTTTGCGCAAACTGTATGGCAGATTGTTTATCAGTGGTGTAAGTATCTAGTTTTCATTGCGTTCAGCCTCCGCGATATCCTGGAACAACACAAGTATATCGGAAGCTCAAACAAAAAAACGTAAGGCTTTCCATGCTATTAGTTTGACTACCATTTGGAGGACATGAAACGAAGTGGTGTACTCGGGTCGCCCGGCATCTATCACGAAGGTTATAGAGGAGGTGAAGACTATGAGCTTTAATTGGATTAAATACAGGTCAAAGTCAACAGATTTAACATGGGATCAATGGGGGAAGTTTGATGTATTTTGAGAAGCTTGTAGTTTAGTTTGGTTTGGTGAGATTGCTTGGGCTCTCTTTGGCTTCATCTCTTTTTTTTCTTGGTTTGGTTTATGTTCAGTGGTGTATGTATGTTTGGTTGGTGCTAGCATCTTGCTAGCTCTTTTTAATAAATCTTATGTTGGCCGTTCAAAAAAAAATAGTAAAATGATAGTATAAGAATATCCGTGGTGGTTCACCCTCTAAGACTATGCGTAATGGGAGGGTTTTTGGGCGTTTTACCCCCTTAAAAACGCCTCTAGACGCCTTGGAACCGGCCCCTGATCGTTTTTTTGCAAAAAAAAAGTTGGTTTGGCGTTCTTTTTTCAACGCCCTAGTTGATTCTTTTTGGCCAATGACTTTCCTGATGGTTTTTGTTTGGTCAATAAGATTTTTTTAATGGTTTTTATTTTATTTTATTTTATTTTATTCTATTACCTCCTTTATTAACATAATGGCCACATCCTCACTACACATTTTAGAAAATAAACGTCCCATAATACTCCATTACTGACTGAACTGCCACATAACGCACAACGCCAATCAATAGTGGCGGTGAATAGTGGAGAAGTGTGTGAGCATGGAGGCATGAATCAAACCACGAGCTCCTCAAAAAAGGGGGCTTTCACGGGGAGGGGGCATGTGGGTGTGATAGGGAGCGTGGAATGAGGCAATAAACATTAAAAGAACATTTGTAAAAGTATTTGACTTGAGATTGGTAAACATGAGAGCCTTTTTAGTATTGATGTTTGAAGTGTCAATTTTTGCGACTACATTGCCATCACGTTTGACTTTTCCTCGTATTTGTCTTGAATGATTCTTGAAAACGAGCTAGTTTCTGTTTTTCTAATTCAAATATCTTCTTCTTCTCTTTAAAAAAATGCTATTTCCTTTTAGAAATGTCATTACAAAAAGGAAAAAATATATTTAAGTAATAATAAATCTTGCTAAAAGGAAATGTCATTTTAGTCCATGTGATTTGGACCATTTTTCTAGTTTAGTCCAAAGGTTTTATTTTTTACTCGTGGGTCCAAAAATGTTCCACCACTGTCATTTTAGTCTACTGGGTTAACTTCATTCATTTTTCTGTTAACGAGAAGAACAATTCGGTCATTTTAATATGTAAATTCTTTTAACTAGAAGGACAATTCAGCCATATAAATAACCGAATTGCCCTTCTCGTTAACAGAAATAACGGATGAAGTTAACCTAGTGGGCTAAAATGACAACGGTAAAACCTTTTTGGATCTATAGGTGAAAAATGAAACCTTTAAACTAAACGAAAAAATAGCCTAAACCACCGGGACTAAAATGACATTTAACTCAACTTATAAAGATATATTACTTTTCCAACTTATTTGACTTTTTTTTTCAACTAAATGATAAATGTTGCATATTTGATGGATTGGGGATAGCTATAACCAAACAAATCCCTTTTAAATGTAAACAGTCAAATAACAATATAATTTTTTTTTTTTGTGTGATTGAATACGAATGAAGGTCAATATTTTTGGTTGACGGGTAGAAAGGAGCGACTTCCTACATATAACAGTCTTCTCTAACACTATAGGGTATGGTGGGGTGGGACTTTAGGGCATGGCTCGACACGTGGATTTGGTGAGGCACCACCAGCCAGTGCCTTTATCGGTGGGTATGGTTGGGCGTGGCTAGCCTGCGTGGCTAGGCCACGTGTAATTTTTTTTCAATTTCCTAAAAATTACGAATCTAAAAAATAAATAGGGGCTTGGGTTTCGGGGACGGTTTCGGTTTGGGATAGGTTGATAAGGTTTTGTTGATTCGAGGTAGGTATGTAATCGTCGGTATGAGGAAAGTTAGTATACAAACGGTTTCCTATAAAAGATGCGTAACCGGCCATATCCGGTACAGGGGAGTGTATTGTAAACGGAGGCCTTGGCCGAATGGATGGTGGGCTAGGAGTGGGTGTTTCGTTGAATACCCACGGATTGTTCGGGTCGAAAGTACGGTTATGAGGATTTATTTTTTGGTATTGAGGTTGGTTGAAAGAGAAAGTAAGATATAGACGATTGTAGAAGAGGTGAGGTAATTGAGTAGAAGTGTGTGATATTTATATTGAAAAAAAAAGTTTTTTTTTTCTCAAACGGCTAGTTTCACCCACCAATCACCTACCGTCATGTCACCTTCGTAGACCGCCCAACGCCCGGGTTGAAACCCCCGCCCAAGGGGCCAACCGAAACCCAAGCCCACCCGGGGTGGTGACTTGGGCGTTTGTAGCCAACCCACGCCAAAATCCAAGCCCCATACCCCATAGCCTAAGAGAAATATTAATTTTGGACTGGTTGAATGTAAGCTATGTGGAGAAGAAGATGAGTCAATGGAGCACCTTCTATCCGCTTGCTATATCGTAACCCGTATATGGTAGTGGGTCATAAACTAGTGCAACATTCTAAGTATCATTGCTTTCTCCATAAGAGACCTCCTCGATTATCATAAACACGTGAAGCTAGATAAAAGTAGAGCTAAAGTGGTGCAAGTAATCAAGATAAAACTAGAGCTAAAGTGGTGGTGCAAGTAATCATACTGACGACTTGTTGGGGGATTTGGCAAGCACGACACAACCGGATTTTTTTTTGCCAAACAGGTGTGCACTAGAAAGCTAATTGATGATGATATAAAAGCCACGTCATACATTTGGGTTGAAAAAAACAGGTCAAAACTGAGAGAACTCGAGTGGGAAAAATGCTGTACCTTCAAATTGGTGTATTTGTGTGAATCATCCGCTCCTAGCACCTTGCTAGGTCGGCTTTTTATTATGTGAATGAAAGTTGATTTTTGCCGTTCAAACGGTCAAAAATTTGTACACCTGAATGTACGGAATTTAACTATAAATTAATGAAGCTAGACTACTCGCATGATAGGATCGGATGAATGAAGAATAAAATTTAGAAAGATAGTGAAATAGTAAAATTTTAGTAATTTAGAGAAGAGTTCGTTAGAGAACACCAAAAAAATGAAAAAATGAGGAATCAAGGGTATTTTTGTCCATATATAATCCAAATTCCATGAATATCAAGTAACTAGAAACCAAATTTCACTCTACGTTCTTCACTCTGCCAATCTCTTGAATACGATTTCTCACTCTGATTAGCCTCGTGTAAGATTTTCTTGTTTCGATCAGCCTATTGAACATGATTTCTTCACTCCGTTGTCAGATCTTGTTCAATTTTGAATCAGCTAAGTGGAAACCTATTTTCAATTTGTTATTACCTCACTCTGATTAGATCAAATCTTGTTAAATTAGCTAAAAATATGTTGTTAAGGCAAAGTTTACACCATATCATCAAAACATCATGTTAATCATCTTTGTCGTCTGATTTGATTTGAAAACCACCATGGCATCAGGTAATTAATTAAAAACCACCATAATTACCATATAATTTGTTTTAAATTTTGAATTAAAATAAAGTAGTTTGGTTTTGTGGAAAACTAGGACGACACCACACAATCCTACAAAAACTGAGAAAATCTAAGAAAAACTGGAAAAAACTGATGTGGCACTGATGTATCACATAGGAAGAACTGAGGAAAACGAGACGACGCCCAATAGCCTTACGCAAACCACAATTTTTAGGGGATCTTCCCCGTATGAACACTACATTGGAGATGCTTTTACGAGTAAGTGTTGCAAAAGTAAGGTTCTAAAGATAACTTCACTTTTCCATGGTAAAAACTTTGATTTTTCTAAAAGAATTTCAAAAACTATAAAATTGATAATATGTTTATAAAGTTAAGATCCGATACAAACCATGCTAATTAATGGATGTCACTTATTATACATCAACCCTTACTATTAGTTTTGTCAATTAGTAGTTTTAAGGGTGTTTTAGTAATTGTGTTAACTTAATTAAATAAAAAGATTAAAACTAAAATTTTGTTATGTTGACTATTCCACTAGTTCAACCAGTATCTTTAAATATAAAATAACTTTTATATACTTTGTTATTTTCCTAAAAATATACACCATAAAATTAAGCATTTTTTAATCTTTAATACGAGTATAACATTGCTATATATTTTTCTTAAAGATATTGGATTTAAATAACCCCAATTTTCACCAATTGGCGATGACACTCCAAACTTTTGGTTAAAAGATAAATAAGTAAATAAATAAATAAAAATTAAAAAAAAAATAACAATCCCAACATACCCTTAGTAAAACGACCCCTTAATGTCTATAAGATATTGGTTTGGCTTTTGTATACAAATGAAAGCTCTTAATGTGAAGTTATCGCGTGAGCGTGTTTTAGTGATTATGTTAAACATAAGATTTGTGGGCAAGGTATTCCTTGGACCGATTAAGTTGGTAGGTAGCATTCCGTCGAGCTTTGAAAATCGTGAAACAAAACGTTTCATGTGGTGACCAAGTATATGCGTATGTGATTTATATGGAATAGATTATAGGATGAGAAATACGTTTGATAAAATAGTACGTTTTAAAATTCGCCTATGTAAAAATTTTGACAATATGATAAAAGATTTAGGTATGCAATTTAAATGTGTGATTTGTGTAATAAAGTCTCGAAGAAGGAAGGTTGGTAACGATCACCGAGGTATGGGAATCACCCCTAATCCGTTGGTGAGGTCGTTTTAAGGAAAGAAGGAAACGGAGTTTGATCGTCTAGGTGAGGAATCCACTCCTATCTCGACGACGGTCTCCATTTTGGACTTTTCGAGAAATATAAGTATAGTTGATGACGTTTTAAAATCATGCATGCAAATAATGTATAAGTGTATGAAAAGGTTTAATATGAATTGCGTAAAAACCTTATAATAAATTGGAAATTTGAAAGGAATGGTAACAAGTATATAAAAGTCACGTATAAATTGAAATGGTATAAAAGAGAGTCTCGGAAAACATTAGACTGTTTCAGGTAAAGAAACGTCGACTATTCCAAAGTGAATCGAAGATCCATTCGAATTAGAGAAACGTGCTTTGGCCTATAGGTAAAACGCTCTCGTCGAGAAGCGATTAACGGCATTTTACCTTCCAGTTACTACACGTCTCTAATCGATTGGAAAATCGAAACTTTGGCAAGATTGAAAATCAAGGAATGGGACTTAATCGACAAGGTGCGGGTTTCACCCCTAGCTCGACGATTTCGTACCCTAAGTGTGGTTGGTACTCGTCGGGTCAAACTACAGTTCAACACGTTGACGAAGATCCACTAGAGTTTGAATTGGAAATTCTCCGTCAAGGTGAGGATGTCACTCCTAACTTGAAGGCGGATTTCGCGTAAAAGAATAGGTGGGTCGAGAGTCGTTCACCAAATTGTGGATTTCACGCCTATTTTGGTGAATTCGTCTCGTTTGTGTGATATGAGTGTTTTCGCTTTTAGTATAATCAATAAAATGCATTAAGAAAAGCGCACGTTTGGAATAGTGAAACAAGTATGAGCACATAACGCATTTCGAGAATTTAGCACATAAAAGACGTTTCAAGAAATTAGCATGTGAATCACGTATTGTCAAGTATGGTACTTAACTATAGACTAGGTCAAAAGTATGGCAATTTTCCTAATTCTCTATAGTTATGGCTCTCATACCAATCTGTCACACCCCAACCGATGGCGGAAACATCGGGATGAGACGAAAACAAGATTGCTCATTGCTCACAACATTAATAAGTGACAATATTTAATTAAACACGATTTCATTTCATAATAGATTGTCAAATACATCATTGAAACAAATACAACGAAAAACATAACAAATTTCAAAATGTCATAACAAAATCGTTACAACAATATTAAACCTAACGTCTAATTGTGTGTATCTAAGTCCTTGCTATTTTGATTTCATAGCATCATCTCCTTCAACCTGTAACATGTTTTAAAATAAAGTCAATGCAAAAGAAAAGGCGAGTACACAAGTTTAAGCATAGCATACGTATATGAATGAAGTGTAAACAATCCTCATGACAATTATAATCTATACAAGAGCAATATCATGGCATGCAATACTATTAATCAAACCCTTAACGCAATCACGATGTTTTAACATGACCTCACAAATAACACGATGGGCGTGGATGCGTGAATTCCTATAGCGCTAGGTATGTCAAACGAAGGCTAAAAATAGTTAATGACTAAAGCATAGCATAACGAATATCCAAGACAAGCATCAAGTATGAGATTCAAGTATTCATGTGTATAAGATTGTTTGTGCGTTTCATAAAGTTTAAGTGTTCGTGATTTTTGTATAAGTAAACATGTTACACCCAAAAGTGTTATAAACAAAAGTGGGTCGAGTGCACTCACCAAATTGCTAAGTCTTCTTTGGTAATCCGCGACAAGTTGATGAGTGGGAGAAAGGGGACACCGAGGTCACCTTAAATGGCAAACGAATGTATACGAGTATTTGTATTTATGACGGAGGATTCGAATTAGAGTTGGATGGAAGTTCAAATATAAATATATATATATATATATATATGTATATGTAACATGGTTTATATAATAATTTCGAGTTTAAATTTGTAAGGAGTGTTGTCGAAATAGGAAGTGAAAATAATATACCTTTATACTTATTGCGATATAAAACTTATTTGGATTCGGTACGTTATCTTTAGGCCTTCGACTATAAAGTATGCATACACATATCTTTAACGAAAGCCATAATGGTTATATATATATATTTTGTCGTTAAAATAAATATGTTTTGGCGAAGAGGAACAAAGATGCATATATTCATATGTTTTGACAGAAAGGTTAATAAATATATTTTTGTCAGAAGTATAATAAATAAATATATTCTATCGAAAAAGTGTAGTATATATATATTTATCGTAAAAGTGTAGTATATCATCTTGTCAAAAGTGCAGTGTATTCATTACTTGTCGAAATATATAACACGTATGTTCATTTTATCAAAGGTATAATATATATATAAATTCATATCTCGTTGAAAACATATTAGGTATGTATATAAACTTTGACGAAGGATATGATAGTTATATACATATATATTTTGACGGAAAACGGGCAGAGTTTCCTCTGTTTCTAGATGATCCCCCGACAACACAAGTTGTCGATATATTAAACAAAAACGCAACAATTTCAATAAATATATAAATTTTCCATGTATTTTGATAAAGAAACTATCTACAATTCGGTTTCGCGACTAAAATAACATCACAAGAATAATATAGTGAACTTCAAGCCGTTTAGGATTTTACGGAACATTGAATCTGGCCGGTTTGACCGGCGTTGACAGTTTGACCAGATTTGACCGGTTTGACCATGACCCGAGCTTTGACCAGATTTGACCGGTTTGACCACGACCCGAGCTTTGACCAGATTTGACCGAACTGAGTCTGAGCCGTGTCGCACCAAATGGACTCGAGCCTCGTGTCTTGAGCCGAGTCAACTGAAATAAACAGATAAGATCTGAAACTGAAACTAGGAACCGAACGAAAGAACTGGGTTAAGAGTCGAGTTAAGAACCGGGTCCATACCTGAAACCTGAACCGGAATTCTCGAACTCGGACCGAAATACTTGAACCTAACCGTTGCGGTGTACCTGAACCTAGCCGAAGCACGACCCGGGTTCAGTCGAGACGAGTCTGATCCAGACGACACTACCACCGCAGATGTACCGCAACCACCGCTGCCGCTGAACTCCATGGCTGCATTCCGCCATTCCGGCGACGTCGCTGCAGAGAGAGAAGGGGAGACGAGCGAGGGGTGAGTGGTGAAGGTCAGCGGGGTGTGAGTGTCCACCGGAGGACTGCCGGCGTTCACCGCTGCTGCGGCTTCGTTTTCGATGCGCCGCCACCACCACGGTGGTCAACGGTCTTCGTTACAAAGGGGAAGGAGAGAGGTGGGAGGAGGTGGTTTCCGGATATGGATGGGGCCGAAGGTCGGAGGGTCGCCGGAGATGACCGAGAGAAAAAGAGAGCCTGCTGGTGTGTGTGTGAGTGGTTTGAGTGTATGTGTTGAGAGTTTTTTTTATAGTTAGGGTTTGGGTATTTGGGCCCAAGGCCCGTTAATTTGGTTCTTGCGTTTTAGGACGGCCCGATCTCGTTGTAAAGGGTCGTTTTCCCACCCGAATATTCTAAAGGTAGTAGAATATTATTATTAAAGAAAATATTAAAATACGAGGCGTTACATGACATCTGATGTGGCCCCTTTTGCTGACATGACAGCTTTGTGTGGCATTTTTGATGATGTGGCAGCTGACACGACATTTTCGATGATGTGGCATCTGACATCAGCTGGATTAAGGTTCAGTTAGTTAAGGAGTGTTATCGCCCAAGTTGAAACTTGGGAGTGCTGGTGTACAAATAAAAAATTGGGAGTGTTATCGGCCAATTAATGAAAGTTGGGATTATTTAAATCCAATATCCCTTTTTTAAATGACATTAATAAAAAGTACTAAAGTAGCACTCAAAACTGTTTGTGCTGGTTTTGATGGTGCTAGTTATGTCAGTCCTACTATCAAACCTGTTTTATGTTGATTTTGCGTGTGCTAATTTCGAAACTATATGATCTGGTTTCAATATTGTTTGGGTTAATTCCGAACATGTTTGCGTTGATTCGGTTTGTTCAAATCAACACATCAACGTAATCAACTAAAATTGTTGATTATGTTTGTTAGCATAAATTTTAAATATACATGTATAATTAGCACACCAATCTAAAAAACAAATATATTTTCCTAATTAGCACAATTATGTATATGTAATCAACACATCAATTATATTAGGTTCTTGTTCCCCTTCAAGTGTAATATGATTTTAATGAAACCTAAATGTTTTTGGTTAAAAGGAATTTTATAAAACAGCTTTAGAGGATAATACTATAATATGTTTCATTGATTAAAAAACCCAAAAGGTATAAGAAAGGTTTCAAATAAGGAATTTAAAATTGTTTTCATTGAAATAGATGATTTCAAACGCATATTTGATTTCAATTTGTTGATGATCATTCTTTTTTTAAACAAATGCATGATTTGATTTATTAACCGAGAGGAACATAACTTAAAGCATAAATGTAGGAATTATAAAACAAAACATTATGGCTATGACAATAATACCCCTGAAACTTAGTCATTAAATCATTCATATGGCAACAAACTAGTGGTTCTCATGATGTTAGTGAGTTAGATAATCCCAAGGATATGAGAGGTCAGGGGTTCGATTCCCATGATTTGCAAGTTTAGTAATTAGAAAAAAAAACCAGTAGTTCTCACAGTTTTCAGGATAAAAAGTTTTGTATATGATTCGCTAAATGATATTATTTAACAAACGTTACCAACGACCTATAGTGAATGATTAGCAAAGAAATTATTTGTCCACCCGTACTGGAGTTTTTGACGTTTTTTCCCGAAAAAAGCCCTTCCACGCCCTCCAACTGCCCTAACAACCGTTACCAACGACCTATAGTGAATGATTAGCAACAAAATTATTAGACCACTCGTAGTGGGGGGGTTGGCGTTTTTCTCCCGCCCTCCAACCGCCCCTATGGGCGTTTTTGTTCCAAAAATGGGTTTGGGCGATCTATCAAAAACGCCTGATGATAAAAAAAACCTAATTCAACGGGCCAATAGGAAATTAAAGAACATAAATGGGTAATGATTGATTGGGGGTTATGGGGCATTATACCACTACACCCGTTTTAAGATAATGCCCACATGCTAACTGGGTCGTCACATGGCGCAAAACGCCCAAAAGTAGAGTCATTATCTTCCCCTCCCACTACACATGGTCTTAGGGACAACATTTTTAGGGATGAATTACCATAATTTCCGTCATTGGTATCGCCACTAATCCATCCATGTAATTCGTTAGTGAGTTTATGACAAAACCCTTGTTTTCCTTTTTGGAAAAGAGTTCAATACTATTTTAGTCCTTGTGGTTTGCTCAAATTATCTATTTCAGTCCAAAAGATTTTTCTTGACTTTTATAATCTAATAGTTTGATTTTCATATCAATTTAGGTCCGGTCCACTAACTTCATCTAAATTTTCTGTTAATTTCTAATGAAATAACTAAAATACCTCTAAACCCCTTTTAAACGAGTATTATATCTTACTATCAATTTAGGTTTGCACTTTTAAATAATAACTTTATTCTATCTTGTTAAATAGTAATATTAATAGTTGTCTTTATACACATTTTTGTATATAAAAAATTTTAATGGATAAAGAAAATATTTTTTAATATGCTCGTTTGGTGTATATATACACGTGATTTAAAAAAATAGAGTTAAATGTCATTTTAGTCCCTGTGGTTTGGGTCATTTTGCCAGTTTAGTCCAATGGTTTCATTTTTTCCCTGTGGGTTCAAAAAGGTTTCACCGTTGCCATTTTAGTGCACTTGGTTAATTTCTACCCTTTTTCTGTTAACCAAAAGAACAATTCGGTCATTTATATGGTCGAATTGCCCTTCTAATTAACATAATTACATATAAAATGACCGAATTGCTCTTCTGGTTAATAGAAAAGATAGATGAAGTTAACCCAGTGGACTAAAATGGCAACGGTGAAACTTTTTTGGACCCATAGGGGAAATATGAAACCTTTGGACTAAACTGGCAAAATGGCAAAAACCACAAGGACTAGAATGACATTTAACTCAAAAAAATATTAATAGCATGTATATACAAAATATTATTTTTAATCTTCTCGTTTTTATGGTATATTTTAAAAAAGAATGTTAACCTCTGAAAATTTTGTGGTCATTAAAAAACGTGGGGACAGTTAATTTGAAATTAACCAATAAGTAAAAAAAGAGTATTTTTATCTTCGTACTATACCCTTTTGAATAAAAAAGAACAAGTCAACAAGATAAGTGGTCAATAATGCGCGTGCACGCGCGTGTGTATACATATATATATATATATATATATATATATATATATATATATATTATTTCATACGTTAATATTCTTTTAAAAAAAATACACCCTAGAAACGAGCATATGAAAAAATATATTTTCTTTATACATGTTATTAAGCAATGTCTTCGGAAAGTCAGGGATGGACATTTCACAGCTGCGGTTAAGGTCCTATGCTCTAGTGGAGTTGCCCCTCTAGGTGATTCGACATTGAAAGCTCTTATTGATAAACACCAAGTGGTGCCGCTCCCGTCCTTGCCTTCCAACCCTTTGGCCCAACCCACTCTTATTGTTGATGGGGAGTGTGTACTCAAATGTATTCGATCCTTTCTTAAAGGGACGTCATGTGGTACGGGATACGGGCCCAACACCTGCTAGATACTATTGGTGGCGAGGGCTCGGTGACTTCCTCAGGTTTGCTTACGAACATTACTGAAGTTGTTAACTTATGGCTTGGGGGATCCTGCCCTAAGGTGCTTGTTGAGTTTGTTGCCTCGGCCCCCCTCACCCCTTTATTGAATCCCGATAATGGAATTCAACCTATTGCTGTGGGGGGTATTTGGCGAAGGTTGTTTTCAAAGGTGGCGATGAAGAAGGTTGGGAAAGAAATGACCCAGTACTTGGGTGACTATCAATTTGGGGTGGGGGTGCCAAATGGGGCAGAGGCGGTGCTTCACAGTGCAACAGGTTTCTAAACTCATTTCATGCATATGGTTCCTTAGCCTTGCTTACTGTGGATTTCTCCAATGCTTTCAACACGGTCGACCGCACAGCTTTTCTGCACGAAGTTCATCAGCGTTGCCTGTCAATCTATCGGTGGGTCCAATTTCTTTACGCCCAGTCTGCTAGGTTGTATGTTGGTAACGAGTGTATTGGGGCTACTACCGGAGTTCAACAAGGAGATCCCTTGGGGCCCCTTCTCTTTGCCCTTGCCTTACATCCCCTTATTCTTCGGGTTCAGGACCGCTGTAAACTCCCTTTTCATGCTTGATACTTGGATGATGGGATGATTATCGGCAACGCCTCTGAGGTTGCTAAGGCCTTAGACATCATCAACGAGGAGGGCCATCTCTAGGGCTTTATCTCAACATTAAGAAAACAGAGGTTTTTTGGCCGACATGCGACGGGTGGAAAGTTCAAGATTGGCTTTTCCCGAGAGGGATCGGTAGACCAGAGAAGGGGATTAAGCTCCTTGGTGGAGCTGTTAGTTGGGATCCTAGCTTTATTGAGGAGTTGGCAGGGCGGCGAGCCTCGGGGGCGGTTGACCTCATGAAACTCTTACCCTGCCTGAGAGATCCCCAATGTGAACTCCTTCTGCTAAGGTCGTGCATGGGGTCGCTAAGTTACTTTTTGGGTTGCGGACTTGTCAACCGCATTTTATGGAGGATGCGGTATCTCGATTCGATGATGGCCTTAGAGAGGCTATAGAAGACATAGTAGTGGGTGGCGGCCCCTTCTTTGGTGACCTCCAGTGGCGTCTGACATCTTTGCCAATGCGTCTAGGTGGTTTGGGCCTTTTCTCAGCTCGAGATGTTGGGGCTTATGCCTTTGTTGCGTCTAGAGCTCAGTCTTGGGAACTACAGGATCATATCTGTCACACCCCGACCCGCAGCGGATAAGGTGATCGGGGCATGATTGGGTTATCATCAAAGCTCATGACATTTATTAAATGTTTCATATTCATTAATACAAATTAAATGAAAGTTTACAATGATTGCTACAACATGATCTAACTAACAATCTAACTCCTTTGTTCTCTTCTAAGGCATATCCTATGCTATCCTTGCTTCAACCTGTTCACCTGTATCATGTGTAAAAAGGTTTTTTGATCAACATAATGTTGGCGAGTGAATCCTATGGAAAACATTTGAGCAATTTATTTAAATTGATTATGAAATATGTGCACAACCAAACATGAGTAAAATTAGATGTAACTTGATCAACAATCATAAGATGTTAAATGAAACACTCATGAATAATAATGGAAACAATTAAAGGCACGCGATGCTCAACTCGTCTCCCACGAGGAACTGAGGGGCCTGATGAATGAATTGTATAAACATGATAATATGAATAACACAACTGCAAACAATATAAACTCAATGAAAACACACATGAACAATAATGAATTTGAATTGAAGCACGCGATGTTCTACTCGTTTTCCCACGAGGAACTGATGGGCTTAATGTATGAGTTTCATGTAATTTGACAAACGGAATATAAATAAATCACAACAATAAATCAATCTAAGATTAAGTCATGATGTGGTATGGCACAAGTTTAAATAAATAAATTAATTAATTCATAACACATGACACACCCCAAAACGTGTAATTTAAAAGGGGGAATTGTAAGATTCACTCACAGTGGGTGCGTTCGGTTGATGATGATGAATGCACGCGAAGTGGTTTTAACCACGAGTGAGATTTAACCTAGATAAATCGCATTATGGTTTGGTGAGTAAACGGATTTTATTAAACTATTTTAGTAGTATTGTTGGGTGTATTTTTGTGAGTTTGAAGCTATTTTCTAATCTTAAAAATGTTATTTTTAAGTATTTATAATTGATTTTTAATTAAAATAATTAAATAAAAATAATAAAAATATTTATTTTTTTTCTGCTACAGTTGACCTTGACCAGTTGACTTTGACTGGTCGTTGACCGGTTTGCGGAATATTGTTGTGCGCTCGGTGAGGCTCGAACCCGAGACCTCCCGTACGCGTGCACGCAGCTCTACCAACTGAGCTACGTGTCTAACCCGTTATATATCCGATTTTAATTTCATATATACATTAATTAGAATTAACAGAAAATCATTTATTTTAAAAACAGTTTAAATGAAACGGTCATGCACACCACAGGTCTCGAACCCGGGACCTGTGGGTTAATCTAACACACAGTCCACCGCTGGACTGTGTGTTCAACATGTTATAATATTCGGTTTTTATTATACTTAAATACAAAATAGATATTTCCTTTTCTGCCTTATTTAAAAGAAAAGATAATTGTCCGAGTCGGTGCTGAGGACCGGACTCGAACTCGTGACCTGTGATATAAACAAACACACAGTCCACCGCTGGACTGTGTGTCTAACTTGGTTATTATTCCGGTTATTAATATACTTAACATATAACTAAGGCGACTCCGGTTCAGTAATAAAATAAAAATAGATTTTATTAAGGCAGCGTGTGAAACGGGAATCGAACTCGAGACCTTTGCATAATTAACGTCTTATGTGCACACAGTCCACCGCTGGACTGTGTGTCTAACCCGATTAAAATCATGATTTATAATATACTTATATGATATGGAAGACATCGTCTTCTTCACTGAAAAAAAAACCAGAGATGAAGTCTGACTGGTTCGAGATTTTTATCAGTTTTATTAGTGTTTTACCGTCGATTAAGATAAGATAAAAGTGAAAAGGAAAAGAAACTGGGCGGAGAAATATACCGACAAGACTCTCTGTTTTCCGGCAGAACTCCGGCGACAGAATTCACCTCCGGCGACGTGTTCCTTGTAGCAGCTAGTCTCCGAAAAGTTTGGAAAAGGTAAGTGTATCACCGGTATAAGCTTCAGAGGTCCAGAAAAGCTCGGCAATGGGGAAACCGGTTTTCCGGCGACGAACAGGGAAATTCCGGCGAGTGGAATTACGCCGTGAAAAGATGTGATTTTTAGCGAAAAGGTTTGCAGACGATTGTGGTTGAATTTATAGGGAATAATCGAAATGTATTTGGTCTGATTTTTGGACTGTGTTCGTTATTTAAATTTTCCGGCGGTTTTGAAAAGTGTCGCGGACTTCAAACATCAGTTATAACCGATATGTGATTAAAGGTTTACGTTATAACGTAAATCGGTGTTAAAGCTCGCTAATTTACCGGGATTCCGACGACTGAATCGTTTGGGCGCCGATTTTGAATTCGTAACATTATTTTATCAATTAAATGATTGCAATATATAACAAACAGATCAAGCGGCGCAGTGGTTTGTGTGTGAGATGTTAAGTCACTAGGTGACTCGGTACAGACCCGGGTTCGAAACCCGGCAGATGTATTTTATTTTTATTTTGCGATTTTTGACGGTTTTTCAAAAACTAAATATATATTCCCGTATAATAATTGATTACGGATCGTTTAAAAATGTTTTGGACATTTAATTCGAAACGAAAATTTTGACTGACTGTTCGGTTGATAAACGGAGCGGGTTTGGTAAATCCGTTTTTTACGGATGTTACAGTATCCCCTGCTTTTTAGAAATTTCGTCCCGAAATTTAATTAATGATATATTTTGACTATAAGAATGATGATGTTTTGTTTTGACAGTTGTATGCTCAGAAAAATGAGGGCTTACGTTTTTGTTCGAGGCGGTAACGTTCCTTGGAAAGGTTAAGTACCTTATTTAGGAATCGTTTTTTGTTGCCTACTGTATGAATATTGATAAACAGGAATGATTCGCTAAAAATGATATCATGCATAAGAGTTTAGATACGTTTGGGAAAAATATGGTTATATCCTAAGGCAAAACTTCTAACACTACAATCTACATGGAACATAAATAAAAACACAACAGCTGATATCCAAACATGAATGAACACATCAGCAAATATTTGAACATAAACATAACAGCAAATATTCAACTAATGAACACATCATGCAAATATCTTGAACATTTA
Organism: Scalesia atractyloides; assembly: GCA_947069175.1. Taxonomy (NCBI): domain Eukaryota; kingdom Viridiplantae; phylum Streptophyta; class Magnoliopsida; order Asterales; family Asteraceae; genus Scalesia; species Scalesia atractyloides. Next base: position 15,566,784 of record CAMTDV010000014.1, on the reverse strand, counting down.
AATAAAACACAACAGTAAATATTTGAATCCACATTCTGATAACATATATGTTTGAACGATGGAAGTTCCTCTCTCGTTTGTTATGATGGAGAGGTTAATTTATGTAGAAATGGAACACAATCCAATCTCTTTAAATAACATGATGATATAAATGTATCACAAATTCCAACCAGGGCAATAATAAATCCTACCTGGAACTTCTCATAACCGCCTGATAATGCCTCTGATCCTTTGGCAAGAATACTTATATATAGGAAGTACCAGCGGCGTATCCACCATATTCTTGCCAAATTTTCATTAGTTTTATCCACAAGTTATGATTGGTTACCAAGAAACTAATAAATCCTACATAGAACTTCTCATAACCATCCGTTAATGCCTCTGATCCTTTGACAAGAATACTTATATATAGGAAGTACCAGCGGCGTATCCACCATATTCTTGTCAAATTTTCATTGGTTTTAACAGTGAATTATGATTAGTCCTATAACTCTACAATCAATACAACAAACATAAATTACTGAAATGAAATATATCTGTGCGATCAAGGCTCAATCGAACGGAGCCGATCGTATTGCATGTACTGAAAATAAAATGGATGTGCGCTCAAGGCTCAATCAAACGGAGCCGAACGTATTGAATGTACTGAAATTGAAATTGTGTGCTCAAGGCTCAATCAAACGGAGCCGAACATATTGAATGTACTGAAATTGAAATTGTGTGCTCAAGGCTCAATCAAACGGAGCCGAACATATTGAATGTACTGAAATTGAAATTGTGTGCTCAAGGCTCAATCAAACGGAGCCGAACATATTGCATGTACTGAATATGAATAACTTAACCACACAAACAGCCTATGCATGGAACCTCTCATAACCGCCTGATAATGCCTCCGATCATTTGACAAGAATACTTATATATAGGAAGTACCATCGGCGTATCCACCATATCCTTGTCAAATTTTCGTTGACTTTATCCGAGAGTTATGGTTAGTTCGATGCGACTCTACTACAAACACCACAACCACAAGATACTGATAATGAAATTGTATGTGCGCTCAAGGCTCAATCAAACGGAGCCGAACGTATTGCATGAACTTGAAATGTAAATTGAACTGTGCACTCAAGGCTCAATCAAACGGAGCCGAGCGTATTGCATGTATTGAAATGTAATATTACGTAACCGATCAAGGCTCAACAAACGGAGCCGATCGTGCGGGCACGCCAAGATCAACCACATAATAAAATGGGGATCCAACTCAACCTCGATGGATGGGGAGCCACGGCCTCGGCAAAAACATATACCGAAAACAATATATAATATATAATATCCAATAATTTCTCTAACAGTCTACACATGTGATAAAGAAAGACTAAACAATAGGAGTTGAATCTGGATCTTCGGCGAACAGGACTAGCTGAGTATCTTCGTTTGGGCCGTCATTATCTTTGACAGGGTTGGCGTTGATATTGAAGACTCTTCCTCTTGCTGGCGGCATAGTGGTTGGGTTTTCTTGGTTTACTTGGTTAACTGGGTTTGATTGGGCTTGAGTGTTGATAATGTTAACCAATTGAGGGCATGTGTTTCTAAGGTGGGTAGGGTCGCCACAATTGAAGCAAGCTCGAGCATATGGGAACATGGGGTGTTGGGGTTGATGATAAGTTTGGGCCATGTTTTGTGTAGGGGAAAAGGTTTGGTCTTGAAAGGTGCGACAAACATTGCTCAAATGACCATAACGTCCACAAGTTGTACATAGCCGGCAAGGTAAAGTAAGGGAATGATGATAAAAACAGTGGTTGCATTGAGGGTGAGGTCCAAGATATGGTTTCTTATTTGGGTAAGCTGAGTTGGGTGCCACTTGGGTGATTGGGACAGCTCGGATGGGTATAGCGTGAAAAACTGGTTGATTTCGTTGAGTAGCAGCGAAAAGTCGCCCGACTCTTCTTCTCTTAGGTTTGGGTTGAGAAGGGGATTCGGGTTGAGAAGGGGATTCGGGTTGAGAAGGGGATTCGGTTTGAGAAGGGGATTCGGAGGTTTCAGTTGATCCTTTATCCTTCTTCTTCTCTTCCTCGAAGTCTTTGTTTCGGATTCGGTTCTCGGTGAGCTCTATTGCTAGCTCCATTGCTGCTTCCAAAGTTGCAGGCTTGGTACTTATAACAGGGTCTTGAATCTTTGACGGAAGACCACGAATGTAGTGCTCGATCAAACGGTAGAGGGGAGTAAACATGTTGGGAACCATTTGATGTAATTCGAGGAATCTTTTGTTGTAGGTGGTGTGGTCTCCTTCCACTTGCTTCAATGAGTAAAATTCATCTTCTAGCTTCTTGATTTCGCTCCTTGGGCAAAATCGTCTGGTCATGATTTCCTTCAATTCGTTCCAAGTTAAGGACATAGCATCTTCCACACCTCGTTTGGCCTTCTCTGTGTTCCACCAAGTAAGTGCTATCCCATATAGTCGACCGGTAGCATAACGCACTTTGCGATCATCAGGGCAATCGCAATTTAGAAAAGTATTCTCCATTTCTTCAAACCAATGGAGGAGTGCGGTGACACCTTCAGTCCCTTTATATTTCGGAGGGTCGCATGATTTGAAATGCTTGTAGGTGCATTTAGTGGTATTTGGGGAAGAGTTGAAAATGTTTTGGTTTGCTTGATTGACAGGATTATGGGTAAGTGCTTGTTGAACTTGGATTACAATGTTGGGTATTACGGCAGCCATTTGTTGAGCGATTAAGGCAGCCATGCGTTCGCGGGCTCTTCTTGCTCTCGTCTTCCTACGGGCGAGGTTAGAAGACATCTACAATGAATACATGACAAGGGTATGAGTTGGATGCTTTTGAGATCATGGGTCGCATTAGGGATGAACATTCATAAAATAATTATACAAAAATACTACATCCATAGGATGTCTTTGGCTTTGCTCGCTGTTAGGCCCGTCATGCCGCCATACTTTACCTTATGTAATCATGTGGGCCCCCATGAATTACCGGTTTTTCATATGGTTCGCACGGTTTCTGCCTGGTTGCGTACACAAAACCCGGTGAAAATCGAGAAATATGTATACAACGTGTGATGTTCGGAATGTGTCCAGGTGTAGACACGGTGACACCTCAAAGTAGGGTTAGTTCGAACGACGTTTGGTGTGGCATGCTTTGGCCTAATAGGTCCTTCGTACTCTCATCGTTGGTCCCCAGGTAGGCAAACTGGTCCGTTATATTGGATTTATACGAATGCCAGCCTAGACAGGACGTTCCGACTACCGGTACTTGTACCCTTCCAGTTACTACATGCCCGTCGCAGAACTTACTTTGATGAGAATTGAAATTTGCATAAAATCTTTGGATAATGAGAATATGAAAATAAATTGAATACATGAACATCGATATATGTATAATGAATATGTATATATGTATAATGAACATGTATATGAGCATGTATGTTTGACTGAAATGTAAACAAATATGAAACAAATAAATATCACAAGTTTGTATGTAACCACCTAATCAATTTAAATTTTAGGCAGACTATAGTATAGGCTCTAAGGGTCTAATAACCTATCCTATATCCCTATAGTCATGGCTCTGATACCAATCTGTCACACCCCGACCCGCAGCGGATAAGGTGATCGGGGCATGATTGGGTTATCATCAAAGCTCATGACATTTATTAAATGTTTCATATTCATTAATACAAATTAAATGAAAGTTTACAATGATTGCTACAACATGATCTAACTAACAATCTAACTCCTTTGTTCTCTTCTAAGGCATATCCTATGCTATCCTTGCTTCAACCTGTTCACCTGTATCATGTGTAAAAAGGTTTTTGGATCAACATAATGTTGGCGAGTGAATCCTATGGAAAACATTTGAGCAATTTATTTAAATTGATTATGAAATATGTGCACAACCAAACATGAGTAAAATTAGATGTAACTTGATCAACAATCATAAGATGTTAAATGAAACACTCATGAATAATAATGGAAACAATTAAAGGCACGCGATGCTCAACTCGTCTCCCACGAGGAACTGAGGGGCCTGATGAATGAATTGTATAAACATGATAATATGAATAACACAACTGCAAACAATATAAACTCAATGAAAACACACATGAACAATAATGAATTTGAATTGAAGCACGCGATGTTCTACTCGTTTTCCCACGAGGAACTGATGGGCTTAATGTATGAGTTTCATGTAATTTGACAAACGGAATATAAATAAATCACAACAATAAATCAATCTAAGATTAAGTCATGATGTGGTATGGCACAAGTTTAAATAAATAAATTAATTAATTCATAACACATGACACACCCAAAAACGTGTAATTTAAAAGGGGGAATTGTAAGATTCACTCACAGTGGGTGCGTTCGGTTGATGATGATGAATGCACGCGAAGTGGTTTTAACCACGAGTGAGATTTAACCTAGATAAATCGCATTATGGTTTGGTGAGTAAACGGATTTTATTAAACTATTTTAGTAGTATTGTTGGGTGTATTTTTGTGAGTTTGAAGCTATTTTCTAATCTTAAAAATGTTATTTTTAAGTATTTATAATTGATTTTTAATTAAAATAATTAAATAAAAATAATAAAAATATTTATTTTTTTTCTGCTACAGTTGACCTTGACCAGTTGACTTTGACTGGTCGTTGACCGGTTTGCGGAATATTGTTGTGCGCTCGGTGAGGCTCGAACCCGAGACCTCCCGTACGCGTGCACGCAGCTCTACCAACTGAGCTACGTGTCTAACCCGTTATATATCCGATTTTAATTTCATATATACATTAATTAGAATTAACAGAAAATCATTTATTTTAAAAACAGTTTAAATGAAACGGTCATGCACACCACAGGTCTCGAACCCGGGACCTGTGGGTTAATCTAACACACAGTCCACCGCTGGACTGTGTGTTCAACATGTTATAATATTCGGTTTTTATTATACTTAAATACAAAATAGATATTTCCTTTTCTGCCTTATTTAAAAGAAAAGATAATTGTCCGAGTCGGTGCTGAGGACCGGACTCGAACTCGTGACCTGTGATATAAACAAACACACAGTCCACCGCTGGACTGTGTGTCTAACTTGGTTATTATTCCGGTTATTAATATACTTAACATATAACTAAGGCGACTCCGGTTCAGTAATAAAATAAAAATAGATTTTATTAAGGCAGCGTGTGAAACGGGAATCGAACTCGAGACCTTTGCATAATTAACGTCTTATGTGCACACAGTCCACCGCTGGACTGTGTGTCTAACCCGATTAAAATCATGATTTATAATATACTTATATGATATGGAAGACATCGTCTTCTTCACTGAAAAAAAAACCAGAGATGAAGTCTGACTGGTTCGAGATTTTTATCAGTTTTATTAGTGTTTTACCGTCGATTAAGATAAGATAAAAGTGAAAAGGAAAAGAAACTGGGCGGAGAAATATACCGACAAGACTCTCTGTTTTCCGGCAGAACTCCGGCGACAGAATTCACCTCCGGCGACGTGTTCCTTGTAGCAGCTAGTCTCCGAAAAGTTTGGAAAAGGTAAGTGTATCACCGGTATAAGCTTCAGAGGTCCAGAAAAGCTCGGCAATGGGGAAACCGGTTTTCCGGCGACGAACAGGGAAATTCCGGCGAGTGGAATTACGCCGTGAAAAGATGTGATTTTTAGCGAAAAGGTTTGCAGACGATTGTGGTTGAATTTATAGGGAATAATCGAAATGTATTTGGTCTGATTTTTGGACTGTGTTCGTTATTTAAATTTTCCGGCGGTTTTGAAAAGTGTCGCGGACTTCAAACATCAGTTATAACCGATATGTGATTAAAGGTTTACGTTATAACGTAAATCGGTGTTAAAGCTCGCTAATTTACCGGGATTCCGACGACTGAATCGTTTGGGCGCCGATTTTGAATTCGTAACATTATTTTATCAATTAAATGATTGCAATATATAACAAACAGATCAAGCGGCGCAGTGGTTTGTGTGTGAGATGTTAAGTCACTAGGTGACTCGGTACAGACCCGGGTTCGAAACCCGGCAGATGTATTTTATTTTTATTTTGCGATTTTTGACGGTTTTTCAAAAACTAAATATATATTCCCGTATAATAATTGATTACGGATCGTTTAAAAATGTTTTGGACATTTAATTCGAAACGAAAATTTTGACTGACTGTTCGGTTGATAAACGGAGCGGGTTTGGTAAATCCGTTTTTGACGGATGTTACAATATCCTTCGAAACTGTGAGGTCGTCGGGCTTGACCTGGACTATCAGCAGGCGCTTGAACGCTTAAATGTCTCTCTCCCAGACTTGGATATTGGCGGTTTCTCTAATAAGGATACCGCCCCCTCGAAGCCACAAAAAACTTTGGCGAATGCTCTGTTTAGCAAAATCGCTCAAAGCCTGTCAGAAGCTTTTGATTTGTCATCCCGCCAGAAGACGGTGTTTGAGTGCCTGAAAGGTCTCCATGCTCAGGAATTTTTGACCGTTATACCAATTGAGGGGTTGGGACAATGTATGTCTGCAGTATAATATAGAGCCATTCTCAAATACCGGTTGATGATCCCTATGTACCCGGAAGATGAAACTTGCCCGATATGCCGTAAAGCTTGTATGGATAAATACAGGGAGCATGCAGTTCACTGTAAAGAGCTCCTTGGGTTCAAATGTCGGCACGACTGGGTGCGTGATGCTTTGTGGGACATCTTAAGAAGAGCTGGGATTTCGGCTAAGAAAGAGGCCCCTGTGAATTTCCTCAAGGACCCTACGGAAGGGAGATCTACTCTGCGACCAGCGGATCTGCTCGTCTTTGGCTGGGCTGGGGGGAAACATGCTTGTGTAGACCTCACTGGGGTTCCCCTTTGGTTGGTTTAAGGGAAAACGGGTTTGTAGCTGGACAAGCGGCAAGAAAGGCAGAATCAAAGAAAGTGGATAAGCACGCTAAAGCTTGCGCAAAGAACCAACATGTCTTTGTCCCTTTTGCCTTTGATACTTTTGGCTCCCTAGCGGCAGAAGCTATCCACTTCTTGACGAGGGTTCAACGGGTCGTCTACAGCAATTGTTCAACCCAAGGGGGCAAGGGTTTGTATTTGGAAGGTTAGGGTTTGCAATTCAGAAAGGATTGGCGGCGCAGCTTGTTGCCCGCTACCTTCTGTTTTGATGTAACTTGGCAAGTTTTTTGGAATTAATTGTTTCTTAAAAAAATATATAGAAAGAACAAAAAATAATATCAAGGGCTAAAGGTATTTTGGTATTTCATAAGAAATTAACAAAAAAATCTGGATGAAGTTAGTGGAATGAACCTAAATTGATATGAAAATCAAACTATTGGATTAAAAAAGTTCAAAAAAATCTTTTGGACTAAAATAGATATTCTGAACAAACCACAAAGATTAAAATAGTATTTAACTCTTTGGAAAATGTATTTAACACTGAACTAGTTGGACTAGTCAATTTGGCTTATGTGGGATTTTTTAAAGTTGGATGACACGACGCTTTATGAAATCTGAAGTCTAAAATAAGATTTAAGAACTATTTTTGGGCAATTATTAAAAAGGTTAAGAATCAAATCAATAAAATAACTAAGAAACCAGATTGTGTAATCAACTATAATATAGAATTTAGGTAAATTGGATTTTATTAGCTAAACTATGACCCATTGTTTCCGCTAATCATCCATAGTAACAATTCCACGAATGACACTCCTCAATTTCACTTCTCTTGTCACAGCCAATGCCATAAGCATAATAATCATAAATTTACATTTGATTTGCACTTGACTTCCACTTGATTTAGCTCACACAAAAGCTAGCTTCCTCATTTCGCTCTTGGTCATCCTTGTGAGGGAAATAAAGTAAAATGAAGTGTAAATTATGACGATTATGCGAGTGAGATTGCTTTTGACAACAAAAGTAAAAATTAAAAGTATAATTGGTCAGACTCTCACAAGTGAAAATGAAACAAATTTAATTGTGTTAATCAAATGTGAAACAAGTACATTGGATATTTTTTTTATGTGATCTGAAACGTTTTGAGATTAAGAGCAAACAAAGGTGAAAAGGCCATCTGGTCTAATCAAGTAATCGTTATTGCCAACTTGGTAGAGGTTCAAATATAGACAAGAGATTGTTATTTAGTTAATTGGTGTAATGTATAGTGTCGAAGTAAGTTTTGCCTTTCAAAAAAAAAATAATAATAAAAATCGTTATTGAAAAAAGAAACATTAATTTTAATAACTTAGAAATACATGTAACCTGCATAAGTTGTTTCAATCAGTAGTCATCTTCATCTGTGTTTCTCTTAGGTTCTTGCTTCACATGTGTTTATATAATATATAAGATAATTCCTTTTATATAAATTCAGTGTTTTTCTTTGAAAATGGATTATTTCTTGTAAATTGGGCAAGTGGGAAAGGAGCAAGAGGAGGATCTTGACGGTGGACCGTTCAACCCAAATTCGGGGGTAGTTAACTTAAAATGACCCTTTTGTTTTTATTGTTTTTCATATATTCGAAAAGTTTGGTGGGCGAAAACGACTGAGGTGCAGGGCCGTCCCGGAGAATGATAAAATACTTTTGGGCCCTGTGCGAAACAAAAAAAAATTGGGCCCCTTCCTAGAATATAACTCATCAATCATATATCGAAAAATCACAATACGACTACAATTGTTAAAAAATAAACAAAATAAAACAAAACAAAAGTAGTGTAGCAAAAAGAACTGAATATATGTAAACATACCCAAATTAGTTTGGCAACACGAAAATTTTCATATAAATAAAAAAAATAGAACTAGATATTGAGTTATTCTAAGTTTATATTGTAAATGGTTAAATGAGAAATAAGAAATAAAAAATCTACAAGAAGACATGTAAAGTTTGTTACGTAAATGATTATATGAGAAGAAAAAATGTAAATGATTAAATGAGAAGAAAAAATGAATGAACTTTTAAATTTGTGAAGGGCCAAATTTAGATGTGAAAAATCAAAATTAAAACTAAAAAATAAGCTTGCAAAATTGTAATTGGTGAAATCATAAATCAAAATTAAAACTAAAAAAGTTTGCAAAGTTGTAATTGGTGTGAGCATACATAGCTTTTCCCCTATTAATAAAACAAGCTAAAACCAGCTCCTTAAGGCCCAAACAAAAACAAAATATAACAAAAACAAAATATGAATTAAAATGAAAACCAATAAAAACATATGAATTAAAAATGAAAAAAAGAAATGCAGGATTCAAACCCGCAATGTCCGACACTAAAGCTAATTAGTGCATCCATTGAGACAAATGAGTACTTTGTGCATTTCTTCTTACAGTAATTTTAAATATAAAATATATATTATTTTTTAAACGATTTGGGCCCATAAATACTTTGGGCCCTGTGCAATGGCACCTCTTGCATAGGCCCAAAGCCGGCCCTGCTGAGGGGGTTAATAAACACAGAGATACAATAGTGAGGTTCGAGATGATTCATTAAGGAACACCAAAAAAGTAAGGAATAATGGGGAACCGACTCAAGCGAACTTCGATTGGACTCATTCCAGCGGCATTGGGATCGGCTCGTCGAACCTTAACTAGGATCTCTTAACCCTAAACTCTAAATCTTAAACCCTGATATATTTAGGGTGTAGGGTTAGGATTTAGGGTTAAGAGATCCTAGTTAAGGTTTGACGAGTCAGTTCCATCGCTACTGGAATGAGTCCAATCAGAGTTTGTTTGAGTCGGTTCCCCACTGTTTTTCACTTTTTTAGTATTGCACAATTAAGCTCACACAATAACACTAAATCATTGTAAGAATAAAAAAGCAAATCTTATTTGTTTAGTATTTTTATTAATGATTCATTTTTTTAAGTTTGTAACTCTTACATACAAATATGTATGTTATTCACATAAAATTACATTAAACTAATTCGTTTGCTTTTTTAACGTCTACCTACAAATGCATTGGTTATGCGTAAGTAATAAAAGCTACACAAGATTTTCACTTTTTCGTGTGTAGGTTTTATAAATAAACGAATATTTGTCAAACTCGCATATATATTGAATTCATGAGAGATAAATAAAAATGATATTTCAATCATTTTTTAATATTGAAAGCAATTTAACACTAAAAATAATTGTTTTATTTTGTTCTTTCTATTCCCGTTAAAAAACTGTGTGCAAAAATATAGTAAAAGTAAAGAATTGCGCAGACACGCAATAGTGATGCTTAGACATAATTACAGGAGTTTGAAATAGAGTGAGATAAGCGATCACATAATTGGCGCACACGTCACATTTCTCTTTGTTTTTGTAAACATGTTTGTAGGCCTATAACGAACGGAATGAATATGACATGTTCATGTTTGTTTATCAACTTTCACCAAGACGAACTTATACAAAATAATCACAACAAACATAAATGAAATCAAATGAATAAAGAACATGAACCAACGTGTTATGACTTATGGATTGATAAGCAAAAATCATTTTTTTTTTCTAAAATTGGACATATCATGGTATAAACAAATACTTTAAAATATTAACAATATATATATATATATAACTAGATTTATCACCCGTCGCAATGCGGCGGGGAGTAAAGTCGTGCCGAATAGCATCATTGCCACACCACCGCCAGCGACAACCAATACTTAAGTTACGGTGTGTTAATGAGAAGAAATTAAACTGCAACGTAAAACATAGAAAATAATAATTAAGTCGATTTAGGATCCCACGTGCTGTAACTAACCTTTCAAAAGGGGAAAAGATAGACGACGTAAAAACGTTGTACCACATGTGCACGTTGAGCCATGTTAACTCGCAAAATCTAATACGAAGCGTTAAAACGAAATGTTAAAACGTTGAACCACACACACGTTACGCTGTGTTAACTCGCAAAACTTAAAACAAAAAATTTGCAAAATATGAAAAGTGTAGGGACCAAAGTTGAAAGTACAAAAGTTGTGAGGTAAAATTGCAAGAGATGAAAACTTTTGGTGTTAAAAGTAGAAAAACAAATAGTTTTGGGTCAAAAGTGAAACATTGAAATTTTTTTTGCAAACCTCCAAAGCATGTACATACCTATATGCATACAAATGTTGCTAATTTATACTTTGTTAATTTAAATTAATATGAGTAATAAATATATTTGAAAAAATGTTTAACGAACATAAACAAAAAAATGTCCACAAACATGCTATGGTTATGTTCATTTATTTAGTTAAATGAACAAAATTTCCGTTTCTATTTATTTTTATTAATAAAGAAACTTACAGGCAAGCGATTCTCAAAAAAATAATATTAAATAACACGTGATGTGGTCATGTCGAATTCATTCACAAGCCCTAACTCAAATTCTACATTCATTACATATTTTATTAATATTGAATAACAAGTTTAAGCTAGAGGAAAGTTTTGTTTGTTTAGAGGTTGGCTACCAAAGTTTTATATAACTTTCATTTACCCTTAATTTTTGATAAGTAATTATACGGCCATCAACTTTAATAAAATTATTATTTTTTTAAACTAATTTATACTACAGTTCTTAATCTTCAATAAAGTTAAATACACCCTATGTTTAAAAAAACTTTGCGCATACAACTTTTTTGTTTTTTTTTCTAAAGTTGTGAATCTTATCAACGACCTCCATGTTTCATTTTTCTTATATAAAACTACATATATTGACTTTTGGCAAAAATACTAGTTTTTTCACGCGTACAATGTCTAAAGTTATGAAGGTTATCAACGACGTCCATGTTTCATTTTTCTTATATTATTTTATGTATTTTGACATTATTTTTTTCATGGTTTTACGCTTTCTCTTTATGTTGCTATACAAAATGCCGGTAGCATAATGAAGCGAACCAATACCAATCAAGTTCTCACGGCTAACGTATGAAATATAAATACTAGGTTACTTAAAATATGATCACTCATTTTCTCTCTAAACTCAGTCTTAAAGAACATCAGGTCGCCCAAAAATAAAAGTACACGGCATCACACGTGTGTTCATCCAAAAATGGTCATAAATTGTCAAGATAGAGCCGAGTTATAAAATTCGTATTTAATTGCCCTTTATGGTAATTGTAGTTTTTTATTTAGAGATATGGTTTTTGATTATTATATTATGTCGACCTTGATTAGTACATGTGTGTTTTTCTAAATATGTGGCATTTATTTATATACTTTAAATATGTTATATGTAAAGTTTAAATCACAAAAGACGCCAAACCAAAAGATAAGAGCGTGACCTTTCAAAAAAAATATATGTAGTTTTTTTATACTTAAAATATGTTATATCTTTGTTGGCTTATAGATTGCTTAAGGGCAAATAGAGAGCTTGTATGTACGAGCAACTTTAAATAGAGAAATAACATTTTGTATCTATTATTGTTTAAATGCAATACAGAAAATGATATTTTATAGAACGGCTAAATTATATAATCGCTAATTCTATTTTTAAATCTACACATTTTATTTATAATATGCTTTGAATCCTCAACCTTATTAAAAGAAATACATTCCATCCCCCTGTTACCTTATATATAGCCAACATTTTATGTACATGTATCACTCTCCTAAGCAAACGTAAGTGAAGCAAAAGATGATTATCCTTCTAAAAATTTTACATACACGTTTTTGTAGGTAAAGGCAATTAATTATCCCACGTTAGTGTAAGGAAGGCAGATATTACTTAATAACAAAGTACTACTTTAATGATTGGGAGGTTTGAGTTTTCTAATGAAGACTTAAGTTTAATTTTTACTTGTATTATATGGGGTGGATATAGGCAATAAAGGATTTAAACTATGGCTTGTGTGGGGTTGTCAGTTAGATTCCCGAGCCCAACAAGGTTTTCGTCCCACCGTGTGTTTCGCCAGATAGTTCTTCCCTTGTGGTGGTACCACAACTGTCAAGCCGGTGGCATGATTTCCCGGGGAACGTCCAAAAAAGCCAAACTTTGAAGTCAGCATAAGCCTGGTTAAGACCACATAGCCTGGCTAGAGTGGGGTAATACGAGACTCTCCGATTTGAAGAGTGTGGTAATGTCACACCCCGACCCGCAGCGGAATAAAAGTCGGGGCATAATTGGGTTATCACCAAAGCTCATGATATTTACTAAGATGTTTCATATTATTAAATTCAAATACAAACTTGAATATCCAAAAACAAAATTCATACAATTACAAAAGAAAATGAAACTATAAATTTATTCCAAAGCATAAGCTTGTTTATTCTTCTAGGCCATCCTAAGTGTTTCCTGTCTCGGCTGGATCACCTGTATCATGTGTAAAAATGGGGGAGATTTTGGGTCAACAAAAGTTAGCTAGTGAACCTTGATAAATCATTTTGGACTAATTTCTTGTTTTTATTTATTAAAGAAAAGTCGTGCATTAATCACATGTGAGCAAACATATATATATAAACAATCACAAACCATTTCGGATGAGTATATGACATGAATGATGATGTATTTGAGATCAAGGCTCAATCAAACGGAGCCGATCTAATGAGGCTCCTGATGCTCAACCCGTATCCCACGGGGAACTGATGGGCCTAATGAAATGCGTGCACTGAAATGATAAATTTAATCTACATATAATTCACACAACAATCAATACACATTTGATCACGGACATGATGTATGCACAAGTGTTTAAATAAAGTAAAAGAATAGTACGACACATGATACACCCCAAAACATGATTAAAACGGGGAATTGGTAGAGATTCACTCACAGTGGATGCGTTTCTTGATGACGATGAATGCGCACGAATATTATGATTCAACCGATGAGGGAAAACTAACCTAAATAATAACGACATGATTCGATTAAATAATAAATTTTATTTGAGATTATTATTTTTAATTAGTGCTCTTTAATGAGATTTTAGATTTATTCTTGTGAGTTTAATGCAAATTTTTAACTTTAAAAACCTTATTTTTAAGTATTTTTAAATAATTTTTCAATTAAATAAATAAATAAAAGAAACAAAAATAAATAAAAAAATGGGTTGACTTTGTCAGGTTTGACCGGGTCTGACCGGTCAGACAGCATGTATTCCAGGCGGCGAGTGAGGTTCGAACTCGGGACCTCTCGTATACGTGCACGCAGCTCTACCAACTGAGCTACGTGTCTAACCCGAAATATTCTCTGTTTTAATTATATATATATACTAACTAACTTTAACCTTATTTAGTTTTTATTAAAAATGATTTAATATGGCCGAACCGGTTACAGAAACCCGGAATCGAACTCGGGACCTTCGGTTCGAGTGCACACAGCCCAACCAGTTGGGCTGTGTGTCTAATCTGCTTAACTACTGGATTATATTCCTCTTATATATATACTGTGAATTGATCTGAATAGGTTTTAAAAATGTTGGTTTTATTTCAGAAAGTCAGAAACATGCGTGATTCGAACCCGAGACGTGTGTTTTGTATTTGCACACAGTCCATGTCACACCCCGACCCGCAGCGGAAAAGGTGATCGGGGCATGATTGGGTTATCATCAAAGCTCATGACATTTATTAAGCGTTTCATATTCATTAATACAAATTAAATGGAATTTTACAATGAATGTTACAACATGATCTAACTAACAATCTAAACTTCTTTGTTCTCTTCTAAGGCATATCCTATGTTTTCCTTGCTTCAACCTGTTCACCTGTATCATGTGTAAAAGGGTTTTTGGATCAACATAATGTTGGCGAGTGAATCCTATGGAAAACATTTGAACAAATTTATTTAAATTGATTATGAAATAGGTGCACAACCAAACATGAGTAAAGTTAGATGTAACTTAAACAACAATCATAAGATATTAAATGAAACACTCATGAACAATAATGGAACAATTAGAGGCACGCGATGCTCAACTCGTCTCTCACGAGGAACTGAGGGGCCTGATGAATAAATTGCATAAACATGATAATATGAATGACACAACTACAAACAATATAAACTCAATGATACACACATGAACAATAATGAATTTGATTTGAAGCACGCGATGTTCTACTCGTCTCCCATGAGGAACTGATGGGCTTAATGTAGGAGTTTCATATAATTTGACAAAAGGAAATAAGTAAATCACAACAATAAAAACAATCTAAGTTTAGGTCATGATGTGGTATGGCACAAGTTTAAATAAATAAATTAATTATTTTCATAACACATGACACACCCCAAAACGTGTAATTTAAAAGGGGGAGTTGTAAGATTCACTCACAGTGGGTGCGTTCGGTTGATGATGTTGAATGCACGCGAAGTGGTTTTAACCACGAGTGAGTTTAACCTAGAATAATCGCATTATGGTTTGGTAAGTAAACGGATTTTATTAATCTATTTTAGTAGGATTGTTGGTATATTTTTGTGAGTTTGAGGCTATTTTCTAACCTTAAAAATGTTATTTTTAAGTATTTTTAATTGATTTTTAATTAAAATAATTAAATAAAAATAATAAAAAAATTGATTTTTTTCTGACCGTTGACCAGCCCGTTGACCGTTGACCTGACCGTTGACCGGTTCGAATGCGGAACACAAGTGCGCTGAGTGAGGCTCGAACCCGAGACCTCACGTACGCGTGCACGCAGCTCTACCAACTGAGCTACGTGTCTAACCCGTTTAAATCTGATTTTAATTATATATATATATTAATTAGATTAAACCGAAAATCATTCTATTTTAAAAACAGTTTTAAGCGAATCGGACATACACTCCACAGGTCTCGAACCCGGGACCTGTGGTTTAATCTAACACACAGTCCACCGCTGGACTGTGTGTTTAACATGTTATATAATTCGATTTTTATTATACTTAAATACAAATTATTTGTTTCCTTTTCTGCCTTATTTAAAAAGACTAGATAATTGTCCGAGTCGGTGCAGAAGACCGGACTCGAACTCGTGACCTGTGATATAAACAAACACACAGTCCACCGCTGGACTGTGTGTCTAACTTGGTTATTATTCCGGTTATCAATATACTTAACATATACCAGTGGCGACTCCGGTTCAGTTTAAAAAAAAAATGATTTTTATTAAGGCAGCGTGTGTGAGACGGGATTCGAACTCGAGACCTTTGCGTTTTATGTGCACACAGTCCACCGCTGGACTGTGTGTCTAACCCGAGTAATATCCTGATTTTAATTATACTTATACGTTATAACGGTCATCGTCTTCCTCGTCAAGTTAGAACCAGAAATCGGAAATCGACTGGTTCAAAGTCTTAATCGGTTTCTTAGCGTCTTACAGTTCATTAAGGTGAGATATGAGTGAAAAGAAAAAGAATTTAGGCGAAGAGGTATACCGACTGGACTCTCTGTTTTCCGGCAGAAACTCCGGCGACAGCAATCACTTCCGGCGACGTGTTCCTTGTAGCAGCGAGGCTCCAGGAAGCTTACAAAGGGTGTGGGTATCTCCGGTATAAGTTCAGAGGCTCAGTGAGGTTCAGAAATGAGGAAACCGGTTTTCCGGCGATGAGCAGAGAAATTCCGGTGAGTGGAATTACGCTGAGAAAAGGTGTGGTTTTGAGCGAAAAGGTTTGTAGTGGGTTGTGGGTGAATTTATAGTGCAAATCGTCAAAGCACTTGGTCTGATTTCCGACTGTATTCATCGATTTAAATTTTCCGGCGGTTATGGTTTGGTCGCGGACTTCAAACATCGGTTATAACCGATGTCTTAATACTAGTTTACGTTATAACTGAAAGTGGTGTTAAAAGTTCGCGAGATTACCGGGATTCCGACGACTGAACTATTGGGCGCCGGTTTTGAATTCGTAACGTCATTATATCAATTAAATGATTTCAATATATAACAAACAAAATCCGTGGCGCAGTGGTTTGTGTGTGTGAGTTAAGTCTGTTTGTTGAGTGGTTCGGTACTGACCCGGGTTCGAAACCCGGCTGGAACATTTTATTTTTATTTTGCGATTTTCAACAGTTTTTCAAAAACTAAATATATATTCTTGTATAATAATTGATTATGTATCGTTTAAAATTATTTCGGGCATTTAATTCGCAACGAAAGTTTTGACTGACTGTTCGGTTGATAAACGGAGCGGGTTTGGTAAATCCGTTTTGACGGATGTTACAGTATCCCCTGCTTTTTTAGAAATTTCGTCCCGAAATTTAAATAATGATATATTTTGACTAAAAGGATGATGATGTTTAGTTTGACAGTTGTATGCTTAGAAAAATAAGGGTTTAAGTTTTTTGTTCGAGGCGGTAACGTTCCTTGTAAGGGTTAAGTACCCTATTCAGGAATCGCTTTTTGTTGCCTACTGTATAAGTATTGATAAACAGGAATGATTCGCTAAAAATGATATCATGCATAAGAGTTTAGATACGTTTGGGAAAGTATGGTTATATCCTAAAGCAAAACTTCTAACACTACAACCTATATGGGACATAAATAAAAACACATCAGCTGACATTTGAACATAAGTAAACACAACAGCTAATATTCGAACATGAATAAACACATCAGCAAATATTTGAATCCACATTCTGATAGCATATATGTTTGAATGGTGGAAGTTCCTCTCTCGTTTGTTATGATGGAGATGTTAGTTTATGTAGAAATGGATCACAATCCAATCTCTTTAAATAACATGATGATATAAATGTAACACAAATTCCAACCAAGGCAATACTAAATCCTACATGGAACTTCTCATAACCGCCTGATAATGCCTCTGATCCTTTGGCAAGAATACTTATATATAGGAAGTACCAGCGGCGTATCCACCATATTCTTGCCAAATTTTCATTAGTTTTATCCACAAGTTATGATTGGTTACCAAGAAACTAATAAATCCTACATAGAACTTCTCATAACCGTCCGATAATGCCTCTGATCCTTTGACAAGAATACTTATATATAGGAAGTACCAGCGGCGTATCCACCATATTCTTGTCAAATTTTCATTGGTTTTATCAGTGAATTATGATTAGTCCTATAACTCTACAACCAATACAACAAACATAAAATACTGAAATGAAATATATCTGTGCGATCAAGGCTCAATCGAACGGAGCCGATCGTATTGCATGTACTTGAAAATGAAATGGATGTGCGCTCAAGGCTCAATCAAACGGAGCCGAACGTATTGAATGTACTGAAATTGAAATTGTGTGCTCAAGGCTCAATCAGACGGAGCCGAGCGTATTGCATGTACTGAAAATGAATAACTTAACCACACAAACAGCCTATGCATGGAACCTCTCATAACCGCCTGATAATGCCTCCGATCATTTGACAAGAATACTTATATATAGGAAGTACCATCGGCGTATCCACCATATCCTTGTCAAATTTTCATTAGTTTTATCCGCAAGTTATGGTTAGTTCGATGCGACTCTACTACAAACACCACAACCACAAGATACTGATAATGAAATTGTCTGTGCGCTCAAGGCTCAATCAAACGGAGCCGAACGTATTGAATGTACTGAAATTGAACAACTTAATCTAAACAACCATCACACAATCAGCCTATGCATGGAACCTCTCATAACCGCCTGATAATGCCTCCGATCATTTGACAAGAATACTTATATATAGGAAGTACCATCGGCGTATCCACCATATCCTTGTCAAATTTTCATTGACTTTATCCGCAAGTTATGGTTAGTTTGATGCGACTCTACTACAAACACCACAACCACAAGATACTGATAATGGAATTGTATGTGCGCTCAAGGCTCAATCGAACGGAGCCGAACGTATTGCATGAACTGGAAATGTAAATTGAAATGTGCGCTCAAGGCTCAATCAAACGGAGCCGAACGTATTGCATGAACTGGAAATGTAAATTGAAATATGCGCTCAAGGCTCAATCAAACGGAGCCGAACGTATTGCATGTATTGAAATGTAAAATGAAATAACCGATCAAGGCTCAAACAAACGGAGCCGATCGTGCAGGCACGCCCTGATCAACCGCATAATAAAATGGGGATCAAACTCAACCTCGATGGATGGGGAGCTACGGCCTCGGCAAATGCATATACTGAAAACAATATATAATATACAATAATTACTCTAGCAGTCTACACATGGAACCTCTCATAACCGCCAGATAATGCTTCTGATCCTTTGACAAGAATACTTATATATAGGAAGTACCATCGGCGTATCCACCGTATTCTCGTCAAAGTTTCATTGGCTTTATCCTTAAGTTATGTTCGGTTCTATGTGATAAAGAAAAATATAAAACTAAACGATAGGAGTTGAATCTGGATCTTCGGCGAAGAGGACTAGCTGAGTATCTTCGTTTGGGCCGTCATTATCTTCGACAGGATTGGCGTTGATATTGAAGACTCTTCCTCTTGCTGATGGCATAGTGTTTGGGTTTTCTTGGTTTACTTGGTTAACGGGGTTTGATTGGGCTTGAGTGTTGATAACGTTAACCAATTGAGGGCATGTGTTTCTAAAGTGGGTAGGGTCGCCACAATTGAAACAAGCTCGAGTATATGGGAACACGGGGTATTGGGGTTGATAATAAGTTTGGGTCATGTTTTGAGTAGGGGAAAAGGTTTGGTTTTGAAAGGTGCGACAAACATTGCTCAAATGACCATAGCGTCCACAAGTTGCACATAGACGACAAGGTAGGGTATGGGGATGGTGATAAAAACAGTTGTTGCATCGAGGGTGAGGTCCAAGATATGGTTTCTTATCTGGGTAAGCTGAGTTGGGTGCCACTTGGGTGATTGGGATAGCTCGGATGGGTATAGCGTGTAAAACTGGTTGATTCCGTTGGGTAGCAGCGAAAAGTCGCCCGACTCTTCTTCTCTTAGGATTGGGTTGAGAAGGGGATTCGGTTTGAGTGGAGTCGGAGGTTTCAGTCGATTCTTTATCCTTCTTCTTCTCCTCCTTGAAGTCTTTGTTTCGGATTCGGTTCTCGGTGAGCTCTGTTGCTAGCTCCATTGCTGCTTCCAAAGTTGCAGGCTTGGTACTTATCACAGGGTCTTGAATCTTTGACGGAAGACCACGAATGTAGTGCTCGATCAAACGGTAGAGGGGAGTGAACATGTTGGGAACCATTTGATGTAACTCGAGGAATCTTTTGTTGTAGGTGATGTGGTCTCTTTCCACTTGCTTCAATGAGTAAAATTCATCTTCTAACTTCTTGATTTCGCTCCTTGGGCAAAATCGTCTGGTCATGATTTCCTTCAATTCGTTCCAAGTTAAGGACATAGCATCTTCCACACCTCGTTTGGCCTTCTCTGTGTTCCACCAAGTAAGTGCTATCCCATATAATCGACCGGTAGCATATCGCACTTTGCGATCGTCAGGGCAATCGCAATTTAGAAATGCGTTCTCCATTTCTTCAAACCAATGGAGGAGAGCGGTGACGCCTTCAGTCCCTTTGTATTTCGGAGGGTCGCATGATTTGAAATGCTTGTAGGTGCATTTAGTGGTATTTGGGGGAGAGTTGAAAATGTTTTGGTTTGCTTGATTGACAGGATTATCGGTAAGTGCTTGTTGAACTTGGATTACAATGTTGGGTATTACGGCAGCCATTTGTTGAGCGATTAAGGCAGCCATGCGTTCGCGGGCTTTTCTTGCTCTCGTCTTCCTACGGGCGAAGTTAGAAGACATCTACAAGGAATACATGACAAGAGTATGAGCTGGATGCTTTTGGGTTCATGGGTCGCATTAGGAATGAACATTCATAAAATAATTATAGATAAATAAATTACTACATCCATTGGATGTCTTGGGTTTTGCTCGCTGTTAGGCCCTACATGCCGCCATACTTTACCTGTGTAATCATGTGGGCCCCCATGAATACCGGTTTTTCATATGGTTCGCACGGTTTCTGCCAGGTTGCGTACACAAAAACCCGGAGAAAATCGAGAAATATGTATACAACATGTGATATTCGAAATGTGTCCAGGTGTAGACACGGTGACAACTCAAAGTAGGGTTAGTTCGAACGACGTTTGGTGTGGCATGCTTTGGCCTAATAGGTCCTTCGTACTCTCATCGTTGGTCCCCAGGTAGGCAAACTGGTCCGTTATATTGGATTTATACGAATGCCAGCCTAGACAGGACGTTCCGACTACCGGTACTTGTACCCTTCCAGTTACTACATGCCCGTCGCAGAACTTACTTTGATGAGATTTGAAAATTGCACAAAATCTTTGGATAATGAGAGTGTGAAAATAAATTGAATACATGAACATCGATATATGTATAATGAATATGTATATATGTATAATGAATATGTATATAAGCATGTATGTTTGACTGTAAATGTAAACAAATATGAAACAAATAAATGTCACAAGTTTGTATGTAACCACCTAATCAATTAAAATTTAGGCAGACTATAGTATAGGCTCTAAGGGTCTAATAACCTATCCTATATCCCTATAGTCATGGCTCTGATACCAATCTGTCACACCCCGACCCGCAGCGGAAAAGGTGATCGGGGCATGATTGGGTTATCATCAAAGCTCATGACATTTATTAAGCGTTTCATATTCATTAATACAAATTAAATGGAATTTTACAATGAATGTTACAACATGATCTAACTAACAATCTAAACTTCTTTGTTCTCTTCTAAGGCATATCCTATGTTTTCCTTGCTTCAACCTGTTCACCTGTATCATGTGTAAAAGGGTTTTTGGATCAACATAATGTTGGCGAGTGAATCCTATGGAAAACATTTGAACAAATTTATTTAAATTGATTATGAAATAGGTGCACAACCAAACATGAGTAAAGTTAGATGTAACTTAAACAACAATCATAAGATATTAAATGAAACACTCATGAACAATAATGGAACAATTAGAGGCACGCGATGCTCAACTCGTCTCTCACGAGGAACTGAGGGGCCTGATGAATAAATTGCATAAACACGATAATATGAATGACACAACTACAAACAATATAAACTCAATGATACACACATGAACAATAATGAATTTGATTTGAAGCACGCGATGTTCTACTCGTCTCCCATGAGGAACTGATGGGCTTAATGTAGGAGTTTCATATAATTTGACAAAAGGAAATAAGTAAATCACAACAATAAAAACAATCTAAGTTTAGGTCATGATGTGGTATGGCACAAGTTTAAATAAATAAATTAATTATTTTCATAACACATGACACACCCCAAAACGTGTAATTTAAAAGGGGGAGTTGTAAGATTCACTCACAGTGGGTGCGTTCGGTTGATGATGTTGAATGCACGCGAAGTGGTTTTAACCACGAGTGAGTTTAACCTAGAATAATCGCGTTATGGTTTGGTAAGTAAACGGATTTTATTAATCTATTTTAGTAGGATTGTTGGGTATATTTTTGTGAGTTTGAGGCTATTTTCTAACCTTAAAAATGTTATTTTTAAGTATTTTTAATTGATTTTTAATTAAAATAATTAAATAAAAATAATAAAAAAATTGATTTTTTTCTGACCGTTGACCAGCCCGTTGACCGTTGACCTGACCGTTGACCGGTTCGAATGCGGAACACAAGTGCGCTGAGTGAGGCTCGAACCCGAGACCTCCCGTACGCGTGCACGCAGCTCTACCAACTGAGCTACGTGTCTAACCCGTTATAAATCTGATTTTAATTTTATATATATATTAATTAGTTTAAACCGAAAATCATTTTATTTTAAAAACAGTTTTAAGCGAATCGGACATACACTCCACAGGTCTCGAACCCGGGACCTGTGGTTTAATCTAACACACAGTCCACCGCTGGACTGTGTGTTTAACATGTTATATAATTCGATTTTTATTATACTTAAATACAAATTATTTGTTTCCTTTTCTGCCTTATTTAAAAAGACTAGATAATTGTCCGAGTCGGTGCAGAAGACCGGACTCGAACTCGTGACCTGTGATATAAACAAACACACAGTCCACCGCTGGACTGTGTGTCTAACTTGGTTATTATTCCGGTTATCAATATACTTAACATATACCAGTGGCGACTCCGGTTCAGTTTAAAAAAAATGATTTTTATTAAGGCAGCGTGTGTGAGACGGGATTCGAACTCGAGACCTTTGCGTTTTATGTGCACACAGTCCACCGCTGGACTGTGTGTCTAACCCGAGTAATATCCTGATTTTAATTATACTTATACGTTATAACGGTCATCGTCTTCCTCGTCAAGTTAGAACCAGAAATCGGAAATCGACTGGTTCAAAGTCTTAATCGGTTTCTTAGCGTCTTACAGTTCATTAAGGTGAGATATGAGTGAAAAGAAAAAGAATTTAGGCGAAGAGGTATACCGACTGGACTCTCTGTTTTCCGGCAGAAACTTCGGCGACAGCAATCACTTCCGGCGACGTGTTCCTTGTAGCAGCGAGGCTCCAGGAAGCTTACAAAGGGTGTGGGTATCTCCGGTATAAGTTCAGAGGCTCAGTGAGGTTCAGAAATGAGGAAACCGGTTTTCCGGCGATGAGCAGAGAAATTCCGGCGAGTGGTATTACGCCGAGAAAAGGTGTGGTTTTGAGCGAAAAGGTTTGCAGTAGGTTGTGGGTGAATTTATAGTGCAAATCGTCAAAGCACTTGGTCTGATTTCCGACTGTATTCATCGATTTAAATTTTCCGGCGGTTATGGTTTGGTCGCGAACTTCAAACATCGGTTATAACCGATGTCTTAATACTAGTTTACGTTATAACTGAAAGTGGTGTTAAAAGTTCGCGAGATTACCGGGATTCCGACGACTGAACTATTGGGCGCCGGTTTTGAATTCGTAACGTCATTATATCAATTAAATGATTTCAATATATAACAAACAAAATCCGTGGCGCAGTGGTTTGTGTGTGTGAGTTAAGTCTGTTTGTTGAGTGGTTCGGTACTGACCCGGGTTCGAAACCCGGCTGGAACATTTTATTTTTATTTTGCGATTTTCAACAGTTTTTCAAAAACTAAATATATATTCTTGTATAATAATTGATTATGTATCGTTTAAAATTATTTCGGGCATTTAATTCGCAACGAAAGTTTTGACTGACTGTTCGGTTGATAAACGGAGCGGGTTTGGTAAATCCGTTTTTGACGGATGTTACAGTCCACCGCTGGACTGTGTGTCTAACCCGGTTAAATACCCGATTTTAATTACATTAATATACAACTTAGGCTTCGTCTTCTTCACTAAGACAAACACAGAACAGTGAACCCGACTGTTTTGCTAAATCAACCAACAAACTTACACTCGATTGAAATAGAATAGAAAAGTAAAGATTAAGTAATATGATATACCAAAACAGAGAGTTTTCTTCAGATTTCCGGCAAGTTTCGTTGACCCTGATTTGCGATTTCCTACTGGAGTGTCCGGTAATATCTTCTGGCGACTATCAGACAATTCCGTCGAGGTTTGGAGAGAGAGCAGAAAGGTTTGAATTTGAGGAGCAACTGGGCGACGGTATGGTTTAACTGGTATTTATAATCGCCCAATGTCTCGATTATAACTCCTCGGTCTTTAACTTCAAAATCGGTTATAATCATTACACATGATTACCGATTTGAAACTTATCAAAGGATCAGTTATACATGAACAGATAACCGAAAGCATTGATTAATTTTGATGAAGATGATTGGCGGTTTTACTGATTTCGGACCTTGAATTACGAATTGATGATTTCAATTTTAACGGTTTGAAGTTTTAATCCGATTTTGATTTCGAGAATCGTAACTGTTTCCGTTCTAAAAACAGACATTTGCTTGATTGAAGTTGGCGGTTCAGTCGCGATTCAAACAGGTGATGTGCGAGTCTTAACATAAAAATTAATTGATTTCAATTTCAATCACAAATGTGTGTGTAGTGTAGTGGTGAAGGCTGTGTGTGTACAATCAGGGAGACCCTGGTTCGAGACCTGGCTACCCCATTCTGTTTTATTATTTAATTTTTATTATTATTATTTATTAATTGTGGTTTTTAAACTCTAAAATATTTATTAATTATATATTATTTTAAATAACTGGCACAATAAATACGCAACGAACTTTTAACCGAAAGTTTGATTATTAAACGAAGCGAGTTTTGAAACCCGTTTTACGACGAATGTTACAGGTAACCTTATACATGAAGTTCATTGTTTGAAAAAAACTTAACAACAACGTTCTAGCACAAAACACTTATTTAAGATATATATATATATATATATATAGAGAGAGAGAGAGAGAGGTAGGGTTAGTGTAAAAAATGGTGGTTTTGTGAGAAGTGTAAGAAGTGTTTTAAGCCATTAGATCTTGTAGTTAATGGTTGAGATCAAGAAGGACTTAAAATGTAAATTATGTTTTATTTTTTGACTAATTTGGCTAGATTAGGGGTAATACTGTCTTTTTATATTGTATTTTAGAATAAAGAAACAGCCATCAACATTAATGTACATGTAACTTCCACCCATTTTTTTGAGCGTCGATAACTTTTTATACGTAATGTTTTCTATAAAATAAATTACATCATATTAACGAGCTTTTTTTATCTTCAATATGAGTGCCATATTGTTATATTTATATAGACAAAAAAAATTACGAATAACACATACTGGACTACAGGTTTAAAACAACATGAATGCATATTTAAAATATCATACGAAGAACACATACTGCACTGCTGGTTTAAAACACTATGAATGCATGTTTAGAATATCATACGAAGAACACATACTACACTGCTGGTTTAAAACACTATAAATGCATGTTTAAAACACCATACGAAGAACACATACTGGACTGCAGGTTTAAAACACCATGAATGTAGGTTTAAAACACCATACGAAGAACACATACTGGACTGCAGGTTTAAAACACCATGAATGCAAGTTTAAAACACCAACAAAGAATTAATGGGTGGCGGTTATTGAAGGGTGGCGGTTATGGAAGATTATTAATTAATTAAATTAATGAGAAAATTACATGTTTACCCTTTTGAATTAAATTAGATTGAGGACACATGTCATCTTCATAATATTTCTTACACTTCTCATACTTTCGGCACTTTGTACATGATCCTCTACCTATATATATATATATATATATATTGGTAAATTTAATGTAAAATACTAATTCAATTATAACTCATATCATTATTTTTTCTCTCTTAATTTAATGTGGGGAGAAAAAGAAGAAATGATATATTGGTAAAATACTAATTCAATTATAACTCATATCATTATTTTTTCTCTCTTAATTTAATCAGTCAACTAATCATTAATTATCCTATATATAATTTACAAAACCTACACATATCAATATTTTCCTACATATACCCTACACATTATAAAATTTTATCCTACACACGTCGAAATGTATCCTACACACCTCGAAATATATCCTACACAACTCGTAATTATCCTACACACCTACAGGGGCGGACCTAGCTTATACAAAGGGGCAACCCCCGCTACGGCTTGGCGCTTCGTCGGTAGTGTAAATTTTGGAAAATTTTGACGTTTTTTTGATTTCGTTACGGTTTTTTTATAAAACGTTACGGCTTGGCGGATTTTCTAGATCCGCCACTGCACATCTAGTAATTTATTATACACTTTAAATTAAGTTGTTTTTTAATTTGAAAAAATATATATTTTTTGAAAAGGAGTTACAAATTAAATTTACTTAGTTATTAAAGAAGAAGAATAAAAATTAATGATCTATGTAAGTTTACCAATATACTCTTATATTAAAAGTAAATGCAAATATTAAATAAAGTAAAATGAAGCATTCTTATTGGTTGAAACTTCTTCTTTTTTCTTCTTACAAAAAAATTCTTCTCAATTGAACCCTTCACTATATATTAATTCATAAGATTTCAATAAATAGTAGCAATTTCATCTTTTAGTCTATATCGTCTTTTATTGTAAAGTTTTATTTTCACTCTCATAGTTTAATCATTTTGTTGTTTTGTTATTTCTTTAAACAATTTATTTTTCTACCCTTAAACTTTAATAAGGTTGGTATAAATTAACGTCGTCTACGTCACATGAGTCACTTAGTGTTAGAAATTAATGTTTTTTTTTATTTTACACCTCTTCCCAGTTTTGGTTAACACCGTCTTACACCCCCGCAACCCCCTTCCCCTCAAACATTGGTAGTACGGTTTTGCGTCCCTGTCTCGCAACGTGGGGGTTTAAGACTAGTTATGTTATATTTGACATTGTTAGAGAAACTATAAACATATTTGTTTTGTGGCGTTTTAACTAGAAATTGGTGGCATGTTTTCGTGTTCATATCAGTTTATCAAATGTCAGAAGATGGTAGTTGGTGGCATTTAAGATCATGGTTGATGATGATGGTACTCAATGTATAGGTGTATGGTGGTGAATGTGATATTGAAACAACTTAAGATAATTTCAAAATTTTAATTTGTTAAAAGATATATAAATAATAAGTCATTATTTCACCACTCTTTTTTAACAGTAAATTTCATTTTTACTCCTTGTGAAATTTAAACCCATAAACTCTTTAACTTAGTTGATTTTAAAAGCTTTGCTTCTCCTGTTAGGCGAACATCCTCAATACTAGTCATACTAGTAAAAATAAAATATATAAATAGTGACAAAAATATTTACATGTATATTAAATATTAAAATATGATTGTACCTATGTTTTTAATTAAGTCTCATAAAATCAAATCAACAGACACTAGATAAATAAACGAAAACTGTGTAGAGACGACTTATGGTCCGGGCACAGATCTAGTGACTTTTATTGGGTTCTCGGGAACCTAGCTGGTTTGGAATTTTTAATTAGTAATAACTTGCATAAAATTTATAGAATTTTTGGTGAAAACCTATAAAGGAAATTATTGGAAAAAATTTCTGCATCTGTAACTGTCTATGATCAATGATTTTTTTTTTAAATTGTTTATTTTTTAAATTGTTTATTTGTATTAAGTATTACTCCATCCGTCCCGTTAGAAGTGTCATATTTTGAATTTTCAAAGTCTTGATTTATAAACTTTGACCTTAAATAATTTTGAGTGTGTTTTACATGTGTTTTTATCGGGTTAATTTTCATCAAGTTTTATAAAACTCAAAAAATATATAATTAAAGTTAAAGTTTATAAATAAAGACTTTGAAAATTCAAAATAGGACACTTCTAATGGGACGAAAGGAGTAATAAATAGCAAACACTAAGGTTGTATGGTATGGGATAAAGCCCCTCACGCTACATTAACGCCAACTGTACAAGTGCTCCATTATTAACAGGCTTACAGTGAGCTAAAGCCCCTGACATAATTATTCAAACATTATTTTTAATTTATTTTTTTTAATTTGCAAACATAATAAATTGAAATAACCTTATTTAAAAAATAAAAAACCTAAATAAAAGTCTTGGACGAAGTCGCTTGAGTGTGGGTTACGGAAACAATTGAGTTTTGTGTATGGATTGTGAAGATTGTGGCAAAAACGAGGATTGTGGAGAATTTTGAGCCGAGGTTGGTATTTGCGAGTAAAATATGAAACCGGATATAGACATTTGTGGGGATACTGGAGTAAGCATGATCAGATGGTACTCTATCTAATCCGTTTGTGCGCTCATTCGGTACGGGTTCTCGTGGTCAATCGCTTGACGTTGAGAATGAAACGGGTAATTTTGGCTAAACGCGTCAATGTTGTTATTGGAAAACATGTTGAGAGATTTTTTGGTAGATATGAGAGGATTTTTTGTGGAAGTTGTGTAGTAAAAATGGTTTAAATGGTTGTATTATATAAGTTAAAACAGAAAACATGTTGAGAGATTTTTTGGTAGATATGAGAGGATTTTTTGTGGAAGTTGTGTAGTAAAAATGGTTTAAATGGTTGTATTATATAAGTTAAAACAAATAGTATATATTAAAATTTAATGATTTTTGTTAATATTACCATTTTCAAACAGTCAAAAAAGCATTTAACACACATTGACCCGTTGGCGCTCGCCAACCAACTCGTGTGGGACTTGATAGAGCCCCCTTTTAAACGAAGGAGCTGGTACGTGTTGGGGGTGCCATCATGCTGATGTGGCATGGGACGCTACCCCACACTACACTATATAGCCTAACAAAGAAAAAAAATCAGATTTGTAGGAAAATTGTGGCAACTAGTTCTAACATGTGTGTTTTTAAATCTTTTATGTTGTTTATTTGACCGTATGAACAAATAGTAAGAACTAATAAATAAAAAATCCGTATTTGTGGGGAAAATGTTGCAAGTTGCGACCAATTTCTGACAATTTGTAGTTTTTAATGTTTCATACTGTTTATTTTATTGTATTTACAAATAGAAAAAAAAAACAATTAACAAATATATTCGCTTCCATGGGAAAATTGTCGCGTAGTTTTTAATCTTTTACTTTAATATATTATAGAATTAACAGATAACAAAGTTTAAAGGAGGTAGGGGATTAGGGGCGCCCATCACCCACCACTCACTCATCATTCACAACATACAATCACCATACGCCACGTCAGCGAGACAAATTCTATCACTAGTGATGGATTTTACTAGGGGTGTCCGTCACTCTATCACTACTGATGAGTTTTTTTTCTTTTTTTTAGTTATAAATTGACAATACAATTTTAATTTATAAATTATAAATTAACAATAAAACAATAAAATTATAAATTATAAATTTCATTTAAATAAAAAACAATATTTATAAAAATACAACTTAAAAGTAAACATATAAAATTAAAAAGATACATAAACAAAGCCTACTCTTCGTCTGAATCCAGAAATACCAAACCTAAATAACCTACAAGTTCAATTAAATCATATCTCAACCGAAAGTGAAGTTCTTCACTACGCAAGTCTTGTTGGACATTTTCTGGAACGGGATTTTGTGTTGGAGGATCCGGCACCCAATCTGGAGATATTGCACGTCCGTCTTCTTGGATTAGCATATTGTGCAATATGATACATGCATATACTATGCTATAGATTGTTTTTATATTCATCGCACGAACCGATCGGCCTAGTATCCCCATCTACGCTTTAAAACACCTAAACCCCTCTCAACATCTTTTCTTGCCGATTCTTGCAACTTCTTGAATGCCTTTTCTTTAGGCTCGGTAGGAAATGAAATGGCTTTCACAAAAACAGACCATGATGGGTAGATACCATCCACAAGTAGAAAGCCTCGTCTGTAATATTTTACGTTAACCATAAACGGACAGAAAGGTGCGGTACCATCTGTTACATTTTTAAACAACGACGATGTGTACAAAACATTGATGTCGTTGTTTGAACATGGAACACCAAAATACGAATGCCAAATCCATAAATCATTCGAGGCCACCGCTTCAAGTAAGATGGTAGGTCTTTTAACGTCAACCTTAACATACGCCCCTCGCAACTCTCTTGGACAATTTCTCCATTCGATATGTGTACAATCGATGTTATCGAGCATCCCTGGAAAATGCCATCTAGCCTCGTGTGCGACGTAAATACGTGAGATGTCGTGTCTTGTCGGTCTACGTAGAAACTCTTTGGCATATAACTTAATGATGGCGTTACAAAAAAAATTGCAAACACTCACGCGAGGTTCTTTCCGACGTTTGTAAGTATTCATTAAATTGATCGGGAGGGTTACTTGTAGCAAGTTGGCGAATGGCGGACGCGCATTTTTGTATCGGCGTGAAACTTCGTTTGCCCCTCCCGTCGTAACGTTCTTGAAACCATTCTTCGCTTGCTTCAATGTTTCCTACAATCTTTAAAAATAATTCCTTTGGCAAACGAAACCGATCCCTAAACGTTTCAGCATTGTAGACCGGATTTTCCACAAAATAATCATTCATTAACACCTCGTTGGCATGTATACGATCACGACCAACCATTTTCTTCTTTGGACGGCTCGAACCTTCAGCACGTTATACACCTTCTCAAAAAAGCGTGTCGTTGTCGGAAGACGTATCGCTTTCGGTATCCGTCAAAAACGAATTCGTAGAAGATCCCATTGAAGAAATATAGAAACTAGAGAGTAGGTCGAAAGTATGTAAAGGTTTTGGGTTGAGATTGTATTTGATATTTTTTTGATTTGTGTATATATATATAAAATATCATCTCAACGGTCAAATGCAAACAACAACGGTCGATTTTTTTTTAAAACACGTTGCCGGCTCCGCGCGTTATGGTGGAAGCCGGCGGTGGTGGATAACGCTATATAACGCGTTGTCATGGAAGATCACGGGGGCACCCCGGGTCCTCTAATAGATAAATAAAAATAACATATGTGGGAAAACTGTCGGAAATATAGTTAACTTTGCGACAAAGTTGCTAAAAAATAGATTTTGTGACTATTTATTGGAAAGTTGTGGAAGAGATTGGAGATTTTTTTGTCGAAAGTTGTCGAAAACTTTTGTAGCAAAAAGGAATTTTTCTAGTATTATTTACTTTTTGCTGTTGGAAATTAATTAATTAAATCTGTTGCTTCGTTTGTAATTCACATGATTTCTTTATTTTGGTTTATTTTATTTTATTATTATTTTTGGAACAGCAAAATGCAACAAATATTTTTTATGATTTTTGATTTACTAACAGACATTTTTACTAGTCAATTGGTAGTCAAATATTTTTAAACAATTACCCGTTGGAAATTCGGAAAAATTAATGCTTTAAACAGAAAAATTCTTATAATAATTTTGAAGTAGAAAAGTACAAAACGGTATGTTACATTACCTAAATCAAGACAAATAGTTTTTATATATTGGCATGAAAATTAATGGCATATAAATATAAATATCGAATAAGATATTACAAAACGAAATGGTTTGTCAATCTTAATGGCGCCATCTGACCGTTACCGACTTACTGGAGGTCACCGAAATAGACATATTGAAAAACATTTACTGTCGGCTTGTCTAAAAAAATATAAATAAATAAATAAAATTTGATTTAGAAAAAAAAATATAAATAAATAAATTTTTTGATTTAGAATTATAGGTTTTGGGATTCCATATAATATATGTAAAAAGTAAAGATTTTTTAAACTCGTGTATAAAGTTAAATTAAATCCCAACTTTAATTTCAAAGTCAACTTAAAATACATATTTTTCAAATAATCATATCCTTTTTTTGTCTTTCCTTTTAAATCATCCTCATAGTTGTTAACATTTTCAAATAATCATATGCTTTCTTTTTTGTTCTTTTCTTTTAAATCATCCTCATAGTTGTTAACACCTCAATAAAAATAAAAATATAAATCTAAATTCAAATCTTAATGTCATACGATTCTGTTAAATGTTAAGAGAACATGTGTCAATTATACATATAATCTCTACAAACATATGTTATTGGCTAGACTCTAGAGGATCGCAAGATCACAATCCAACTCGATCTTGTTTGGTTTAAATCGGTGAAACGTATGAACTAACCGGTAGAGATAGTGATACGTGCATCACACATCAGCAACCCAAACCCACGTTTACTTGCATGTCACCCATGTTTCCTTTATATGTTTCATGTTTCCTATGTTCCTTTGTTTACTGCATGCATGCTCTCACTGTAGTTAACGCGGCAAGAACTTTACCCATACACCCTTCTAACCCCTCTTCCAGGTAGTTAACGTGCTTTATATAGACTGTAAAGTTACGAATGAGCGAATCAACGAAACATGAAGGAAGGTTTAGCCAAAGTTCACTTTCAATATAGAAAACTAGTTATCAAAGTCATTAATACATAACCAATTAAAAAGTTGTCAAAGATTAGAAATCAAAAGTAAAACCTAAAAGATTTGTCTTCACCAAGTGATATAAAAGATTAGTCAAGCATGACCTTTGTTTGACAAGAACTCTTATGATCGATCTTGGATCCCGAGACTACTACACACTCTAAAAGATGAAATATAGATGATGGTGGTGGGTGTTGGTATTGTAGTGGTGGTGGACTGATGGCAAGTGTGAGAGAAGTGGTTTGCCATGGGATGAGTTGAAATGAAACCAAGCTCCCCTTTTTATAGCTGGAAACAGAATGTTCACACGGCCCCGTGCTTGGTGGACATCACCCCGTGCCTTCCTTCTTCTCTGTCTTCATTTAATGAGTTTTTCAGACCATATGCTCACACGACCCTGTGTTTCATTGACACGGCCCCGTGGCCATTGTACTTGTTGTACTATCCAAGATTCGCAAATCTGAGAGTTGACCACTGCCCGTGCCTAGTGGGACACGGCCCCGTGTCTATTGTCTGCTTCTGTTTGTCCTTTTCTTCATGAAATCTGGAGTGGGGCATGGCCCCGTGCCTCGGTAGCACAACCCCTTGCCTGTCTTCTGACTTGTTGTTTTTGGCCTTAGGGTGAAGCTCGGAGGGTCGGTATGAAGTGTCAGCTTCTCTTCCTTTGTATTTATGTTGGTTTTTGCCGTTAATTTGTTCCTTTTGTACATTTAAGCTCTTTTAATTCTGAAAATCAAAAGTATGCAAAGAAACACACTTTTTCCAACATTATTACATAAAAGGGTTGATTTTATACCGTATTTGATACAATTTTATATGTTGCATTTGGTGCATAACAGTTTTCCTAATGAGTTCTTAGAGCAAGAAGGTGCACTTGTATTAGGCTTTCGGACTTTAGAAGCATCCTTTCTTGAGTGATTGTTCTTCCGCTTCTTTGAGTTGGAGGTAGTAAAGTTAGCAACATCAGTGGTCTGTCCATCCTCATACGCTCTTCCTCCTGCACGCACATGGTGATCAACTCACCCATCGTCCATTTATCCTTCTGGTGTTGTAATTGATCTTGAATGCTTCATAGGACGAATGAAGCAAAGTCATAATGAAGTGTACGCGAAAACCATCACTGATCTCCATGTCTAATCCCTTAAGCTTATGGGCATGTCATTCATCATCATGATATGCTCACGAATGCCACTCCTCGCATCATACTTATTAGTCACCAGCTTGAGTATTAAAGTACTAGTGTGCGCCTTAGACGTCCCTTTGAATTGATCCTCCACATAAGCCAAGTAGGTTTTAGCATCATTAGAGTCTGGAATGTCTTCTTTAATTGCACTGCTAATGGATTGCCTCAGGAACATGAGAGACATGTGATTGCACTCAGTCCACTTTTCGAAAATAATTTGCTCAGGAGGGGTACTTTCAGGAGTAAGTGCTACATGTCACACCCAACCGATGGCAGAAACATCGGGGCGTGGCACTAGACGAACCAGGTTGTCTCATGAGAAATTCCATAACACTATTTAAGCGACGATATTTAGAAGTCATTATCCCATACTATCAACATATAATCCTTAAACAAGTTACAAAATAACAAGAATCTCATAAATAAATTCAAGTTCAATCTTCCCTAGATTTATTACATGATTTTTCTAAAGACAATCCTAAATCAAAGCATCCATAGCACATATCCTCAACCTGCCACATATGTTAAAATAACACGTCAATACAATTAAGTAAAGGTAAGCATACATGTTTTACATACAATCTAGATAAAAAAAAAGTGTTTAGCATACACCGCATGACATACGTAAGAGTTGTGAACTATGTAACTACTTAGATTCAAGTAAACCAACAAACCTCGATTGATCGAGGCATGCGAACAAGTGTCCACATCCTAAAGAGAAAATAAATGTGAAATAAAAATGCGAGCCTTAACAACCCCGGGACTCCGGGTGGCGGGTCAACCTCTAGCTAGCTATCATGTTAAGGGTGGCGTACTAGCAATCAAGTAACACATAAAGTTCAGCAGATTTCACGTATAGTCATGTATGAGCGGGATTGCGAATAAGCATTTGGGTTGTGTGATGTGTTTTGATATACGAACATATGTGACACCCAAAAGTGCGTTTAAGCGTAAAGGAGTTCAAGTATACTCACAGTCGGTGCGCTTTGAGAAAGAGACGGGATCTGACATGAGTTGAGGAGAGCGCCGGATAAGCTTGTAAGCGAACAGAAGTGCATCAGTCTTCCGAATTGCTGAAACTGTTAACGGTTGAAGGAACAGTAGACAAGTTCGGGCGAGCTTGTACCTTGGGGTACAAGTTCGGGCGAACTTGACTGTTCAAACTTACTGGAGGTAGAAGTTCGGGCGAACTTGTCAGGTTTCCTGAGAAATTACACAAGTTCGGGCGAACTTGCCCTATTTGCTGAGGTGTGATACAAGTTCGGACGAACTTGTCCTGATTCCTTGGAATCAGTACAAGTTCGGGCGAACTTGTGTGATTTCTGACAAATGCTGATCAAGTTCGGGCGAACTTGGTCACCAAACTGGTGACAAGTTCGAGCGAACTTGATGCTTTCCGAGCGAACTTGACTGTTTTGGCATCCAACTCGTGCGTTTTCGTGTCGTTTGCTGAGGAAATCGAGTGTCCATCCCTCTAACCTTAAGTTACTGAGCAAAACCTAGGCTGGAGAGGTCTTTTGGAGCGAGTTTTAGCCATTTTACAGAAACTCGAACTAATCCGGGCAAACTTGAAGGTTCGTACGGTTTAGTCCAGTTTGTGCAAAGTGACGATTTCGTCCTTATGCTTCCGGATCTGAGATCTTGCTTGAAAACGCCTCGTTCCACTTCAAAGTGAACGAAACATTCGTCATTTAGTCCAAACCTGTGTGAAAATCAATGTTTAGAAAGGGTTTTACTTAGATCCAAGCATAGATCTGAGTGAAATACAGAAGTTTTATACAAAAAGATGAAGATTTTCGTAAACAGTAGAGTTTTGATTAAATCGAAGGTAAAACCTTGTGCAAAATCGTTGTAAAACGTTGTTGTAGCTTGAAAACGGGTTGATTCTTACTTAGAAAACAAAGGGTTTTGGTTTTGGCGAGCTCCAGGTGAACTTGCAGCAAGTGCAAATGAAGAGAGGAGCTGAGTATTTATAGGTGAAGAAGAGAAGTGGCTGATTGAGATCAAGTTCGGCCGAACTTGGCATGAGTTCGGGAGAACTTGGCACAAGTTCAGGCGAACTTGGCCAGTTGGCCTGAACTCATGCAAGTTCGAGCGAACTTGCTGAGTCTGGGGGAGAACTAATAGCCTAGTCAAGTTCGGGCGAACTTGTAACGCACAAGTTCGGCCGAACTTGGCCTATTGTCTAAATGTCGTTCGTTATTTTCGCGTTAGGTATTCGCTTGGTGATTCGGTTCGTATTGGATATTTATATTAAGCATTTTAGCGAAGCGTTAAGCGTTATATTACCATTGAATTGAGAGAGAGCGGGTTACGTGAGTGTGCGAGCGTTTTAGCGATAACAAACCATAACATAAACAAACATAACACTTATAAAACATAATCCCACATAATTAACTGCGTTTTGCGGTGCGATAAGATAAGCGATGTGATGGCGCAAGTGGTTATTGTATTACAACACACTCGGCTATTAAAGTAACACAGTTACTTGTGATTGTGTTGAATTAGCGTTTAATAAGCGATTAGATGCGATATAGTTGTGACCAATCATAATTACTTTAACATAAATTTTTTCATAACCAAATCTCAGGATTACAATGAAAGATATAACGAAAAATAAACGAAAAAAGTGAACAACGAAAAATGCGAGTTGTTACAGTCTCCCATACTTTAGGAAATTCCGTCCCGAAATTTTAAGTAGTGGCCGTAACAAAGAGATGTGGATATTTAGCCTTCATATCACTCTCCAATTCCCAAGTGAACTCGGCACCGCGTGTGCCTTCCCATCGGACTTTCACAATAGGAATGCGAGAGCGTTGTAGTTTCTTGGTTTCTCGGTTCATGATTTCGACTGGTTTTTCCACAAAATGAAGAATCTTGTTTATTTGTAAGTCCTCAAGGGGAACATGGAGATTTTATTCAGCTAGGCATTTCTTGAGGTTCGAGACGTGGAAAGTCGGATGGACGTTGTTAAGTTCTGCCGGTAGTTCGAGGCGATAAGCCACTTTACCAATTCTTTCCAGAATCTTAAAGGGACCCACGTATCGTGGCGCTAGTTTCCCTTTCTTCTCGAAGCGGATCACTCCTTTCCAAGGTGCAACCTTTAAGAGAACGCGATCTCCCACTTCGAACTGTAGGGGCTTGCGGTGTTTACCTGCATAACGCTTTTGACGACTCCGAGCTTTCAAGAGATCGTCTGATTTGGAGGATTTTGTCTGTCGTTTCTTGAATTAACTCGGTACCGGTGATTTGTGCTTCTCCGATCTCGTGCCATGCAATAGGCGATCGACATTTTTTTTCTTCCATACAGTGCCTCAAAAGGATCCATTTGAATGCTGGTGTGATAACTATTATTGTACGAGAATTCAATTAAATGTAAATGCGTATCCCAATTACCACCGAAATCTATGTTACACGCATGAAGCATGTCTTCGAGGGTGCGAATCGTGCGCTCAGCCTGCTCAGTCTGACCGTCGGTTTGAGCGTGAAAGGTGGTACTAAGATTAAGCGTAGTACCGAGAGTGGATTGAAAAGTCTCCCAGAGACGTGAGGTAAAGCGACCGTCACGGTCAGAGATGATGTCACGAGGTGTTCCATGTCGACATATGACTTCGTCGGTATAGATTCATGCTAATCGTTCTACCTTAAAGTCTTCTCGTATGGCAATAAAGTGCGCGGATTTAGTAAGACGATCAATGATAACCCAAATGCTATCGTGGCCAGAGGAGGTGCGAGGGAGTTTCGTAACAAAGTCCATAGCTATGCTATCCTACTTCCACATCGGGATTTCGGGTTGTTCGAGCAAACCAGAGGGCCTTTGATGTTTGGCTTTAACCTTCGAGCAGGTTAAGCACTTTGAGACGTATATGAAGATATCCTTTTTCATGCCCGGCCACCAATAACTAGGACGAAGGTCCTGGTACATTTTGTCGGCTGCGGGATGAATGGAGTATCTAGCTTTATGAGCTTCGGTCATTAGTAATTCTTGGAGATTATCACGGCTTGGAATCCAAATACGATTGAGGTAATGATAAATGCCGTTGGGTTTAACTACAAACTGAGTTTCGGCTCCACATTTCATTTCATCTTGCAGGGTATTCTCGTTAAAACAAGCAAATTGGGCGGCGCGAATCAAGATTTCGAGATTATTCAAAGCTTGAGAGTCACGAACACTATACACATAGCTTCGTTGACTGAGAGCATCGGCTACACCGTTTGCTTTCCCGAGATGGTAGCGTATCTCATAATCGTAATCGTTGAGAAGTTCAACCCATCGGCGTTGGCACATCTTCAGTTCCTTTTGATTAAAGATATGTTGTAAGCTCTTATGGTCGGTGAAGACCGTTAGTACCGTAAAGGTAGCGTCGCCATATCTTCAATGCAAAAACAACTGCACCGAGTTCGAGATCATGGGTTGTGTAGTTCTTCTGGTAGATCTTGAGTTGTTGAGATGCATGCGCGATAACCTTGTCCCGTTGCATAAGAACATAACCAAGACCAAGATTAGAGGCATCGCAGTAAACAACAAAATCGTCGTTTCCGTCGGGTAGAGGGAGTACGGGAGCGTTGCATAGCATACGATTGAGAGTTTGAAAGGCTTCCTCTTGTTTGGAATCCCAAACGAAAGGCTTGTCCTTGTGAGTTAAAGACGTAAGCGGAAAGGCGATTTTCGAAAAGCCGGTGATGAATCGACGGTAGTAACCCGCCAATCCAAGAAAAGAACGGATTTCGGATGCATTCTTCGGCGTAATCCAACTCTTTACAGCTTCGATCTTGGCAGGGTCGACATGAATTCCTTGACTATTAACGATGTGGCCGAGAAATTGGACTTCTTCGAGCTAGAATTCACATTTAGAGAACTTAGCATAAAGGCGGTTACCTTGCAGAAGTTCGAAGACTAAACAGAGATGGCGCGCGTGTTCGTCTCTCGACGTCGAGTGAATGAGGATGTCATCGATAAACACAATGAAGAAACGATCTAAGAAAGCTTTACACACACGGTTCATCAAACCCATGAAGACCGCGGGTGCATTGGTAAGAACAAAAGGCATGACCACGAATTCAAAATGGCCATAACGAGGCGGTTTTCGGAATGTCTTCTTCCAACACACGTAACTGATGATAACCGGAACGTAAATCGATCTTGGAAAAACAAGTAGCACCTTGAAGCTTATCAAACAAATCATTAATTCGGGGAAGAGGGTAGCGGTTCTTTATCGTAAGCTTATTAAGTTCACGATAATCGATGCACAATCGGAACGTCCCATCTTTTTTTTCACAAAAAGAACGGGTGCGCCCCATGGCGAAGTGCTCGGACATATGAAACCTGTATCAAGAAGCTCTTGAAGTTGGCTAGATAGCTCGCGCATTTCCGATGGTGCAAGGCGATAGTGAGCTTTAGCGACAGGAGTAGCACCGGGAACTAAATCGATACGGAATTCAACATCACGAGTAGCGGGTAAACCGGGTAAATCGTCGGGGAAAACTTTTGGAAATTCACAAACAACGGGTACATCTTTCCAGGTTTTCTTTTCCTTCTCCGGGTTCACGATGTGGGCTAGGAATGCAACGCATTGCTTTCGCAAACACTTGCTCGCTTGAGTACAGGACATAAGCAGCAACTTCTTTGAGGGAGTTTCACCATAAACATGGAGTTGATCATCGTTGGGTAGGGGAATACAAATCATTTTATTGAAACAAACAACTTCAGCATGATTCTCACAAAGAAAATCCATGCCTACTATGATATCGAAGCTACCGAACTGCATAGGTATGAAATTGATCGGGAAGACGTGGTTGTTGAGATCGAGAGTACAACCACGTAGGACGGTGTTAACGGTAATGGTTCTTCCGGTGGCGACTTCCACATCGAAAGTCTTTGGGGGTTTAGCGCGTTTACATTTCAAAACCTTTTTGAATTCTAACGATACAAAACAATTATCGGCACCAGTATCAAATAAACATGAAACATAAATACCATTAACAAGGAATGTACCATTGACAACATTGTTGTCGTTCTGGGCCTGGCGATGATTGAGATTAAAGTCTCTTCCACGCGCAGCCTGTTGTTGGTGCTGCTGAGGCTGTGGTGGTTGTGGCTGCTGTTACTGGGGCTGCTGCTGAGGCTCTTGCTTAACGGCTCTATTTGGGCAGACATTACTAAAGTGGTTTGGGTCACCACAAGTTTAGCAAGCACCTGCCTTTGTGGCTGGTGCTTGCTGCTGAAACTGCTGCTGATTAGCTGAGGAGTACGAGGTGGAACTGGTAGAGCTGGTGCTGCGGGAGCTTGAGGAGCTGGCTGACAGGGGCCTGAATGGCAACTGACAGTGAAATGGCCGTAAATGTTGCAGTTGGTACAGAAACGACAATTGCCTCCAACTGCATGGTGATAGGTGCATCTTGAGCACAAAGGATGAGGACCAGTATACGCACGCTTTTCCGGCGGTGCCTTCGGTGTAGCAGACTGGAGTGGCTGAGGGTTCTGAGGTGCGGTAAATGCACAGTTCTTACTCGGGTTATCCCTCTTGCGACCTCGGCGCCTTGACTTTTATTCTTGAGACTGATCGGAGGGAGCTGCTTATTCGGTGATGGCTTGGTTTGCGACTTTGCTGTTCTTGAAGTAACCAGCCTGAACCCTTTTGTCGTTGATTTCTGCGGCGAGCTGATAGGTTTCCTCGATGGTGACAGGACGTGTTGCTTGAACAAAATCAGCGACACAATCCGGTAAAGCACGCATGTATTTCTTGTTCGCTTTCTCAGTAGTGTCCACTTGACTGGGACAGATAATGCTCAACTGCTTGAAACGAGTTGTTAGACCAGCGTTGTCAGGACCGTCTTGTTTGATATCCCATAACTCATTCTCCAGCTTTTGAACTTCATGTGGAAGACAGAACTCTTTCACCATGATTTCCTTGAGTTCCTCCCAAGTGAGCCCGTAAGCTTCGTCGTTCCCGCGCTTATTGCGCTCCGCTGTCCACCAATCAAGAGCCCTTGGGAACACGCCGGTAGCGTTGATGGTGCGCAGGGCTTCGGGATACTCACTCTGGCGGAATGTGACCTCGATAGAATCGAACCAGTGGAACATAGCACTCGGCCCGTCCGTGCCGGTGAATGTAAGAGGTCCACATGCTTTGAACTGCTTAAAGCTGAAAGAGGACTTGGGCACGTCGGCCTTTGAGTCCACTAAAGTGTTGTTGCTGACCGCGTGAATCTCGCTGACGATTTACGGAATCACCTTAGCCATTTCCTTGGCTACAAGAGAGGCGATACGTTTGTTGGCGCTGTCACGCTGGAGATTCCTCTTGGTGTGCGATCCCATGGAAGACATCTACATGAAGGATTTGATTGGATGAGATTCGATTATAATAGGTTTATGTTCAAAAGTTTCTTTATTATTATTATTATTATTATTATTATTATTATTATTATTATTATTATTATTATTATTATTATTATTATTATTATTATTATTATTATTATCCAAATAAGGCACATAACACGTAGGCACGTATACACGTAATTACATAAGCACATAATCACGTAAGCACATAGCCACATAAGCACATAAGCATGTAAGCACATATTTTGCTCGTATTCATCTTCAACTAAGTCATGCATAGCGCGTACGAGATGCGATATAATAGCGTAAATAGCGAGTAAAGCTGCGTATGAGGACATGCGCGTAAAAGAGCTGAGCGATTTAGTTTGGTTGGTGAATTAATTAGCGTTTTAGATTGTGAGATCTGTGCGAGTTGTGCGTATATTGATGGAGCGTAAAAGCGATAAATCGAGAAATCGAATAAGCGTCAAATCCATAAATTTAATCACATAAATGGTAAATAAACTCGATGATGCGTTTGAGCTTGTTTCTTCATATAAGTTCCAAATCAGTGAGTTTGAGCTTGTTTCTTCATATAAGTTCCAAATTAGTGAGTTTGAGCTTGTTTCTTCACCTTTTCCTCATGTTTTTCTTATTCTCTTTCCTTGGATAAATTCTAGGAATATTACCACATGTTTACCTTGGTAAACAAAGGTGGTGTATCACCATTTTGAGGTCCAAAGTTATGATTTTTCTTGAGTATTATAAGAACTTTTAAGCATATTCATCTTTCTTTAACTTTGGAACATCTTCAAGTTGTCAACAAATTCCTATGTTGGATAGGTTTGGATTGAAGTTTTGTTCCAAAAATCTTGTAATTATATGTTTACATTTCATACAACCTAAGTCACCAAGTAACTTCCAAGCAAACAAAGTGAACAAACTACTCCAAGTCTCCAATCATAACCATGTATGGAAGCACTCGTCTAGTTAAACTCACATGGTTACTTGGTGAATTAGATTATTTAATTATGTTCTTCATATTGTATTCATGACCATCTGAATCATCCATGTGATGGTTTGTGCATTGGTGAATTCTTTAGGTTAAATGATTTATCCTACCTATGCATGAAAATACTTGAATAACACATGATTATATGCATGACTTGTCACACCCCAACCGATGGCAGAATCATCGGGGCGCGGCACTAGGCGAATCAGATCGTCCCGAAATTTTAAGTAGTGGTCGTAACAAAGAGATGTGGATATTTAGCCTTCATATCACTTTCCAATTCCCAAATGAACTCGGCATCGCGTGTGCCTTCCCATCGGACTTTCACAATAGGAATGCGAGAGCGTCATAGTTTCTTGGTCTCTAGGTCCATGATTTCGACTGGTTTTTCCACGAAATGAAGAATCTCGTTTATTTGCAAGTCCTCGAGGGAACATGAAGACAAATCACCTTTGAGTAGAAGTGTAATCATCTAAGCATGCGTGCAAAGTAATTGTGACAGATCACCTTTGGGCAGAAGTGTGACAATTATCTTAGTTATGCACTGTAAAATATGCACGACATGAAAGAACCAAATCCTCTTTAGGAAGAAGTGAGACATTCATGTTTCTAAGGCATCATTAACATAGCTTCTCTTTATACTTAAGCAATAAGATAGAAGTATCAAATCACCTTTGGGCATAAGTGATACATCAGAAACTCATTCAAGTCAAGTTATTTGGTTTTGTAAAAGTATTTGATTGGATTAAGTATTTACAAACCATTTAGTTAATAGCAAACCACCCCCATACAGGGTTTGGGGTGAAGACTCGACCTAAATTTTAGTTCACAATAACGGCTGATAAAGTATTGAGATTTCGAGAAAACATGAGTTTTCGAGAAATAAGGTGAGTTTTCGAGTTCCTTGTGAAATCTCGATATCTTTGTTGATCTCTAAAAGTTATGATTTTGAGTTTTCTGAGATTTCGACACTTTATGGAATTTAGAGTTGCCTGTTGTTCTCGAATTTTAATGAGATTTCGAGTCTTATGAAATCTCGAAATCTCTTATGGGTCTCGAAAGCTTCTCGAATTTTAATGAGATTTCGAGTTAGTTATGATTTTGAGTTTTCTGAGATCTGGAAATCTTTTGTGGTTCTCGAAAGCTTGTTCTCCAAGATTAGGATCTTCTTATTATTAGCAGTTAGTTGTGATAAGGGTGAAGTTCGAAAATAAAGGGATCATGGTAGATCATGTTTTCTGTTTAAGTGGTGTTTTATGTTTATCTAAAAAGATTTCGAAAATATTGTATCCATTAAAGTTCACAGATTTCAAAATTTTAATTGATAAAACTTAATCAAAAACAGAAAAACACCCTTTGATCCTTAATTCATTCCAAAATAAGGGAATATATTCGAATTTCATCAAGAACTATATGAACCCTAATTTAAATAAAGCAGTTCCTTGAATCGAAAACTGAAAAATTATTCACTTATACTGATTTCAAAAATTGTAGTCAGTTATGATATGATTATATATCCATTAAAACTTAAAATCCGTGAAAATCAATTAGACAAATTTTAAGTTCTTGTTGTTATCAAGTTTCGGCAAATTTGTTTTCCAAATTTAGGGAAATAAACAGAATTGATTGAGCAACATATGCTCTGATACCACATGTTGATCAGTTTTTTTAAACATAATAGAAAACATGTAAATAATACCTATTACAGCAGACAGACCAACAGAGAATCCAGAGACAGATGTAGCTATGGAGTTCGACATGATAGCCAGCTTGATCTGGTATATGTTCTTGATGGTAGTACCGAATTCTAGGATTAAGAATTCATAAATGGAGAGAGAGGAGAGGACGAAAATATATGTGATGTTATGAAAGTCTAACCTTAATCCCTCTCTAGTAATCTTCTTATATACATCCAAGGGGAAACCAAATTAGTTGGTAAGGGTAAATCCGTCCATCAACAGTTACCAACTAATTATATTATAGGTATAATATATTTTGATCTATATTATATAATGATTATAATGACTACATTATTAAATATAACATAATAAAATATTTAATCTCACATGACGGCCACATGTCTCAAGTTCGATTCCGATTTTAACCGGGTTTTATCGCAGGCTTTCAGGCGGCGAGTTTTCCCCGAAACTGAAGATGGTGGGCTTGGGCTATCTAGTGCTACCTACGATCATGGCGTACGGATCACCTTTTGCCGTTAAATTACCCGAGTAGCCGGCTTTTATTCTTTGGTTGTTTAAAAAAATAACAATAACTTGATTTAGAAAACAGAAAATGAGTTGCTGCAACAATCACTAGTAATGATAAAAAAATGATAAAAAAAGATCGAATCACTTTAGAAAACAGAAAATGAGTTGCTGCAACAATCACTAGTAATGATAAAAAAAAGATCGAATCACATAGTTAATTTAATGTGATAACTTTACTTTATTTAATAATCAAACGAAGACTGTGTATTTAA
The DNA here is from genome assembly GCA_947069175.1 of Scalesia atractyloides. Classification (NCBI taxonomy): domain Eukaryota; kingdom Viridiplantae; phylum Streptophyta; class Magnoliopsida; order Asterales; family Asteraceae; genus Scalesia; species Scalesia atractyloides. Next base: position 15,522,180 of record CAMTDV010000014.1, on the reverse strand, counting down.
GGACATATTTCAGGTATCTTTGCTATAATAGTTAAAGATTATACATCTAACACGACAGGTAATAGGCATTATATGGGTATGAAAAGCTTTGATAATGGCTTTATACCATCATTTTGGGCATTATAGAGGCATAAAGAGGTTGGGGCATTTTTAGAGTAATACCCAATGAAGAGAGAGAAAAAAGAAAAGTAATGAATGGAATGACATTAAGGGGGCATTAACCATTACAAACTTTTTGAAGGGGCTTTATGATGTTGATGTGGCAAAAAATGCCCCTTAAGGGGCATTAACCATTACCAAAGGTCTAATAAACAAAAGCTTTAGACCATGGGTAATGGTTAATGCCCCTTAAGGGGCATTTTTTGCCACATCACCATCATAATGCTTCATGTAATGGTTAAAACTTCATAATGCCCCTTCATTTATTAGTTTCCTTGTTTTTCTTCTTTATTGGGCATCTTCTAGAAATGTCTCTCCCTCTTCATGCCTCTATAATGCCCATAAGGAATGGTGTAAGGGCATTATCAAAAACTTTAAAGCCCCTGTAAAGCCTCATTACATATGGTCTTAGCTTTAACTTTCAATTAAATAAATGCATTTGCAAAAGAGTCAATTTTTATACCGGCACAATAGGAACTCAAATGGTTTCTAAATTCTAGTGTAGAAACGAAAATATCAGTGGTTGGATCAACTTGTTTGTAGGGTTTACAAGGCTTATTAAAATTCTGTAACATCATTAACTTTTAAATTTATCGAGTTGAGTTATGGGCTTAAATAAAATAACCTTATAAGCTGTTAAAAATATATATATTTTTAAACATTATGCTATAAAGAGGCTATGTAAATTTCAGGATGAACTTTGGCATATGAAATTTAAATGATCAGTAAATGATATTAGAATAACATAATTAATGATATATGTTTGACGCCATGTATATGCTAAACATTTTTAACTTTGATTAAAGTTAAAAGGGAAGTCAAATGGAACTTTAGCTAAAAAACGGCATGTATTTCTAAGTAAATAAATGAATAAGTAAATTCAGAAATAAATGCATTTTTGCATAAATAACGTATTTAATTCTAAATTTAATTTAAATACTATATATGAATTCTTAACTTCGGGTGATAGAGAGATTATAAACAATAAACAAATTGTTAAGGAAATTCTTCGAAAAATAATTTGGAAACGCAACAAAAGGATATTCAAAGTCAATCTTACATTCCTTATGTAAGACCACAATATTAACGTATTGTACTAATTAAGCAAAAAAGTGTCTCCTTTGTAGTGGAAGTGGACTATAGTGTAATAATAAGATAAAACAAAACTGATTATCCATATTTTAATGATCATGTGCATATATGAATGAGATTACTTTTAGGTTTTCTCTTTCTTAAGTCACAATTACGGTATTCATGCATGATTGATAGAGACAGATTTCCCTTATATTCAAGTTAAAAAAACCTGAAACACCCGCATTCTTCCTCTCGCCGGAAATCTCGGCAATCTACGCGGTTGCCTCTAAAATCACAACTGTCCGACCTAATTTTGGTAAATGCTTGTCTGTTATTGCGTTGGCAACCAATCCAAGCCAAATTTGCCGAAACCGAGCTCTCGATCACCCCTATAAATACTAGTCGGATTCTCCCCGACTAAACGCGCTCATTTCCTCTATTCTCTCTCTAAAACCTCAGTCGTCGGAAAATTTTTGTTCCATCGGAGAACCACCGAACTGTCGGAATTCACTCACCGGAAAGATCGTGATCCTCCACCTCTGTTCTACGGTAGACTCCTACTCATTTTCCTTTGAATATTAGTTAATTAGCATAATATTCTGATGTTAATCAGATGAGAATCAGAATTATATGGGCGGGTACAGGGTTGTTTCAAATTCAAGTGAAGAAGACGAAGTATAAACCCATGTTTTATGTATTTAAATTATCAGTTCAAACATGTTAGACACACAGTCCAGTGGTGGACTGTGTGCAAACGTACCCACATGATACCGGTTCGACTCCACGCGCATACCCCGGTCGGATCACTTCAAACCTTTTTCTTAAATCTACCATTTTGCTGTATACGCATAATTAGTATGTAAATATAATTAAAACCTAAGAATTTCCGGGTTAGACACCCAGCCCAGTTGGTCGGGCTGGGTGCATAACATCACAAAAGCCTCTGGTTCGAGTCTCTTGACTCACACGGTTCGGGCCATTTTCTCGTCTTTTTAAATCTAACTAAAAATGAATAAATCTGACTAAAAATGAATGAACTTAATAAGTGTATTAATAAAATTAAAATCAGGTTTCTTTCGGGTTAGACACGTAGCTCAGTTGGAAGAGCTGCGTGCACACGTACGGGAGGTCACGGGTTCGAGTCTCACCACACGCATGCCACAAAACGATTAAACCGGTCTGACATGTAGCTTGTCAGACTGACATACTTTTTTTATCATTATTTTATTGTTTATTTTAATTTATCCGGTTTATATTAAAAGAAAAATTATTAAAAATGGTTAAAAATACATAATTTCAAGGGTTTAAAATATCAATAAAAATCATAAATTAACTTAAAAATCTAAACCAAGGTTTTTAACCAAAATATTAGTTTATTTATTTATCGAGTTATCGCATTATTATTTTAGGTTAGTACTCCCTCGTCGGTTAAACTCCCAACTCGTGCACACTCATCTTCAATCAAGAATACGCACCCACGGTGAGTGAATCTCTACAAATTCCCCGTTTTAATCACGTTTTGGGTGTATCATGTGTCGTACCATTCCTTTATTTTATTTAAACACTTTTGCTTATATCATTTTGTGATCAAATATGTAATGGTTGTTGTGTGGTTTATATGTGGATTAAATTTATCATTTCAGTGCACTCATTTCATTAGGCCCATCAGTTCCTCGTGGGATACGGGTTGAGCATCAGGTGCCTCATTAGATCGGCTCCGTTTTATCGAGCCTTGATCTCAGATACATCATCATTCATGTCATATATTCATTCAATGTGGTTTGTGATTTATATATATTTGCTCACATGTGATTTATGCACGAATTTTCTTTAATAAACAAAACAAGCAATTATTTAAAATGTTTTATCAAGGTTCACTCGCCAACTTTTGTTGACCCAAAATCTCCTCTCTTTTACACATGATGCATGTGATCAAGTTGAGGAAAGAAACACTTAGAATGGCCTAGAAGAATAAACAAGTTATTGCGTTGGAATAAACATTTAGATTTTTTTTATTTGTATTTGTATAAATTTTGTTTGTTGGATATTTAAGTTTGTAATTTGAATTTAATAAATATGAAACTTCTTAGTAAATATCATGAGCTTTGGTGATAACCCAATCATGCCCCGTCTCTTATTCCGCTGCGGGTCGGAGTGTGACTGATTGGTATCAGAGCTTGTGACTATAGGGATATAGGATAGGTTATTAGACCCTTAGAGCCTATACTATAGTTGATTAAATTTTAATTGTTTATGTGTTACATGCAAAATTCATGATGTTTATATGTTTCATGTTTATTTTCACACCCAATAGTATGCAAGCACTCTCACAAGTACATGTTAATATGCAATGCTCATCATAGTTCATATCCCCATAACATGTCATACCTATGAAAGCACACACCTCACGATTTCCATGATTTTTTCAATGTTTTCGTATTTTTCAAATCACATCAAAGTGAGTTTTCACGACGGGCATGTAGTAACTGGAAGGGTACAAGTACCGGTAGTCGGAACGTCCTGTCTAGGCTTGGCATTCGTATAAATCCAAAATAAAGGACCAGTTTGCCTACCTGGGGATTAACGATGAGAGTACGAAGGACCTATTAGGCCAAAGAATGCTATACCAAACGTCGTGTGAGCTAACCCCACTTTGAGTTGTCATTGTGTCTACACCTGGACACCCTCCGACCATACATCTCGCAATCATGTTTTTACGATTTTCATTCGGGTGGTGCGAGTGTTAACCCGCCGACACCAATGTGAATCCTACCCAGCCCAATAGTCATGGGGGCCCACATAACTACATAGGCAATGGTATGGGGGACATTTGGAGGCCCAAAAATGAGCAAACCCAAGACATCCTATGGATGTAGTTAAATTATTATCAGTTATGTTGTTTTCATTCTTTTGTTTACGACAGATGACACCTAGGAAATACTTGAACTCACAATCTTCCTACATATGTTCTTGTAGATGTCGGCTAGGCAATTACGTGGAGGTAGAAGGTCAGGAAAGTCAAACGAACGCTTGGCCACGCAAATTGCTAAACAAATGGCCGCAGTACTTCCTGACATCGTGCTACAAGTCCAACAAGCCCTCACCGCTAATCCCATCAACCCTCCCAACCAAGAAGACCAAAGCGTCGCCAACCCTCCTCCCAAAACCCCCAAATTCACCTACTAACACTTCAAATCCTGCGATCCCCCAAAATATGAAGGGACTGAAGGTGTCACCGCTCTCCTTCACTGGTTTTAGGAGATGGAAAACACTTTCCTCAATTGCGACTGTCCCGAGGACCGTAAGGTACGTTACGCGACTGGAAGGTTGTTTGGGGTAGCCCTTACCTGGTGGAACACGGAAAAGGGTAAGCGAGGCGTTGAAGATGCCATGGCCTTAACATGGGAAGAGTTAAGGGAAATCATGACGAGACGCTTCTGTCCAAGAAGCAAAATCAAAAAGCTAGAAGACGAGTTTCACGCATTGAAACAAAAGGAAGGAGACCACACTTCATACAATAAGAGATTTCTCGAGTTAAACCAGATGATCCCCAATCTGTTCACCCCTTTATACCGCTTAGTCGAACACTACATTCGAGGCCTCCCCTCGAAAATCCAAGATTCAGTTTTAAGCACTTCGCCTGCAACACTTGAAGCCGCAATGGAGTTAGCTACGGAACTCACTGAAAATCGCATTCGAAACGGCAAATTCAAAGATGAGAAGAAGAAAACACCCATTGAGCCCCCAATTCCAAACCACCCAGGTTCATCCTCGAAGTTTGCTGGTAAGAGGAAGCGAAATGGCAAGAACTTTGCCGTCACCCAAACCAACCCTCCCATCACTGCTGCCCCAATCACCCAAGTTGCCCCTCCAGCCGCGCCATTCAAAAGGCCATACACTGGCCCACACCCAAAGTGTAACCGTTGTCAATACCATCACCCTCCCGAAAACCCCTGCCAACATTGCACAAGTTGTGGCCGTGCGGGTCACACCATCCAAACCTGCCGTACGCGTTAGCAAATGAACCGCAGTTAACCTCCAACCCAAACCCAAAATCAAATGGTGGGCCAAGCCCAACAACCCTTACTTCTACCACCTGCACAACTCGCAGCCCAACCTTACTACCAACCCAACTACCCCATGATGCAACCCATGCGAGCCTGTTTCAATTGCGGGGACCCAAACCACTTTAGGAACACTTGCCCACGCCTAGTGAACATCATCCATGCCCAAGCTCAAGCGAACCCGGTAAACCAGGCTAACCAAGCTCCTCCACCTGCTAGAGGAAGAGCTTTCAATATCAATTCCAACCAAGCCAGGGCTGACAACAATGTGGTCAACGGTACGTTTCTCATCAATCGTAGTTATGCATCCATATTATTTGATACTGGTGCAAAAAAGAGCTTAGTGTCCTTAGAATTCGAATATATCCTTGACCAACCTCGTGTTAATCTCGTTGAATCTCTTACGGTGGAAGTTGCTGACGGAAAACCCACTTCATTAAATTCTATTATACGCGGTTGTACTCTCACCCTAAATGATCACGATTTCCCAATTGATCTCATTCCTATGAAATTGGGAAGTTTCGATGTAATAATCGGTATGGACTGGCTCAGCCAGCATCACGCTGAAGTGGTGTGCCACGAAAAATTCATTCATATTCCTCTCGCAGACGGTCAGACACTACGTATCTTTGGGGAAACCCCTTCGAAAGGACTCAAATTGATGACTTGCCTTCAAGCCCGAAGTTATCTTCGCAAGAACTACGTCGCATTTCTAGCTCACGTCGTCAAGAAGGGAGGCAAGGAGAGGAAGCTCGAAGATATTCCAATTGTAAAAGAATTCCGCAAGTTTTTCCCGACGACGTTTCAGGACTTCCTCCTGTGAGAGAAGTCGAATTTCGAATCGATCTTGTGCCTGGCGCTACACCGTCGCAAAATCTCCTTATAGGTTAGCCCCATCCGAGATGCAAGAGTTGGCCAGTCAACTGCAAGAGTTGACTGACAAAGGATTCATACGTCCTAGCTCATCGCCTTGGGGTGCGCCTGTTCTTTTTGTGAAGAAGAAAGATGGAACGTTTCGCATGTGTATTGATTATAGAGAACTCAACAAGTTGATGGTTAAGAATCGCTATCCACTGCCTCGCATTGATGACCTTCTAGACCAACTTCAAGGGGCCACCTGTTTTTCAAAAATCGGCATTCGTTCTGGTTATCATTAGCTTAGAGTGCGCGAAGAAAATATCCCAAAAACCGCCTTCCGAACTCGCTATGGTCATTACGAGTTCATGGTTATGCCCTTCGGTTTAACCAACGCCCCCGCTGTCTTCATGGATTTAATGAATAGGGTATGCAAACCCTACCTCGACCGTTTTGTCATAGTCTTCATCGACGACATTCTTGTCTATTCCAAGTCAAAATCCGATCATGAGCGACACCTTCGACTCATTCTTACACTCTTAAGGACTGAAAAGCTTTACGCTAAGTTCTCAAAATGCGAATTCTGGTTAGGAGAAGTACAATGCTTGGTCATGTCGTCAATGACAAAGGGATTCATGTTGATCCTTCAAAAATCAAGGCAGTACAGGAATGGCAAGCGCCACGTACCCCTACCGAAGTTAGGTCATTTTTTGGTTTGGCTGGTTACTACCGACGCTTCATTGCCAATTTTTCCCGTATCGCCGTTCCGCTCACGGCCTTGACTCACAAAGGAAAACCCTTCATTTGGGGACCTAAGCAAGAGGAGGCCTTCCAAACTTTAAAGCAAAGGCTTTGTGACGCACCTATCCTTACACTCCCTGAGGGTTGCGATGACTTTGTGGTTTATTGCGACGCATCAGGGCAAGGACTAGGCTGTGTATTGATGCAAAAAGGAAAAGTGATAGCATATGCCTCTAGGCAACTCAAAGTTCATGTGAAGAATTACACCACCCACGACCTGGAACTTGGAGCCGTTGTGTTCGCTCTCAAGATATGGAGACATTACCTCTACGGTACCAAGTGTGAAATATACACTGACCACAAGAGTCTCCAACATATCTTCAACCAGAAAGAGTTGAATATGAGGCAACGAAGATGGGTCGAACTTCTCAACGATTACGACTGTGAAATTCGGTACCATCCTGGCAAGGCAAACGTGGTGGCCGATGCGCCCAGTCGAAAAGGATATGCGAACTCTATACGTCTTCTATGTTCGCAAAGCATAACCGACATCAAAGATCGAATCCGGGCAGCTCAACATATCTCTGTAACGGAAAATGACGTACGCGATGAGCTGTCATGTGGAGCTGAACTCAAAATTGAAACCAAATCCGACGGTATTCTATATTATTTAAACCGCATATGGATTCCCGATCGCGACAACCTTCGTGATTTCCTCATGAAAGAGCCACACATAACCCGATACTCTGTATACCTAGGAGCCGATAAGATGTATCAAGACCTACGATACACCTACTGGTGGCCTGGCATGAAAAAGGATATCGTTGTTTTTGTTTCCAAGTGCCTTACATGTTCCAAAGTGAAAGCGGAACATCAAAGACCTTCAGGACTTCTAGTCCAACCCGAAATACCTGTATGGAAGTGGGAAAACATAACCATGGACTTCATTACTGGGTTACCTCGCACCTCCAGTGGGTATGACACCATATGGGTAATAATCGATCGTCTTACAAAATCATCTCACTTCATTTTGATTCGCGAGGACTTCAAGAACGAGAAGTTAGCTCGTATCTACATCAGCGAGATCGTAAGCCGTCATGGTGTAACGTTAAGCATCATTTCAGACCGTGATGGTCGTTTCACTTCACGAACATGGTGAGCCGTACAAACCGCTTTGGGTACACGGTTAGACCTCAGTACCGCCTTTCACCCTCAAACTGATGGTCAATCTGAACGCACCATCCAAACCCTTGAAGACATGCTTCGAGCATGTGTCATAGACTTCAAAGGGAACTGGGACGCTCACCTACCGTTTGTCGAGTTTCGTACAACAATAACTATCATTCAAGTATCGGCATGGCTCCTTTCGAAGCTTTATATGGTCGTAAATGTCAATCTCCAGTATGTTGGCACGAAATTGGTGAAGCGCACATCACCGGACCTGAATTGATTCAAGAAACAACCGACAAGATCCTTCAAATTCGAAACAATCTTCTAGCAGCTCAAAGCCGTCAAAAGAGTTATGCTGACAAACGACGAAAGCCTTTGGAATTTGGCGTTGGTGATCAAGTACTTTTGAAAGTATCACCGTGGAAGGGAGTGGTTCGTTTTGGCCAAAAGGGCAAGCTAGCACCACGCTATGTAGGACCTTTCGAGATACTCGAAAGAGTAGGTCCTGTAGCATACAAGCTTGACCTACCAGAAGAGCTAAACAGAATTCATCCCACGTTCCACGTATCAAACTTGAAAAAGTGCCTCGCCGACGAAAACCTCCATATTCCTCTAGAAGACATTCAAGTCGATGAATCGATACACTTCGTCGAAAGACCAGTAGAAATCATGGATTTCGGTGAGAATAAGGCGAAGTCGTATTCCAATCGTCAGGGTGCGTTGGGAGTCAAAACGACGCCCCGAGTTCACTTGGGAACGTGAAGATGCAATGCACGAAAAGTACTCGCATCTTTTTCCGATTACATCTACTACTTAAATTTCTGGACGAAATTCCTAAAAGTTACATCTGTATAATTCGGGTTTCGAAAACCCGCCCAATTTACCAATCAAAATGTATTTATTTAAGTTGAGTGTTTTCTTTAAAACTTTTGTTTATTGTTTTATACATTCAAAGTTCTATACGTGTATATAAGTATATTAATGATTAAGATCTAAAAAGAATATTAATAAAATAAAGAATCAATTAAATATTTATTATTTAACTGTTAAAACTTAAAATAAATAAAAATATATAAAAACTTAAAAAAAAGGGTTAAACCGGGATCGAACCCGGGTTCCCCCGGTTGCACAAACAACACATCACAAACACCACTGCGCTGCACACATCAATCATGCTATCTTTAGATTCTTATTTCCCTTATATTCAAGTTAAAAAGAACCTGCAACACCCGCATTCTTCCCCTCGCCGGAAATCTCGGCAATCTACGCGGTTGCCTCTAAAATCACAACTGTCCGATCTAATTTTGGTAAATGCTTGTCTGTGATTGAGCTGGCAACCAATCCAAGCCAAATTTGCCGAAACCGAGCTCTCGATCACCCCTATAAATACCAGTCGGATTCTCGCCGACTAAACGCGCTCATTTCCTCTATTCTCTCTCTAAAACCTCAGTAATCGGAAAATTTTTGTTCCACCGGAGAACCACCGAACTGTCGGAATTCACTCACCGGAAAGATCGTGATCTTCCACCTCTGTTCTACGGTAGACTCCTACTCATTTTCCTTTGAATATTAGTTAATTAGCATAACATTCTGATGTTAATAAGAGGAGAATCAGAATTATATGGGCGAGTACAGGGTTGGTTCAAATTCAAGTGAAGAAGACGAAGTATAAACCCATGTTTTATGTATTTAAATTATCAGTTCAAACATGTTAGACACACAGTCCAGTGGTGGACTGTGTGCAAACGTACCCACATGATACCGGTTCGACTCCACGTGCATACCCCGGTCGGATCACTTCAAACCTTCTTCTTAAATCTACCATTTTGCTGTATACGCATAATTAGTATGTAAATGTAATTAAAACCTAAGAATTTCCGGGTTAGACACCCAGCCCAGTTGGTCGGGCTGGGTGCATAACATCACAAAAGCCTCCGGTTCGAGTCTCTTGACTCACATAGTTCGGGCCATTTTCTCCTCTTTTTAAATCTGACTAAAAATGAATAAATCTGACTAAAAATGAATGAACTTAATAAGTGTATTAATAAAATTAAAATCAGGTTTCTTTCGGGTTAGACACGTAGCTCAGTTGGAAGAGCTGCGTGCACACGTACGGGAGGTCACGGGTTCGAGTCTCACCACACGCATGCCACAAAACGATTAAACCGGTCTGACATGTAGCTTGTCAGACTAACATACTTTTTTTATCATTATTTTATTGCTTATTTTAATTTATCCGGTTTATATTAAAAGAAAAATTATTAAAAATGCTTAAAAATACATAATTTCAAGGGTTTAAAATATCAATAAAAATCATAACATTAACTTAAAAATCTTAACCAAGGTTTTTAACCAAAATATTAGTTTATTTATTTATCGAGTTATCGCATTATTATTTTAGGTTAGTACTCCCTCGTCGGTTAAACTCCCAACTCGTGCACACTCATCTTCAATCAAGAATACGCACCCACGGTGAGTGAATCTCTACAAATTCCCCGTTTTAATCACGTTTTTGGGTGTATCATGTGTCGTACCATTCCTTTATTTTATTTAAACACTTGTGCTTATATCATTTTGTGATCAAATGTGTAATGGTTGTTGTGTGGTTTATATGTGGATTAAATTTATCATTTCAGTGCACTCATTTCATTAGGCCCATCAGTTCCTCGTGGGATACGGGTTGAGCATCAGGTGCCTCATTAGATCGGCTCCGTTTTATTGAGCATTGATCTCAGATACATCATCATTCATGTCATATATTCATTCAATGTGGTTTGTGATTTATATATATTTGCTCACATGTGATTTATGCACGAATTTTCTTTAATAAACAAAACAAGCAATTATTTAAAATGTTTTATCAAGGTTCACTCGCCAACTTTTGTTGACCCAAAATCTCCTCTGTTTTACACATGATACAGGTGATCAAGTTGAGGAAAGAAACACTTAGGATGGCCTAGAAGAATAAACAAGTTATTGCGTTGGAATAAACATTTAGATTTTTTTTTATTTGTATTTGTATAAATTTTGTTTGTTGGATATTTAAATTTGTAATTTGAATTTAATAAATATGAAATTTCTTAGTAAATATCATGAGCTTTGGTGATAACCCAATCATACCCCGTCTATTATTCCGCTGCGGGTTGGAGTGTGACAAAAACATCAAAGGGAAAAACCCAAGACGTTTCATGTACATTATTAGTAGATACATCCAATTTCTAGAAATTGTCTTTTTGAGTAATTGGGCAACACAAGCACCACAACTTGCAACTTTAGTACATCAATCACTTAAGATTAGCCAACTTTGACCTCAAATCTTTTGTTGACTATATCTATGGTCACTTGATTAAACTTACTATTGATGTGAGCTTTGTTATACAAGATTATTCTGAATAATACTACTCTCATATTTAATATTAGAATGATATCTAAGACGTTACAAACATCTCTGACTATGATAAGATTTCGTCCTGAAATTTAGCACAAGAAAATAACTAAAAGTAATACTTCTCCGCTTCCTCAATTGCTTTCATCACACTTTTCTCCGGTTCAGTTTTCTATCGACAAACGCTACAAACCGGTTAATAACTTCATATATATCAACTTTGATACTGGGTAGTGACACACATTCAACGTCATCTACAAGATAATGCACGAATGAGAAAAAATGGATGGTGTAAAATGATGTGCAAATCAGATCTCCTTGGTTTAGTTAGTTATGTTAGCCAACAAGATATTTTATCTTAAAAGCTTGAAAGCGAAAAAAAAAGTGGATTAAGATATTTTTTCTTATTTCAGAAAATAAAAATGAAAATAGTGTTTTTTAACAATTTTTTTTAACGGCAAATCAACCGAATTTACAGTTTAGTCTAAATGGCCAACATATCATCCCAAATTCGAATCCCTCAAGAGGTGTTCTCCCATATTTGCACTTAGTAGGAATTAAACCTGAGACCTCCTCACGAGAAAACCATTTAATGGAAACCCCCCTGACCAGTTGACACCCTTTTTTTCTAAATAATATTTTTTTTTTATTTCAGAACGTTTATTTCAGAAAATAAAAATAAAAACGAAAATAGTGTTTTTTAACAGATGAATCGACACCCTTTTTTTTACAAATAATTATTTCATAAAGTAAAATTAACACTATCTTCCTCACAAATGAATTAGTCAAAGTTTCTATTTATTTCTTCACAAATTATTTTATTAAATGGTTATATCCATACTCTTTCAAACCCGGTGTGCCCGCTCAACTTGTATATATAGCACCCCCTTATATGACTCTAGGTAGCAACATTCAACAAGTTGCCACTTATCTTCACACATTGAATCAATAATGGATTCTATCCAAATATATGCTGCAATCTCTCTTGTAACTGTTTTCTTTCTAGTCTGGCTCCGACGGAAACCCCTTCCGCCGGGGCCAAGGGGTTGGCCCATCATCGGCAACATGCTGATGATGGACCAGCTCACCCACCGTGGCTTAGCCAAGTTGGCTGAGAAATACGGCGGGATCCTCCATCTCAAGATGGGATTCAGCCACACCATCGCGGTGTCGTCCCCAGAGATGGCCCGCCAAGTACTTCAAGTTCAAGATCACATATTCGCCAACCGCCCGGCCACCATCGCCATCGCTTACCTCACTTATAACCGCGTGGATATGGCGTTTGCGGACTACACTCCCTTCTGGCGACAGATGCGGAAGTTGAGCGTCATGAAGTTGTTTAGCAGGAGACGGGCGGAATCATGGGATTCCGTCCGTGATGAGGTGGATTCCATGGTGAAATCCACCGTCATCAACTCTGGGACCCCAGTCAACTTGGGTGAGCTCGTATTCGGGCTCACCCATGATATTATTTACCGAGCCGCTTTTGGGTCCATATCTCATGAAGATAAAGAGGAGTTTATTAGAATCCTACAAGAATACACAAAGCTGTTTGGCGCATTCAACTTGGCTGACTTCATTCCATGGCTCGGCTTCATCGACCCGGCTGGGTTGAATACCCGTTTACCCGCTGCCCGTGCTGCCTTGGACGGTTTCATCGATAAGATCATCGACCAGCATTTGAGCAAGGAGAAGAAAAACGGCGATGAGAACGCGGAAAGCGACATGGTTGATGAGATGTTGGTGTTTTATAGTGAGGAAGGAAAAGTTAACGAAGCCGATGACTCGCAAAACGCCATTAAGCTGACCCGAGACAACATCAAAGCTATAATTATGGTAAGTGATTCATTAAAAAAAGTTAACGAAGAGTTAGATAACGCGACATTTATGGTTTAGAGTTTAAGGTTTATGGTTGGTGGTACCGTAAAAAGTAAAAAAACATATGATCTGACATTTAGTTTTAACTGTTTTTATAGGACGTTATGTTTGGTGGTACGGAGACAGTGGCTTCTGCTATAGAATGGGCCTTGACCGAGCTGATGCATACACCGGAAGCGCTAAAAACCATGCAACACGAGCTGGCTGATGTCGTTGGTCTTGACCGTCGGGTCGAAGAATCGGACTTGGAGAAGTTGACGTACTTCAAATGTGTTGTCAAAGAGACGCTTCGTCTACACCCTCCTATCCCAGTTACCCTCCACAAATCATCGGAGGACACAAAGGTTGCGGGATACCACATCCCGAAAGGGTCGCGTGTTATGGTCAACGTGTACGCCATCAACCGCGATAAGAGCTCTTGGGAAGATCCTAATACTTTCAACCCGTCTCGGTTTTTGAAAGATGGGGCTCCGGATTTTAAGGGAAGCAACTATGAATTTTTGCCTTTTGGTTCTGGTCGAAGGTCGTGTCCTGGGATGCAACTTGGGTTATACGCGATGGAGATGGCGCTAGTGCACCTTCTTCATTGTTTCAATTGGGAGTTGCCTGACGGAATGAAACCAAGTGAAATCGACATGAGCGATGTGTATGGACTCACCGCACCAAAGGCCATACGACTTGTTGCGGTACCAACACCTCGTTTGTTATGTCCGTTGTACTAATTAAGATGGTCCTTTACGTAATTTACTTCGCCTTTGATAAAATCTGTAAGATATGCTGAAATTCAATAACAAAAAAACCAAGTTTTCTTCTGTACCATTTATTCTCATTTCAAACCTAACATTTTCTGCATGCCCAATAAATTATGATCCATCTACATTGAATCTTCAACATAAAACCCCGTATTTTGGTGGATTTTTGGTGAGTTATAATTAATAAGCGTGTATTTAGGTGGATTTTAAGCGAGTTATAACTATCTTGTAATTAACTAGGTTAGAAAACCCGTTCTACGGCAGTAAATAATTAAAAAAGTTACATCTTAAAAAAAAACGTATATTACACTTGCTAAATAAACTTGTTTATTAGTTAATACATACAGTCGTCAACATATACCTTTAAAAATGAACTTTAATGTACAATTTACTTATTATAGCATTTTACTTTGTTTTTCATTTTTTATTTGGTTCGAAACATATATATTACACATCATTATTATTCTTTATTTTTATAATATTTTAACAAGCATAATTTTGAATTTAGTAATATTTAGAGGCTTAATATAAGCTTTTAAGTAAAAGATAAGTTTATTTAGAAAATTCATAATTAATTTCATATTGAATTCACTTGTATAGGTAAGCGTGCGTTCGCCGTTCTAAAAAATAAAGACAATAACCATAATCATAAACGTTAAAACAATCAGAGGTGATTGGTGTCAGAGCCGAACCTATAGTATAAGTATCCATACTTGAGGCTAGGGCCTCCAAAAAATAGAGCCCTCACTTAAAAGAAAATTAATATGCTAACTATTAATATTAGTGCAAACTTATTGCTTTAGATTTGTTTAATTCCTTATACAAGCAAACCGCTCTCTCATATAGTTGTGTTAGTTGTATTAGATTTTTGTTTGGTTTCAAACACAAATACAATAGTATCATTTACAACAATCAAAAAAGAAAGAGGGCTCCAAAATTCCATCTCTCCTTGGACCTCCAAAACTTATATCACGTAACCAGACAAATTATAACCTATCTTGGTGTTCTAGACACTGGTTTAGTCGGGGTGGACCATTTTTTGTCTGTGCCTAATTATATCGTGGTACAAAACATTTATATTGATATGCACTTAATTCAATAGCTATATTAAGAAAAAAGAACTTATAGAGTTAGGTGGTGATCTTCTAACCATTGGGAATGTTGTAAATATTTATCGTCAACTTAATCAGTTGGTTTGGTGATACGCTAATTAATTCTGGTTAACTAAAATTCCAACAAATAATTGTTGACGTGTTCCATTTACATTCATAAAAACACGAAAATATTTTTTTCAAACAATATTTACATGATGTGATATATAACTAGATCGTATTGGTATAAATCTGAAGTTATTAATTAGTTTCATACTTCTCCATGGCTTTATAGCGTGACATTTTGGGGTGAGATAAACCTTTAGGACCAATAGGTCTTGGGTTTGATTCTCACATAAGGGGTTTTCCTATATTTATTGGGTTTCCTCCTGAATTGGTGTTTAGGCATTATGCCTAGTGGAAATGGATATGATCGGGTGGTTCCATTAGTGGCATGATAATACTCCAGTGATTCGTCAGTGATCCAAATTTACCGTTAAAAAAAATTAGTTTCATACTTTGCGAGGTAAGAAAGTCAAAAGTTCACAAGTTTTGATGAGCCGCATAAAAATTTCAACAATTACGTTGTTTTCACATTCATTTTCAATATACCCAATTGTTTATAAGATTTCTTAGTGGACTAATCAGAAAATAATATATAATTTTTAATATTTTTCTTTTAAATCCGACTTATTAGCTAGGCCATTACAATAATTAAACTCACCAGCATGTTTACATGTGAAACATCTTACCATTAACCGAAAAGAACATATTAGTTAAGCAATATACTCAACCACCATTTACATGTGAAACACCATTACCATTAACCGAAAAAGAACATTTTAGTGAAGCAATATACTTAACCACCATGAATTATAATGAAAATCATGATGATGAAGATGTTGATATTTCAAGTGGATTATTCACTTGTATGCTCCACTTCCATGGTGTTGGACTAGGGATGTCATCCATAATGATCCAGTTTTTTTAAATATATATATATATATATAGGATGGGAATCTAGAATAAATACTAGTGTATTTGTGAACTGAGTGAAAAATCCTGACCATTGATTTACATCATCATCGTCAAATCATGGCCATTGATTTACACTTGTGTATTGATAATCAAGGCCTATGATTAATTCACTAGTGTTTACAATCAAGGGGGTTGTTCACAAATGAACCTAACATTCAATATATATTAATTAAGAACCACAATTAGTTGTGAGAAATATGATAACTCCTAATTCATGTGCGAATTTTTTACACAAACGTAGATGAAAATGTTGCAAACTCATCTGTAAAAAGGAAAAAGAAAATTGTCGAGCCGCTAATCATTACTCATGTAAATTCTTTTTACAGAACGATAATATCACAAATAATTTTTTTTACATCGATGTAAATTTTTGTGTGCAACTTTGTTTTTTTGTTGGAAAAGGTGATTATTTTAAAATTTTTGAGAAAAAAAAATTGAAAAAACCTTTTGTAAGGTTTAGTGCTCATAGTTCTCATGACACTCATTTTACCTTTTCCTTTATATATATATATATATGTAACGTTTTGTATTTTTTCAATTTCTTTCTATTTATTTGTAATTTTTATTTCAATTTCAATCCTTTGTAAATCGAGACTTGATCATAATGGAATCACATTTTATATCATATTTGTTTAATCATACATGCACAATACGTAAACATTCACAAATACGCGTTTTTAAATTAAAAACTGAGCCATACGTCAAGATTATATCTTCTCGGAAATTTATTTATACATGTTCACACATTACACATACTTATATACCCCTTAAAATGTCCAAAACATGTCCACCTTTACGTTTGTGGCCCTAAATAGCAACCAAACCTAACCACAAGGGCCTAAAATGATTTTGGATTTTTAAGGCCTTTGCGGACCGCAATCCAAAGCCAATATGGTCCGCAAGGGACCCTTCTGGCAGTAGGTTCGCGAAATTTTGAGTTTTAAGCTTCTTCCCTCCTCCTAACTCTCTACTACCTTCATTTATGTCCAAACCCTAATCCCCACTTATAAATACAACACTTCCACACCTCATAAACACTTTCCACATCCAAATCACTCTCTCAAACACTCACTAATATTCACATTTCACAACTTTGGGCAGATTCATATAAGTTCCAAATCAGTGAGTTTGAGCTTGTTTCTTCACCTTTTCCTCATGTTTTTCTTCTTCTCCTTCCTTGGATAAATTCTAGGAATATTACAACATGTTTACCTTGGTAAACAAAGGTGGTTTATCACCATTTTGAGGTCTAAAGTTATGATTTTTCTTGAGTATTATAAGAACTTTTAAGCATATTCATCTTTCTTTAACTTTGGAACATCTTCAAGTTGTCAACAAATTCCTATGTTGGATAGGTTTGGATTGAAGTTTTGTTCCAAAAATCTTGTAATTATATGTTTACATTTCATACAACCTAAGTCACCAAGTAACTTCCAAGCAAACAAAGTGAACAAACTACTCCAAGTCTCCAATCATAACCATGTATGGAAGCACTCGTCTAGTTAAACTAACATGGTTACTTGGTGAATTAGATTATTTAATTATGTTCTTCATATTGTATTCATGACCATCTGAATCATCCATGTGATGGTTTGTGCATTGGTGAATTCTTTAGGTTAAATGATTTATCCTACCTATGCATGAAAATACTTGAATAACACATGATTATATGCATGACTTGTCACACCCCAACCGATGGCAGAATCATCGGGGCGCGGCACTAGGCGAATCAGATTGTTCAAGAGAAATTCCATAACAACTATTAATGACAATATTTTAAAGGTCCGATTTCCCATACAATCAAACAATATCTCATAACAATTATTACAAAACACATAATCCCTTAAACAAATCCAATCCGACAACCTAGATTTCTATTATGCGTTTCTAAGGATAAAGCCCTAATCCATTGCATCGCAGAATCATCAACCTGTCACATACGTTAAAATAAAAGTCAATACATAAAGTAAAGGTAAGTACACAGGTTTAATAGCATAATAATAGCGATCAAGCGTTTACGCATAACCAGCATGTACACGTAGAGAAAGTGAATCTAAGTAAGCTAACAATAAAGATACAAGCTAACCAACACGACCACGAGGTGGAGTATGCGCGACACGTGTTCACAACAGCGAACACGCACGTGAAGTGAATATGCGAGCCTTAACAACCCCTGAACCAATCAGGTGCGGAGTCCAAACTATAGTACTAACGTTGCTAAGGGTGGTCTGCAAGTCCTCATTATTCACACATAGCAAACAAACATTCAGCGATTCACGTATAACATGCGAGAAACGTTAAAAGAGTTTAGCGTTGTGTGTAGCGTGTTTTGATATAGAGACGTATGTAACACCCAAAAGTGTGTTAAAGCGAAAAAGGGTTCAAGTATACTCACAGTCGGTGCTCAACGAAGAAACACGAACTGCTTTGGACGGGATCAGCCTGTAAGCGAGAACAGAAGTGCATCAGTCTTCCGAAGTGTTGAAACAGTCGAAACGCGTAGAGGCAGTAGACAAGTTCGGTCGAACTTGTTCTGACTTAAAGTTGGAGGACAACTTCGGGCGAAGTTGTACCCAACTTAAGTCAGGTACAAGTTTGGGCGAAGTTGGCATGTTTCCACAAAAGCTAGTACAAGTTCGGGCGAAGTTGGCACCAATCCGGTGTCAATTTCGGGCGAACTTGCCCCTTTTTGGAGCGAACTTGTCTGTTTTGGAGCAAACTTGTCCATCTCTCCAACCTTGTGCTACAGAGTAAAACATAGGCTAGAGAGGTCTTTGAGAGCGAGTTTTAGCCATTTTACAGGAACTCGGGCGAATCCGTGTGAACTTGTCGGTTCATACGAGTTAGTCCAGTTCGTGCGAAGGGATTGTATCGTCCTTGTGCTTGCGGATCTGAGTTCTTGCTTGAAACAGACGTAAATTCGAATCTATTTCAAGTATCTTGTTGACAATGCCTCGTTCCACTACTTAGTGAACAAGACTTATGTCGAGTAATCCGTTTTTGGTGTAAAAATCAATGCTTTGAATAGTTTTCTCAGATCTAACACTCTTTGTGTCGAAATCATCAAGATTTCTAGCTTGGAGAGCCAAAGCTAAGACCAATAAACCCATTTAAGTGTAAATCTAAGCTAAAACTAGAAGTTTTATAGAAAAAGATGAAGATTTTTATAAACAGATAAGTTTTGATGAAAACGAAGGTAATCCTTGTGTAAAATCATAGTGTAAAACGTTGTTGTTTGCATAAAACGAGTGTTTCTTACTTAGAAAAACAAGGAAAGTCGGTTTTGGGAGCTCTGGAGCGAAGTTGAAGCAAGGAGAGCATGAATGGAGGTGCTGGGTATTTATAGGTGAAGGAGAAACAAGAGATCAGACACCAAGTTTGGGCGAACTTGTCACAAGTTCGGGCGAACTTGTCACAAGTTCGGGCGAACTTGACTTGTTTCTCTTGGTTTGGTCAAGTTTGGGCGAACTTGGCACAAGTTCGGCTGAACTTGGTCAGTTCCCCTAGTTTGGAGGCAAGTTCGAGCGAACTTGGCCTCTTGGTTGAGTTTTGTTCGTTATTTGTTCGCCAGGTGCTCGTTTGGTGATTCGATTCGTATTAGATAGTCATGTTAAGCATTTTAGCGAAGCGTTAAGCGTTGCGTTAATAAAATAATGTGATTGATAATAAAATAATGCGATTGAGCGATTTGTGAGAGTGAGAGCGTTGTGATAGCGAGTAAAACTATAAATCATAAAGCACATATAACACACAAGTAACATAATGTAACATAATTAACCGCGATTTAAGTTTTGCGTTGAGAGTTGCGAGTATTAAGCGATTTAAATGCGATAAATAAGCGATATAATATGCGTTTCAAAATAGTTGTAAACCATTATAATAAATCTCAGAGTACAAACGGGTTGAAACAGAAATAAACGGAAATAACAGAATTCGGATAACAATCCGAAAGATCGGGTTGTTACAGTCTCCCCTCCTTTAGGGAATTTCGTCCCGAAATTCAGGTGACGGCCGTAATGAATAGATGAGGATATTTAGCTTTCATATCACTTTCTAGTTCCCAAGTGAACTCGGCGCCGCATTTTCCTTCCCATGGAACTTTCACAATAGGAATGCGAGAGCGTCGAAGTTTCTTGATCTCTCGATCCATGATTTCTACTGGCTTTTCCACGAAATGCAGCGTTTCGTTTACTTGCAAATCTTCAAGTGGCACATGAAGATTTCCTTCAGCTAAACACTTTTTGAGGTTTGAGACATGGAAAGTCGGATGTACGTTGTTGAGTTCTTCCGGTAATTCGAGTCGGTAGGCCACTTTTCCGATTCTTTCCAGAATCTTAAAGGGACCCACATATCGTGGCGCTAGTTTCCCTTTCTTTCTGAAACGGATCACTCCTTTCCAAGGTGAAACCTTTAAGAGAACGTGATCTCCCACTTTGAAATGTAGGGGCTTGCGGCGTTTATCGGCATTACTCTTTTGACGACTCCGTGCTTTTAGGAGATTGTCTCTGATTTGGAGGATTTGTCTGTAGTTTCTTGTATTAACTTGGGACCAGTGATCTGAGCGTCTTCGATCTCATGCCATACAATAGGCGATCGATATTTTCTGCCGTATAATGCCTCAAAAAGTGCCATTTGAATACTAGTATGATAATTGTTATTGTACGAAAATTCTATTAAAGGTAAGTGGGTATCCCAATTACCACCAAAATTGATAACACACGATCGAAGCATGTCTTCAAGGGTGGGAATCGTGCGTTCAGTCTGACTGTCGGTCTGGGGATGGAACGCGGTACTGAGGTTAAGCGTCATAGCGAGTGCGGATTGAAAAGTTTCCTAGAGACGTGAAGTAAAACGCCCGTCGAGATCAGAGATGATGTCACGAGGCGTCCCGTGTCGGCAAATGACTTCGTTGGTATAGATTCGTGCTAATCGTTCTACCTTAAAGTCTTCTCGTATGGCAATAAAATGAGCAGATTTCGTGAGGTGATCGACGATAACCCAAATGCTATCGTGACCAGAAGAGGTACAAGGGAGTTTTGTAACAAAATCCATAGTTATACTCTCCCATTTCAACACAGGGATGTCGGGCTGTTCGAGTAAGTCAGAGGGGCGTTGACGTTCGGCTTTAACTTTCGCACAAGTTACGCATTTCGAAACATACAGAGCGATATCCTTTTTCATGCCCGGCCAGCAATACCTAGAATGGAGGTCCTGGTACATCTTGTCGGCACCGGGGTGAATGGAATATCGAGACTCATGGGATTCAGTCATCAGTAACTCTCGAAGGTTATTACGGCTAGGGATCCAAATGCGATTTAGAAAGTAATAGGTCCCGTTAGACTTATTCTCCAGCTGTGTTTCGGCACCACATTTCATCTCCTCGAACAAAGTGTTCTCAATGAAACATGCGTGCTGGGTTTCGCGAACCAAGGTTTCGATTTTGTTATGGGCTTGAACGTCATGAATACTATATACATAGCTTCATCGACTAAGAGCATTGGCTACGACGTTTGCTTTGCCGGGATGTTAGCGTATTTCACAATCATAGTCGTTGAGAAGTTCAACCCATCTGTGTTGGCGCATGTTTAGTTCTTTCAGGTTAAAGATGTGTTGTAAGCTCTTATGGTCGGTGAAGACCGTACACTTTGTACCATAAAGGCAGTGTCGCCATATCTTTAACGCGAAAATAACTGCACCGAACTCGAGATCATGGGTAGTGTAGTTCTTCTCTTGGATTTTGAGTTGTTGAGACGCATACGCGATAACCTTATCTCGTTGCATAAGGACACAGCCGAGACCTAGGTTAGAGGCATCGCAATAAACAACGAAATCATCGTCTCCGTCGGGAAGTGCGAGAGCGGGAGCGTCACAAAGCACACGCATGAGGGACTGAAAGGCTTCCTCTTGTTCGGAACCCTAAACAAAAAGTTTATCCTTATGAGTCAAATAGGTGAGGGGTACGAAGATTTTTGAAAAGTCGGCAACGAATCAGTGATAGTAACCTGCCAATCAGAGGAAGGAACGGATTTCGGACGGATTCTTCAGAGTATTCCAACTCTTTACAACTTCAATTTTGGCGGGATCGATGTGGATTCCTTGGTCATTGACGACGTGACCGAGAAATTGGACTTCATTAAGCCATAATTCGCACTTGGAAAATTTGGCGTAGAGACGGTTTCCTTGGAGAAGTTCGAGAACTAAACGAATGTGTCACGCATGTTCGACTCTCGACTTCGAGTAAATGAGGATATCATCGATAAAAACAATGACGAAACGATCCAGAAAGGCTTTGCACACACGGTTCATCAAATCCATAAAGACCACGGGCGTGTTTGTGAGTCCAAAAGGCATGACCACGTATTCATAATGGCCATAGCGAGTACGAAAGGCGGTTTTCGAAATGTCTTGCTTATGTACACGTAACTGATGATAACCGGAACGTAAATTAATCTTGGAAAAACAAGTAGCACCTTGAAGTTTATCAAACAAACCGTAGATTCGAGGAGAGGGTAGCGGTTCTTAATTGTAAGCTTTTTAAGTTCCCTATAGTCAATTCACATTTTGAATGATCCATCCTTCTTTTTCACAAAAAGGACGGGTGCGCCCCAAGGTGATGTGCTCGGGCGTATAAAGCCTTTATCAAGAAGTTCTTAAAGTTGGCTAGATAGCTCTCACATTTCGGATGGTGCAGGGTGATAGGGAACTTTAGCGACAGGTGTAGCACCGGGGATTAGATCAATACGAAACTCAACATCATGAGTAGGGGGTAAACCAGGTAAATCGTCGGGAAAAACCTTAGGAAATTCACAAACAACAGGTACATCTTTCAAGGTTTTCTTTTCCTTCTCCGGGTTCATGATGTGGGCTAGAAAAGCGATGCACTGCTTGCACAAGCACTTGTTCGCTTGGGTACCTGACAAAAGCATCAACTTCTTTGAGGGTGTTTCACCGTAAACGTGTAGTTGATCTCCGTTTGGAAGAGGGAAGCGAATCATCTTATCGAAACATACGACTTCAGCACGATTCTCGCGAAGAAAATCCATGCCTACTATGACATCAAAACTACCTAATTGCATAGGTATGAGGTCGATTAGGAAATTGTGATTGTTGAGTTCGATAGTACACTCATGTAGGACGAAGTTTACGGTAATGGTTCTACCAGTGGCGATTTCGACGTCGAAGGTTCTTGGGAGATTAGCGCGTTTACATTTTAAAAACTTTTCAAATTCCAACGATACAAAACAGTTATCGGCTCCAATATCAAATAAACAAGAAGCATAAATACCATTAACGAGGAACGTACCATTGACAACATTGTTGTCATTATGAGCCTGGCGGTGATTGATGTCACACCCCGACCCGCAGCGGAATAAGAGTCGGGGCATAATTGGGTTATCACCAAAGCTCATGATGTTTACTAATATGTTTCATATTTATTATATTCAAAATTATATCATCGATATTCCAAACAAGTTCATACAATTACAAAGAAAAGTAACTACATAAACAATCCAAAGTCTAAACCGATTTATTCTTCTAAGCCATCCTATATGTTTCTTGCTGCAACTGGATCACCTGTATCATGTGTAAAAATGGGGGGTTTTGGGTCAACAAAAGTTGGCGAGTGAACCTTGTTAGAAAACATTTATTATTGATTTCTTGTTATAATTAATATGGAAAATTGTGCAATAATCATATGTGAGCAAACATAAATATTCATACAATAACATACAATAACATACAATAACAAACCACCTTGCAATAATATATGACATGAATGATAATGTAAATGTTGGCAACGTCACGTTCACGCTCATAGGTAATAGGGAACGGTTCCGCTCATAGGTAATGGGGAACAGACGACCTATGATGAATGTGTGTGCGATCAAGGCTCAATCAAACGGAGCCGATCGTATGTTGACAACGCCTCGTTCACGCTCATAGGTAATGGGGAACGGCTCACGCTCATAGGTAATGGGGAGCGGCGGCCTATGATAATGTATGTACTGAAAATGATAAATTTAATCTAAACATTAACCACGCAAACAGTTGATACATATTGAATACACATTAGATCATTGATATGATGGATGCACAAGTGTTTAAATGTAATAAATAATGTGACACATGATACACCCCAAAAACGTGATTAAAACGGGGAATTTGTAGAGATTCACTCACATTGGGTGCGTTCGTTTGACGATGTTGAATGCGCACGAGTTTAGAGGGTTGATCGACGAGAATTAACTAACCTAAATAATAACGAAAAAGTACGGTAAATAAGTGGATTTTATTAATAATTTTAATAGGATTTTTAGATATATTTTTGTGAGTTTAAGGTTATTTTCTAACTTTAAAAACATTATTTTTAAGTATTTTTAATTGATTTTTAAATTAAATAAATAAATAAAAATATAAAAAAATGTTGACTTTTTTTGGGTTGACCGTTGACTATTGACCATGACTGTTGACTGTTGATCGGTTCGGTCGTGTGTTTGTTTGCGCTGAGTGAGGTTCGAACTTGTGACCTCCCGTACGCGTGCACGCAGCTCTACCAACTGAGCTACGTGTCTAACCTGAAATATTTCTGTTTTTAATTATATTTATATACTATTTAATTTATTCAAAATTCATTTATTCTTAAAAAGGATTTTAATTCTATCGAACCGGTGTGCATAACAGGTCTCGAACCCGGGACCTGTTGTTTAACGTTGCAAATAGTCCACCGCTGGAGTGTGTGTCTAACCTGGTTAAAACACTTGTTTTTATTTCTCTTATATACTAACTGGAAGTTTCCATATTTGGGTTTTATAAAAAGTCTGAATATTGTGACGAATCGGAACAAGGACAGACTCGAACCCGGTATCCCTACGATTCAAATGCACAAAGTCCACCACTGGACTGTGTGTCTAACCCGAGATATAATCCGATTTATATTAAATTTATACACAAACTAGACTTCATCTTCCCCGTTAAACAACACAGACAACGATTATTCTACTGATCTTGTTCAATCCAATTAACGGACATATGACTGATTAAAATGAAATGGATAAAGAAGGTTTTGGAAGTGAATGTACCGGAAAGATGATCTTTCTCAGAACTCCGGCGAAGTCGTCGGCTCTGTTTTATTAACTCCGTCTGAACGGGCCAATTAATAGTTTTGATTAACCAATTGTGAAATTGAATGACTAAACAAGAGTTATCAGAGAGTTTAGATGATTATACCGATTCACAACGCGATTTAGGAATTTTCAGAAATCTTCCGGCGAGTGCTGATTATCCGATATCGTCACCTGGGAAAGGGTTTGAGTTAGTAAAAGTCTAGCAATAGATAGAAGATGAAAGAGTTGAGAAATTTACCGTTTTGATGAATGACATGGTTTTCCGGCGAAAGTACGGCGATTTCAGAAAACGTTTCCGACGAACTGAAAATAGAGCGAAAGGGAAATTAGAGGTTCTGTGAGTGTTTTTGAGTCGCGAGATGATGATATTGTTGGTGAAAACCAGGAAGTAAATGATTTCGGTTATTAAACCCGAAAATCATATGAATTCAAGTTCAAAAAAGGCTGAATTGATTAAGAACGTCGGTCGTAATGATTTCATCGGTTATAATCAGTGATATCGATCACTCAATCGTCTGGAACGTTGAAAGCCGATATCGGTTTCAGTTTTGGCGCAAACAGGTGATTTCACAAGTGAACTTATGTTTTATTTGTTTCCTAGATTACACAAAGACAGCAAGTGGCGGAGTGGTTAAGTGTTTGATGTTAGTGTCTTCCGGCTGACCCGGGTTCGAAACCCGGCAGCCGGTTTTCTTTTTTATTTAATTTATTTTCACTTTTTATCAATTATAGTTTTTAAATTCTAAATTGTTTATTAATTATGTATCGTATAAAAATTAATTTGAGCATTAAATACGCGATAAAATTTATAACTGATAATTCGGTTAAATAAACGAAATGGGTTTGGATAATCCGGTTTTTTGACGGATGTTACAGTATCCCCTACTTTTAGGAATTTCTTCCCGAAATTTAAGTAGTGGTATGTTTGACTCGAAAGGAGGGTGGTTTTGACAATTACATACTTAGAAGAGGGTTAAGAGTTTAAATCTTATTTGAGGCGGTAACGTTCCTAGTAAGGGTTGAATACCCTGCTACAGGAATCGCTTTTTGATGCCTACGATAAAGAATATTGAATAACAGAGTTGATTGACTAGGTATGATCTCATGCACAAGAGCTTTGATACGTTTGGAAAGATAAGGTTATACCATAAAACAAAACTTCTACCACTAATACCTACATGGAACCTCTCATAACTGCCTGACAATGTCTCTGATCCTTTGACAAGAATACTTATATATAGGAAGTACCAGCGGCGTATCCACCATATTCTTGTCAAATTTTCATTGGTTTTATCAGTAAGTTATGATTAGTTCTATGATGTGACTCTAGAACATAAACAAACACAACAACCAAAGCTTGAGTCTTAATTCTGATAGTATACATGTTTGAATGATGACAGTACCTCTCTCGTTTGTTATGATGGAGAGGTTAGTCTATGTAGAAGTGAGACACAGCCCAACTTCTTTAAATGATGAGACGGAGAACGTCGTGAGGTATGATGATATGAATGTTAAATCAATGAGTATAAAACAAAACTGAAATAGTAATTCGCATTAAGATTCTTGGATAAATTTCCAATTTATAATTGAGATACGTGAAAATTGAGATAATATAAAGAAAACATAAAAACTAAGCGGTTGGAGTTGAATCTTGATTTTTTTTTTTTAGAAGAAAACTAGTTGGGTGGTTCGTTTGGGTCGTCATTATCTTCAACAGGATTGGCGTTGATGTTGTAAACTCTTCCTCTTGCTGGTGGCCTAGCGGTTAGGTTTTCTTGATTTGCTTGGTTAACAGGGTTTGCTTGAGCTTGGGCGTTTATGATGTTAACCAATCGAGGGCACGTATTTCTAAAGTGGATAGGGTCGCCACAATTAAAACAAGCTCGAACATATGGGAGTATGGGGTATTGGGGTTGTTGATATGTTTGGATCATGTTTTGAGTAGGGGGTGAGGTTTGGTTTTGAGGGGTGCGGCAAACCTTGCTCAAATGACCATAACATCCACAATTTGCACATAGTCGACAAGGTAAGGTAGATGGATGGTGATAGAAACAGGTGTTGCATTGAGGGTGAGGTCCAAAGTAAGGTTTCTTATTTGGGTAAGTTGAGTTGGGTGCTACTTGAGTGATTGGGATAGCTTGGGGGGATATGGCTTGTGAAGTTGGTTGATTGTGTTGGGTGACAGCGAAAATTTGCCCATCTCGTTTTCTCTTAGAAATGGGTTGAGAAGGGGATTCGGTTTGGGTGGAGTTTGAGGTTTCAGTTGATGCTTTATCCTTCTTCTTCTCCTCCTTGAAGTCCTTATTTCGTATGCGGTTCTCGGTGAGCTCTGTAGCTAACTCCATTGCTGCTTCCAAAGTTGCAGGTGTGGTACTTATTACAGAGTCTTGAATTTTTGAAGGAAGACCTCGGATGTAGTGCTCGATCAAACGGTAGAGGGGAGTGAACAAGTTGGGGACCATTTGATTTAACTCAAGGAATCTCTTGTTGTATGTGGTGTGGTCGCCTTCCTTCTGTTTCAAAGAATAGAACTCATCCTCCAATTTCTTGATTTCGCTTCTTGGGCAAAACCGTCTTGTCATGATTTCCTTCAACTCTTCCCAAGTCAAAGTCATAGCATCTTCAACACCTCGTTTGGCCTTCTCTGTATTCCACCATGTAAGTGCTATTCCAACTAAACGACCGATAGCATATCGCACTTTGCGATCATCGGGGCAATCTCAATTTAGAAAAGTGTTTTCCATTTCCTCAAACCAATGGAGGAGAGCGGTAACACCTTCAGTCCCTTCGTATTTTGGAGGGTCGCAGGATTTGAAATGCTTGAAGGTGCATTTAGTGGTAATTGGGGGAGGGTTGACAACATTTTGATCTTCTTGATTGACGGGATTAGCGGTAAGGGCTTGTTGAACTTGAACTACAATGTTGGGTATTACGGCAGCCATTTGTTGAGCGATTTGGGCAGCCATGCGCTCGCGGGCTTTTCCTGATCTCATATTCCTACGAGCGAGATTAGAAGACATCTACAAAGAATACATATCAAGAGTATGAGTTGGACGTTTTAGGGGTCATGTGTCGTATTTAGGAATGAACATTCATAAAATAAATATAGAATAATAAATATACTACATCCATAGGATGTCTTGGGCTTTGCTCGTAATTGGGCCTTGCATGCCGCCATACTTCACCTTCGTAATCATGTGGGCCCCCATGATTACCGGGTTTTTCATATGGTTCGCATGTGTTAGCCTGGTTACGTACACTAAAACCCGGAGAAAATCGAGAAATATGTATGTAACGTATGATATTCGGAATGTATCCAGGTGTGGACACGGTGACACCTCAAAGTGGGGTTAGTTCGAACGACGTTTGGTGTGGCATGCTTTGGCCTAATAGGTCCTTCGTACTCTCATCGTTAGTCCCCAGGTAGGCAAACTGGTCCGTTATATTGGATTTATACGAATGCCAACCTAGACAGGACGTTCCGACTACCGGTACTTGTACCCTTACAGTTACTACATGCCCGTCGCAGAACTCACTTTGATGAGATTTGAAAAATGAAAAAAAAATGCGACAAAATCTTGAATAACGGAAGTATGAAGATGATTTGAATATGTGAACATTGAAATATGTATGATGAATATGTATGTAAGTATGTATGTTTGACTGTAAGTATAATTCATTATGTATCACAAAATGTAATATTGGAAGTGTTTGCATGCATTTGTGTATGTAATAAATATGAAATAAATAAACATCATGAGTTTGCATGTAACCACATAAACAATTAAAATCTAATCAACTATAGTATAGGCTCTAAGGGTCTAATAAGCTATCCTATATCCCTATAGTCAAAAGCTCTGATACCAATCTGTCACACCCCGACCCGCAGCGGAATAAGAGTCGGGGCATAATTGGGTTATCACCAAAGCTCATGATGTTTACTAATATGTTTCATATTTATTAAATTCAAAATTACATCATCAATATTCCAAACAAGTTCATACAATTACAAAGAAAAGTAACTACATAAACAATCCAAAGTCTAAACCGATTTATTCTTCTAAGCCATCCTATATGTTTCTTGCTGCAACTGGATCACCTGTATCATGTGTAAAAATGGGGGTTTTGGGGTCAACAAAAGTTGGTGAGTGAACCTTGTTAGAAAACATTTATTATTGATTTCTTGTTATAATTAATATGGAAAAATTGTGCAATAATCATATGTGAGCAAACGTAAATATTCATACAATAACATACAATAACAAACCACCTTGCAATAATATATGACATGAATGATAATGTAAATGTTGGCAACGTCACGTTCACGCTCATAGGTAATGGGGAACGGTTCCGCTCATAGGTAATGGGGAACAGACGGCCTATGATGAATGTGTGTGCGATCAAGGCTCAATCAAACGGAGCCGATCGTATGTTGGCAACGTCTCGTTCACGCTCATAGGTAATGGGGAACGGCTCACGCTCATAGGTAATGGGGAGCGGCGGCCTATGATAATGTATGTACTGAAAATGATAAATTTAGTCTAAACATTAACCACGCAAACAGTTGATACATATTGAATACACATTAGATCATTGATATGATGGATGCACAAGTGTTTAAACGTAATAAATAATGTGACACATGATACACCCCAAAAACGTGATTAAAACAGGAAATTTGTAGAGATTCACTCACATTGGGTGCGTTCGTTTGACGATGTTGAATGCGCACGAGTTTAGAGGGTTGATCGACGAGAATTAACTAACCTAAATAATAACGAAAAAGTACGGTAAATAAGTGGATTTTATTAATAATTTTAATAGGATTTTTAGATATATTTTTGTGAGTTTAAGGTTATTTTCTAACTTTAAAAACATTATTTTTAAGTATTTTTAATTGATTTTAAATTAAATAAATAAATAAAAATATAAAAAATTGTTGACTTTTTTTGGGTTGACCGTTGACTATTGACCATGACTGTTGACTGTTGACCGGTTCGGGTCGTGTGTTTGTTTGCGCTGAGTGAGGTTCGAACTTGTGACCTCCCGTACGCGTGCACGCAGCTCTACTAACTGAGCTACGTGTCTAACCCGAAATATTTCTGTTTTTAATTATATTTATATACTATTTAATTTATTCAAAATTCATTTATTCTTAAAAAGGATTTTAATTCTATCGAACCGGTGTGCATAACAGGTCTCGAACCCGGGACCTGTTGTTTAACGTTGCACACAGTCCACCACTGGACTGTGTGTCTAACCTGGTTAAAACACTTGTTTTTATTTCTCTTATATACTAACTGGAAGTTTCCATATTTGGGTTTTATAAAAAGTCTGAATATTGTGACGAATCGGAACAAGGACAGACTCGAACCCGGTATCCCTATGATTCAAATGCACACAGTCCACCGCTGGACTGTGTGTCTAACCCGAGATATAATCCGATTTATATTAAATTTATACACAAACTAGACTTCATCTTCTCCGTTAAACAACACAGACAACGATTATTCTACCGATCTTGTTCAATTCAATTAACGGACATATGACTGATTAAAATGAAATGGATAAAGAAGGTTTTGGAAGTGAATGTACCGGAAAGATGATCTTTCTCAGAACTCCGGCGAAGTCGTCGGCTCTGTTTTATGAACTCCGTCTGAACGGGCCAATTAATAATTTTGATTAACCAATTGTGAAATTGAATGACTAAACAAGAGTTATCAGAGAGTTTAGATGATTATACCGATTCACAGCGCGATTTAGGAATTTTCTGAAACCTTCCGGCGAGTGCCGATTATCCGATATCGTCGCCTGGGACTGATTATGGTTGAAGGGTTTGAGTTAGTAAAAGTCTAGCAATAGATAGAAGATGAAAGAGTTGAGAAATTTACCGTTTTGATGAATGACATGGTTTTCCGGCGAAAGTCCGGCGATTCAGAAAACGTTTCCGACGAACTGAAAATAGAGCGAAAGTGAAATTAGAGGTTCTGTGAGTGTTCTTGAGTCGCGAGATGATGATATTGTTGGTGAAAACCAGGAAGTAAATGATTTCGGTTATTAAACCCGAAAATCATATGAATTCAAGTTCAATAAAGGCTGAATTGATTAAGAACGTCGGTCGTAATGATTTCATCGGTTATAATCAGTGATATCGATCACTCAATCGTCTGGAACGTTGAAAGCCGATATCGGTTTCAGTTTTGGCGCAAACAGGTGATTTCACAGGTGAACTTATGTTTTATTTGTTTCCTAGATTACACAAAGACAGCAAGTGGCGGAGTGGTTAAGTGTTTGATGTTAGTGTCTTCCGGCTGACCAGGGTTCGAAACCCGGCAGCCGGTTTTCTTTTTTATTTAATTTATTTTCACTTTTTATCAATTATAGTTTTTAAATTCTAAATTGTTTATTAATTATGTATCGTATAAAAATTAATTTGAGCATTAAATACGCGATAAAATTTATAACTGATAATTCGGTTAAATAAACGAAATGGGTTTGGATAATCCGGTTTTTTGACGGATGTTACAATTGATGTTGAAGGCCCTTCCACGCACAGCCTATGGTTGTTGCTGCTGCGGCGGCTGTGGTGGCTCTTGCTGAAGCTGCTGATGCGGTTCTTGTTTCACAACACGGTTTGGGCAGACATTGCTGAAATGATTTGGGTCGCCACAAGTGTAGCAAGCACATGCCTGAACTGCAGGTGCTTGCGGTGCCTGGTTGAGAGGAGCAACGTTGAGAGGAGCTGGCGGTGCTGCGAGTGCGGGAGGAGCTTGCTGACGTGGACCAGTGCGGCAGTGTGCCATGAAGTGCCCATAGATATTGCAATTGGCACAAAAGCGGCAGTTTCCTCCAACCGCATGATGGTAGGTGCACTTAGAGCACAGAGGGTGAGCTCCAGTATATGCACGCTTAGCAGCTGGTGCGTTGGGAGTAGCAGCTTGGCGAGATTGAGAGTTCGGAGCGGGGACTACTGCAGTTCTTGTTGTTACCCTTTCGCTTGCGGTTCTGGTGATTTGACTTGGAGGCTTGAGATGGAGCAGTATCGGTACTTGGCTCAACAGTAGCTTGGCTGAGGTTCTTGGTTGAGACTTTGAAAGCTCCAGCCAAGACTCGCTTGTCGTTGATCTCGGCTGCGAGTTGGTAAGTCTCTTCGATGGTAGTTGGTTTTGCAGCTTGAACAAAGTCGGTGACACAGTCGGGGAGAGCGCGGAGATACTTCTTGATAGCTTTCTTGGTAGTATCCACTTGACCTGGACAGATGATGCTGAGCTGCTTAAAACGAGCGGTGAGACCAGCATTGTCACCACCGATTTGCTTAATACCCCAAAATTCATTTTCCAACTTCTGGATTTCGTGCGGTGGGCAGAACTCTTTTATCATGAGCTCCTTAAGTTCTTCCCACGCGAGAGCATAAGCTTCATCATTCCCGCGCTTGTTGCACTCAGCAGTCCACCAGTCAAGTGCCCTTGACTGAAAGAATCCAGTGGCGTTGACAGTGCAGAGATTTTCAGGACATCCGTTTTGCCTGAAGGTGACTTCGATCAAGTCGAACCAGTGGAACATCTTGGTTGATCAGTCCTCGCATGTGAATGTTGCAGGACCGCAGGCTTTAAACTGCTTGAAGCTGAACCGAGATTTCAGAGCGTCGTTCTTGGAATCAACGGATGAATTGTTGTTGACTGCTTGGATCTCACTGACAATCTGAGGAATCACCTTGGCCATTTCCTTGGCTACGAGAGAGGCAATCGTTTGTCGGCATTGTTTCGCTGGACAGTTTTGCGAGTGTGAGAACCCATGGAAGCCATCTACACAAGGACGTTTGGATGAGATTCGATTATAACGGGTTTTGTTTAAAAAGTTTAGTGTTTTATACCATGTAACTTATTATCATTATTCACATAAGGCACAAAATCACGTAATCACATAATCACATAAGCACATAATCACATAAGCACATAAACACATAATCACATAAATCACATAAGCACATATTTTGCATGTATTCACAGATTTCACATCGACTCCTCAGTCGACTCCAATTTTATTCGAATATGCGTAGAGCGTAGGAGATGCGAGTAGTAAAAGCCAAATAAGCGAGCAATACCGCGTATGAGGACATCCGCGTAAGTGAGTTGAGCGTTTTAGTTTGGTTTGTGATTAATTAGAGTTTTAGATTACGAGAGTTATGCGAGTTGTGCGTATTTTCGTAAAGTGAAAAGCGATAAAACGAGAAATCGATAAAGCGTAAAATTCACAAAATTTAAACACATAATTAATAATAAAACTCGATAATGCGTAAAATCGGCGATTGCAGACTTAAAGCAATTTTGGAGCGTCCTGGTTTTGAGACAGCGACTACCCAAAGTGATTCGAAAATTCTCTGAGTTCGGGCACATGATTTGGCCTAATAGAAAAAATGCTCTCGCCGTACTACGGTTAACGGCATTTATCCTTCCAGTTACGTCGTGCCCCGAGTCATCGAAATAGTCGAGACTTTGGTGAGATTAAAAATCGAGGAGTGGAATTAGTTATTAAGATGCGGGTTTCACCCGAACTTCACAACTTCGTTCCATGTTTGTGGTTTTCACCGAACGCGCCGGGAGTTCCACGGATATAGAAGTGGAGATTTTCGTCAAGATATGGATATCACTCCTAACTTAACGAAAGAATCTCGTGTAGTAAATAGTACGCGGAGTGAGTGATCTTATCGAGAGTTCTTGGTTTTCACACCTAATCCCGACACAATCACTCGTTTGTGTTATACGAGCATTTTCAAGCGTGTACATTATGTTAGCATTAGTAAAAGCATTTAAGCATTATGGCAAGTAGTTTTAAGAATTTAAGTCGAAGAGCGGTCTAATTTGGTACTTAAACTATAGACTAGGTCGAACATGACAATTCTACCTAATTCCCTATAGTTGTGGCTCTGATACCAATCAGTTACACCCCAACCGATGGTAGAATCATTGGGGCGCGGGACTAGGCGAATCAGATTGTTCAAGAGAAATTCCATAACAACTATTAATGACAATATTTTAAAGGTCCGATTTCTCATAAAATCAAACAATATCTCATAACAATTATTACAAAACACATAATCCCTTAAACAAATCCAATCCGACAACCTAGATTTCTATTATGTGTTTCTAAGGATAAAGCCCTAATCCATTTGCATCGCAGAATCATCAACCTGTCACATACGTTAAAATAAAAGTCAATACATAAAGTAAAGGTGAGTACACAGGTTTAATAGCATAATAATAGCGATCAAGCGTTTACGCATAACCAGCATGTACACGTAGAGAAAGTGAATCTAAGTAAGCTAACAATAAAGATACAAGCTAACCAACACGACCGCGAGGTGGAGTATGCGCGATACGTGTTCACAACAGCGAACACGCACGTAAAGTGAATATGCGAGCCTTAACAACCCACGAACCAATCGGGTGCTAAGTCCAAACTACAGTACTATCGTTGCTACGGGTGGTCTGCAAGTCCTCATTATTCACACATAGCAAACAAACATTCAGCGATTCACGTATAACATGCGAGAAGCGTTAAAACAGTTTAGCGTTGTCTGTAGCGTGTTTTGATACAGAGACGTATGTAACACCCAAAAGTGCGTTAAAGCGAAAAAGGGTTCAAGTATACTCACAGTCGGTGCTCAACGAAGAAACACGAACTGCTGTGGATTGAAGGGAGCGTCGGGATCAGCCGGTAAGTGAGAACAGAAGTGCATCAGTCTTCCGAAGTGCTGAAACGGTCGAAACGCATAGAGGCAGTAGACAAGTTCGGTCGAACTTGTTCTGACTTAAAGTTGGAGGACAACTTCGGGCGAAGTTGTACCCAACTTAAGTCAGGTACAAGTTCGGGCGAAGTTGGCATGTTTCCACAAAAGCTAGTACAAGTTCGGGCGAAGTTGGCACCAATATGGTGTCAACTTTGGGCGAACTTGCCCCTTTTGGAGCGAACTTTTCTGTTTTGGAGCGAACTTGTCTGTTTTTGGTCCAAAATTGAGTGTTTTCGTGTCGTTTGCTGAGGAAATCGAGTGTCCATCTCTCCAACCTTGTGCTATAGAGCAAAACATAGGCTGGAGAGGTCTTTGAGAGCGAGTTTTAGCCATTTTACAGGAACTCGGGCTAATCCGTGTGAACTTGTCGGTTCATACGAGTTAGTCCAGTTCGTGCGAAGTGGCTGTATCATCCTTGTGCTTCCGGATCTGAGTTCTTGCTTGAAACAGACGTAAATTCGAATTTATTTAAAGTATCTAGTTGACAATGCCTCGTTCCACTACTTACTGAACAAGACTTATGTCAAGTAATCCGTTTTTGGTGTAAAAATCAATGCTTTGAATAGTTTTCTCCGATCTAACACTCGGTGAGTCGAAATAATAAAGATTTCTAGCTTTCAGAGCCAAAGCCAAGTCCAATAAACCCATTTAAGTGTAGATCTAAGCTAAAACAAGAAGTTTTATATAAAAAGATGAAGATTTTTATAAACAAAGAAGTTTTGATAAAAACGAAGGTTATCCTTGTGTAAAATCGTAGTGTAAAACGTTGTAGTTTGCATAAAACGAGCGTTTCTTACTTGGAAAAACAAGGAAAGTCGGTTTTGGGAGCTCTGGAGCGAAGTTGCAGCAAGGGAGCATGAATGGATGTGCTGGGTATTTATAGGTGAGGGAGAAACAAGAGACCAGACATCGAGTTCGGGCGAACTTGTCACAAGTTCGGGCGAACTTGACCTGTGTCTCTTGGTTTGGTCAAGTTTGGGCGAACTTGGCACAAGTTCGGTCAAACTTGGTCAGTTCCCCTAGTTTAGAGGCAAGTTCGAGCGAACTTAGCCTGTTGGTTGAGTTTTGTTTGTTATTTGTTCGTTATTTGTTCGTTAGGTGCTCGTTTGGTGATTCGATTCGTATTAGATAGTCATGTTAAGCATTTTAGCGAAGCGTTAAGCGTTGCGTTAATAAAATAATGCGATTGAGCGATTTGTGTGAGTGAGAGCGTTGTGATAGCGAGTAAAACTATAAATCATAAAGCACTCATAACACACAAGTAACATAATTAACCGCGATTAGAGTTTTGCGTTGAGAGTTGCGAGTAGTAAGGGATTTAAATGCGATAAATAAGCGATATAATATGCGTTTCAAAATAGTTGTAAACCATTATAATAAATCTCAGAGTACAAACGTGTTGAAAAATAAATAAATGGAAATAACGAAATTCGGATAACAATCCGAAAGATCGGGTTGTTACATGACTGAATGTACATGATATAAATCTCCAAAACCTAACTATGATCTACCTATGCATGACAATGCTTGACTAACACATGACTAAATATAGATGATGATAATATATATATAATATAAATCTCCAAAACCTATCCATGATATCAACCAAACTCATGGTTGAATATTATGTAACAATGTGGAAAATACTTTAGTTTTGGATTCCTTATTTTGGACTTCTAATGGGTGACTTAGTGCCCATGAAAAAACGCAACTAAAAATAGTGTCCAAGTAAGTGGGGCTATAAACGTACTGAAAGTTCAGCGGGAAGTTCGTTTATGTTCGTTCGATTAGATTAACGAACGAACACGAAAAAAGTTCGTCCGGTTAGCTTAGTGAACGAACACGAACAAAGGTCTCGTTCGTTCGACTGCGTTCGTGAACGTTCGGTAATATGTTTGGTTATGTTCGTTCGTGTTCGTTTGATTATACTAAAAAAATAATAGATAATAAACATTTTATCTAAACATATTGAGAACTTGAAACCTTATTTTATTCTAAGTTAGCTAAAAATTTGGACATTAAAGACATTTTTCGGTACAATTATGTCTAAGTTAGTTAAACTTCTAATAATTATGTCTAAGTTAGTTAAACCTGATTCGTTTGGTGGTTGTAGTAAACTTCTTATGTTTTGATTTATCATTTGATGGTTGTATTTAACTACTTATGTTCAATGTTTAAGGTTAATATTATTTTTAATTTCAAGTTAAATGTTTGTTTATGTTCATTTGTGTTCGAGACCAGTGTTCGCGAACAACTGAACATAAACTTATGTTCGATATGCGTTCGTGAATAGTTGGCGAACATGTTAATTTCCTTAACGAATGAATACGAACAAACACGAACATGGCCCTTTTCGTGTTCGTTCAGTTCGATTACAGTCCTACAAGCAAGTGTCCAAGCAAGATATGTTTTTATGTAACGACAGGATATTTAATCGGAACCTTAAACTAAAAGTTGATATCGATGTAACCGTTAACTAAGGCCCAATGTAAAAATATATGCAACATATTTATTATTTACATGTAACTTAAAATAATTTAAAGGTCAATTAAAATCTATAAATAAGTAACAGTCCTTTTCGTGTTCGTTCAATCGATTACAACCCTACAAGTAAGTGTTCAAACAAGATATATTTTATGTAACGACAGGATATTTAATCAAAACCTTAAACTAAAAGTTAATATCGATGTAACCGTTACCAAGGCCCAATGTAAAAATATATGCAACATATTTATTATTTACATGTAACTTTAAATAATTTAAAGGTCAATTAAAATTAAAATCTATAAATAAGTAATAATTTTTAGCTGAGGTAAGGTAGGTTGTATTATAAGCTTTGGGTGTTTTTAAAAAAAAAACTATATTTTCTACTCATAATTCAAAGGTTTTTTAACTTTTGCAATTTTAACCCCACACAAGTTGTTTGTTTTTTTAATTCTAACTAAAACTTTTCATTATTTACAATTTAACCTCACAACTTTTTAGGTTCAAGTTTTGTCCCCTACACTTTTCATCTTTCATAAATATAATCCTTTTACGTTTCGTTCTAAATTTTTCGAGTTAGTACGGCACAACGTACGCGTGTGGTTCAACATTTGTATGTTTACTTTAAAATTTTGCGAGTTAACATGGTGCAACACAGTGTTGCAGAAATTGGATTAGGTGGCCGATTAATCGGCGCCTAGTCGCTGATCTGAGGTCCACCGCCTGGATTATCCAAATCGGTCAACTTAGGCGGTAAAAGTCAAAATTGATCAAAATCGGTCAAAAATCGTCTGAAATCGGACTAGGCGGTCAAAAAACGGGTCAAAATTAGATCATAATGGGTCAAAATAGCACCAAATCTATCGAGTAGAATGAGTTCTTACCTCGATTCGAACCAAAATCAGACCTGCATCTGTGTTCATTATTCAAAATTGAAACCATTTGAAGAAATAATAGCTTAGATGAAGTGAATTTGGGGATTAGGGTTAGTGGTTTGTTTTTGTATCTGATGAAAGAAGAAGAGCGGCGTATGATGAATTGGGTAAGGAATTAGGTTTTATTATGTTTGGGTTTTCTATCAGTTAACACCCCTCTATCTTTTAGTACTTTACATATCTTACCCAAACATGTATATTTACATATAAAATGTATGAAATTAACTCTATATTTATATAAAATTGTAAAATTATATATAAAAAGTCCAATCTGATTAATCCCTATTAATCCCTAGGCAGTACCCCACCGCCCGATTAGCGCCTAGCGTTTTCTACAACATTGGTGCAACATGCATGTGTGGTTCAACGTTTTTACGTCTATTTTTCATGTTTGACAGGTTCGTCGCAACACACAGGTCCTGGGTCGAGTCAGTGTTTGTGGTCGTTGGTGGTGGTGTGACATTGTTACTATTTGGCATGGTTTTACACGTCGCCGCAACGCGGGGTGCTTAATTCTAGTTCTGTTTAAAAAGCATCAAATAAATTTATCTAGTTAGTTCAATTATATATTCATAGACTGCTTTTATGTATTTATCAAAACAATTAAAATAATCGAAGATTAGTGTAGTAAGCTAACTATTCTCAGTTTATATCCAACGCAAATCTTGTTGGCCTTTTGCAAAACATTTTGGATCTCTATGCTGAGTTATTGACCAGTAAAAAAGGCCTAAGTGGCCCTTCACCCGAGTCCATGTATAAACTTGAATTTTAAAACTTCTTCATATTTTGAATTTAGTTAAGTGTCTGTATAAATGTTTATACTTCAACATCTCTTATAAGTTTAACTTGGATTTATTTTACCACCAAAACCTATTTGTATAGTTAGCAAATTATTAGATTAACCTTTACATTTTTCTAACATCTATTCTTTTTCTAAAAATCTTTAAAAAAAATACAGTTGTTACACTTCTACGTATAAAATACAATTTATGTAAATGCAACTATAAATATCATAACTAAAACCAAAATGAAAAATAAACATCAAGTGAACGTTATAATTGATCTATACATTTCTTTTTTCTTTTATTTCTTTTTGTCTTCTTATATCGATCTCATACAACTAAAATAAGAGGTGATCTTCAAACGTCTGATTTTCATATATGTAGGGTAACAAATTAATTAATATTTGTTCTATATTGAACAACCCCATCGCAATGTAAATAATAATCAAAGCACAAACATAATTTTAACATAAGAACAAATAATTAGCAGTTTGATTGAATAAAAACAAAACATATTTTTTAAATTGGTAGCAATCGTTGACTAAATCCATGACTTGGTCACTATCTTTGACTTACCGCATTAGCCTCCTTTGGAGACCATACACATTGTAATTTTAACGATTTTGACTTATTGACATATTAATATCTTAATATTTATGTACGTATATACTTGATCATTTATATAGCTTTTTGAGATTACGACGTAGTTGAAGCGTAGAACACATTTTGTAAGTTGGGTTGCAGGGCATGTTCAACATTTTTGGAGGCCCTACACAAACGACACAATCAGAGCCCTAATGAATTGTTATTAAGAAAATATGTAAATCAACCATTTTCTATAATTAACCTGGGCGGTGCTTTTCAAGCTAACAATCAGCGCAATACGAATCTCCAACCGTCCAATCCTTTTTTACCCTTGAAAACCCTATAAAATATCAATAGAATCGCCAATACCAAATCAAAGCGCACATATTATAGATTAAATCATTCAATTCGCAAAATTGATTAGTCATTAGTGATATTTTAGGGTTGCTCAATATATATCACACATATAGATTAGTAGATGATGAAAAATTAGTTGTTACCTATTAAGAATCTGCAATTGAGATTGAAGTTTGACACATTGAATAACCATAACAATAATTGTCCCTATGTCGGCCCATAATTTAGCCCAATCCGCTACAAGTTTCATATTAGTTACTCAAAAAACGCCGCAAGTAACATGGTGTATTGCGTCGCTAGTTTTGGATTCTGAAATGAAGCGCGCTTTAGTGCATGGACGATGTGGACTGTTGAGTAAGAATTAGAAATCCCAATTCTTAGGTTTAGAAACTTTTTTTTAAATGGGTAAAAAAATCTAATGTATGAGAAGAAAAAAAAGATTGGAGGTTCTTGTTTTTTTTTTATGGCCCTAGGCTTTAGCATACGTTGTTAAACCCAACGGGCCAGCTTCGGGCATTTGGCAAGATCATACATTTTTATAAATATATCGCATATAATAAATTATGTATATAAACCATGTTCAATAAATAGATGTGTTTAACTTTGATTGTCTTTGACTTTATGTATTTTTTTGTGTCCTAGATGTTCTTCAAAGTACAACCTAATTAATTAAAAATATTTGAATATACGGTGTGCGTAATCAAATCAAATTGAAATTAATTTTAGATATTTGAATAAATTCATGTAGGGAGAATTTATATCCAAACAAGTGGTTCGATTTGTGGCCCTGCCCGAAAGCTTTTGAAATTGTATTAACAAATTGACTTATAATTTCAAATAGGTATATGATACTTTTACGCAACATTTTAAAACTTTCAAATATCTTAAATGAAAAATTAAATCATTTATCATAACTTGATAATCATGAAAATTAAATCATTTATCATAACCTGATAATCTATCATAATTTGATATTATTTATAATAATAGTTTAGACAAGTGAATCACGTCTTTCTTGTTTAAGTATTGAATATAGAGTTAGTAGGTTAGAATCATATGTATTACACGGATTTGAATAAATGTAATTTTATATATTAAATAAAAAATAATATATTTCTAAAAACCTCATTTATTACACGTGTTGAGTAAATATAATTTTATATATTAAATAATAAAAAAGTTATATTTTTAAGAACCTTGTGTATTGTACGGGTTGAATAAATATAATTTTATATACCAAACAATAAAAAGGTTATGTTTTAAAAACCATGTGTATTCACGGGTGGAAGAAATATAATTTTATATACTAAATAATAAAAAAGGTATATTTAAAAAAAAACTCCGTGTATTTTACCGGTTGAATAAATCTAAATTTATATAACAAATAATAAAAATGTTATATCTTTAAAAACCCTTGTGTATTACACGGGTTTATCTATTGTTAAAAAACATCTTTCTAAATCAAAATGGATTTTTTATAGCTTTTTAAATTAGGTTAATACTATTTTAAATTTTTGGTTTCATTAATAAGTTGTTTAATATAATTTCTCATAGTTAACAATAATAACATTAACAATAAATAATTTGCATGTTTACCTAGTGTTAAGTGAAACAATC
The DNA here is from genome assembly GCA_947069175.1 of Scalesia atractyloides. NCBI lineage: Eukaryota > Viridiplantae > Streptophyta > Magnoliopsida > Asterales > Asteraceae > Scalesia > Scalesia atractyloides. The sequence continues at coordinate 15,480,298 of CAMTDV010000014.1, read as the reverse complement.
TTTTTTAGTTTAGATAAGACTTTACGATTTGAAGTTAAGCTTATGCCAATAATTTAGAGTTAATAAGATTTATATTAATTTAAATTAACAGTTAATAATTTAAATTAAAAAATTATTATCTATAATTAAGGATTGTCTGGAATAATAACAAGTCTCTTTTTATTGATTTCTTTTATTATACAGTAGATATAGATATAGATTATAATAAGATTCATAAAATATAATAACTTTTTCATACATTATCAGATTCATAAAATATAATAACTTTTTCATACATCGATAACGGTACATATTTAAATATAAAGTTTAGAGTATCCTTTTAACTTGTTATGAATAAAATAATTACTCGCTTTAGAAATTAAATTTGTCACCTCTGTGATTGTTTTAATAGTCATTACGTTACTTACAGTGTTGTTGAATGTCACCCCATTTACAAAAGTATAAACAATTCTTATCTTATCTAATTGTTATCGTAACTCGTAAGTAACAAACTATGACTCACTTTTATCAGTTTTTAATTTAATATACTAATAGTGTAAAACTAATCCTAATTTTTGTTAACATATTATTTATTTGATTGCATGCAACGTCCAATTATTGATTTCGGACAGTCAAATGTGCCGCCTCCTGGGCCCGGGCCCAGGCCCAGTTGAAACAATATACGTTCAACTTCACGTCCAATTATTGGTTTGGAAAGGTAAATTATATATGCAATGCATGCAAGATTGTAAAGTTATGTTCTTTGATGTAATATGTACTTATAAATTTAAATGACTTGATTAATATCCAACGTACTTATTTTCTTAGAAAGCAGATTTTAAATGCAATTTTTTGGGTATCCATTTTTCCCCCAATCTCTTAGACTGTGCTCCCGTGTCTAATTTAATGAGGGGAGTGAAAGGGACGGGGAGGAAGCAAGAAAAAGTATCGTTTCACTTTTTTTTTTCCGAAAGAAGTAGAGAGAAAAGAAGAGAAAATAAAGATTGATGCTTATCTTTTTCCTTCTAAATTGGAGAGATTTGGAAAGAACGCAGGCTAATCAAACTCTTAAATCTTTGAAATTTCCTAAATTGCCCTGAACTTATGATTTAAAACATGGCATACATATTCTTTGACCTAGTCGACTAGTTCTTCTTTTTATCGCCAAAACTCATCGACTTGTTTCTCTCTAGCGCGATAACCTCTTTACGAATGTTTTTTTTACAATATCTTATTGGTAAATAATTTTAAAAATATTTCTAATAATTTACAACATATAATAGGTTTTTTACAGAGAGAAAAAGGTTGTCTGAAGTAGAACATCGGAATCTCTTGTAATAAAAGAGCAAGTCTGATAGCAATTAGAATTTTCTATATAACATGTCTACAAAGATGTACTGCTTGTTTCTGTAATTCAAGCATATTCGAATTAAAACTTATGCGTGTCGTAATCTACTATCAAACTTCATTTATCAATCTCTGCTCAGTCAAGTTATTTTCTACAATTAATTCACCGAAACTCGTGTTATTATAAAAAGGCTCGTAATCGTACAATCTGGGACCCAACAATGTATCGTTCAAGAATTATCCTTTTCACGTACTCGTATATATCACGTGTCACGGTTGCAGCATTAGTGTTTACATCAGTATTCGTAATACGGCCAAACCAACAGCAGAAATAGAGACAAGAGTACCAATACAGTACTTGATCACATCATACTTTGCTGCTTCCAGCTCAGCCCTCAATGAATGAATTTCCTGATACAAAAATCATAATTTTAAATTTAGTTTCGAGATCTGGACAAAGGGTGTATAACAAAAGTGAATGCAAACTCACTCGGTCAAGTTTGTTTGTGAGGTTCGCAGTTTCTTGATTTTGATTTGATAGCTCGTCTCGGATTCTCCTGCAATAATAACAATATCATATACCTTTATTTTTCTGGATTAATTTCATATATACCCAACCAAAACTAAAAATATCATATATACCCTTACAAAGTAGTTAAAATATCAAATATACCCAATTTATTAAAAACAATCTAATAAATGATCATTTTACCCTCATTTTTTTAACTTCATGTTTTTATATATGCTTATATTTTAACTTCATATTTTTATATAACACATTTTTAGCTTAAATTTATTTTTACCCATTTTTATTTTTATTTTTACCCATAAACAATAGTATACTGTATATATATAATATTTAAGCTAAATAAATGATGCTAGAAATGAGTAAATATAATATTTGAAGTTAACGGTCATATGTGAGATTTCAAAGTTTTAATAAATAAGGGTAAAATTGTCATTTATTAAATTGTTTTTATTGAATTGGGTATATATGATATTTCAACTACTTTGTAAGGATATATATGATATTTATAAATTTGGCATGGATATATATGATATTTTGCAAGTTTGCAGGAGTATATATGAAATTGCCCTTTCTCTTTCTAATAGACTAATAGTTTCAAATTATAAACAAGATATTGTCCAATTACCCCCTTTCAAGGTTCAAATCCAGCTTTGTCCTGCAGTGACCTTGTCTATTTCATACCTGTATCATGAATAAAAGTCAAAACAGGTTGACAATGTTGATTTTCAACACTTGGATGAATTATTCCACATCAAGTCACTTAAAAATTAGAGGTGAAGATGATCTCCAAGTCAGAACAGGTCGATTGACCCGTAACCACTTCTTTGTCCATGTTTTCTTACTGATTATAAATAGGTAATGCTTAAAAAAAATTACAAAATGATGTGCCACCAAAAGTATTTGGACCGGATAGCGTTTATTATCCATACCTTAACTCACTACGCACCTTCTCTATATCACTCTTAAGTTTCTCCGTCTCACGTTGCAACAAAGAAAAATGGTTTTCCTGCATTAATTACCAAACTATTGAACTCATCTGTAAAACATATTCCCAGAACTAATTATATACCGCAATAATCATTCAGGAAGGATAATATACTGAACTAGGCCTGTGAATCTCTATATGATTATGTTAGAAACTTAGAATATTACCTGTAATGTGTCCTTGACTATTTGGCGTGTTTGTGAATAACTATGGGCGGTAATATTACATTTACTACCCACTTATTGTGCTTAATTACCAGTTGGGCCATTGGCTCCTAACGAATCTTGATGGATGAATCTACCCCTTGTAACTAACTTTTTAAGAGCTTTCACATCTCATTCCCAATATCAACCCCTTCCCTATAATTCAGGGAAAATATAAGATCTTATCAAATTTGTCACTACATCTCATTCCCCAAAATAGGGATCAAGTTTAGGGACTCACTTCCTATTCCCCATATTTAGGGAGTCACTATTCATTCCCTATATTTTTCCCCATATTTTTTTTTATTGGTGAGTGGAAAAAAAGAGAGAAAAGGTAATAAAAACAAGACAAAAGATATTATTTAAATGAACAAGGATAGATATGCAGGAGGTTTTTATAAGATCAACAAATCTTAGGAATAGATAGATACACGTTTTAGCTAAATTATATAGATGGGGATGGAGAACCTGATGTGAATGCTCTAAGGGATAGTAAATGCCATAATTATATTCGGTCATCATCTTGTTCAAGAACAAACAGATAACTATAGAGATTATTAGACTGATCATAAATATTAGATCAAATTAGAACAATAAGGTCATTTTTTGGTTCCTGCCTAACTGATAAACTATTATGCCAAATCCATAAGTGCTTTCATCAAATCAAATTGCCTATAAGTAAACATCAAAATCCTTTGCCTCAAATATTCAAACATATGATCTTCACGTTTATATATAAACATGGCTGCATACCAATCCTGCAACATGGAAAAGATCAACATATTCATCATATAATCATTTTTCCTAACTAAATAGAACTACCGATGGTCCAAGACCAAAACTAATCACCGAATCGTGAAAGAAAAACTCATTAATAATTACATCGAGATAGAAGGTAAACGGGCAACAAGCTGCGCCGCTACCTCTTTCTGAATAGCAAAACTAAGTCTTTTAAAAACTACATCCATAGATCTCGGGGTCATAACATTACTGTGCAAACCCTTTGAACTCGGCTAAGTAGGTCCACAGCCTCTGGCGCAAGGAACCCAAAAGTATCTAAGGCAAATGGGATAAACCCGTGCTGGTTGTCAAGGCAAATGCATCAATCAAATGCATTTGTAGGACATATTAACTTTCCTTATCTCATGTATCAATCAAAGTGTTCTTGTTGCAATACACAAACATTAAATAACATATAACTAAGAATAAAACAGTATACAAACAAATCAATCACCTAGAGCTTTGCACTTGAGACTTAAACTTCCCCAAATTACCATCTTGAGTCATCTCAATCTACAACACAATTAAACACTAAACCAACAACACCAAACACACACACACACAAAAAAAAAAAAAACTAGAAACAAACCCTTTGCATTTCACCCTTGGAGACAAAAGAGTCAGCCACATTTTCCAAACTATCATTCAAAACCTCGATAATCGCAGACGTTATCGCTTCCGCTTGCTTCGATGGCACACCTTCACCTTCTAATCTCCGCACCTAAGAATAATCAATCTCACACATCAACATAAACACAGATAATTAAACTAATAATTCGTGTAAATCGGTAGTTAATAATATGGTATGCTTACTAGGGCTAGGGTATCGACGAGAAACAGGCGTTTTCCGTTAGGTTGAACAAACTGAGAAATTTGCCTGCTGGAATTTGGGCGAACTGTATATGTGGAGACGAAAGCGCTATCCAAAAACGAGAAATTGATAGCCTGGATGGATCTCAGTTTGGTTCGGGTTCGAGCATAGGCGGCCATTAACGGTGAATTTGAGATCTATATGTTCAATTTCTGCGATGAAGAAGTTCTTCTGTCAACGACAGCTGATGATTGTTTTACCGTTTGGACTGGATGGATGATTGACATTATAGTTTGTTAAAAGTTGTGATTTTTTTACAATTATCGAGTCACCCCGACCTGTTAAGACACAAACACGACAAGACAAAACAAGACACGAATCCGAAATAGGTAAAAACAAACACGATACGAAATCTTATCGTGTCAGATTTTCCAAACACGAACCTGATAATAATCAGGTTACACGAACCTGTAAAGACACGAAAAAATTACTAGTGTATCATACGATGTGTTAAGACACAAATACTACTTGTTAAGACACGAACTGTTATTAAATATATAAACTTTACTTCCAGACATTTTTTTATTTAAAATTAGGAGCCCCACATATTTTTTATTTAAAATTATAAATGTGTCATTAACGGGTCTTAACAGGTATTTAACCTGTTAAGACATAGAATTAAACAGGTCTTACTTATCGTGTCGACCTGTTATAGACATGAAACTTGTTAAGGTTAAACATGAAACCTGTTAACTTCGTGTAGGTTCGCATCATGTTATTATGCTCGTGTAGAAATTATCAGCTGTGCAATTAAGAATATATGATTTTATAAGTTGAGAACAAAATATAACAGGTATAAAAGTAAATACATTAGGGTGGAAGGCTCGGGTTGAGTTGGTTCGAGCGGGTTGACCAGGGAACACTACCGCATGGGTTTTTGTGGCGGGTTGAAGTGCTGGTTAGTAAACCCGTGAATTGAGAGGGTAATTTATGAGTGAAGCAAAAAATTTAGGGTAGTGGGTTTAGCTAGAAACATGCCTATTCATTCTTGATAGATTTCTTAATTACGCAAACGTTACTAATTACATCCCAATTAAAATATCCGATCTCATACTCAAATGCTCGTCATCGATAGTAACTGGTTTTATCAACTCTTAGTTCTGGCTGCCTAAATTCATACTAGTTACTAGTATAGGAAGTCGGAAAAAAAAAAATGTACATGAGAACACATGTTTTATATCAACATCAATGATAAAATACCAAATTGATGATTGCTTGTCACTTAGAATAACATATCGTCTATCGAGTGTAGCCTTGTCTTCCTATTTCCTTTTTCATTAAAAAATAATTAGCACAGAGTTCCTCCAACCGAAAGAGCTAAAATAACAATAAATGAAGTTGATGTTTGCAACATTTTCTCTTTACTTTTTTTTTTTGAACAGCTAAATCATACTCCCCTATTTTTTTCTCCTATAATACTTCATCGTTTTGCCTCTTGTGAGACTTGAACCTCAACCTATGCTAGGAAACACCACACCCATACCACCACACCATAAGGGTTGGGGCCTCTTTACTTGACTTATCACTAAGAATGCAAGCAAAGATAACACAACGAAGTTGTAATCGATTCTGGTTCCAGATATTGAGATCAAAATGCATACCCAGATATGGGTAGGGTCGGTTCCAGTTTCGAGTATAGAATACCCGGGTATTAAAAAAGCCGGTTCCAGGTTTTTTTACTAGGTCCGGTTCCGGGTACGTTTTTTTTGTGCACCCCTAAAGTCAACTAGATTATCATAGTCACATTTTTAACATATGGGCCACCAACTGGATTTTATTGGACCCGGTACACATGTATCTATAACCCAAACAATAAGTGGCAGCTTTTGGAAGTAAGAGAAAAAATGGTATTGAGAAATAAGACTGATATATTCTCAGTCTATTAAATCATGGGTTGTTACAACTTACAGCTACATATAGCAGTAGACACATGCTTTATATATATATGGCTTTTACATAAATGGTCAACAATAGAGGTAACAGGCCATCAAGTCAACTCTCATGGGTGCCAATAGTTGCAGGAAGCTCCCTTCTTACACCGCCCGCTCTCGTAAAATTTACAAACACGCTGCCCTTTAGGCGGTGCTCTCGAATAACCACCATTGCCAATGCCATTTCTGCCACTACCAAATGAAGACTGTCTAACCCAAGGTTTCCCGTTCCTACTATAACCTGAATCCTCAACCTTGTTAAATCTCTCCCCACCATAAATTTGTTGGTGCGGGTCCCATCCTATGACCACACCCCGACCGGTGCTTAAATGTGGAGCAACCTGAGTCAATTCTTGAACTGGTCTTCCATAAATATTCACGTTACCTTGTCGGGGGCGAACTTTGTCTAATCCGACGGCCAAAGGTTGTGGCAGTGGCTGGGATTGCGGTGGAGGTCCTGCAGTGTCAACGGTTGCAGGCTGCACCATTCCATCATCTGCTTCCTTGTGGTTGGTTCTAGACTGAACTACCAACTCAGGGCTCGGGTCCTTTGATTTTGTAGCTGTAGGTTCGGCGCGTTCACCCTCATTATGTTCACCTGAACCACCTCTCCGGTCATGGCTCGTTTCAGAAGCATTGGTTTCTCCTTCTCGCTCATCAGCTTTCACAGAATTATTTACATCAATCGTGTCTTTGGAAATGGTTTGTTGCGGAATTTCAGGCCACTTAACAAAATCAAATACATTATTACCGTTGCCTTGAGAAGAACCCACGACGGTGGTTGTGGTGGTGATGGTGGTGGTGGTGGTGGTGGTGGTGGTGGTGGCGGTTGGCTGAAATGGCAAGTGTATCTCGGCTCCGATGGAACTAAAGGGATCACTTCTTGAACCCTGAATATTAGGGGTGGGACTGAACTCCTCAAAAGACCCGTTAAACAAATCCTCTACAAAACTGTTCCTTCTTGATGTCGGTGAAGGGAAACCATTTTGAGCCTCCATTGCATCTACTTCAGCCAGCAAATCCGAAACAGATTCTTCTGCCAAAGTGCTAAACTCGATTGTTTCACGAACACCTTGCCATGCTGGCAGATAGTTGTTTTCAGGCTGTGATGACGGTGGAGACGATGAAGGAATAGCTTGCTCCATGTTGGCACTTGTAGTAACAACACGATCATCAGGCTGTGATGACGGCGGAGACGATGAAGGAATAGCTTGCTCCATGTTGGCACTTGTAGTAGCAACACGATCATCAGGCTGTGATGACGGTGGAGAAGATGAAGGAATAGCTTGCTCCATGTTGGCACTTGTAGTAACAACACAATCATCAGGCTGTGATGACGGTGGAAAAGATGAAGAAATCGCTTGCTCCATGTTAGCACTTGTAGTAGCAACACGATCACCAGGCTGTGATGACGGTGTAGATGATGAAGAAATAGCTTGCTCCATGTTGGCACTTGTAGTAGCAACACGATCACCAGGCTGTGATGACGGTGTAGATGATGAAGAAATAGCTTGCTCCATGTTGGCATTTGTCGTAACAACACGATCACTTGTTTCGGGAAGCTGGGCCCCGCCAACATTCTGGGCTTCTTTATCTGCAGCATTTTGAACTTTTTCATCTACATGGGTCGTTGTCGTCGTCTCCTTGGGTGTGGGACTTGGTAAATCTGCATTTGCAATATCAAAAACCGAAGAAACGTTATTGGTACCCGCATCGTTTCCCGCTGGTGTAGGGCTAGCCAGCTCTATCATGTTTGACTCGTTTGACTTTCCAAAAGAAGGGGTGTTAGTGGTACCATTGGCAATCCAACTTTGTACAGAAGATTGTCCCGTGGCACCATGTGTACCAGATAATTTCCCATGGTTGACCGTTTTTTTGTGTAGATAGATTAGTAGTACGGACTGTGAGACCCTCGACTCGAATACTAACTTTATCAGTGGCTGTTTTAACGTTCAACTGCTGTTTCAAAACATCATTTAAGAGTAAAGATTTATCCTCTCGATTCGTCCATATCCTCATGTCTTGTGGAAAGTATCCAGTTGTACTCCATTTCTGCAACTGTACCATACAAAAGGGCCCTTGAACTTTTCCACTAGGGTCTCGATAATGCCACATTTTGTCTAATTCACTATTGTTGGAAACCGGGGTGTTCTTCATAGCGTAAGATGAAGTAGATGGTTCTGATGCAGAGTTATGACTGCGATTGGTGACTGTTAAACCATTGTAATCAACCTGACTTTGTGGTCGGCCCGAACTGCTGGGCCCGTGAACATCAACTTTCAAATTTATTCTCCCTGTAGCCTTGGTAGATGAGTGACCCTCTTCGTTTTTCCGTGACCTGCTATTAACATTATTTGAAAAATCTTTTTCTTTTTTTACAGAGCTCGTACTCTTCCTACTAATTCCAGTATACTTCGGTTTCGTATATTCTGTAAAGATACAATATACAAAATTGCAATAGTTATTGACTTATTGTGATGAAAATTTTGAAGTATAATACAAGAGGTATAACTCAAAGAAGATAAAACCAACCATGTTCTTTATTAAAGTATTCCTCAGTATCATCGGTTTCATAATCTGGATTCATTTTTGGATCAGAACGAACCTCGGGAATTTCCCGCAATCTGCGTTCACGCTCCTCAGGTGTCTTGAGAAGTTGGAGTTTCTCCACATATTCTCTAAGAGTGAAATTTGTTAAGAAAAAGTCCCATCAGATTAATAATATGATTATAAAACAAATAAATAACAAGTAATCTATGACTAATTGACTATCATCATCAAAGGATATCTCTTCTTATGCCCTTTCTCACTAGCTCGATCGCGAAGATTGTTAAGCCTCAATGTCTCTGCTTCCATCAACTAAAATAGAAAGTGAAAAATAATAAATTCTAGAGTAACAAAAATAGTTAATATATATAATTCCAAACTACTAAAAATCCTACTATATTGAAGTCAAAATGACTCACATCATTAAGCCTCACAGACTGGAGGGAGACCGCCTTGTCCTGTATCTCACCCTAAATCAAGCACTAAATTAGCGCAAAAAGAGCAAAAAAAACAACAAATGAGTTTGAGCACAAAAAACTTACAACGGTAAAGCGTTTTACAAGCCCGCATTTTATACTTTGTCTCAAACGTCTGCATTCATCCTAAAAACAGAAAGTACAAGAAACGTAATTAATACTATTTATAGCATGTTTCATGAGTACCATTTAAACAAAAAAGAAAAGAAAAACAATCCACCTCAGAAAGATCTTGATTTGAAATTTTATCAATTGACATGTTTTCCTTCTTGTCCAAATTTAATACTTCAAGCACAATATCTGCAGATTTATTGCCGATTTTATATGGTGCATCTGCCTTACTTGTACCTGCAAACATCAATGATAACTTCTGGTGACCTGTCTGACATAATAGTTCCCAAAAATGATGCTAATTGCTAAAATGCCATTACCTACAACTTGGACAAGTCTGTACATGCCATGCTTCTGATCACTACCAGTTATTCTTATTCGCACAATCGAACCAACCACTTTTTTATGAAAAATTTCACCTTCTCCGATAAGATTTTCCATTAATTTCCGGCGCAGGTATATTAAGTTCATATTATGGACATCGATGGCAGCATAATCATCTAACTTATTTTGTGGTGCGCGTTCTTCGGTTTTCTTGTGGTTTCGCCTTTTCTTTTCTTTACCAACTGTCACCGTGTTATCAATATTCCAATCAGGGTCAACCTGTTTTGCGATACTCTTGATTGTGTTCTTTGGGAGATCTTCTTTAATGAAGAAATGATACTCTAGAAGCTTCAACATTTCAAAATGACCGACACGTGGTTTCCCAAAGAGAATCTTTAGCCTCGAATCACATACAATTTGGCTTTTCTTCCGAGGATCTCGAAGATTGTTTCTTTTTATGTACTCTAACATAAGTTCTTGAACATCAAACTGAGTCAACACTGATGTATCGCCGTTTTTCATGTGTGCAACAAATTCTAAAAGCTCTTTAGTTGCCCAGTTCTTCAATGCAATCGCATATGGCCTTTCTTCAGTGCGCGGTTTTTTTGTAGGTGTAGTTTCCTTATGAGGTACTATACTAATCTGTTCATCTGTTTTTCTTCTTTTAGATTCAATCACCTCCACATTCTGAGACACATCTGATGAAACGTTTTTCTGATCATTGCCTCCATTATGTACACATGTTGATGAAACGTTTTTCGGATCATTGTCTCCATTATGTACACTTGTTGATGGAATAACTGAAGCGGTTGAACTAGCTTCTTTTAGTGGATTTTTAGCTTGAGTAAGCTCATCGAGTGTTAAAGATAACTTTCCTTTTAAATAGATCCAATACACCTTGAAAAGATACTCCCAACTAGTTTTGTCATCAAAATCCACTTGCGCCTGGACAACTTATACATAAGGACACGCAATTCACAGCAGACAATAAATATCAAGTCTACACATAACACTTCCTACATTATTCAAATTTCTAATTACGATAGCACAATTATGAAATCCCAAACTTGGTTTACATACTTGATATCATTATCCATGAATGCATGGTATATTAAATACATTACGGTTTTACAAAATCAGATGCAACATACCTTCTCATCCTTTTCTTGTCCGCCATTTTCAATCAACATAATTGTTTTCATGCACACCGTGCAGAAGCCTTTATCACCTCTAACACAAACGTAATCAGCCTTCTTTATGCACCCTTTGCACAACGAATACGTACACGTATAGCACATATGGTGCGCTGCCTTCTGGCATATGCTACATATATGCCAACCTGAAATCCATTTTAACAATTTTTGCAACTTACTAAGTTTATAATATGTCTAAACCAGTAATATCAAGAACAGAAACATACCACAATTCCATTTAGCTTTCGATCGAAAAAAATGCCTCATCTCTCTTCACACAAGCAGGATGATACGCCTTCGGACATCCTCTAAATAACACATAAACCATGTTATTAATATTCATCTCTATCATCAACTAATTCAATTCGAATATTAGCACGCAGTTTAACTAAAACCCTAACCAACACACATCAAACATCCAAAATCAAAATCAATCAACAACTAGTCCTCTACAATCAGAACTTAACAAACACAAACCGGCGATCACATAGAACAAGACTCCCGCCATCGAAGCAAATAAAGCAAACATCCTCATCTTCTTCTTTGCTCATCTTAACAGGCGGCGATTTCGCCTGAGCCCTAGGCGGCCGCCCACGCTTCTTCTTCACCAAATCGGCTCCATTACCTAACTCCACCTCACCTCCACCGGCAGCACCAGCATCCGCCGGATCTCCGACAGCCTTCAAGCCATCGGTGTCCTGAATCGGTTGACTTTGGTCGGAGCTTTGACTCTCAGCTCCTGAATTTGGAACTTGCATCGAGTAATTGAATCAACTGAATCGAAGTAAAGTTGAATTTAGTTCATGATGAAATTGAAAATATGAAACCCTAGATTTCTGAAATTGGAGATGAGTTGGAATGGAGGTGGTGGTGGTGTTGTTTGACTGGTACGGCGTCGTTTAGTGTATGTGAGGGGGATGATCAGGTGCGGGTGAGTTTTTGCGTATGGAGTTGCGACTGGGAGATGGTTGAAGGCGGCTTGGTGTTGTAGATTCTCTCGGATTCGGGTTTCTTTTGTGTTTCCTTTTTACTCTTTTAGACTTTGTGTTTATATTCATCACTAGCATCATGATACAACACTTGCCTTCCAACTCTTATGTACCTTTTATGGCATACCTTTTGATCAAGGGATTTACATTTATGCTTTCGTTTTACGTGATATACGATGACTAACAGTTACGTCATCTGTTGTATATTATCTTTATCTTTATCTCTTTCGTATTATACAAACACTCATACATCCACCGCCGTTAGTGTTGACGCTTAGTGTTGCAACTGAATTGTGCATTCACCATTGACCACTACCGCCGCATCTCTCTTTCTATTTTTACCTTTATTTCTATGTCTATCTTTATTCGTGTTTTTCTTTCTTTTTACCTGAATCTATATATACCGGGAATTAGTTAAATAAAAAGTTTTTTTAATGAATGGTATGAAGGTTTTAGTAGGCTAGCATGTTAGATGTGTTGTGGTAATATGGTATGCATACCGCTATAAACCTAAGCCTAACACCCTAAACACAATAGTGTGTAAGCTATAAAGTAGGGCATGCACCTGTACTTTTTGAAACACCACCACAAAATTTGTGTTAAATTAATTACTCTCAACCTTGTAATGTTTGACACGCTCCCATGACCAAAAAACATCTTTGCATACACGTGTTTTATATACTGTTTAGTTTTTTAGGGTGTTGTTCGGACCCCGCCAAGGGGTGCAACCCCCTTGGTCCCTATTGTTTTTAGACACACTATTGTAGTGGGGTTAGATGTGTAATTGTAATCAACGAAATATTAGAATGTGGCTACTCATTGTTCTGTTAGAAACTGTGAAACCACTCAAATCGACCATCGCTTTGGTTTGCGGTTGGTTTTAAAATTTTATTGGTTGTTTTTTTTGTAGGATTTTTTTAACTTGTATCAAACAATTTGATTTACACATTATACTTGAAATCGATCGGTAAAACAGAATTTCACCATAAGATTTTGGGTTATATGCCTTTTCTATATTTCACATGGCCTTTAATTAGTTTAAACTGGATTACACATGAGTTTTGCTTAACAACACAATATATAGAATCTGTGTTTTAAGTTTAAATTATCGAAACAACATCGCTATATTTTTTAATATAAATGTTGAATAAGCACAAAACGTGGATTCATGTTTAAGCCAAACCGTTAGTGTTATAACATTTTGGTTTGGTTCGTTTTAAATCTCATTCTACAAATTTTGGTTTACAAATATCAAAACTTTACTAATTGGCTAATCTAAAAATGCTGAAACCGAACGGTAAACCCTCAATGGATCAAGGGTGTAAGACCATTTAAAAAAAAGAACATCATCTTAGTTATATAGCAAGACTCGTATTATTTCGAAAAAAAAATAGATTCTAGATTAGTTATATACAATTTCTTTTGTCCTCATTTTTTGCCCATGCATATTTTAAACCTATATTAATTAGATATAACTTAATTATAAAAGTGATACCAATTAAAAATTACCCACATGCTCATAATTTAATCCCCTATATATTTACATCAACCAAATGGTTCAAAACAAGAGTGTACAATGCTAGGTCCTCTGGTTGAGTTTCAAACACGTTATAACCATTTACCAACCATAACTTAGTATATAATAATAATCTTCACATTATAGTACAACTATGTGTTGTGAATTTTAATATTACTTTTTTTTTTTGCTAACATCTCAATTTAATATATCCAAAGTTTATTTATTTTTTTGTTGATCAATGTTGAAATTTAATACATCGAAATAGAAGACAATGGACAATAAGCTGCACAACTAGCCATTTTTTAATAGCAACAATATCATTTAGTTATAAATATTTACATTTTTCATATATACATAAGTGATTAGTGTTTACTGATATAAATGATTTTTGTTTAATCAAAACGGTTGCTCAGTTTATCAAGACGTACTATGTAAAGTGTAAACTGCATTATTAGCGTTAATATAATTAATTCATCTAGAACATTGTACTTCTCTATCATATTCAAACTAAAATAATCCCTTAAAGGTTTATATAAAAATCATTTACCTTGACTCGTGATAACTTAAACAAATAATCAAACTTAATTCATTAACAACTCAACTTAATTGTCATTTCAATGCAATTAATTAAGTATTTTTAACGACTAACCTATACACACTAAATATACTCATAAATTCAATTCACTACTCATCATAACACTAAAACTCTCAATCACTTTGGAGAGAAATACCTATACTACACTCTTTTATGCAACTAGGTTACAAGCCTATGGCTTTATAGCTTAGTAGCATACTGAAGGTGAGATAAGGTTTTGGTGTCACACCTTCAAATTATCACTTGCAGAGTTTTACCGCGAGGCACGTGACGTACCAGGATCTAGCCACTAATCATGCTGAACCAATAGTAAATAATATAAAACAAAATCATCATGTCAACATGAAAATGAATTTCGAATTAAACGTTTCAGACATAGTATGTGTTCAGCGAAAGCATAGATAATTGTTCTATCAAACAAAACCGTATTGTTTCTAAATATGAACATAACATTAAGTGTTTTATCAAGTGATACGGACCCATGACAGTTCTCGCTCCTCAGACCGCAAGTTCCAATTCAATTGTGTATCTAACGACCTGCAAAGTATGCACAAGCGTATCAACAAAGGTTTGCGAGTTCACAGTTTTTCAGTATTGTTTTCAAAAACTTACGTTGTTAAATCACTTTATTTATAAAACATGTCATGGGAAGCTACCCCATCTTTAAGCTACTAAGCTGTGTGGAGGTCAATGTCTATCATCATTTACAAGTTGCCAAGGCATAAAAGTTCACCCCGTCCTCCCAGGTATGGTGTGAAGTTTGTCAACCTGCTATCAACTAATATCTCGTTCGTCAGGTCCCAGCGATTAATCGGTATAATGTGTGGGGACTTTCAGATAGAGTTTGTTTAGTCCGCTAAAGAAATGCAGTATAACTTAGCATTTAACAGTATCCCAAACCAGAGTTACTAGGTAATCCCAAACCAGGGAAAATGAAGTTAACAGTATTCCAACCCAGGAATACTAGGTAATCCCATATCCGGGAAAGTGAGGTTCCCAACCACCGGGAATGTAACGCTCCATATTTTTCGCGTTAATTATTTATTTATTATTCTTTTATTTATCCAACACCTATTTATTTAAATTATTCAATCCTTTAATTATTATTTACATATTTATTTAATCATTTAATCCTTTATTCGTTAAAGAAATAATCAATTATTCTTTTATCTATTTATTAATCATTTATTCTCTTTATATTTATGCAAAATTTAGTTAAACCCCTTACTTAATCATTAAATTAGTAGTTACTTAATCATTAAATTATCTATTTTATCAAAAGAAAAAGGATTATTTATTCATTTCTAATTTAGTCAAGTTTTAACTAACTAAGTTATTAAAAACCAAGAAATTAACTTAGTTATAAGTTAACAAAAGTACAGGGACTGTTTTGTAAATAAGGAAAACTTTAAAACATGAGATATGGGATAAAAATGTCGGCAGTGGGCTCGAACCCGCGTGCCAACCGGTTCGACCAGGTCAACTGTCTAACAGACACAATCTCAACCACTTTGCTGTGGCCAAACGACATCCGTATTCGAACTTGTTCTATATATTCGTGATACGTTTGAACTTGAATTCCATTTTAGCGTCAAACATCAAACGCGTGACCAGCTCATCCCTTTCCTTTCCAAGCATCAATCCCTGATTATTCGCGATTCGACCCTTCCTTTCTCGTCATCTTCTAAATTATCGGGATTGATACGTTTTACGGTTTCATTTTCGTATCAATCATGAACAAGACCATAGAAACCGACTCGATTCGGTTTCGAGTCCCTTATAAATACCGAGCCAAACATCTTGTTTCAACTCACATTTCACACAACTCACGACTCTCTCTCTCTCTCACTGTGCCGTTCGAGTCACCGTTGCCGGAAACCTGCAAGCGACGGAAGTTACGCCGGAGAAGACGACCGGAGGTCGCCGGAACCCGCTAAAAACGCCCTCACTGTTCGGTATAACATTCTCATTTCTCTTGCTCTTGTCTTTCTGCTTTGATTATCTTAGTTCGTATGTTATTCCGCACGCACAATTCATGGAGGTTATAATCTGGTAATCAACTTTTGTTAATATAAATAAAGAAGAGGCGTATATATTTTCTACAAACACAAAAACCCGAAATGATCGGAGGTACCGAGTTCGATCCGCGGTGCCACCGGTTTCTTCGCTGCTGTCATTGTTGTTGCGTCTGGCTCCCTGTTGGGCCGGCCCTTTGGGCAAAACCTTTTTTGGTATTTCTTTTATAATGACAGATGGGCCAGATCGATTCACAAGCAGCTCTCTTTGGGCCAATGTTATAAACTGATAAATCAGTTATATTATTAGTATAATCATTATTATTATCATTAGTAAAAATAGATTATAATTAGTATTATAAATATTGTTAAAATACAAGATTATTACACAAATCATATCAATATTTTAACTATCATATTTATCATTGTTATTATTACTATTACTATTACTATTACTATTATTATTATTATTATTCTTACCACCAAATTTAGTCACTTTTAACGCCTATCAAGTTAAGCTTAATCGGAATCATCTACAACTTGTAATAAAATCATCTCATGACTCGTTGATCTATAAAGCACACTACCATCCTTCAATCATAACAAGTTCTTGTATCATTATCTAGGTTAAACGCTTTTGTTTGATCTATCAACTTTACTCGTGCGAATTTCCAAGAAACGTATACGCAACCTAAGTTGAGCATACTCGTACCCCTTTTTAGTTTATACACTTTTGGGATGTAACACGTATCTCTATCAAAATTACACAAATACTTTTATACTCGTGCACACTCTATCCATGCTATGTGATATACTTGACACTTTGTGTGTTTGATGCTTTGGTTATATGTTCGTTAACTTTGTTGAACGATTTAAACGATATTACACTCTTATTGCCTAAGAGTAAGACAACACCCACTTTAGGGTGTTGTATCAAGCATTAACCTTCCATTAATTCTATAGTGGTTGGTTTGCATCATTATTGAAGTTCGACATATAGCATGCCTTAGCATTTACCCATTTGTCTTGATTTTATCATTATGGATATGAGTTAATCTATTTTTCATCTATTTATGCTATGTATTAAACTTGTATGCTCGCCGACATTACTTGTTGATATATTTTGATACGTGTTGTAGGTTGATAGACAAGATGATGTGAAGAAATCAAGTTATGACAAGCTTTTAGAAACGCACCTCGACATACTTAGTGTCAATCATATAGTCGTCAAACACATTAAAACATTTTAGGATTTCACAAGCAAGAAACAAGCACGTCAAATAAATTTGTTCAAATTTAATCATGCAAGATTTGATCCGTAACGAAACCCTAGTGCAACTACGAGTCCATAAGTGATCCAAAACATCATTAACTCATAAGTTTCTGCCACTTTCACTACATATAGCAAACATATCCACAAAAGTTCTACACCAAGCCGAAAGACGCAGCCATGTAATCAACAAGACTATAAATCAAGATAACATAAAAGACTAACCGTATGCGAGAGTGAAAGGGATTCAAGAGAAAGTGAGTTCAACCGAGTGAGAGATCGCGATGGGGGGAGGTGTGCCTCCTTGTTGTCATTGACCTCTCGAAAGAAGTAGGAAGTAGGTTTTTTTTGTATTATGAAACACAAACCTCCAGTACGCATATACATGCATACACGCACACAAGAAGGAGTGGGTTAGGGCGGTCTAGGCTAAAGATGGGCATAATCGGGTTTTATTATTACCCGGAACCGGTTCCAACCCGGACCCAGTTCTGCTTGGATGTCATTGGAACCGGGTATGGTGTGGAACCGGGTCCAGTTCCTACCCGGGTTCACACCCAAGAATATGGAACCGTGTAGAACCGGGTACGGGTATTATGGAACCGGGTATGGTGTGGAACCGGGTATGGTGCTGAACCGGTTCCTGATAGTGTGGGAACCGGTTCCTGGCAGTCAAACCTGCCATTTACTGTTCAGAACCGGTTCCTGGCAGTCAAACCTTTTCAGTCAAACCTGCCATTTTACTATTGGGAACCGGTTCCTGACAGTCAAACCTGCCATTCACTGTTTAGAACCGGTTCCTGATAAAATGTTACCGTTGGAACCGGTTCCTGATAAATGTTACCGTTGGAACCGGTTCCTGATTACAGAATCGATTTTTCTATATAAACCCCTTTACACTTTACACTTTACAGAATCGGTTTTTCTATATAAACTTAACACTTTACACTTCAAATCTAATACTATCAAAGAGATAACGATGGCTTGCAACGATGAGGTCGTGGTTGTTTTGGAAACCAAAAGAAACTCCGCTATTTGGAAGCACTTGGACTTGTGCTTGATGTCGGATAGCCATGAAATGGCTAGATGCAAGGGGTGCGGGAAGTTCATGAAGGCGTCGGCCAACTCGACGCTCAAGAAACACACCGACCGCCATTGTCCGGTGACAAAGGCGAAAAACAATGAAAAGGGTGAAGCATCCGGGACCGGGTCATCGAAAGTTTAGTTTGTTTTATGTATTGTAAACCCATTTGTGTTTTATGATTAGTATGTTTAGTGTTTTATATGTTTTGTTTAACGTTTCTTGTTTAGGTTGTTTGTGTAACCGGGTACTTGTTTCTAGCAAAGACTTATAAAAAAACTCACATTAAAAATATATTGACGCCGGGTCTGGAAGGTTACCGTAGGAACCGGGTATGATAAGAACCGGTTACGGGTACAACCCGGGTACGGGTTGGAACCAGTTCCGGAACTTATTTTTTTCCAAAAATGTGAAACCGGGTAGGAACCATCGGGTATTTTGAACCCGGAACCGGTTCTACTATATGTCGGGTAGGAACCGGAACCGGTCCCAGGTAGGTTCCACCGGGTCGGGTTTGGAACCGGTTATTGTGCCCATCTCTAGTCTAGGCTGGGGGTTTGGGCCGATGAGATTGTGGGTAAAAGTGAGGAAGGTGGCGGTTGTGTTGTGTGGGCCGCAAGGGAGATGAGGGACATGAGGTGCAGTTTGGGCCGAGAACACAAGGGGGACTGCTTGGGCTCGGTTTTAATATGGTTCACCAACAAGAGTGTGGGCCACAATGTGTGTCGGGATGGGCCACAAAGAACATGGACCATACGGACCGCTACCGAGTGAGATTGAGTCGGGTCACAAGGGTTCGGGTTTCGGTTTCGAGTGTTAGTTTGTATAATAAAACTAGATAGTATATTAATGCGCCTCATGAATTTATTCGTTTAAGCAAATAAATAAGTGTCCACATTAATCTATAACGCGAAAGTAAACGGTTATTACCTAGAAAATTACAAATTGTCACATTTGGGACCAACAGGTCCTCCTGGGTTCGATTTCCACAAGGAGTTTTTACCATATTTATTGGGTTTCCTCCTGAATTTGTGTATGCTTCATGTCTAGTGGAGATGGATATGATCGGGTAGTTCCGCTGGTGGCACGATGATACTCTAATGGTACGTCAGTGATCCAAATTTGCCGTTAAAAAAAATAATTAGTGTAAGAAAACATATTACTTTAATCTAGTTCGTAAGTTATAATACAAATTCTAATAATAATTTCGTAAAATCATTTTTTTCTTTGATTGTGAACTAATCACAATTTCGTAAACTCATTTTTTTCTTTGATTGTGAAAGTTGGGCTTAGGCCCTTTATGGACTGAAAATAAAGTCATAAATAGGCCCATAAAGAAAATATTCAACTATTTTGGTATTCAGGTTCATACGTTCACTGTTCACATCGATTGAAGGTTGAAAGTGATCCCAGTCTTTTCAAATTGGGCCTGGGACTGTTTGGCAACATTTGAATGGTTAAGTGCTGAATCAGTAAGAGATCTGAATCATTAAGTATTGAACCAGTAAGAGGTCTTAACCATTAAGAGTCAGTATAATACTTAACCGTTCGGAGGCAAATGTCTGACCAATTCTGATTAGAGGTCTTAACCATTCAGACTCAGTATAATGCTTAACCATTCAGAGGCAAATGTCTGAACCATTCAGACATTTGTTCACGAAACAAACAGTCTGAACCATTAAGTGCTGAACCAGTAAGATGTCTAAACAATTCAGAGCCTCATTAAGAGGTAAACAAACAGCCCCTTATCTGATTTGTTTTCTTTTATTAATGACATCTTATCAAGTTACTAACTAAAAATTCTATAAATAATGGTATTATCCTGTAAAGTATGAAACTAAATGCGTCAAGAAACCATTATTAAAACATTTCGTCTTTTTACGTTCAACTTTCGGCGTCAGAAATAATGCTCGCATAATTCAAATGAAAATTCCAAATATTATTATTAGTATTATTATTATTATAATATATAAATAGAAGATAAATACTTTTTTCAGCTAAACTTTAAACTATCAATATTATATGACTAGTGGGGAACTCGTGCTTTACGGCGGAGTGAGCAATTTACAACATATGTTATGTATTACGGCTAATCAGTCTTGTTAAAAACGAAACATAAATGGATCATTCATATAAAAAGGTAACATATACGTCATCCATACCTTGAATTATAAGCTAATGGCAAGAATCAAATCCAAGTCGACCTAGATATTCAGAAATATATGATTTGACTTGCGAAAATTGATTGGAGTTCGTATACTCTCCAACTTTACCGCGGTGATAAATAAGAAAAATAAGTAAGGGAGATGATAGAAAACTAATTCAGTATTGACTATTGATGTATATCTCTTAGTTTGCTTTATCCGTACATTATTTGACTTTATTCATGATATTAAATACCAATCTCATAATTATTTCATCCAATATAGAATTAATATCTAAACTATCTGCATCTCCTAATCGACAATTAGAATTCCAATCAAAACAATTTACGATTTGCAAAAATACATATAATTGTTTGCTATAATAACAGATAATTTAAGCTCCAATAAAGCACATGTTTACTAATATCAATCTATACTCTAATAATCTAAGTTTTCCATATAAATCCTTAAATTAAATGTGACATCCCATACTTTGGGGTTAACGCCGTTAACTCTCTTATGTTAATTACAATTTTTAAACGCACAAGTTTGTAACACACAAACAAACAAACGGAGTTAATTTGGTTAACTTTTCAAAACGAAGGACCTGTGTGTCATTTTATAAAGTTATGTTGATAACTTTTGACCAAGTTTGAGAATTGGAAAACTTGGAGGACTAATTGTGCATTTTCCATATTGTGTTTAAAAATAAATAAATAAACACAAACCCAACCCTAGCCCCATTCTATACGTCCTCTCCCCCTCTTTCTCTACTCTCTCTCTCTAGAAAACTCAAGAAGAAGCTAGGAAAACTCATCTTTTTCGGGCTCTTGGTCTTCATCTCTATTGTTCCAGGTAATCCCTCTAACATACACTCATAAGTTGTAATTCATGGCTGCGTTTCTTGATTCTACATGAATTCTTGATCTTGTTCTTGATGCATGATAACATGGATGCTATGTGTTAGGGTTTGCTAGAATGATGTATTTTAATGTGTAGATGATGATACTTACTAGTTAGCAACTCCCTTATCATGTATGCATGCTAGGGTTTTGATTATGCTTGAGGTTGAGGATGAAACTTAATGCTAAAATTCATGTATGTGATGTTGTTGGGGTTTTGATTGCTGAAAATAAGGTTTATGGTGTCATAAACATGTTTTAATTGAAAGGTGGATCCAAAAGGAACCTGATCAGAATTTACAACATGGGCAAAACTTGACAAAAACGTGTGTTTCTTGAGTCTAACATGTAATTCTAGGAAGTATCTTTCAAACCCCACTGGAATCATAATTTTTCGACGAGTTTTGATATTTTAAATAAATTTTTCCGTGTCAAAAGGTGCAGGTTGCGTTTTTCGGCTGAAATTGAAGCCTATTACGAATATCATAATTTAGTCCGTGTCTGGAATTCATATGTGAAATTTCTACAGTAGATAGTCCTAGGAGGTCTCGAAATTCTCCAACTGGAATTACGTCAATCGGATAACCGAAGATTTTTAAATAATGTTTCCGTAAACAGCAGTCAGAATGTGACGAATCTGACACTCCACAGTAAAAGATTTTTCTAAATTTTTAGATAAAGATTTAGACCTTAAAAATTTAACACAAGGACAACCTCACTGAAGGATACATCCCTTAAAAAGATCATAATTTTTACAGCATTGTAAGTATGGTAAACGAGTTTCCTAAAACAGTCAAATTTCAGTGATTTTGCTATGAATGATTTATAAAGTGTATAAGATTCGAACTTGCTATTTTGTTGTCCGTACTTGCATATTGACGGTATGATTAGCTTATCTCATGTCGTAAGATGTATGATTAACTTGTGTACGAAAACCACACGGTAAAATAGTTATGACAACGTGATTCGGTGACTACGTGTAGGAATTCATAAACTGAACTAATTGAAACGGTAAATATATCAGGACAAATTTGACGTTCCTGATTACCTTTCAAGTTTACTACCGAGCAAACAAAGGTGAGTTCACAACTCTTTTCTAAAAGCATGCGTCACTGATTTGGGACAACACATTTTACGGTAGCCCTGGTTTGGGCTACGCACGTGTTCCTTGTGTGGACCATTGAAACATGCTATCCACTGGAGGTGGATAGTACACTTAGACTAAACGAAAAACTCTATCATGAAAGTCCATGTATTTTACCGATTAGATTGTCGGGTTGGCATACGCGGGGTATTAGTTAATAGCGCTATTAGGTTTGACAAACCTCACACCGTGCTGGAGGCCGGACGTGAACTTCTAACCTTCACTCTTGCTTTAATGTTGATAGACATTATTGAGGGCACAAACGAAACGTCAGCATTCGGTACACAGTTTAGTCATATGATAAGGGTTAGCTACCCGAATCATACTTAAATCAAAACGCTGTGAACTTTACTTTTAATAAACTCAAATTTTGTGAATTCGCTAACTTTGTTGTTGACAGTAGTTGCATGCTTTGCAGGTCACTAGGTACAGTTATGGACGGGCGTTGCAATCGGCTGAAGTGGGTGGTTCGTTAAAACTTTACGTTTTGAACATTTATTAAACTTGTGGTTTCTAGATAATGGTGGGTTTACTTTATTTTTCCGCTGCAACATAAACATTGTTTTGGACAATTAAAAACGGTATCGCTAATCATGTTATTAGGAGGTTTTATGGTTTTAAATAGTTATTCAACATGATTAGTGGCTAGATCCTGGTCAGTCATACGCATCGCGGTAAAACTCCATATGTGGAATTTGAGGGTGTGACAGATTGGTATCAGAGCCATTGGTTATAGTGAACTAGGTTTAATATATAAAATATTCTTTTATGAAAACCAGACTATAATCGTTCTTTATTAGAAACCACAACGACACCACACTCCAGATTGCAAGGCTCGTCATACTTAGATACATATATGGTAATCGTATTACTTGGCATCTGCACGTGCATTATTTATTTCCAGCACCATGACTTATATGCAAACTAAAAAAAAGTAAACATGATATACCGTAGGTGAGAATGAATCCACAAATTCTAATTCGAAACCACAACACGTTAGTGACAAGGAACCAGTCGCTCCTGAACCACCACCTCAATCACATTACCCAACCCATTTATTCCAAATCAGAAGGTTGCAAGCTCGGCTTAAAATCATCCCAAACCATACAACCAATGCGTCTATTCGCGTACAATACCCAATTTAACGTTACCGGAAAAAGGTCCCAAAAGTCGTTCTTGACATTTTTCTCACATCCCAAAATAACCTTTAACAATGAATATAAGTTTCTATGGAGTAATACCTTTGCGTACGCGTCGTCCTTGGCGCGTCTATTTTACTCTGAACTCCTGACACAAAATGCGAGTAGAATCTTGTTTCATCCATAACTTGATCATATGACATCCGTTTCATGCGTTCTACCTATCCATGCGATCGTCTCGACATGCCTGACATCTAAAAATTATCGGCATCATCTGCCGACGCCAATGCTGCAGCCAGAACACAGATCTGACTCTCCGTTCGTTCGGTTTTGCGCGTCAATATTCGAATAGACCAGAACCGACCCAAACGAACTCGGATTTAGGTGAATAATATGTCCACGCGTCCGTGTCGATGAACCACATCATCCCCACCTGTCACCATTGCCGGAAACCACCACTACAGTCTCCAGAAAATGAAACAATGGCTGTTGGTCACAGTTTTGCGCGTTTGACATCGCGCAGCACAAAACCTTTTCATCCGAACTCCCTTTTGAACAAACGATATATCCACGTGACCGTGACGCAACGAACTTTCATCCTGTGCCTTGACGTTGTGGGTGCTGCTGGAGCTGCCGCCGGTGATTATAATAGTTGTGAGAATTCTTCGATTATATGTCGGATTCTTTGTTTTTCGCTTAATACTTCGCCTGAGCATCACCAACCTCAAGTTCTTTTGATCCACAACCTGAATGGCGAAACGCTAACAACCATATCACAATCTCCCTCGATCACAAGGCTACCCCCACAACCAATGTGGAAATGGGAGCAAATTTCCATGGATTTCATTACCGAGCTACACCGAACTTAGAACAGGAATGACACCATCTGGGTGATCGTGAACCATCTAACTAAATCTGCTTACTTCGTCGCGATCAAAGAAACCGATAAGTCCAAGCTTGCCAGCATATACTTGAAGGAAGTGGTTGCTAGGAACGAAGTCTCAATTTCCATCATCTCTGATCGTGACCCACGTTTCGTGTCTGATCTGTGGTAAGCTATGCACAAATCATTCGGCTCACGTCTAGACATGAGCACAGCCTATCACCCGTAAACCGATGGTCAAACCTAGCGCACTATTCAAACCCTAGAAGACATGCTACGGGCATGTGTCATCGATTTCTGTAACGGTTGGGAAAGGCATTTACCTCTGGGAACGAGAAGACCAAATGATCCGCAAGTATCCTCTGTTGTTAAATATAATGCATCCAATGCTGGAGTCACTACTGAATTTTGGGATGAAATTCTATATCAACTTAGGGATGATGTGACACCCCACGAAGCCGCTCAATCGCATTAGCTTCTTCAGCGACTGCTCGCAAAATTTCAGGACGCAATTTCTTTCAACTTGGGGGATGATGTGACAGCCTGGGAAAAATCTCAATAAACTTAGCAACACAACACATGCTTACTCAATTTTCGGGACGAAAATTATTTCAACATGAGGATAATGTGACATCCCACACTTTAGGGTTAACGCCGTCAACTCTTTTCTGTTAATTACAATTTTTAAACGCACAAGTTTGTAACACACAAACAAACAAACGGAGTTGATTTGGTTAACTTTTCAAAACGAAGGACCTGTGTGTCATTTTATAAAGTTATGTGACAACCTGGGAAAAATCTCTATAAACTTAGCAACACAGCACATGCTTACTCAATTTTCGGGACGAAAATTCTTTCAACATGGGGATAATGTGACATCCCATACATTAGGGTTAACGCTGTCAACTCTTTTTTGTTAATTACAATTTTTAAACGCACAAGTTTGTAACACACAAACAAACAAACGGAGTTAATTTGGTTAACTTTTCAAAACGAAGGACCTGTGTGTCATTTTATAAAGTTATGTTGATAACTTCTTGACCAAGTTTGAGAATTGAAAAACTTGGAGGACTAATTGTGCATTTTCCATAATTGTGTTTAAACATAAATAAATAAATAAACACAAACCCAACCCTAGCCCCATTCCATACGTCCTCTCTCCCTCTCTCTCTACTCTCTCTCTAGAAAACTCAAGAAGAAGCTCGGAAAACTCATCTTTTTCAGGTTCTTGGTCTTCATCTCTATCGTTCCAGGTAATCCCTCTAACATACACTCATAAGTTGTAATTCATGGCTGCGTTTCTTGATTCTACATGAATTCTTGATCTTGTTCTGATTATTGATGCATGATAACATGGATGCTATGTGTTAGGGTTCGCTAGAATGATGTATTTTAATGTGTAGATGATGATACTTGCTAGTTAGCAACTCCCTTATCATGTATGCATGCTAGGGTTTTGATTATGCTTGAGGTTGAGGATGAAACTTAATGCTAAAATTCATGTATGTGATGTTGTTGGGGTTTTGATTGCTGAAAATAAGGTTTATAGTGTCATAAACATGTTTTAATTGAAAGCTGGATCCAAAAGGAACCTGATCAGAATTTACAGCCGATTGTATCGGCTGTAACATGTGCAAAACTTGACAAAAACGTGTGTTTCTTGAGTCTAACATGTAATTCTAGGAGTATCTTTCAAACCCCACTGGAATCATAATTTTTCGACGAGTTTTGATATTTTAAATAAATTTTTCCGTGTCAAAGGTGCATGTTGCGTTTTTCGGCAGAAATTGCAGCCTATTACGAATATCATAACTCAGTCCGTGTCTAGAATTCATATGTGAAATTTCTACAGTAGGTAGTCCTAGGAGTTCTCGAAGTTCTCCGATTGGAATTGCGTCAGTCGGATAACCAAGGATTTTTAAATAATGTTTTCCGTAAACTGCAGTCAGAATGTGACGAATCTGGACACTGCACAGTAAAAGATTTTTCTAAATTTTTAGATAAAGATTTAGACCTTAAAAGTTTAACACAAGGACAACCACACTGAAGGATACGTCCCTTAAAAAGATCATAATTTTACAGCATTGTAAGTATGGTAAACGAGTTTCCTAAAACAGTCAAATTTCAGTGATTTTGCTATGAATGATTTATAAAGTGTATAAGATTCGAACTTGCTATTTTGTTGTCCGTACTTGCATATTGACGGTATGATTAGCTTATCTCATGTCGTAAGATGTATGATTAACTTGTGTACGAAAACCACACGGTAAAATAGTTATGACAACGTGATTCGGTGACTACGTGTAGGAATTCATAAACTGAACTAATTGAAACGGTAAATATATCAGGACAAATTTGACGTTCCTGATTACCTTTCAAGTTTACTACCGAGCAAACAAAGGTGAGTTCACAACTCTTTTCTAAAAGCATGCGTCACTGATTTGGGACAACACATTTTACGGTAGCCCTGGTTCATATGATAAGGGTTAGCTACCCGAGTCATACTTAAATCAAAATGCTGTGAACTTTACTTTTATTAAACTCAAATTTTGTGAATTCGCCAACTTTGTTGTTGACAGTAGTTGCATGCTTTGCAGGTCACTAGGTACAGTTATGGACGGGCGTTGCAATCGGCTGAAGTGGGTGGTTCGTTAAAACTTTACGTTTTGAACATTTATTAAACTTGTGGTTTCTAGATAATGGTGGGTTTACTTTATTTTTCCGCTGCAACATAAACTTTGTTTTGGACAATTAAAAACGGTATCGCTAATCATGTTATTAGTGAGGTTTTATGGTTTTAAATAGTTATTCAACATGATGAGTGGCTAGATCCTGGTCAGTCATACGCCTCGCGGTAAAACTCCGTATGTGGAAATTGAGGGTGTGACAGATTGGTATCAGAGCCAGTGGTTATAGTGAACTAGGTTTAATATATAAAATATTCTTTTATGAAAACCAGACTATAACCGTTCTTTATTAGAAACCACAACGACACCACACTCCAGATTGCAAGGCTCGTCATACTTAGATACATATATGGTAATCGTATTACTTGGCATCTGCACGTGCATTATTTATTTCCAGCACCATGACTTATATGCAAACTAAAAAAAAGTAAACATGATATACCGTAGGTGAGAATGAATCCACAAATTCTAATTCGAAACCACAACACGTTAGTGACAAGGAACCAGTCGCTCCTGAACCACCAACTCAATAACATTACCCAACCCATTTATTCCAAATCAGAAGGTTGCAAGCTCGGCTTAAAACCATCCCAAACCATACAACCAATGCGTCTATTCGCGTACAATACCCATGATTTAACGTTACCGGAAAACGTTCCCAAAAGTCGTTCTCGACATTTTTCTCACATCCCAAAATAACCCTTAACAATGAATATAAGTTTCTATGGAATAATACCTTTGCGTACGCGTCGTCCTCGGCGCGTCTATTTTACTCTGAACTCCTGACACAAAATGCGAGTAGAATCTTGTTTCACTCATAACTTGATCATATGACATCCGTTTCATGCGTTCTACCTATCCATGCGATCATCTCGACATGCCTGACATCTAAAAATTATCGGCATCATCTGCCGACGCCAACGCTGCAGCCAGAACACAGATCTGACTCTCCGTTCGTTCGGTTTTGCGCGTCAATATTCGAGTAGACCAGAACCGACCCAAACGAACTCGGATTTAGGTGAATAATATGTCCACGCGTCCGTGTCGACGAACCACATTAGCCCCACCTGTCGCCATTCGAGGTAATTTTTACATCAATCCACTCGTATCCTCGTTCTGGTCAAAAGCCCTAAAACATCGGTTTGTAATTCGAAAAAAAACTTAACTCCGTTAAACTACTTTTAACGGCGGACTATTTTGGCCAAAACTTGACCAGTTCGGATTATATTGGCCAATAACTGACTTGGGATTGTTATCGGCCAAACTAAGTTAGGTTGGATTATTGATTTCCAATTTGCCTAATAAAAATCCTTTTTTTTTGAAAAATTGAATCGCGAATGTCTATCGATTCTGAGTTGTGATTGTCCATTGTCAAAACTAAATCCCTTGGTCCGATTGTTTTTTACAGAACCTCAATAGACGATCATGTATTTTTTCCGTAACTATCCTCATTTAATTGGTTGTCGGTGTAGGTTGCTCGACCCTCAATGATCGCCCTTTCGTGAGTCTCTTTGTGACTTGTGCCTTCCCTAAACAACTCGTCCTTCATAAAATACAATTTACTAAAAGTAGCCATTTATTCAGCTTTTAGTCCATGACTTTATAGCCTAGTGGCATTCTGGGGGTGGGATAAGGCTTTGGGACCAATAGGTTCTGGGTTCGATTCACATAAAGAGGGTTTTCCCATATTTATTGGGTTTCCTCCTAAATTGGTGTATAGTCATTATGCCTAGTGGGGATGGATATGATCGGGTGGTTCCGCTGATGACACGATGATACTCCAGTGGTCCGTCAGTGATTCAAATTTGCCGTTAAAAAAAAACTAAAAGTAGCCATTTATAGTTGATCGGTCTTCAGTTATCTCTTTAACAAATATAATTTTGATTTATACAAAAACAAACATCTGATAGGTGGAAAATACACATATGATATTTTTTTGCAACATTATTTCAACTAATATAAAAATATTCCACAAATTTTATCATTTTCTGCCCAAGATCTTTTGCAACAAAAGGTCAAAAGCCCAATATAATGGGCTCCACATCGGCAATTCTCCTAGTCCAAAACACAAAAGTAGTTGTGTTTTCAATTAAAGGTTATGTTAGAAAACTTATAGATCATTTGAACATACATTAATGTAAATAAATTAACCTAAACCATTCCTAACCTTCAGAATTGATCTTTCTCATATTCTATCCTTAAAACTACTTTTTCAATTAAAAGAAACTAAAATCAACAGAAACTAATACAAAATAAAAAAATTTAAGGACCCACTTCGTATTCTTGCATTTTGAATTAAGATGATGGACAGTCCGACCAACATTCCCTAGTTGTGCTTCATACTTTCCAAGGATCCACTTCCAAAAATAACCAGATTATTGTTGATTCCCAACTTTTGGTCTTCTGAAAATTTAATCCATTCTTTGGCCAATGCCTCTTCTTTTGGGTCTTCTGAAACATGGGAGTCTTCGTTGGGTTGTGTGATGAGTGGGGTTTTGTCACTTGACTTGTCAGGTTATTGGTTTTTAGGTTGACACTAGGCTAGGTTTGGGTCTTGCATCTACAATGGATCAAAGTTAGGTTGATTCCGAAAGACGTAGAACTCATTGTACAAATGTTGTAGCAAAAATTGAAAATTGCAAGAATTGGGGTTGCTTTTGTGAAATTTGTGGAAAAGGTGATGGATTTTGAGCATATTACATTTGCTTTTATTTCAGCCTCAACCTGTTTTCCTAGCATTACTATAGGTTGACTCCACTGAAGTGGTGTAATAATAATGAGATAATGATTAAGAATGGTATGAAAAATATGAAGTTGTTAAATGGTATATATAGAGAATGGTTTTTATTAATTAGGAAAATTAAAAAAATAGTAGTTCAACAACTAATTAAATGTTCCTGACGGTCTCGTTCCTTGTCGTCTCCCAAGTGTCGCCGCATCCACTTTGCCCCCCTTTTATAATTTAGTATGTGAGGTTGTAAATACCAGCTGAAAATTATAAAAATGACTAGCGAATTTCAATACGAACCCCCTAATTTGTCAATAAAACTCCCTACCACGGCTAAGACTATGTGTTATGGACGGGCTTCGATGGGATTTTATTGAGAAAAAAAGTGTTGCTAAAAGGGTGTTATGAAAAGGTTCGTTAGGGCTTTATTAATCAATGTTTAGTCATTATTTATATAACATATATATATATATATATATAAGTTTAAAATGTAATCAATTAACAAAAGATACATTTGATGCTAAAAAAGTATATATCAATTAATATTAAAAAAAAACTAAAATTTCAATAATATTAAAAAAAACACAAACAACTTAAAAAATAAAAACAACAATTCCTAAATTTAAATTTGAAACAAACAAATAGTTACGTTTATTTAGGTACTCCTCAAGGATTTCTTGTCTCATCAATTGAATAAAAACAACAATTTCTAAATTTATATTTAAATAAAATAAGTGTTTGTCAGTATAATAGAGATAGAGGGTTGGATGTGACATGGTTTTGAAATTAGAAAAGTAAAGAGAAACATGGGTTTTTTAGTTAAACTAGTTTTTGAGACCCCACGTTGTGGCGGGGGCGTAAAACAGTTAAAGAATAAGGTCAAACATTTCAGCCAACTTGCATGATGAAAAGGTGTGTAATAACACACATAACTTTATTCCGAAATTTATATAAAAAAACGAAACCGTCCCAAACTCGTACGTTGTGGCAAGGCCGTTGATAATATTTGAAATCTTATAAAAAAGAACAAAACCTTTAGAAAATTCATGTCGGTATATCGATAAAAATAAACATTTCAAAATGAAAAAGAAATACATAAATAAAATTAGTTTGTTAAATGATGTTGGTAAATATATATGAGTTTTTATGAGTGTATTGTACAATATGCTAAGGAAAATTAACAAAGAGGAGTAGAAAGTGGAAAAGGGTAAAAAAAATTAAAAAAAAAGTGGACCAATAAAATGAAAGGAAATTGAATAGTAATTTAGTGAGGGGGAGAAATTTTGTAAATTTATATAGGGGAAAATAGAGTATTCACATTGCAGCTTATATATTAATAGGATTCTATGTAACATAGAAGAAGAAATAGAGGAAATAATAAAAACACCATTACATTGAAATCTCTATAATAGAGAAAATTTCGTAGATATTAAGTTACATCTCTATATTTAGAGGTTCATACCAAAACCTTTATATTATTATTGTGAGTGTGTATGAAAGAGAAAGAAATAAATAAAATAAGTGATTTCAATAATTAAACATAATTTAGAGAAAAATGTGTTTTTTTTTTAAATTATATAGATGAAAATGGAAACTCCAATATGAATACTCTTATATAGATGGAGATAGAGTCTCAAATATGAATGATCTAAAAGAAGTGTTAAATTGAATATTTGTATAAGGTTACGAACCATGCAAATGCAAGACTTTTTATTTTCACCCAAAAAACCTAGATTTTTTTTAAATTTATTAGGTAATTATCAATCATCATTGTCATTTTCATTACGTATCATATAATTTATGTTTTTTTAACGATGAATGTTAGTGTTAGAATAACCCTACTCTTAAATCACATTAAATCATATATCTAATCTACTTGATAACAAGTATTAAACCCTTGTCTTTTTCCTGTGGACTATTTCACTAACAAGACCTTTTCAATCTATAAATATAATTCATACCATGTTTATGTTATAGAAAAAAAATACTGACAAATTATTTTTTTTGACCATAACTATTTAAGAAATTTTAGTAACTTCAATATATAAACGATAAATGATACTTTCTCATATTTTTAAGAAATTTTAGTAACTTTAATATATAAACGATAGAGTAAACTGTCATTTTGGTCCCTGAGATTTGGGTAGTTTTGCCATTTTAGTTCAAATCTCAAACCTTTTGCATCTGGGTCCCTGTGGTTTTAGTTTTATTGCCATTTTGGTTCAAAAGTGATATTTGTCTTCTAAAATCCTACTATTTTGTCCTATTCCTTAGAGGCAAAATGATCATTTTAAGCACCATTTTGGTTCAAAAGTGATACTTGTCTTCTAAAATCCTACTATTTTGTCCTATTCCTTAGAGGCAAAATGATCATTTTAAGCATTAATAAATAAACCTCAAGTCTGTTTAAAATAACCATTTTGCCTCTGAAGAAAAGGACAAAATAGCAGGATTTTAAAAGACAAATATCACTTTTGGACTAAAATCAGTCCCAGACCCAGGAGATTTTTCCAATGGGGTCCACTTTTTTCGGTGTCCAAATTTTTCACAACGTAACGTAAGAACTTTCGGGTCGGTTTTAGTTCGGGGTCGGGCGCGGCGACCAACTAGTTCTTAAACCTATAATATAATTAGAAGTGCCAAATGATTCAAACTAGAATTAACACCCGCCGCATTTGCGGGGAGGTTCTTACAACATCACCACGGGGTTCTTACACCATCAATATCTCAATTAACAACTTGACATCATACATGAGCCAGATGGCATGGTTTAGTATCAACTTAACATAATACATGAGCTAAATCAACACACAACCGAGAGACCCACTTTCTTGCAAATGAATATTGCCTTCTTCATATGCAGTCATTTAAAAGAAGCAAAACGAAGTCTAACTTACTGTTTTAACCTTCTGTTCTCTAGTTATTGTTTTATTCAGCCAGGTTGTCTAACTTGTACTGTGTCAAACAAAACTGGTGCACTACTTGAGTTATCTATGCAGGGCAGCCTATCTATGCAAGTATACAGTAAGAATTATAAATACAAAACGAAAAAAAACAAAATTGAAGAACAAATTTACCAAGAGTATTAAAAAAAAGATTCATCAAATGCTTAATTATTTAATCCCTACAATTACAAATGATAAAACCAATATATAATGGGAATCAAATTAAAATTCGAAACACAAAATATAATATTTCATCACTTGATCTTTCTTCTTCGTTATCTCAACATATCTATTGCAATTGATGACTATATAGTAGTCAACTTTGCCAAATCCATGTGCTTCTCCTACTTGCAACAACTCCCCAAGCTTATTGTATTGGTCACATTGGTTCAAGTTTTTCTAATATCTTTCAAGTTTCACAAAACAAAAGCCAAAAAGTCAAAAACAATAACAGGGGCATTCCATCTAAAGAGCTTTTTGACCTTCACAACCATTTTAAACTCTTTAATAAACACCTTCACTAACCTTTCCTCCAGGCAAATCCTCCACTTCCAGCAGAAATCAAAAGCCCTAATACCATGATAAAACTTATATTATCAGAAAGAATTGTAACATATATTACTGGCCATGGGAGAGTCAAGAGAGTTGAATATTATTCAAATCAAATTTCTTACTCAGCGCCTCCATCATCAACCGCTGTAGTCCGGTTGCCGGATTTCGTCTCCACCGCCGGCAGCGAGGACTGAAGCCTGCAAGAGAGCAGAGAAAGAAAGTATGAGAGAGATAGAGAGAGTAACATTTGCTGGCTATGAGAGAATCAAGAGAGTAGATAGAGAAAGCTAACAGCATATAAAAAAGCTAAAGCATAACGTACACCCAAGTAAAGACGGGGTTCGATAGGAACCACCACAGTTTTACAACTAAAGGAAAACCAACATAGGCATTAGCTCCTAAATTCTATTCATCGGCTCTTGTGGTAAGTTGAAGTTGCAAAAGAGGTGCCATTAGATCCTGTAGCTATATATCACATCATTTATGACATACCCAGAAAAAAAATCAACTACTTCAATCTAAACTCACTTGATGTCGGTAAATCTGCATCGATAAAGTCACCTTCTGGCCCCATGTCTGATGATGATTCTGACAACTCAGTACCAGGTGGGGCTGGCCTGCCCCTGTTGTACCAGGCTAGTTGTAGAGAGACTGGCCACGCTGCATCACCTCTTGGTTGAGTGCATCCAGGTCTTTTATGGTTGGTGTTGACCTGCTAGATATGGCCACCTTGAGCTCACCGAGTTTGGCCTCCCGCTTTTCTTTCACATACGAAGGAACTTTGTCTCCTAGTCCCTTTAGTTGTTTCTCAGTTTGGTACACAACTGAATCTGGCGTCGCTTTTTTCCTTGTCTTCTTTTGTGAACTTGTCAGCTTCAGTAACGATTCTTTCTACATATTTAGATAGTAACACAACAAGATGATTAGATATTTAATTTCATATCACACATCCAAATAGCCATATATCCCATGTCTGGTTCTAGGAACAAAGCAGATCCAAACATCACCTGTGCACCCCAAGAGGTTAGTTGTCTCATACCTACCACCCTAATGACGAATCAACAAATGAATGCTCAGGTTGCTCTAAAAGACGAATTAAAATGTGAATAATCAGTTTAAGAATCTTCTGATCAACACTGATGATATAAGAATATAATTAGCGGAAGATACCAGACTAATAAGCAACCCTTAAACCTGGGAATGAATCAAGAACATAACAAATACACTAAACATGCTCACCAACGAAACTGAATAAAAGCTACTGAATATTAGACTCCTTATGAATAACAAAATCGAATCAAACAATTTATATCTGAATGTGTATTTTGCCTAGAAATGTTCCCCGCTGCAAAAAGTAATTCATATAACAAAACAATCAGCGTAGATGATGTATGCGAGAACTGGTGCAATTCCTAGAACCCCTCTTTCAACAAAACTCCCTGCCCAATTTCTGTCAAGTTGTGTCTCACTCGGCTGCTGCTGTTTCGGATGTCTGCGGTTGTGAAAGACGATTAGGGATTTTGTATAGAAATATAAAAACGGACCAGCAAGAACTAAAACCCAAAAAAAATTACACGACAATGTCTCGAATGTTAAAATCTATTCATAAGAATATCGTATTCTTTATAAAAATAGTTATTTGTATTTCGTATTTAAAACTAAAAACAAAATTAACAGATTTGTGAGGGAGATCAACCCAATCACCTCCAGTACCATAGTTTTCAATGAGGATCTTGAGTTTTGCATCTTCTTTCCATCAAAAGTAAAATAAACATTCAATATCACACATATAAGTAACCTTGTTTAGTAAAGATGTACCTATTTTCAAAAGAAATTGATGCAGTTTCGCGTGCATTCAAATGCCTTAAGAACAATTGATACTCAAAGACGATAATATGAACCAAAGGTTCCAAGAACAAAGTTCTTTATATTAATAATCAACCAAAAACTCCTTCAAAATAATAACCCTAGACCCTAATTTATAACTATGACTCATACACTAAAAGGAAACTAGATAAGATAAATTAGGAAATTCAAAATTTAAATAAATAAAAGATAATGTAGATGCTCTGCATCATACTCCCAAACTCGTCCTCGAGTTTTGTCTTCGAACCAAAGCCACCTGGATCAAAAGGAACATCAATCCGATTCTTTTGCATTATTATCATCACAACCCACCTAAACAACTTAACTTCAAAGGTCGTCTCGCCCGACTCTAGACTTGTACCGCCTGGATCGAATGGAGCATTGGACCTTCCCACGTTCACAAATATTAAAAAGGTATCACAACTATCAGCTGAAGCTTTTGAGCAGGTACCATCTGTTGAGATTTTAGAATGTAAGCCCAAGCAACCATCGAATGACCCATCCTTTTCATTTGGCAACGAGCTTGTACCATTTGTGCACATGTTCAACACTAAAATATGAGAGGCTAATATATTCATATTTCTAGACTCCACATCTTTCTTATTATTAACCTGCTCCACCACCAACAATGCGTTATTTTTGCATGGGAACTTTAATGCAGTTATTTTCTCATGCAGGTCAATAGGTTTCCAATAGGGTTCGATGGCCCACCTATAAAACTTTCATACACGAAACCCATGCTTACGTCATTACTGCCAACTTGATCCCTATCATTGAAAACCAATTTTTTATTTTCAATTTCTCTCTCACTTCCTGTTTGAATTTCCACAAAATCAGGAAGTTTAATCAAATCACAATCTTTTTGAATTTCCGTAATATTTGGTTCCACATGCAATGGCATGAACGATGGGTTTACCATCGAAGCCATGGGACCGCCAGGTGCCGGACTGTCACCCGTAGCCATCGCACTGCCGACAGTATTCACCAGAACACCACCATTAACAACCGTATTCTTATGAAAACAATCAAACAAACCTGAAGAAACGTCAACGTAATCATAATCTTTACCATCAGTTACTTTCATGTGCTCATTCTCTTGAATAGTAGTCCTGTTAAGAAGCGTTTGCACCAACGAACATTCTTCTTCGTCGGGTTTGATCCGGTCTTCATCGAATCGTGGTTCATCTTCCGACAAATTCTCTCGATAGATTGGTTTGTAGAACTGGGGTTGGGGATGGCGGAACGGAATCTCCTCCTCATCGTCACTTTCGTCCCCGACGACGGCAACCGACTTGGTTTCTACGTTGCGCATATCCCGTTGTGATACAAGATCCCGGACTCGTTGACGGAGTCGATTGATCTCTTCAAGATCTCGGACCCGTTGTCGGAGTCGTTTGATCTCCTCAAGATCTCGGACTCGATGTCGGAGTCGTTCGATCTTCAGATCCCGTGGATCGGGATACACTCTATCGTTGACTCGGTCATTAGTTTCGCGTGCATTCAAATGACTTAAGAACAATTGATAATCAAAGACAATAATATGAACCAAAGGTTCCAAGAACAAAGTTCTTTATATTAATAATCTACCAAAAACTCCTCCAAAAGAATAATCCTAGACCCTAATTTATAACTATGACTCATACACTAAAAGGTAACTAGATAAGACAAATTAGGAAATTCAAAATTTAAATAAATAAAAGATAACGTAGATGCTCTGCATCAGAAATATAGGCATGAACGTAACCTAGCATCAAAATCACGTAACATTAACCGACAAAAAGAAAACAGATAATGCTTAGCAAATTAAGGCAAACATAGTCATGTTAAATAACCAAACATCAAACGATTCAAAGTGAAAATAAAATAACTAAGTCACTGCAAACTGGACAAACAATTACCTTGATTTCATGTCCAAAACCGATCAGATCCGCAAAAACCCGGCCACCACCGGAGCAACGACGTCGTTGAGGTTTTACGCCGGCCAGTCTGGGCGTCGCCGGGTAAGGCGGCATTGTTTAAGCTCGAATCGTACCACAACAGTCGTCGATCTGACTTAGTAGACCACCATTCTCTCTGTACATTGCTCTACGTCTCTCTCTTTCTCTCTCTCAGACTCCCTTTTTTCTCAATCAAATCTTCGTCTAACCTCTTTTGATGTTTCTTTCTCTGTATCTTGGTTACACGTATCAGATATCTTGGTTACACGTATCAGATGAGTCAAAAGCAAGGTTTCTCTACAAAGCTATATCCAATGTACAAATAACTTAAGTAATCATACAACATACATAAGCACATATAACACTTATTACAACTATCTATTGTCCAAACATGTTACAAATATACAATATACAATAAGTTCGATTTTAAAAACATTATTTTGTAACATATTTTTCACGATTTTGTTGTTGGTCGTGTTTATTTTTGTTAATTAATTTAGAAAAATTGGAGTAATGTCAACACTATTGTATCCGAAAGTTCAACGATAAAAAAAACATTAGCAATAATCAGCCTACGCAGATAATATACTCCTAAAACATGAGACGCGTTATTTTGAATTTAAAAGAAATAAACTAGTAAATTGGATCGAACGTTGTGACGGTACAACATGAATAAACATATAAGTCTTGTTCATGTAATATATGTCTTTTTGTAAACCTTCGTAATATAAGTACGTACACTCTGCTTAATTGTTTGTACACTTTCTGATGGGATATACATGAACCATTTCTAATGGCTGAGTAGATTGACATGGACAAATTAAAAGTTTAAAGCTAACAAAAATAAATAATAAAATGCGAGAACTAAATAATTGGTAAGGACATCTCAATTAGACATTTGTATTTATTTTTAAAAGAATTACAATTTAACAATAGCTTAAGTTTAAATCCTTAAGTTCTTACAAGAATAAAATTACTAATCATATTAGTAAGGGTGTGATAATGTGATAGTAATCTGAGTTTTTTCCTAAAAGGGTGTTGATGGAAAAAATATTTATTAAAATGGGTGATTTAAAAAATAATTACCAAAATGGGTGTTTTTCTATGTTTCTTTATTTTTAACTAATCGATTTTAATTCTTCTATTTTTATTTAATCAACCTATCAAATTTATATTCATTTCTTCGATCTCATTATATAGATCTTTAACTAACTTATTAATTATTATATTTTTTATATAATGAAACCCACGTTAAAATAAATTGAAATCATTGAATTCATTTAATTTTTAAATGCTAATATCTCTCATTTAGTGTTCTAATATAATATTTTTATGGGTAATTTTTCATATTTACTATTGTCTGTGTAGTTTATTACCGTAGTTTATTACCGATTCAAATGAAAACCCATAATATCGTGTTTCCTATAATTACATAAATTTTATTAACAATCAGTGGGCAAAATATTTAGATAGATTGATTGGTTCGTAATTTTATTGGCCAACTTGATACTGTATTATTATTTTTTATTATCAACTTATTTTTAATGGTCACAAACAACATTTATTTCATTCAGTTAATGTAAAAATGAATACATGTCTTGTTTACGAAAAAGAAAACCATATTTGTGTTCGATTATTTGTTCGGATAAAGTTAAATAAATAAACATGAAGGTGCTACTTTAGTGATTGTTTACATCTCTAAAACTCTAGGAGTAAACTTTATAATTAGAATTATTTAGTTTATAAAATGTAAAAAAGAAATAAAAGAAAAAACGTTAAGAAAAAAAATTATATTTTGGTTAGTTAAAAAAGTAAATAAAATATAATGAGTAATTTGTTTTGGAGAAAAATAAATTAAAAACATATTAGGTTAACTGAAAAAAAAATAAATTATAAGTTTATAATAATAAGAAATAAGAAAAAAAATACTCATTTTAATAAATATTTTTTAAAATCATCAATTTTGATAAATATTTTTTCCATCCTCACCAATTTGAGAAAAAAGTCATTGCAAAACACCTATTTTAGTAATTATTTTTCAAAATTACTTATTTTGGTAAATAACTTTTCAACCAACACTCATTTAGGAAAAAACTCACAGTAATCTAGTCTTAAAAGAAATTTATATTTATATGAAAAAAATGTTACTTCTAAATTTAGAAACGTGTGTCTTATATATTATCTTTCACACCAATTCACTTTTACTTAAATATTGAAAGTTATCACTAGTTAACTACCCATCACATGTACAGAGAAACAAGCATTGTAATTTAATAGTGGGAACTGGGAAATTTTTTAAAAAAAGGGAGGTGAAGGGTTTCGAACCCATGACTTTTGGTTTAAATGGGAAGAGGTTTGCCACTTTAACAAACTTCAGTTTAATACTATGGGTTCCCTAGTAATATTTTTATGGGTCCTTTAAAAAATTTCTATATCATCTCTACTACTTTTCGAAAAAAGATTGTGGTTGCGGGACCTCGATCCACTATGAGTGGGTCCGCCTCTGACCAAAATGACAATAAAACTTAAACCACAGAGACCTAGATTTAAAAGATTTAAGATTTAAACTAAAGTGACAAAAATACCCAAACCTTAGGGATCAAAATGGCAGTTTACTCTATACGATAAATGATACTTTCTCATATTTTGATTCAAGGGCTTCAATAAGTGCGAGTGCGACACCTAATCAGATTGGCCCACAAGTTTGAATAGACTGTGTGCATTTAACTTTGACTTTCCGTAATTAAATCTCTTTTGGACTATTTGAGTGAATAACAATTATTTTCTCCTATTCTATTCATACCTTTTAATTTATATAACAACTGAAAACATGATTTTATTTTCTAAGTTAAACGCCACCTGGCACAAAGCCACATTCAACATCGGTTTCTTGTTTCACAAGTTTAATACCATATTTGAAGACTTCATGAATAAGTTTTGGCATGGTATAAAGTATGTAAATACACAACTCGATTGTAAATAAATATTAATTTAAAAAGTTGTTATTGCTTCTAAAAGTCTCAAACTAACGAATTTATCACGCATTTGTATGTTTTATAATTTAAAAACACTTAGATTTTGATCTTAAATTATGAGAAGTGAAAAGAATAAGGTACAATGTATAATGAGAGTAAATAATAGAAAACTACTAGAGATTTATTATTTTTAAATTAAGAGTTAATTACTGTTTTCGTCCCCGTGGTATGTCAAAAATCACTATTTCAGTCCATTAGTTTAAAAATTGCGATTTCACTCAATATGGATTCACTTTCGTAACCATTTCAGTCCATCTCGCAACCATTTCAGTCCCTGTACTTACAGAATAAATGGATTGAATTGGTTACGAAAGTGAAACCACAGGGACTAAAATGGTTACGAAATTGAAGCGACATGGAGTGAAATCGCAATTTTTAAACTAATGGACTGAAATAGTGATTTTTGACAAACCACAGGGATGAAAATAGTAATTAACTCTTAAATTAATAAACAAACGCAAATAGTCACAAAACAAATAACAAGTCTCTGCTCTCTAAAATAACATGACGTCTTCTCTGAAAAATATATCGATTTGCATGTAAATATGCTCTTAGCCTATAAGGTGTGGAGAAGCCCAATCAGTTAAAGATGGATCTCCACATAGGCTCCGTCATCAGGTATTGGGGATGAGGCTCAAGGGATTGCCTAGGATGTGGGTGATAAGTCTCATCAATATATACAAGATGTATGTATGTATAGGTGTGTGTTGATAAAGAAAGAGAGAGGAACGTCCTCTTCGTCGGTTGGGAGACGTTGACGACAGGACGGGCCTTGTCGGACCAGTGCCGTCCCCAACACCTTGTAGTCTTATTTGCAATAAAATAAACATAGAATATTCGAATAGCGTGTAGCTATCTGAAAATTAAGTTTAAATTTATTTTTTGTTTTTTAAATAAAACCATGAAAATTGAGTTCAAATTTCTTTTGTTTTCTTTCAAAATCTAGTAATCCAAAGTTACAAACAAAGAAAAAAGAGGTAAAAATTAATTTGTATTACTTAATCTGTATTACTTAATTTGCGACATGTGTTATCCAAATTCAACTCATTTTGAATTTTTGTCTACTTTTTTCCCTCTTGTTTCATTTGACCACCCAATAAACTTGTTCTTATGGGCCACAACCAAGGGAGTAGTATGCATCCAAAATGGTATAAAGGTCCCGCCTTCTCAAATATGTTATTGTACTTTGTTTTAAAAAGGAATATATTGTTTTTAGAAGACTTTCTTACAAATCTAGAAGACTTTTCTTACAAATCTATATGTTCCATACGTTACCCTATATATTAAAAATAGAAGTTTGTGAATAGTATGAATAGTGAATTTTTTTTCTATTTGATTTCTTTTTTCTTTTATACGTTTTTTACTTTACTGTTTTATTTTCTTTCGTTTTTATATCACCTAAGGATGAGTAAATGGTATCGGGTAATGGTACTAATCGGTGCCGATACTGAATTACCAAACCAGGTACATTTTGGGTATTTATTCGGTATCGTCTTTTGATATTTTTGGTACCGGTATTTTTTTGTTTTTACCATCAAATACCGGTACTGTACAGGTACGAAACCAGTATCGTACGGGTACCGAACCGGTACCGTACCAGGTATATATTCGGTACCGGTACCGGTTCCCATTTTCCCCGTTTTTTGTACCGGTATTTATGGGTAAAACACCGGTAAGTACCGGTACCGGTACCGATACTGAACCTGTGTATTCGGTACCAGTACTAATACCAGTAACGGTTCCCATTTTCCTCGTTTTTCAGTATCGGTATTTATGGGTAAAACACCGGTAAATACCGGTACCGGTACTGATACCGAACCTGTGTATTCGGTACCAGTACTATACCACCTTTCCCCGTTTTAAGTACCGGTTCGGTACCGAACGGGTACCGTGCTCATCCCTACCGTATCGTACCGAGCATTTTCGGTGTTGGTACCTAATTTCGATGATTTTTGGATCGGTACTTTCGGTGCCATCACCGATACCGAGCTCATCCATATTTTAACGTGTTAGTACCGTAATAACTGAAATGAAAACAACCGAATTTCCAACGTGTAGGACGTGTGGATCCTACTATTATATATTGGATTATTTAAAATCGTTTTTTTAGGACGGAGTTACTATCGTTACTATGCCATTTTTATCTATGTTTTGATATTCGGAATCTACTTGTCGTTGCCGGCACACGTTTTGCAGACACTTAATCCCCGCTGCAACGCGTGGGAGAAAATCAGCTATATATTAAAAAAACAAACCCAATGAATAGTGTTATTATTATTATAATAATAGATAAAGCTTTCTTTTCTTTATTATTTCTCCTAAGTTTAATGATTTTTCTTTTGTCACGGGTTGGGATAAAAACTAGCCAATATCATTTGCTCATCTCTGATCACAGGTATCGTACGAATAACAACGGTATTGCACAATTTTTTTTGTTGATTTTCTTCAACTTATAATGATTTCTTTTTTTAGTTTTAGGGGTAGGGATAAGCTTGGTGCCAACCGATACTGAACCGGTATTGGTACCGAAAA
This sequence comes from Scalesia atractyloides, assembly GCA_947069175.1. Classification (NCBI taxonomy): domain Eukaryota; kingdom Viridiplantae; phylum Streptophyta; class Magnoliopsida; order Asterales; family Asteraceae; genus Scalesia; species Scalesia atractyloides. The sequence continues at coordinate 15,437,059 of CAMTDV010000014.1, read as the reverse complement.
TACCAGTTACGGTACCGGTATATGAAGGTAAAAAACGATAGCGAATCAGTATCAGAAACGCCAGAAGTTGGTACCTAATTAGTACTTACTATCTTTTGGTTCGGGAAATTCGGTTTTGGTACCCAGTATCATTTGTTAATCTCTGACCATTAGTTTCATAGGAACAATATCATTACCATACAACTTTTTGTTTGATTTTCTTTCGGTTATATTTTAATGTTTTTTCTACAATTTCTTTTTATTCTTATTAGTGGTTCCGTGCGCAATGCGGTCTTAGTGATTTCAAAACACATGTAAATACTGACTAAATAACAAAAGAAGTTTGCCGCAAAGCGGCGAATGATAACAAACCTAGTATAAAATAATATTTGTAATTTTATGATATATATTAGCTTTGTAAAAAAGTATTTTATAGTTTTAGTTTTAACTTATATATTAGCTTTGTAAAAAAGTATTTCAATACTTTTAGTTTCAAAATATTTTATGATTCATGATCATGGCCGGCCCTGAAGGTGGGTGGGGAGGACCACCGGTCAGGGCCCGATATTTTGAAGGGCACTTATTTTATAAAAACCTCGATATGTATATGTAAAAATAAATAAATTAATAGGGTATACCCATACAAACACCAACGTAGGCCCACTTACAAAACTATTTTTTGGTTTAGATTAGTTATTAGCCCATTGGTATTACGTTTAGACCTTTAGTGAGCCTAATACCCAATTTTGTTAGGGCCTAAGAACACGTTTTTTTCGAGCACGAACAGTGTACATGAATTCTCAGGACCGGCCGTGCTCATGATCAAACTTATTTCACAGTTTGTACACAACAATCATTTGTTTTTGTTGTGGGTCGCTATAGCACATGTTATTTGATTCTTGTACATCGTAATATCGTATAAATGTTACAGATGTGTCACATGCAAACCATATTTCTATTTTACCGTTATTATCTTAGTAGTTATGGTTAATATAAAACAAATAATTGTTTTCAAAATCATATATCCTATAATATTAATTTTAAAATACAATTTGAATTTCTTTTTATAGAATGCGAATCGTTTATGTTATTTTTTATTCGCTCAAAAGTTGATAAAAGGGGACTCGTAGCTAAAATGAACCCTCTCACCATTACCACTCCTTACCCCATATCTTTTTATGAGAGTTATGCAGATAATATTCCAAAATGACACCAGGGTGAAAAAAAAGGCACTCATGTGTCTGCCATCTTTTTATCCGACAAAAAAACATTTTTACTTCACTTATACTAAAATTAAACAAGCCTAAGCAAATAAATTACCATTTGATTTTTTAATGAATTAAGTTTGATTTAAAAAGTACTTTATGACTTTACTTTTTAGAAAAATTAAAGGGAAAATCTCCAAACTAGCCTTGATCGGGTCAAAATATCCAAACTAGCCACTCCAAGCGTCTTGCTGAGACTCCATCATAACTCTGTAACGTCTCAAGTTCTGACCAACGCCAGCGCGCCACGTGTCCGACTAAACTCTAACGTCTCAGAATTTTGAAGAGTCTCAGCTGAGACGTTTCAACTCAGTTTGAGACGTCTCCATATTGCTTGAGACTTTTCCCATGGCTTGATATGGCTTGAGACCTTTCCACATGGCTTGAGCCGTTTCACCCACCCTTTTTAGCCGGCTTGAGACCTTTCCACATGGCTTCACTTGACTTGAGACCTTTGTATAAAAAAATACAAATTAAAATAAAAAATACAACATTTAAAAAATAAATTCAAGTTTAAAAAAATACAAATTAAAAAAAAACTGAACTTTTTTAAAAACTTCAAACAAATTAAAAATACAAATTTAAAGAAACGTACATGTTAAAACTACGAAGTTGAAAACATGAAGATAAAATAAAAAAAAAGCGTATATGTTAAAACTACGAAGTTGAAGACTTTTTAAAAACTTCGAAGTTTTTTAAAAATATGGAAGTTTTTAAAAAGTTTTCAATTTTTTTAAATTTGTATTTTTTTAACATGTACGTTTTTTAAAGTTTTCAACTTCGAAGTTTTAACATGTACGTTTTTCTAAATTTGTATTTTTTTAATTTGTTTGAAGTTTTTAAAAAAGTTTTCAGTTTTTTTTAATTTGTATTTTTTTAAAAAAACTTGAATTTATTTTTTAATGTTGTATTTTTATTTTAATTTTTATTTATTTATACAAAGGTCTCAAGCCAAGTGAAGCCATGAAAGGTTTCAAGCCATGTGGAAATGTCTCAAGCCATATCAAGCCATGGGAAAAGTCTCAAGCCATGTGGAGACGTCTCAAGCTGAGTTGAAATGTCTCAGCTGAGACTCTTTAAAATTCTGAGACGTTAGAGTTTGGTCGGACACGTGGCGCGCTGGCGTCGGTCAGAACTTGAGACGTTACAGAGTTATGATGGAGTCTCACCAAGACGCTTGGAGTGGCTAGTTTGGAAATTTTGACCCGGTCAAGCTAGTTTGAAGATTTTCCCAAAATTAAATGTAAGCCTGTCGTGTTGTTGCAACAGTTGTTAGCAACTACGGTAGTTTTCTGACATAGTATACAACCCATAAACATAGGCATTGTTTATAGCTACTGTGTATGTATCCACATATCACATTACAAACAACAAAAATCATAATATATATGTTTTACTCATTCATGAAGTGTTAACCATCCAAGTTGGCATTAGTATTGACAGTAGATATTCTCTTGGGTTCTCTTCTACTTCAACACCACCTCCTGCCTCACACGTGTCGTTGCTGCGTATTAAATGTGCACACCTCTTTTTTCCTTGCCTATTTAATTATTTTGATTTCATGACTTCCGAAAACACATCTATAGGTGGTGGTCCATTGACAAAGGCAAAACCTTTAAACACCTTAAAAGGGGAAGGTCTTGCGTTCAAGTTCCACAGACGATATGAATAAGAGATATTTGCCGTTCAAAAAGAAAAATAGAAAAAAAGGAACATTACCTATTGCATAACATGCCAACATGCAATGAAGGTATCATCTCATGGGTCTTTTGTTCTAACTCATGTTGGGTTACCCTTTCCCCTTTTCTTTGACCTGCACAAATTTATTTGCTTATAAAATGATTAAAATCCAGCAACAAATCCTTGCCAAGTAGATACATGTTTAGTTGGATTGTACCATCAGGTTTGAGTTGTTCCGTGATTTAAAGTTTCGTTTTGTCTAGCTTTAGTTGAATTGTACCATTCGTCTAGAATAAGTTGTGATTTATTTGGTCTTACTGGTTAGCAAGGTATTGGTGGACCCGTAATTGAAATATTGAACCTAGCTACTTAACAAAATTTTGCTTATTGTCGAATAAAAAAAACTAGCTTACCTTATCATCAGCTGATTCTGCAAATAACAGTTTAAATCTCACTAATTAATAAATAACTGACATGAAAAGAAATGAAGAAGATGCAACATACCTTTCTTAGCATAATGTGTTTAAGACTTGTATCAATAGCTGTTTAAGACTTGTATCAATTTGCTATTCTTGATTCTGAATCTCTTTGAGACTCAACGATTCAAGTCCTTCTCTCATCAAATGCCTAAAAAGTATACTAAAAAGCATGTTTTTCACAAAATCTTAATCAAACACTTCTACATGTGTTGCAAGTACCTATCTCTTTTATGCAAAAGCTCAATCCTAGCGTTAACGTTTGCATGATCCATAGTCAAGATTCCTTATTGGAATTTGAAGAAACCACTATCTGGTTTTTAGAAAGAAAACAATCATGCAAAATGTTTGAACATTAAACAAGAAGACATACTTGCAATTTGATGTTTGTTGAAGTATGTTGCATATTTTCATGTGAGTATCTGTCGTACCTCTCAACAATCTTTCAATACTTAATCGTACTTCTTGACCCTTTGTCATGATAAGTTCACTAATGCCACTTACGTGTTTAAAGATTGGATTGCCTTGCATCTAAATGATGCAACAAATTATTTCATTTAAAGAACACAAAAAACTAAAAATCATTAAAATAGAACTAAAAAAGACAAATTATTATTTTCGCCTTGAGTGCCCTCCATTTCTTGCTAAATTGTGATTGTTTTACATGCACAATGATGGTATATGTTCTAGTAATTCTTTCAAGTTTCAATATAACCTTGAAAAGCAGCCGTACATGCGGCTTTGGCCCGTTTCCTCTTACTCGATCTATCATTAACTCGTCTTTCACAATGTCATAACCCTTTTTGGCCAAATCAAGGACCTTTTTATCTTTGGCCTTTTGAAAGGAATATGAAACTCCAGACCAAACCTTGCTATATATCGTTTCTGCCGATTCAGCATACACAGATTGTTGTTTTGTATCTTCTCTACTTGTTGATTGTTTATCATTCTTGCCATCTTTTTCTGCAAAAACACTGCTAGTTGATGGGCGGGAGTATTTTGAGGTCTCCTGCTTCCCAATTCTTTACACATGTACATAATGAATCAGGTTATAATAAGCTCGTTAACTAATCATGCATGGCAACATAAAGGTTTTTAGAATACAAAAAATAAGATGCTCCACATACTTTCTCCGTAGCAGGTTAGCCTTTTCCTTAAGATTCTCATAAACCTACAAGGTTATCATAAATATTAAATGAAAACTAAAAGAGTTGTATATTTAAACATTTACCATAAATTATATATTAAATGCAAATTAAAATAGAAAAAAGTTCATTGAAGAAAAACAAATCAAAACTATTTTTTAATACAAACCTCATTGTAATTAAAATACAACATCAAAATAAGAATTTACAACATCAAATAATTCATTTATTCCCTCAAAATCACTCTTAATAGATTTTTTACACATGTGTAAATATAAAAAATTTACACATGTGTAATGACAAACTTGCACATGTGTAAAAAAAACTATTTACGAATTCATGTAAATTTAAACGTGTAAATTAAATTTCTAACATTGTATTCGAATAATAATGATAAATGTAAAAAAAATTAAATTTGAATTGTTTTTGACCAAGTTTTCGTGGTTTTTTCATTCGTTCTCACGGTTCTCGCGATATTTAGCTTTCTCATTTAAACCAATGAGAACGCTAAATATCGCGAGAACCGTGAGAACGAATGAAAAAACCACGAAAACTTGGTCAAAAACTATTCAAATTAAAATTTTTTTTACATTTATCATTATTATTCGAATACAATGTTAGAAATTTAATTTACACGTTTAATTTACATGAATTCATAAATAATTTTTTTACACATGTGTAAGTTTGTCATTTACACATGTGTAAATTTGTTATACTTACACATGTGTAAAAAATCTAATAAGAGTGATTTTGAGGGAAGAAATGAATTATTTAATGTTGTAAATTCTTATTTTGATGTTGTATTTTAATTACAATGAGGTTTGTATTAAAAATGGTTTTGATAGGTTTTCTTATTCGTTCTCACGGTTCTCGCAATATTTAGGGTTCTCAAGATAACCCTCCCCTATATATATATATGTAGAGGATCCTGTAAAAAAGACTAAAGGTCTGTTTGGTATGGGGTAATGGAATGAGCGGGGGAATGGAATGGACGAGGTAATGGAATGGATGAGGTAATGAAATTGATCATTACCATTCCATGTCTTGTTTGGTTACCATGTGAGAATGGAATAACCATTGCTTTTTGTTGTTTGGTATGCATGAAAAAACGAAAGAATAAAATCAGATGGAGGTGGTCAATGATAGGCGGTGATGGTGGGTGGTGATAGATGGCAGTTGTAGCAGCATCGGTGGTGGTGGGCGGAGGCGGCGGTGACTTGTGACAGCGATAGTGTTGGTTGGCGACGGTGGTGGGAGGCGGGTGGCGGCGGAGGCGGGTGGCGGCGGAGGCGGGTGACGGGCGAAGGCGGATGACGGTGGTGGTGGGTGGTGGCACGGGAGTGGGTTGTTGTGTTGTTAATGAAGGGTGAAGAGGGAATGGAATGGAAAAAAAATAGGGGGGGATGGAATGCTTTTGAGGGAATGAAATGCATTTTGGAACGAGCGATTCCATTCCATTGACCAACCAAACACTCTTTTCTTCATTCCCTTGCATTGGTCCATTCCATTCCCCCTTTCATTCCTGCATAACAAACGCTACCTAAAAGTGTGAGAAGGATAAGAAAGACTATGGTGATGACACATGTCCCTGCCTATTTATTAGTTTAAGGGTAAGATGGTAATTTAACCCATAATCCTAAGTAATGATATAATCTTGTAACTGAATTCATCAGTTATTTTAAGAATTTATCATCAGTTCGTATTAAACACCATACGAATTCCAGAATACACCACAACTTGAATCATGATACAGCCATGGTGTTCTAACATCTGTAATGATTTTTGTTATTTTTTGCAGGTATAAAACACCATACAGATTCCAAAAACACCATAAATTGAATCATAATACAGTCGTGGTGTTTTAAATTTAGAATGATCCTATTGTTATTCCAGATGTTAAAACACCATGGTTCTAATCACAATACAATGTTACATACTCTAGATGTTAAAACACCATGACTTGAATCATAATTCATTATTTGCAACCCTCTGGTGTCTTATTTATGTTCGTGGTGTTTTACTGTAAAACACAACGCCTTGAATCACAATACAATTAAAATACCATTGTATTGTATGAACATAGAAAAAACACCATTGTAACACCTCAAAAGTTTTTTACCGATAATATATTGAAACGAGTCCCGCTGATCCTCGTATGCCACGTGTTGGACGAGAGGGAACAATTTTGTCGTCATGTCATTATGACCGCTGAACGATAATTTAAATTTTATCATGAGGAAAATAATATGTCGTTATGTCTCTGAAAGACCTCTGAACGACGCCCGATGTTTAAAGGACTAGCACGGTCGTTATATTATTTTATAAACCGCTGAACGACGTAGTAAAAGTCTGAGGGCAAAAGGTGTCAACAAGCCAAATTTTGACCTCTGAGTGACCCTTACGGACCGTAAGCAAGGAAAATTGGGTGTTGCTTAAAGGCGGTTACGGGCCGTAAGGCTAGGTCCTTACGGTCCATAACAAATTCAAAACCAGGGGCGCGCATGAAGGCTTACGGATCGTAAGCCATCACCCTTACGGCCCGTAAGGGACTGCTAGTGGCAGATTCTTTGGCAGCTTCCTAGCTTGCCACCTCTTTCATGAATTGCCACTTTTGTGCAGCCATGGACACGTCAAGTACACCTGGGGAGATCCTAGAACATGCCTTGACACTTGGAATGATCTTGTGCATCATCTCCAAGTATAAATAGCAACATATGTTGCTCACTTTTCCTTGCTCAATTCATTTCTTTCTTGTCACACCCCAACCGATGGCGGAAACATCGGGATGAGACTAGCAAATTGCTCAAAACATTATAACACTATGTGACAATATGAATTAAACTGAATTTCATAAATTGCTAAAGTAAAGAAGTCAACATAACGACATTATTTCGAATATACAATAAGATAGTTTAAGCTAAGTGTGTTTCTAAGTCCACTTAAATCTTGTTTCTTCGCTTAGCATCATCTTTTTTAATGAACCTACAACATGTATTAAAATAGAGTTCAATGCAAAAGTAAAGGCGAGTATACAAGTTTGATACATAGCATAAATTAGTTTAAATTTGTCTAACGGCTCGTAGCCAACGTGAATCACAATATGCAAGTTACTAGTATGTTGAAACGGTGTCAAGTATATGTTCAAACCCAAGAATACAATGCATTAAAATAGCCTATCCCAAAGAATGACGGGAGGTAAATAGTTTAACTTAACAATACCCCGAGACTAGTAGGCGGTGCATTACTCCTATAGCGCTATAATTGTTAAGGTAGGCTTGTACGAAGTTAATGAGCATATAGACATGGAAAGTTGACATAACATATGAGATTAACAAGCGTCATATAGGTTCATGTTTCATCATGGATAGAGAGTGATTCAAATAGTATCAAAAGTTTGTGTGTTTTATATAGAATACATGTTGCACCCAAAAGTTTTCAAAGTAAAATGGGTTCGAGAATACTCACAATATTGCATATGCTTTCCGATTATCCAATGTGACGAAGTTGTCGAGACTAGGAGGATGAGTGTGTTTTGTTTGGGGTTTATGGAGAGTTTATATTCGGGTTTTAGGAATTTGGAGCATAAAGTATAGCAAAGTAATTACACAAGGAAAATAGTCACTTAGGTATAGCACTTGTTCTTGACCTATGATAACCCGGATGGGTTTGATGTGATTTCAGAGGTTCGAGACCTACTAGAATCGTGACAAGGAACTATACACATTAGTGATAAACTTATGAACTTGATAGGTGATTACTTAGTCATTATCAAGGGTTCGGTTTTAAGGATTATATTATAGTCCATAGATACGTATATAGTTATATAATCATGTAGGAGGTGGGAGGATTAACCATCCACTTTGGAACCTCTTGGTGTCATGTAAGTCAAGTAGGAGGTGGGAGGATTAACCATCCACTTTGGAACCTCGTATTATGTTCACCACTACACAAGTTACCATATGTACAAGGAGGGTCTTAGAACGATAATATGACAAGAATGGAAAAGAATGTAAATGGTGTCACTATACTAAGTAGCCAAGTGAACTTCAACCCGGTGAGCCGACGTCGACACACGTTGAAGGCTAGACGGGGTTGAGTTACTTTACAACTAGCAAACTAGCTTGGGATAATGATGAGAAATCATCAAGTGATGTGTGGACTTGGAGTTAGGATAGCCCAAGCTAACCTTGTAGTCACACCTTCAACAAGTTCTTGACTTGGCATCACTTGTGAGCTTAAAGCTCATGTAAAACAGAAAGTTTAGAGTGTTAAAACACTCTTATTTACATCTTTAACAACCTTGGTTAGTCTCACTAATCATAGCTTTGATTAGGAGCTCAAGAACACAAAGTTTGATTGATGAAAACATAAGTTTTGAAAGAGTTTTGTTTAAAACAGAAAGCTTCTTGCACTTCAACCTCAAATATAAAGGAGTTCCATCTTGGTTTTCCATGGAAAAACCTAAGGAAACAATCCTAGAGGTGTCCCAAATGCTAAGAAAGAAGGAAAAATGAAAAAGATGAAGTAGAAGTGAGCTAGAACTCACTTTGAAAGCCTTGAAGCTTCTGCTCAGATTCTGAGTTTAGCAACTGATTTTAGTGAGTTTGAGAGGAAGTTTAGAGTGTTTGTAAAGTGAAAGAAGTGTGGGAATGAGTTGGGTTTTATAGGAGGTGATTAGGGTTGGTTGGGAGTTGTTTAAATGCAAGAAACACAACTAAACAGACACAAAATTGACCAACCCATGAGCAACTAGCAACATTCTGCGGATTGAGTCCTCTGGCGGGGAGCGAGAGAAAAGGGGCTTGGCGGTCGCGGGGTGCCAGAGGATTTAGTCCTCAAACTTTGTTGATTTTTGTCATTTTCAGTCCCTGTAGTTTGTATTAGTTAGGTTTTGAGGTGTTTTGGGGTGTTTTAAGTTATAAGAACATGGTATAAGGACCATTATTATAAAATACGATTGATGATCGTGATGAGGTATTACGAATGCTTAACAAGTATAAAACGTGTATGAATCTTGTATATATATCATGTATTTGCAAGTTTTATCACGTATGTTCAAGTATCATGAATGTAGTATTAGGATATCACGAATCACAATGTTTCCAACTACGCATGAATATGTAAGGTATGAATATTACGAAATACGAATTTTTATTATGATCCAAGTCTCAGTTTACAAGGGTTACAACGAAGACTGGTTACCAGAATACAAAGGTTTCCCAAAGATATAATAACAAGGTTACCTTTCTAAATATAGAAAGTATGAAAACGCAGGGCGTTACATTTCTCCTATATCACTCAAAGTGGAAGTTCCTGATTCAAGGAGCATCCCAACTGAGTTTCTAAGCTTCCTTGACCACTTGTAAGTGTTCCATCCCTACTTAGTTCATTTTATTAGGCTTTAAAGCCAAAAGTCAAGCGTTATCGTAATAACGCTTTGACTTTCAGTTAATGTAACATTTGTAAAAAAACCGGGTTTTCAAAACCCGCTCCGTTTTGTAATCGAATATCAAGTTATAAAAGTTATGTCGAATATTTATGATTATTTTGATTTAAAACAATACATAATTAATAAATAAACTAAACTATAAAAATTATATTTGATAAAAAGTTAAAATAAAATAAATAAAAAAGTTATAATGCTGCCGGGACTCGAACCCGGGTCAGCCAAGACACACTTCAGCAACTTAACACTCACTCACAAGACCACTCCGCCACTTGTTTGTTTTCTGTCATCTTTAGGAAACAAATAAGTTTTATGGACTAAGGTAAATCAATCGATTTTACAAATTGTAACTGAAATCGGTTATCAAACACCCAAAGTCGATTTGGATACTCTCGATTCAGCGAGTATAACCGATAAACGGACGATTCCAATCAATGCTGCCATGAGTGTAACTTGAATTCGGAAGTAGATCGGTTTAATAACCGAAAGTTGTCAATTCTCGAACTACTTCAATCCTAGACCCTTCCTGCGACTCAAAACACTCCGCAAAGCTTTCAATTGCATTTCCGCAACCTTACAGTCCACCGGAGAAGCTTAAATCAAATCGCCGGAAAAATTCTGCAAGTCGCCGGAAAACCAGGACTCACATCCACACGGTATTTCCTCCGACTCTTTCTGTTTCAATCATGTGATTAATCAGTCACTAACACAATTCCACCATCAGAATCGATCCTAGTCAACGTTTGTCGAAAATCTTACCTTCGCCGGAAAACTCCTGAAACTGCCGGAAACACACCGTGAACGGGTATGATCTCCCAAACTTCTGTTAAACCTTGTTTAAGTGACTCAACTTCTTAAATAATCGAACAAAGCTGTTAATTGGTTTCAACAACCGGAGTTCACCTTCAGTACCGACGAACCTCTGCCGGAATTCTGTGAACAACCTCAATCGGTACATCTTTTTTTTCCCCAAACTCTCTCCATTCTTTACTTTTAAATTGCTTGTAATGTCTGAAAAGAGTATAAGTCATGAATCGGTCATAACAGTCGGAATATGTTTTCTGTGTAAAATCAACGAAGAAGATGAAGACGCAATACAACTTAAGACTAATTAAAATAGGTATTTTAAACGGGTTAGACACACAGTCCAGCGGTGGACTGTGTGCAAAATACACATGCACGTCCCAAGTTCGATTCGTGCTATACGCACTCCTTATATAATAAAAAGCCTTTTTGTTTAAAAACTAAACCGGGATAACTCAGTTAGTTATTAAGTATAATAGAAAACGAGATAATAACCAGGTTAGACACACAGTCCAGCGGTGGACTGTGTGCAACATGAATCATACGTCGCGCGTTCAAAACCCGTCACTTGCACCGGTCCGCTGAATTAAAATGTTTTTGAAATTAAAGGGAATTTCGGATTAACTGAATAAGTGTATAAGTATAAATAAAAACAAGATTATTTCGGGTTAGACACGTAGCTCAGTTGGTAGAGCTGCGTGCACGCGTACGGGAGGTCGCTGGTTCGAGCCTCACCCGGCGCAAACTAATACGCTGACCGACCGGTCAACGGTCAACGCTAAATAAACAAATATTTTTTATTTTTATTTATTTAATTTAATTTAAAAATCAATTAAAAATACTTAAAAATAGCATTTTTAAAGATAGAAAATAGCCATAAACTCACAAAAATATATCTAAAAATTTCATTAAAATCCTTAATAAAATCCACCCATTTAATATATTTTTCCGTTATTATTTAGGTTAGTAATCCCCGTTGTTCCACTCATCTAATTCGTGCGCATATCACCATCTCCAATCCAACGCACCCAAGGTGAGTGAACCTTTACAAATTCCCCGTTTTAATCACGTTTTGGGGTGTATCATGTGTCTTGATATATATGTATTATACTTAAACCATTGTGCATACATCATATCATGAACTAGTGTATTCAGTATGTTTCCTGTTGTGTTGTTATTGTTGGATGCAAGTTTATTATTTTCAGTACATGCAATTTCATAGGCCGCCGCTCCCCATTACATTATGAGCGTTGAGCATGTTCCCCATTTCATTATGAGGTTGAACCTGGCGTGCCCACATACGATCGGCTCCGTTTGATTGAGCCTTGATCGCACAGACAATTTCATTTTTAGTACATGCAATACGATCGGCTCCGTTTGATTGAGCCTTGATCGCACAGTTTCATTTATGTTATTTACAGTATGATGTTGGTATGATCATGTATGCTGCCATGTGTTATTGTATGTTATAGTTGTGACTGCTATTTGCCATTGCTTGATTATTTACATTTGCTCATCTATGATTATGCACAATTTTTCATTGATAAACTAACCATAAAATTCATTAATAAATGTTTATCTAATAAGGTTCACTCGCCAACTTATGTTGACCCAAAAACCCCATTTTACACATGATACAGGTGAAGCAGCAGCAGCTAGGAACACATAGGACTTGGACTAGAAGAATAAAACGATTTAGTGTTGGGATTGTTATGCTTGGCTTATTTTCCTTGTATTGAATGAACTTGTTTGGGTTTTTGAAATGTAACTTTGACTTTATTAAATATGAAACATATTAGTAAATGTCATGAGCTTTGGTGATAACCCAATTATGCCCCGACTCTTATTCCGCTGCGGGTCGGGGTGTGACAGTTAAGACCATTATGGTTCAGCCATTGTTCGAATCGAACATGTCTAAGTGATCATAATTAGGTAGGTGTTAATCCCTTAAAAGGGCACCTCCTAAAGATCACGTTTACTAGACCTATTGACGGGTCAAAGTTAAATTGTTAAAAGTCAAATGGGTCAAGATTTTTGCAAAACTCATAATCTGAGTTTATATATTGTTATAACAATGTTTTGACACTTAAAATAACTTGGTAATTAATAATAGAACATAGTTCATGTCACACCCCGTATTTCCAGCACAATCCCGGTGGGCCCGGGTGGGGAGTATTGTGACGTAAGATTGGTATCATCATGGGCAAACATATACAGCACAGCGGAAGACTTGAATATTAAATATTATTACAAACCATAGAGTTTAAAAGTCTTAAAACAATACAAGGTTTGCAATACTAGATCCACAGGCGGATTGAAAGTACGAAAATGATAATCTCCGACAGACTTTAGGCTTGACTAAGAACTTGCAAAATTCTCTACGTCGTTACCAAGCAGCTCCTAGCATATTCTGTGCCGAAACCTGTCACTTAACCTTTTTGGAAAATACGTCAGTTTTCACTGGTAAATACATTTAACCGACTCATTTTGAAAATATTTAAAATTTTGTTTAGGTGCTTTGAGCACGAAAATCTTTTATAACTTGGGACAATTCAAAATGATCTTGTTTACAGCTTTACAAGCCTGTGAATACATATGGGGTCCGGTGCAAAAACCGAATAACCTGATTAACCGACACACCACTTAATAAAACCCACGGAGGAGTATAATAAAAATAATTGTTTAGCACTAGCGTCTGTCAGGTGTATGCCTACACCCCGCGCTTAGGTCGTAGCCATTAGTAATTTAAATGTGCCAAGGATATCCAGGACACGGTCGAGTTAACCCCCAATGTTTAAGTTATCAGACAATAAAGAATAAAACGCGCTATAAGATTTAGTAAATCACAATCCGATAAACATGATCCCATACCCGACCAAGCGGTAATACAATACCATTATCCCAAGCCCGTATAGGGAAAATAAGTTAAAGTATTTACCTGAGCTAGTTCTTCTAACGAATAGTAACTCAGCCGTTAATCAAGAAGACAAATGCAAGTATCGATCTACTGGGAGGCTTCTAGTCTAGATTGATGGTATTAATAACCAATTAGAATGCTAACAGGTTTAGGTTGAGTCGTTGACTTGAACCAGTTAGCTTAAAGGATACGTAACGGAACGATACGCTAGATTAAACGATGATCGGAAAGAATGTTGTTTAAACCCGAGATTACTAGGACTTGTATATTTTGGGTAAACATATAACATTCTGGATTTTGATATAAAAATGATAAGGTTAGACCCGGTTCGGTGAATTTACGTAAACTAGTCACGTAGGCTTAACCATACGCATATAAGCGATACCGGGTAACCGGATGAGTCATATACAAGTTTCATGTGCCATTACACTTAAAACATGTTATAATATTAGTAAGATGTTAACATACATGCCCGTTATAGTTTTAAAACCAAATTCAGCTTTGAAAGGGGTATTTTGGTCATTTCACACATAGGTTTGAAGGCTTATTTGGAAATCTGAGTTTATAACTTGTACCTACTGTAATAATGTTCAAACTATGCTTTATAATCAGTAGGTAACATGCCCTGGTTCATAGATATGGTTTTAAGCCATACTATGCGCCGAAAAGGCGATAAAGTCGATGAATGACGAATTAAATGATGTTTAAGGAAAGCCGATGTTATGAACAGGTTTATATAATTAAAATATTTTATTTATTATTTTATAACAATAGGTAATTGATTTTGTTATTAAAATACATTTAAAATAGTTTTATGCACCATAAGCGCATTTCCGTCATTCACCGATGGCATGCAAGGACATGCACACAAAATCAATTTATAATCAGATTTAATATTCCAAATAATTCTACATATTTTATACATCAGTAGGTAACTTGATCGCATGCTCGTTTTTAGTTTAAAACTTTTTTTGAGCAAAAAGGGCATTGTAGTCAAAATTAGGCATATTAAAGAAACTTGCGCACAAACTCGGATTATGATTATGACCATGTAGTATGACCTCATAGGGTTATACTTCATTATATAAAGGTAATAATGCAACTAAGAATCGGCCTTGAAAGATACTAAATCGGGTCAGAACTGAAAGTCAAAGCAGAAGTCAAACCTTGCGACTTTCGGTTGCGAACTGACCTTAGACCTGGATTTGACGAGCCGAACATGTTCCCGCATGTTCTTATAATTATTACCAAGTATTTAGAGTGTCAAAAACTGATTTTATAGCATGCATGTTGTTAATTATGCGTTTGATACCAAATCTGACCAAGTTTGACTTTTTATGAATAAGTTTGACTCGTCAATCGGACATGCAAATGTGGTAATCAGGAGGTTCCCTTACGGGGTGTTGTTACCTACCTCATTACGATCACGTAACCATGTTTAGATCAGATCATGACTGAACCGATAAAGATTAAACCGAAAGTCAAACTGTTTTTACGACAAGCTTGACTTTTGGCTTGAAAGCTTGATAAAACGAACAAAGAGGATTAAGAACACTTACAAAGGGTCTTAGTACGAATTTGGGATGGACTTGCAGGTAGCTTGAGCTCCAGAACTTGCAAGGATTAGTGAGAGTGAGTTTTTAAGAACTTGCAAGTTCTTCAATGGAGTCAAGGCTTGGATTTAAGGAGTTGGAGGATGAAGGAGGTCATTACAGGTGTTAGGCATGCACTCCATGGTAAACAAGTGTCTAGGGACGTGCTAAAAGCTGAGACATGGTGGAAATTCGCGAAAGATTTGGCAAACATGCAAGCTGCCACGACTAGCCTTAGCAGGCTGTCACTAGCACCTTCTCGCGAGCCGCGAGAGAGATGTCCAGGACTGTCGCGGGCCGCGACCGCCCCCGGGTAAGCAACACAACTTTTAAACAATGTCATTTCAACCCCTGGACTTTATAACTTATAATAACTTCTATTTTAAACACCTTTGGTCCCTCAAATTGGATTTAGGTACTATTAGGAAGTATACTAAACACCGTTAAGTTCCGGTTCTGTTAAATGGTCACTCAGAGGTATAATTAAACATGTTGACACTTTTAATCCTTCAACTTTGTCATACGTTGTTCAGAGGTTACAATAATAACATAACGACGCTTTTGGTCCCTATCGGCCAATACGTGGCAAATAGAGGAACAACGGGACACGTGTCGGGATTTAATTGGACAGGAAAATTACGAGGTGTTACAGTTCAGCCCGTCAATCTTAGTCTAAGTGTCGGTACGCAACCGAAAGTCGCAAAGTTTGACTTCTGCTTTGACTTTCGATTATGAACCGAATTAGCAACTTTAGCTTCTGCCTTTAAGTTGCATTATGATCCTAATATAATGTTGTGTAACCCCCTAATGTTATGCTACAAGATCATAATCAGAATTTGAGTTTTATGCATTAGTTCTACATTATGTCAACTTTGACCATTTTGTCCTTTTTGCTAAAAATAAGGTTTTAATTAACAAAGAGATTATAAATGAAATGTATACTGATATGTTAAGTTAAATAGCATATCTTGATGTTATAAGATAGATCATAAACTGAGTTTTGATAATTTTCGTAAACTATGTCCTTAAAAGGACCAAAATGCCCTTATGGCATCTAAATCGATTTCTAAACATGATTTTGATATCAAACTTGAAACCTACTGATGTAATATCATAATTTTACATATTTGGGATATCGGATCAGATTATATTCTGAGTTTATACATGAGTTCTTGTGTTATGACGGTAAATGACGATAACGCCCTTTCGGCGCATAAATTGATTTTAATCAAACCTTTTATATAAAAACCAAACACCTACTGATATGTTATATTAAATAATGTATCTTGGTCACATAAACTTGTTTATAAATTCAGTTTACATTAAACATCACTTAATCGTCATTTAACGACTTAAACGCCATTTCGGCGCATCGTATGGTATCAAACCATACTTGACCACCAAGACTTGTTACCTACTGAATTATAAACTCATTTTTGATATTTATACAGTAAGTACTTGTCCCGAACTCAAAATCCCAAATAAGATGTCAAAACTAAATGTGAAATGACCAAAATGCCCCTACGGTGCATAGTTTGGTCTAAATCTTTAAACTACACATATAATTGATATCTAAATGATATTATATCATAACTATAATATTTTTTCCAGAATTGTTATAATCATAACGTCAATTTATATACAAGTTCCTTTTAAACGTGACCGAAACGCCCTTATGAGGCATAGTTTCATTTTAAAACCTTAACGACCATATAAGTTGATATCTTACTGATATTAAAACTTATTTAAGGTATATTGGCATGTAGAACTTGTTCATGACTGTAACATCCGTCAAAAACGGATTTACCAAACCCGCTCCGTTTATTAACCGAACAATCAGTTAAAAATTTCGTTGCGAATTTAATGCTCAAAATAATTTTAAACGATACATAATTAATTATTATATGGGAATATATAATTAGTTTTTGAAAAACTGTTAAAAATAAGAAAATAAAAATAATATGGCCCTGCCGGGTTTCGAACCCGGGTCAGTCAGCCGGTCAACAACAGACTTAACACTCAACTCTCCAACCACTGCGCCACTAGTGTTTCTTGTTAATTATTAGACTCAAATGATTTTCGGATTAATCTAATTAATATATAAATATAATTAAAAACAGAAATATTTCGGGTTAGACACGTAGCTCAGTTGGTAGAGCTGCGTGCACGCGTACGGGAGGTCTTGGGTTCAGCCTCACTCAGCGCACATATACACGCATACGAACCGGTCAAAGTCAAAGTCAAAGTCAACGGTCAACTGTAGCAAAAAAATCAATTTTTTTTATTATTTTTATTTATTTATTTTATTTAAAAATCAATTAAAAATACTTAAAAATAACATTTTTAAGGTTAGAAAATAGCCTTAAACTCACAAAAATACACCCAACAATCCTACTAAAATGGATCAATAAAATCCGTTTACTTACCGAACCATAATGCTATTTATCTAGGTTAATTTCACTCGTGGTTAAAACCACTTCGCGTGCATTCAACATCATCAACCGAACGCACCCACTGTGAGTGAATCTTACAACTCCCCCTTTTTTTTAATTACACGTTTTGGGGTGTGTCATGTGTCACAAAATAATTAACTCGTTTATTTAAACTTGTGCCATACCATATCGTGATCTAAACTTAAATTGTTTATATTGTTGTGATTACGTATTTCATTTTGTCAACTTATATGAAATTCATTCATTAGGCCCATCAGTTCCTCGTGAGAGACGAGTTGAGCAACGCGTGCCTCTAAACGATCCATTATTGTTCATGTGTGTATTGTTTAATATTAAATTGATTTATGAATAAGTTTACATCTATTTTCACTCATGTGTGGTTGTGCACTTTATTTCATAATCAATTAAATAAACTTGTTCAAATGTTTTCCATAGGATTCACTCGCCAACTTTTTGTTGATCCAAAAACCCTTTTACACATGATACAGGTGAACAGGATGAAGCAAGGAAAACATAGGAAATGCCTTAGAAGAAAACAAAGAAGCTTAGATTGATGTTTAGGTCATTGATGTAATTATGATTGTAAATTTCCATTAAATTGTATTAATGAATATGAAACGTTAAAATAAATGTCATGAGCTTTGATGATAACCCAATCATGCCCCGATCACCTTTTCCGCTGCGGGTCGGGGTGTGACAATGACTCATGCGGTTACCCGGTATCGCATTTATGCGTTCGGTTAAGCTTATGAAGACTTTTTACGTAAGTTTACCGAAACGGGTCAAACCTCATCATTTTAGTCTCAAATTCCAGAATGTATTATGTTTACCCATATTATACAAGTCTTAGTACTTGCCGGGTTTAAACTACATTCTATTCCAGTCTTCGCTTAATCTAGCGTATCGCGCCGGTTCCATTAAATTAAGTTAGCCGGTCTAAGTCAATGACTTGAATAAAGACCCGATAACATTCTAATTGGTTATAATACCATTCACTCCAGACTAGAGACTTCCGGTAGATTGCATCCGAGCTAGTTATTTTGTATACGGTTGGTTTATCTTATTTTACTTATTTGAAGAATTTGCTAAACCAGGTAAATACTCTTAACCTACATTCCCTATACGGGCATGGATACGGTAAAATATTTACCACATGGTCAGATATGGGATTCGAAGACCAATTTGTCAGGAAATTCACATAATCTGTTTTAATTCGTATCGCTTAATAGTAAACATTGGGGGTTAATGCGACCGCGTCCTGGATATCCTCGGCTCATTTAATTACAAATGGCCTGTAGGAACGTTCACGATTAGCACGGGAACCTAAATTTGTTATCTATTGTCCAATTGGGCAGAAACTAATGACAAGTTCACCAAATAACAAGAATTACTCATTTAAATGTTGTTTTCATTAATCTAAAGTTCAATACATTCGAGAACCGGATCCGACAGAGCTTCGTCGTCTCTGTGCCAAAATCTCCAACTCTTACAAATGAAATCCCAAGGCACCTATTTATACTGTTACAAGTTCGCTGATGAAGACTGAAGTTCGGGCGAACTTGACTTCTTAAGCACATCTTCGAGCGAACTTGCCTATATACACACTTAAATATGCCTAGATTCTAATAGATTAAGCCCTATTCACTTAGACTTGATACATAATGACGTAGGCAACAGACATATGCACCAACAGACTCCCCATTGGATGTTGCCGCAGTCATCTTGACATTTACAATCTTCTGAGTCTTCTGATCTTTTAGTTCTTGTATAAAACTTTAAAATCTTGATCTTTATATTCTCTTTCTCTTTCTGGAGCTTTGTCTTTAATAAAATTTTTAATCAACATGCTCCCCCTAGCTTTAAGCTTTAGTCTCAGACTTCCCTTTTGCTCTTATTTTTAGACTTCAAACTCTCCCTAGCTTTGAGCTTTCTGAAATCTTTTGACAATGTTTTATCCAGCTTCCCCTCAAACTTTACTACCTGTCTAAATAAATTCTGACATTCAAATAAACATTTCAGATTCACTGTTTTGAAATTTTGTACCATGAACATTTCAAACTATAATCTTCACTTCAAACCTTTTAAAAACTTTTTAATTGTTTCAAGTTCAATTTAATGACCTTGAATATATTTTACGTTTAAAACCTTCAACTTTCACATTTTTATCATTTGATTTGTAAAAATCCACTTAGTTGATCAAGTCCAAATTAATGACCTTAATTAACCAAATCTATCAACCAAGTCCAAATTAATAACCTCAGTTTGACAAACCGTTATGAACAATCTGATTTTAAAGTTTCAAATTAATGAACTTTTAAACATTTATCAGATTTTCTTACCAGACTTCGAAGATCCGTTCTCCAACATTGGCTCGTTGAAACTAATGTAGAAATTTTTGAATTTTAGAAAGTTTATGCTAAAACACACTGAAAATCTTTTTGATTTTATCTTTGAAAAGCAATTAAAGTATTTACAGAACTTTTAACAAGTAAATTAAACTATGTACAAACATATTTACAGACATATTTTTGTGAATTCGTGTCTAAGGATCATATCAGTTTGTTTGAGACATATCACCAGTACCGTTGACCTTTTTGATGACTTTAAGTTTTAAACTCGTTTACCTAGATTGTCGATATGTTTATCCTCTTAAACTTCATCACGTTTCTCAATTGTTCCAAGATATGTTAAGTAAGAATTATGAAACTTGACTTAACTATGGTTCCCACCTCTTGAATATACTCCCGAATCCAGATTCCCTAGATTTCATCTTACAGGTGAATATAGCCTAATTAGTATATGTATCTGGGTTATGCGAGACCTTGAGAGCTCAGGTTAGTACTATCGTACAGACAAAGAGATGAAGGCTCGTCTTTAAAGGTTTGTTCCACTTAAGGAATCTTTTAAGCACTGCAACTGATTAGATCTTTTGATACTTTTCAAGTTTTGCATGCAGTTTGGGGTTTTTAGCAAAAGCATTATAGAAGTTCTAGGCTATTGCTTCCGCAAAATCAGAAGAACTTGTATAATACCCCAGATATCAACTATCTATAAAAACCTTGTATCTAGAATCAGGCAACCCTTCAATCGAAATTTCGGAGTACTAAGTCCATATATTCAAGATGTGTTAATCCACAAGATTAAGCAGCTGTAAAATTTTAGTTTATATCCCGGAAACAATCTACTGAACGTGTAAAGCTATCGACACATCCACAGTAAGACTCGTTTATCACTTTTAAACTTTACAATTCTTTAGCATACGGTGATAGTCCACTGATGTACTATCATTTCCTTTTTGACAACCAAATTCTTTTTGTCTTTTTTGATATTTTTGTACTTTTTGAAATTTTTCAATGTTTTTTAATTTTCAACTTTTTCATATGTTTTTATTTTTCTAAAAATTTTCTTACTCCCCCTAAAATCAAAAACATATTTTTGGATTTTAGATTTAAAGAAATTCTTTCTAAAAATATAACAAACCAATGAGGATCCTGAGAACTCGTCGTCCGATCTTTTTTTCATTTTCTGCATCATCACCTGACAACAGAAACAAACCATTAAACTTTGTTAACCTCAACTTGTAGAAACCAATTGTAAGAATCACTTGAAGGAAATCAATTTTAAATGATTTTTCAATATAACAATCAGTGTTCTGTTCAACGGTGTGAATTTTCTCAAGTTTTCAAAGATTCTTTTTAACTTTTCTTTTTCAACCACTTTGTAATTCAAAAAACCATCAAAGAATATGACTTTCTAGATAAGTTAAAAACTCATGGAGCTCCGCTATCCTGTATCAACTTTGATAGAGTAGATCTTGGGACTCCTGCACATGAAACAACTATTTAAAAAATGAAACCCAAACCTTTTTGGTTTTAGGTTTGTACCGATAAGCATCATAACCATATTCTAACTCTTCATCATATTCAAAATCATCATCGAACATCTCGTCCAATGTCGATTCTGAAAACGTTTTGACATTTTCTTTCTTTGTCTGTTGATTACTGACTCAGTTGATTTAACATTTTCAGTTTTTTTTAGCAACAGACTTTGGTTTTTCTGATGATGAAATCCTTCTCGTAGCAACCCATGATTATAGTTTGCTTCTTGCTTTCTTGATATAGAACCTAGAATCTTTGATTTCAATTAACCTTAAAGTTTCACCTTTTTCAAATGTTGAGTTTTCAAACTTTGACATAGTTTTAGGTTTCACTTCGCATTTAGATTCATAGTTTCTATTTAACTCTGTGACATTTTTCACAATCTCTGGTTGTTTTTGCTTTTCATCTTTTGATTCGGATTTCCTTCGAGGAAACACAGGCCTTAGATTTAGACACTTGCGAGCAATGTGACCAGCATTATTGCATTTAAAGCAAGTTCGATTATCAGAACCATTTCCACTAGTAGGTTTTACTCCATTTGTGGACTTGGTCTTAGCCTTGTCCCGAAGTTCTTTTTCTTTCTTGAACTCGTCATTCGATTGCTTACCGATCATGCTTTCTTCTTGAACCGTGCTCGTTCCGTACACAAACTTTATATTTTTACCTTTGTATTCCTAGAACACTGGTTTCTCCTTCTTCTTTGGTTCTTCTTCTTCAACCTCCAAACCTAAACCTGCTCTCCTGTGCTCGGGAAAATCACCACCAACCTTTCGATAATTGTTAGCATTCCTTTTAGGTTTCGAGTAAAATCTCTTCTTATTTTTGTCAAGATCATCTGATGAAACTTCTACAAGGTTAAACAGTTTATCAATTTGATCTTCTTTTACATTGCGAATCGGAAAGCTATCATCAAAGTATAATCTATCAGAATCCTTAACCCTGTACATGACAACGTTAGAATCATCACTTAGATCATGTTCTGAAGCTGTATCGTCATTTTCGGACTGTGTATCAGAACTGTTTGAACCTGAGTTAGTGCTTTGAAAGCTGCCGTTATCAGAATCTTCCCAACACATTTTTAACCACATCTTTTACCACCGCTTCATTGTCATCATTTGATTTCGTAAAATCTACGTCAATGTTCTCAGGCAATTTATTTTTCTTATCAGACAAAATAAGTAAGTTAAATGCCTTTTCAACTTCATCATCTTTCTTGCATGAATAACTTGCAAGAAATGGTGGAGGAACACATCCGTACTCTTTACGCTTTGATTTCTCACCATTTTCCTCTGATTTAATCGTAGGTAAAATGTGATCAATGACATACGCGTTTGTGGTGTAGCTCTTTAGAAGTTGTCTTACCCGTTCCATTTCAATTTTCATGCTGTGAAGCTCACGCTTTGTCTCAGCAATTGTGTTAATGTACATGTTAATTGCCTTTTGTTTCTCAATTACTGTAGCATTTAACATTTTTACATTAGCATTAAGTTCACCATTAGCATGTTCAACATATTTATATTTGCTTGATATTTTATCATAAGCTTCTTTTATGGTTTTGTAATCATAACGAAAGTTTTCGTTGTGTACAGTCAATTCTCTTATGACTTTGACTTTATCAAGACATGGTTCACAAGGGCTTGCGCACTTTGTGCAAGGTTTTTCAACCTCCACAACTTTCACAACCTCTTTTTCAGACATACTTACCTTAGCGTTTACCTTTTCAGCCTCTGATTTCAAAGCTTCTTGTTTCTGCATCTCAAGGTAAGCTAATTCTTCTTCCTCAGCTCTCTGTCTATATCCTTCCAGAATGGCATTTTCCAAAGCAGCATCGACATATGACGTATCAGATTCATCCACTACTTCTGCCATCATAGCAACACCAGTTTTCTTTCCGATGTATTTGTTCCAGTCAAAACCATCTTCTTCATGAGTAACAACAAGAGCTTGTTCGGTTGTCTTTGCAGATTTATCTTCTACTTCAACTTGTGTTCTTTTCGGATATGGCTTGTATTGAAGAGCTTTCTTGTAGTACTCATTGTTTCTGCCGAAAGGATTTTGGTTTCCACTTGCTTCTTGATTGTTGCATTCTCGTTTGAAGTGTCCTTTTTGTCGACACCTGAAGCATGTGACTTTAGTCTTGTCAAATCCAAGCTTGTTGCTTGAGTTACCAATATCCCTTCCAGTGAGCGCCACAAATTTAGAAACTCTTCTGATGATAGATGCCAGACTCCACTTGATATCCATCAGTTCCAACTCTTCTTCGTCCACCTGATCATAATCTTCGGCGGTCATTTCTGGATTACCGATCTTTCAAGCAACGAGACTTTCATATGATTTGAGAACAGTAGCAAGAAGTGCTATATGTTGGTTGGCCACCTTTTCAGGAAACACATTCTTCAAATCAACTGCTATGTTGCACTGGAAAACATTTGAATCAGAACTAGCTTGGCTTGTCTGATTTTGGAAAGATGAGCTTGAACTAGCACTTGTGTAACCAGCATATGGAGAACCTTGATTTGGAGAAGAATTTGCATTTGCACTAAATGCTGTTTGGATTTTCGGACTTTGTATCGGAGTATCAGGAATACCTCCTTTATAATAAACACCGACATCTTGAACAACATTAGCATTCTTTGATTTAGCAATCTTCATCAACTCCATTTCATGACCTTCCAATTTATCGATGAAAGATGACAACTTGAAATGTCTCCAAGATGGACTATTCTTTAGAATCATCAGATATGTTGTCCATTCTCCTTCTGGAAGTGCATCGGCCAACTTCTCGATTTGCTCTTCATTAGATCTTTTGATATCATGTCTTCGCATCGGACCATGAGATGACAGTATCTATCAATCATCTGCTTCATCGTCTCACCTTTGATCATCGTAAAAATCTCAAACTCTTTCTTAATCAAGGCCTTTTTACTTTTGATCATTTCATCGCTTCCTTTGAATTTGTCACAGAGAGAATGCCATAATTCTTGTGAGGTTTCGTATTCCGGCAATAAGATCAGGATGTCTTCCTTAACTGATTGTTGGATCAAGCTAATCATTTTCTTCTCAGCAACATAATTGTCTTTGTCGGTCGGTGAGAATTTGTTCAGCGGAAGATCTTAATCACGCTCATCTTTTGGCCACTTGTAACCATCCTCAATTGTGACCCAGCTGTTGAATTGATTCGCTTGTATCCAATTCACAAACTTTTCTTTCCATCCTTCAAACTCGTCCATGCTCATTAACTTTGGCGGTTTCGACGTAGTGCCCATTTCATTGTCGATATTCATTTGGTTCGCCGCAAGAATGTTCGCATTTGATGAGGAAGCCACTTGAGAAACGAACACGTTGTGGAAATCTTCGATTTTGATAATCTGAAGACTTATCTGAAAATACAATTAAAAAAACACTCGAAAACTGATTAGTAATAGACAATTTTAGCAAAAACTAACGTTTTAATCGACAATCGGTACGTTAAAAACGTTTAAATTTTTGCCCAAAACAATTTTTACCCGATTATATCTTTAAAATCGTCACGTCGATACGATTCTAACGATATATAATGTTCGTGACGTTTTTCGGGATTTTCAAGTTCGGTCGAACTTGATGTGGAATTTGATAAAAATCACACTTTAGAGCGGACTTGTGAAAAGATTTCAAGAAACAGGTAAGTTCGGTCGAACTTAGGTGAAATTTCAAGAAAATTATCAAGTTCGGGCGAACTTGTGAAAAAATTCCAACAATAATTGATCAAGTTCGGGTGAACTTGATCAAAAATATTGAATTTTCTTGCAAGTTCGAGCGGACTTATACAAAACCTTGAAAAATCTATCAAGTTCGGTTTGATCAAAATCAGTGAAATTTTAATCAAGTTCGGCTGAAACTTGTTTCCAAAACATGGTTTTTTCAACTTTTTGATATCAATTTGATTGAATTTGTGTCCAAACTCTCAGGGGTTTGTTATTAGTGTGTTTTACATGACATATTCAAAAATCACCCATTTTTTACCATGAAATCATCAAGTATGTGAAAATGTTAAGAAAAATGATAGAATGGAGATGAAATAGAGAAATTCTTGTCTTGATTCCAGCAAATTTAGGTATACAGGCTCTGATAAGGTATGAAAGTGGCGTGTCGGTTAATCATGATCTCGGCATAGTTTCGGGGGCATAAATGTATTATTAGCATGTAAAACCGATAACATGAGATATAATTTGTCCCAAGTTATTTATGAAAATAAATGTACCAATGTGTGCATAAAAGATTTTGAAATGTTTTCAAAACGTGTCGGTTAATTGTATTTACCAGTGAAAACTGACGTATTTTCAAAAGACTAAGTGCAGGAAGCAAGGTAACGTAAATAGGCTGGAAGTGCTCGACAAAACTTAAGAGGAACTTGCAACTCCTTGCTTAGAAAGCCCATAGTCTGATAATACTTTGTTTTGTTCTATGTATTTGATCCGCCTGTGGATCTATTACAAACTTTGTATTACATTTGAATTTGGAACAATACGTTTGTAATAATAATTTTATTCCAATGTCTTCTGTTGTGCTATAAAATGTTGTTTGGTTAGGATGATATCAACCTTACTTCACGATACTCCCATCGGGACATACGTGGAAATCGGGGTATGACAACCTTGAACTAAAACATTCAATCGAAACGTAATTTTTTTTCTCTACATAAGTATAACAATATGGTACTCATATTAAAGATAAAAAACATTCGTTATTATGGTGTAATTTTTTTTTAAAAAGAGTTACGTATAAAAAATTATTAACGTTTAAAAAGAAGGAGGGAAATTGCATGTACATTGCATGTGACTTTCTAAATTTAAAAATGTTAAATTTACCTTTATACCCTTAATCTAGAAAATTAATTATTTTAATGTTAAACACTATTTACAAGATTGTCATCAATATCTTAACCATTAGATTAAAGATCTAATGGTTTAGATTCTTTCTTACTTTTCTCACACAAAACACATTTTTTACAATAAACTCACCCCCTCTCTCTCTCTCTATATATATATATATAAATATATATATATATATATATATATATATATATATACCAAATTCAAATAGAAAATGCGACAAAAGAAAACATACAAAATACTATACGATTTTTAAAATTGCAAGTCTTAGTGAAAAAATAAATAAATATTTAACCCAAAAGAGGAGGCACGAGTGTCCTTTTTGAGCCATGCCAGGCCAAAGTAACCATATCTATTACACATAACTAAAAAGTGCCTTAAAGTTCTTTTACACATAACTTTTCTAAGAGAGTACAAGCTTTTTATCTTATATAAAATCAAATTTTAATACGTAAGGTACAAAAAAATATATTGGGCAAAAATAATAACAGGAGTTGTATTTTGGTCATGGTTTAGTAGGTGAATGTTATATTGATTTATGTTCATTGTAATAACTAAAATGATATTCGTTAATATTTGTTTTTTCAATTTATATTGTGTTAGGTTACTTATTTTATTAAGTTATTTTTTAAAATCATTTCGATGACTTAGTTGGTGAATGTTATATGCCACTAGGTTACTTAGACCATGCGTAGTCGTCAACACCCCACCCTTAGGCGTTTTGTGTCATATAGAAGCCCAGTCAGCAATGAGGTGTTTTCTAAAATAGGTGTAATAGGGATGCTGGGCATTATCTTAAAAGAGGTGTTAAACAATTAAATAAATAAATCAAAAAATGGTATTGGGCAAAAATAGGAAAGAATGCATGTGATTGGCCAAAGGAGGTGGGTTTTGGCGTGTTTCAAATCACGCGGGTGTGAGTTTTTTTGGGCAAATAGCGCCCAATGGCGCCGAGGGGGGTGGGGGTTGGGGCGTGATTGATGTGTTTTGGGCAAAAAAAACGCCCGACTACGGGTGGTCTTAGTTTATGTAGATGTGAAGATTATTATTTTTTTAAAGGTTTAATTATTATTAATGGTATTGTTATAAAAGCTCAATAATAATCCAAGAGCGATGATGATGTAAAATATGGGTGGTGGATTGTAGATGGTGGTCGCACGGGGTGGTTGATGGTGGTGCAAAACTTAGGTTTTTTTTTAACAATAATGTTTTTTATAATAACTTTTTGGTAAAATTATCCTATAAAGTCTCAGAAATTTAAGAAGTGTACAAAGATACAATGAAGTGCAAAATATAAGACAATGTTGAGTAAAACATAGCACAATCTCGAGAAATATAATACAATATCGAGAAAAAAGACACAATGAAGCAAATATAGAAAAGACACAAAGCTAAATAAAAAGACACAATGATATTAACAAAAATTCTAAATTATACAAGCTACAAATACAAAAGTGAAAACCTAAAATCTCATATTGTATAGTTCGATGAGACGGTTTCAATGACGCTTGAATGAGTTTAATCGGAGTCTGCTTGATATTCTTTTAATTTTTAGGAGACTTTATATTATATTCTAACCCTATTTTTTACACTTAAATACCACTATTAATTTTATAAAGGACACGCATTCAAGCACTATACCGCTCGACCACTTACACACTGGTTGCAAACTTTAGATGATGATATACATGATACATTTGTGCTTACTTTCTATAATAAGTATACAAATTAAGAATAGTGAAACAAGTGAAGTCATAAAACAAATGCATGTTTCCAAACACAGCAACAATAATCATTAAAAATGGCAAATAAACCAAAAACAAACATTACATCAAGCATTTGACTCTTAAGTCACCACCTCAGAAGTGTCACCATAATGAGACGTAAGTTAAAACTCTAATGACATACTTAAAAGAAATCTATGATTACCATATGGGAAGTTTTGTGAAAATAAGTTGAAATTCTTTGCTATTAGTTAATCATAAGTTAGTCATTTAAACTCTTAATAATTATTGTCTTAATAATGTGATTATTTTCACTTTTAGTGGAAGCTACTTAAACACTGAAGTTACACACCATAATTATAATTTTTTTCCAATGCATGTATGAGTTTGATACTAAGATGAAATGAGAGTAGGCAGGGAATGAGTTCTCTATACCTAATTCTTTAACTAGTTAAAAATACATTCGAGATCTATATACACATATACTGGACAAGGTATGCGATTATTTTCTAAAATGTGTACGGATTTCGAACGGATATGAACTACCTGCATTAAAATAGAACATTTAAATATAATATAATCTTAAAAAAATAGTATGTTGAAGTCATTAGAATATAATTGTTAGAAGAAAAGTTAAATATATAATATTTCAGGTTTATTTTTTTAGGATACTTAAAATATGGTTCATTTCACTGTCATTTTTGTCCCTATAGTTTGTCCAATTATGCTAGTTTAGACCAAATTTCAAATTTGTACCATTTACTTCCCTGACATTCTTGAAACATGCTAGTTTCGCAAAAAAAAACATGAGATAATTGCCATTTTCGTCCATGTGGTTTGTCCAATTATTCAATTCAACCATAGTTTTTTTTTGGATAAAATTGACATGTTTCAAGAATGTCAGGGACAAAAATGGTACAAATTTGAAATTTGTCTTGAACTAGCATAATTGAACAAACCAGAGAGACGGAAATGACATTTAACTTAATATGGTTTTAGGTATTGTATACGGTTCACTAACATCTATTAATAGTTCTAACTATATTCAAACACCATCACTTAACCCGTTCACTAGTCAACACCAATCCCATATTAACTAAGGGTTTGATGTTGATGAACTATTTGAGATGAGCTCGCTAAAAGCTTCATTCAAGTCGAACTTAAATAAATTTAAGTCGCGCTTAAGGCTGCATTTCAGCTCGTTTAATAAATGAGTTTAAACAAGGTTTCATACTCCGAGTTTGATTTGTATAATTATATATATTATCAATTACAACTTTACATGTATTAAGTGTCGTATATATATATATATATATATATATATATATATATATATATATTATTTTAAACCACAATACTTTTTTCAAGATTTACAAAACCTTTTCACTTTCAACGTTGTTTCTTTATACTTTTCGTCTTTTTCAACGTTGGTCCTTTATACTTTTCTTCCTTTACAAATTTTTTGTTTTACATTTTGGTCTAAATTTTGGGAGTTAACACGTTGCAACGTGTGTGTATGGTTCAACGTTTTTATGCTTATTTTTTTCTAATTTAACGACCCGTTGTAATTTGTAGTTCCTAGATCGGCTTAGTCGTTGTTTTCTATGTTTTACATTTGGTGTGCGTGATTCAACGTTTTTATGTCTACCTTTCATTCTTAATTTTTTGACGAGTTTTTCCGGTCTTAGTTATTACTGGTAGTGAAATAACATTGGTGCTACTTCACACGATATTAGTTATAAAATCTATATCTATATCTATACTATATAATAAAAGAAACCATTAAATGGACATTTAAAATCATATTAGGCTATGTATTTTTTTAATTATAGATAATCTCCTACTAAATTTAGATAATTGTTATTTTATCTCATCCTTAATTATAGATAATTATTATTTAGTTTAATCTCTTATAAATAACTCTCTTACTAAATTATAGATAATTGTTATTTGGTTTAAATATAAAATTTATTTTTCATTATTAAAAAAATTATATTGATTTTATTACATAATTTATAAATCAAATTGTATATAACTTGCAAATTATATTTTAAATTTAAAATTAGATTTATTCAAATCGTGTAATACACGGGGTTTTAAAAATATAACTTTGTATTTATATATTATTTATTTTTTCTTTTATTAAAAAATATATGGATTTTTTACATAATTTATAAATCAAATTGTATATAACATGCAAATAATAATTTGACAAATAAGATTAGATTTATTGATACCGTGTAATACACGAGGATTTTTAAAGATATAACATTTTTTTTATTATTTGGTGTATTAAATTACATTTTTTCAACATGTGTAATACACGTGGTTTTTAAAGTTATAACTTTTTTTTATTATTCGGTATATAAAATTACATTTATTTAATTTATACAATAAACAGGGTTTTTAAAAATATATTTTTTATTATTCAATATATAAAATTCATTTATTTAACTCATGTAATAAATGAGGTTTTTAAAGATATATTATTTTAGTATATAGTATATTAAATTACATTTATTAAACCCATGTAATACACAAATTTATAACCTAGTAAACAATATTAGTTAAAGAAAAATAAGTTTTATTACGTAATTGGTATCCAATTATTTGTCACAAAATGCCTGGAAATATTCAGATGAGTAGTGTGTGGGAGAGAGAGAAAACAAGTAAACAATTCAGAGTGTCTTTATATCAGTGTGTTTCTAGTGTTTCTCAAAAGAGTGAGCGAGAAGGGCTCAATGCACACAGTGGCGCGAAATACGCCAAACGTACTTTACCCTTCTCCTTTCATTCCCAACGTTGCACCTTCACTCCGGCTAACCTACGCTTTCATGTCCCCTTCCGTTACATTTCATTAAAACCAATGCTTCAACAACCCACACTGCCGTTTATGGCTAACTTACGCTTCCTCTTCATCCTCCTCATCCTCGTCTCCTCCGCCACTTTGCTAACATACGCCGACCCTTCGCCTGAAACCCTAACGGAAGTCGACACACTTCTCGATTTCAAACTCAACCTCCATGATCCACTCGGTGCACTCACTAGCTGGGACCGGTCAACCTCTTCCGCTCCATGCGACTGGCGAGGCGTCGGTTGCTCCGGCGGCCACGTCACCGACCTCCGTCTGCCACGTCTGCAACTTCACGGCGCATTGTCTACCAAACTCGGTAACCTGCGCATGCTGTGCAGGCTAAGCCTCCGGTCAAACAGCTTCAACGGTAGTATTCCGGTATCTCTGTCAAAATGTGAACTCTTACAATATGTTTTCGTTCAGTATAACTCGTTCTCCGGCGAGATTCCGCCGGAGATTTCAAATCTGAAACAGATTTTAATATTTAACGTCGCCGGAAACAATATCTCCGGCGAAGTTCCGAAAACTTTTCCGTCAAGTCTCCGGTACCTCGATCTGTCCGCAAACTCACTCTCCGGCGAGTTACCGAACAACCTCTCCGACTCACCGGATCTGCAACTCGTAAACTTTTCATACAATCACCTCACCGGAGTGATTCCGGAGAGGTATGGTGGTTTAAAAAACCTTCAGTACCTTTTACTAGATTACAATCAGTTACAAGGTACGTTACCGTCTGCGTTAGCGAACTGTGTTTCACTGCTGCATTTTAGCGCCGACGGTAACGCAATCCGAGGTGTTATTCCGGCCGGAATAGGTTCGCTTCCTAAGCTACAAGTTATTTCACTCTCGAATAATAATCTCACCGGTTTAATTCCGGCGCCTATGTTTTGTAATGTTTCGGTTGATAAACCGTCGATACGGCATGTTCAGTTAGGGTTTAATGCGTTTACCGATATTATTCCGCCTGTATCTGGTAAATGTTTTAGTGTTTTGCAAGTTTTGGATCTTCAACAGAATCAGATTCATGGTGATTTTCCGTTGTGGTTGACTGATTTAGCTACATTAACGGCGTTAGATGTTTCTGGTAATCGTTTGTCTGGTAAAATTCCTGGTGAGATTGGGAGGTTGAAGCAGTTGGAGGAGTTGAAGTTGGCGAATAATTTGTTATTGGGTTTGTTTCCTAGTGAAATTAAGGAATTGGTTAACTTACGAGTTTTGAATCTTGAAGGGAATTTGTTTTCTGGTGAGATTCCTAAGTTTTTAAGTGAGCTGACAGGGCTTAAGATGTTGTATTTGGGTGGGAATCGGTTCAACGGTAGTGTTCCTTCGAGTTTTAGTAATCTTACGCAGCTTGAAACGTTGAGCTTGAGAGGTAATTATCTCGGTGGAACCTTGCCGGAAGATTTGATGTCAATGAGCAGTCTTACAACATTGGACCTTGAAGGGAACAGTTTTTCGGGTGAAATTCCGGTTAGTATTGGGAATTTGAAAGGTCTATCGGTTCTAAATTTGAGTGGGAATGGGTTTACTGGTAAGATTCCGGGAAGCATTGGGAGCCTCTATAAGTTGACTGCTCTTGATTTGAGCAATCAGAATCTCACCGGAGAGTTGCCATTGGATCTTTTCGGTTTGCCGAATCTTCAACTGGTAGCTTTACAAGAAAATTCTTTTTCCGGGGATGTCCCTGAAGGTTTCAGCAGCTTGTTAGGTTTGCATTACTTGAATCTGTCTTCGAATTTGTTTTCCGGTCACATTCCTTCAACTTTTAGCTTTCTCAAGTCATTGGCTGTTCTATCTTTGTCGAATAACAATGTCTCCGGTAACATTCCACCAGAGCTTGGCAATTGCTCTGCTCTTCAGGTTCTTGATTTGGGTTCAAACACATTGAGTGGGAAAATCTCTCCTGATATTTCACATCTCTCACATTTGTTCCAACTTGATTTGAGTAACAATAAACTTTCCGGTGAGATACCACCGGAATTGTCGAATATCCCATCCCTGAACTCCATTAGACTAAACTCCAACCATCTTTCCGGTAACATTCCGGAGTCGCTTTCCCATCTGTCCAACCTCACTTCACTAGATCTCAGTTCAAACGACTTGAGTGGTGAGATTCCAGCAAATCTTACCGCAATTTCAAGCTTGATGTATTTCAATGTGTCAAACAATGATCTTGAAGGGCCAATTCCAGAGCCGTTGGCTTCTAGATTTAACAATGAATCTGTTTATGCGGGTAATGGTGGTTTATGTGGGAAGCCATTGGATCGAAAGTGCAAAGGGATAACTAGTGGTAGTAGCAAAAGAATGATTTGGCTGATTGTTGTAGCTGCTGCTGGAGCTATTTTCATGTCTCTATGTTGTTGCTTCTACACATACAGTCTCTTTAGATGGCGAAGACGGATTCAAGAGAAGTCAAAAGCGGGTGAGAAGAAGAAAACGAGTCCACAACAAAGCTCGGGGACTCGAAGTAGTGGCGAAAATGGAGGACCGAAGCTTGTTATGTTCAATAACAAGATTACTCTGGCTGAAACCCTAGAAGCAACCCGCAGTTTGATGAGGAGAATGTTTTGAGCAGAACCCGATTCGGGTTGATCTTTAAAGCGTGCTACAATGATGGAATGGTGTTGTCGATTCGTAGGCTGCAAAATGGGCTACTTGACGAGAACATGTTTAAGAAGGAAGCAGAGTTGCTCGGGAAAGTCCGACACTGTAATTTGACTGTTCTTCGTGGATATTATGCGGGCCCACCTGATCTTAGGCTGCTTGTGTATGACTACATGCCAAATGGAAACCTTGCAACATTGCTTCAAGAAGCATCACACCAAGATGGCCATGTTTTGAATTGGCCCATGAGGCACTTAATCGCCCTCGGTATAGCTCGCGGGCTAGCTTTCCTTCATTCGACTACCATGGTCCATGGCGACGTCAAGCCACAAAATGTTCTCTTTGATGCAGATTTCGAAGCCCATGTGTCTGAATTCGGGCTAACCCCACTTGCCACCACCAGATCACCAGAAGCTGCAACCTCCAGTTCCGGTTCAGTCGGGACCTTGGGCTACGTGTCACCTGAAGCAATACTAACCGGTGAAGTCACAAAGGAGTCAGATGTCTACAGTTTCGGGATTGTTTTGCTGGAGTTATTAACAGGTAAGAAGCCAGTGATGTTCACACAAGATGAAGATATTGTGAAATGGGTCAAAAGACAGTTGCAAAGAGGTCAAGTTTCCGAGCTTTTGGAACCTGGGCTGCTCGAGTTAGACCCTGAGTCATCTGAATGGGAAGAGTTCTTGCTTGGTGTTAAAGTCGGGCTACTTTGCACCGCACCTGACCGGCAAGACCGACCCATGATGGGCGACATTGTGTTCATGCTGGAAGGTTGTCGGGTTGGCCCTGATATTCCATCATCAGCTGACCCAACCTCCCAACCTTCCCCGGTGTAGACCCGAACCCATGTTGACCCGAAAATAACCCGAGTTTGTTTTGTTTAACATTAATTTTCTATTGATGTTCTTTCAAAAGATTTGATTGTAGTAATTGTAGTTTAGAAATTTGGTATTTAAAATGTGGCAATTTAGGAGGTTTTTGTTTTACGGGTATGTTTCAGTTTTGTACTTTACGGTGGCCGTGCCGGCTACGGCGCCGGTGGTGGTGTTGGGTGGAAGGACAACTGGACAAGTGAGTCCGGCGAGGTAACATGGTGGTCAGTGGGGGTCTGACAATAGAGCCGTTAATGCATCACACTAAATTTTAATGATATATTCGATGAACCCCACAAATAGTCATTTTTTAATTAATATATTGATTTAAAAATTGGGGATATCATAGCTGTCACTGTGTGATGTGTACAAAACTATTTGGCATCGTTTTGCGATCGTAACAGTCAATTTCTTGGTGTTTATGTCACAGACTGTCATTGTTGTATTTGACTTTTTGGTCTTTGTGAACGAACATAGTTAGTAACGAATTGCATCATGAAAATTAATTAACAACGGAATTTCAGAACCTATACAATGCCTATTTTACTATAACTGATTACTTTTTTTCTAACGGCAAAGGAAACCGGGCCAGCACAAAAAAACTGGAAACCTGAAAAACAATGTACAACTGTTATCGCGAAGGTTGAAATCCAATCACCTATTCCAATTTAAAGCTTTAAGTTTAGATCTACATGTGAACCATATAAAGGAATTCAACTTGATTTCCTCAACCACCTTCAACCTATGATGCACGGAAACGTCTGGGAACAGACGACTCCCGTCCCGGGGACTGCCAGGGGACGGAAACGCCACGGGGACGGCCGGGAAACGTCCCCGGCAGTTAGGAAACGGCGAAGAGACGTGCAGGCGCAGGGGACGGCGAAGAAACGTGCAGGCGAAACGTTTCCTACAAGTTTCCGGATTTTTTGAGCTCACAGAAACTGTCTGTCAATGGCGAGTATTCCTTCATCCTCCATCTTCTCTAATCAACAACAAAACCAGCAATTCTTCAACCCCATAAACCCTAAACCCTCCTCTTCATCTCTATCTCTCTCTGTTTCACTTCCCAATCGACCTCAAAGGCCTAATCTTCTCATTTTCCGAACACAATCCGCCGTTGAATCCCCTCCAGTTGACAACTTTATCCCACAATCAGAAGAGGAACAAGAGGATGAAGGGTCTAGAACGAGATTGCTCGCCCAGAATGTTCCCTGGACTTGTATTGCTGATGATATTCGTCCCCTGTTCCAGAAGTACGGCACCGTTGTTGATATTGAGGTTTGCTGTTTTTGTATATCTTTTTGTTTGAGAGCCACATCTGTTTTTGTATATCTTTTGATATTGAGGTTTGCGGTTTTGATCATCTTTCATTAGATGAACCGGAACTTGAAAGTGATTTGCTTGTTAACGTTTGATTAGATTAAAGATATGTGATTTTTTAGCTTTACATCAATATATAACTAATTTGGGTTTTTGTGTTACATTATCTTTGATATATATTTATTTTTTTATATGTTTTTATTCCCGTACCCGTCCCGTCCCCTCCCCGCTTCTTAATTTTTTTAGTTTTGCCGTTTCCCGTGCCCGTCCCCGTACCGGTACCCCGTTCCCGTACCCGTCCCAGTGCATCATAGCCTTCAACATCAGGGCGTTCCAACCTTCGAACTCCTTTGCGTTTCGAGCTTTCCATATTTGCCAAAAAGTCGCCATGAAAATCACACCGACGGGTTTCTTCTAATCAAGTTTTGAAGCAAGTTCCATACCATAATAAAAGAGAAATCTTCATGAGGAATTGGAATTCTTATCCACACTCCCACATGCCTCCACACAGTGTGGGCCATTAAGCAAGAAGTTAGTTAGTACATTGTCCATGGATTCCTCGCTCTGCCCGCATCTCCCACAAGTCGCGTCCACAATCCGCACTCTCCTTAGCGAAAGCTGATTTTTGACCGGGATCCGATTCAACAAGACTCGCCATAAAAGAAGTTTATATTTAGGGGAGCCCAGTTGTTCCCCAGGGGCCAAATAACTTCGTTTGAGTTGTTCCCAGCCTTGGCAATCTGATTATGAATAAAAGCCACCGACAAATCTTTGTCCCTTGCATTACTGATTAATACTTTTAAATAATGGAGCAATCATTCTAAAAAGGATGAGCCGAAACGTACCACCGTATACTTAACGTAAGTTACATGTGAGATAAAATAGAGAGGTGATGTAATTGATGTTATGACAACCCGATTGGACAACAAACTAGACACACTACTGGTTCACTAAGCGAATCAGTCGAACCGGATGATGTCATAAATAACTACATTTGGATGAACATGTTTGTTGAGTTTGAATGTTATTAATTTCTGAAGCCCGGGCTGAGACAGGTATGAACTTGTTTAAGTTTACAAACTAAAGTTTTTTAATAAACAACTTTGAGAGAGTGTCTTTACGGGGAAGAAGACGATGAAAACAAAATCCAATAAATCCTCTGTCTTCATAAAGCTTGTACGAGGCACGTATTTATGTATGTATGCAATTAAACTTCAAGTAATTCCATATTCTTTAATTACGATTTCACAAAAACTATCGAACTTAGTTGAGTTTCTTCGGATCAAAGTTAACATCCTCATAAGTTGTCAGTTGGTATATTTGAATTCCATTGCTATAGATATATGCATCAATAGCAAATACCAATTTTGACCATTTCTTAAAAACACATTACCGATCCAGCTGTAGAAACAATGGAACCATCAGGAACCAACCATTTTTCCTAGGGGTTAAGATCTACAACGAAATGGACCTATATAATGGTTAAATCGATCGGACCATTATGTCCGACTCATTGTCAAAACACTGGATGTAACTGATTTAGTGTGTGAGGAGGGAGATACATTCATTAAAAACCTAAGATTTGGGCATTATTGCGGTTCCGTCCTTGTGTTCTTTGTTTTGTGTAGTTTTTTTTTTCTTGGTGATTACTTGTTATTTCTTGATTGCTTGTCATGGGTGATAATGTTGTGATTCCTTTGCCTGCTGCTCATACTCTTGTGAGTAAAATAGATGCTGGTGATCTTTTGTATCTTCATCCTAGTGATTCGGCTAATCTGACTATAGTTAATATGAAACTAAAAGGTACTGAGAACTATATTATTTGGGCTAATGCACTGAGCCTTGCTTTACAAGTTAAAAATAAAATGGTTCTTGTGTTAGGTCTACCACTGATTATGTGTTAGGAAGACAGTGGATAGGTGTAATTTTATTGAGCTTACTTAGATTTTAAACTTTGTGTCTGAAGATTCATATCATGTTCATGTGTATTCTAAGTTGGCCTCTATTGTTTGGAAAGAGTTGGAAACCTATGATAAAGTAGACGGGTCTGTGGTTTTTAACCTAGATCAGAAAATTAATTCGTTTACTCAAAATTGTGTTCTTGTTTCTGAATGTTATCTCAAGTTGAATGGTATGTGGAAACAAGATAAACGCCATAGGTTTAAAATAGAGAAAGAGTAGCAAATCTTAATTAAAAGCAACAAGTAGCATCTTGTCCTGCTTATGGACGTGCAGGACACACACTCCAGAAGGTTGAATAGCACATTGTCCAACGACTTCGTATTTTCTCAATCCGCTTCTAATGAGTTACATTTAGAAATACGGGCAAATGGGCAATGATTTTGATATCATGCAAGAACCGTTGCACGTTTGGTGTAGTAATTTTTATTTATTAATTGCACTTCTTATTTTGTTTATCTAGTTTAGTTGGTATGAATAATAAAATTTAAACAAGTAATGATTAAAAAGTTATTGCTTAGTGAAAACTAGTTGAACCATTACATTGTGTAGTAAAAAAAGCGAATGATAGTGATGTGACAATGAAATATGTGAAACCATAACATAATCTTACTACACATAGTCCATACTAAAAAAATGTTAAGGAAGGAACACTGTCCCTAGTACCTCATATGATATCTATTATCCCACACCACAAGGGTTATGATGCCGACAAATTACCTCTGCACACCATCCACATGATCTGGACACCACAAAGGTCGAATCCGCACCACTACAGCTTCACATGTGGGCAATGAACTTTATTGGTAATGGGTACCACTGAGCTATAAGCTCATTGGTCACATAGTCCATACTAGGGATGTGCGAAAATCGAACCATAACCAAAAACTAAAAAATTTAACCGAAAACCGATCGGTTATGGTTAAGTGTATTTCCATAACCGAGCCATCGATTATGATTATGGTTAACTAATCTTCCATATCCGAATTTACGAAACCAAAGCAAACTTCTAACATATATAATTCAAGTTGGTACTTCCAAAGCATTATGTTTTTTATTTTTTTAATCGCTTGAATTATTTGTTGTTACTTTGTAATTTTGTTATGTAGTCTAAACTACTGTTGTTTTTTTATAGATCATATTTTTGTTTCTAGAAACTAATAGATCGTTCGGGTTTTGTAATTAGTTTCATACTTTGTAAGTTTATAGTTTTTTTTTCCAATTTTCGTTAAAATGTTTTCAATTATGTTTCTAACATGAACTATGCAGGTTTACATTTTTAACTGAGCATAAAAACATAATTGAACCATTTTCAGTTTGACCAAAGCAAAAAGAATACATTGGATAATTAACCGAAAATAGCCGAAATTGATGCATAACCGACAGACGGTAAAACGAACCATGCTTAACTGATCATCAGTCATGTTTATGGTTACACAATTTTCCAGAACGAAGATCGGTTATGGTTAAGCCTCTATAACCGAACCGAACCTACTTTTAACATTCCTAGTCAATAGCTTAGTCGGTAAAAGTCCCACTCTATACGTGACAGTAACAGTCACTAACCATTACTACTACACATGATCTAAAACTCTTCGTATCCATTTTGTATCCTTGTCAAATAATTAAGTTATATAAACATGTATAAAAATTTGAATATATTTAATTATGTTGATAATAACCAATTTAAGTAACGAATTATCAATACAATAATTATCAATACAATAATTATCATTATCAATACAATAATTTTTGAACGATTGAACAGTGCTTTATAATAAAAAAAGGAATAGTGTCAGGCAGCTGGTCTGGCACTCCCCTATTGGACCAGCCGTTTGACTTGGCACTCTCCTATTGGACCAGCCGTTTAATCTTTGTTTATGCTGTAAAATTACGGGTTTGCTCCCAGAATAGTGTCAGGCAGCTAGCCTGGCACTCCCCCATTGGACCAACCGTTTAATATTTGTTTACGCTGTAAAATTACGGGTTTGCCCCCACTTTAAACTTACGATGTTGCCCTCGACTCAAAATAAAATTACGCTTTTGGCCCCAGCCAAAAATTACGATTTTGCCCATGACCCTATTGGACCAGCCGTTTGACCTGGCACTCTCTCATTGGACTAGCCGTTTATTATTTGTTTACGCTGTAAAATTACGGGTATGCCCTCCGGAATAGTGCCAGGCAGCTGGCCTGGCACTCCCCCATTGGACCAACCGTTTATTATTTGTTTACGCTATAAAATTACGAGTTTGCCCCCACTTTAAAATTACGATGTTGCCCCTGCTCAAAATAAAATTACGCTTTTGGCCCCAACCAAAAATTACGATTTTGCCCATGACTCGAAATTACAATTTCGCCATCGGCTCAAAATTACGTTTTCACCCTGTTCAAATGAAAAAAATTGCTCTCGCCCCCACCTTAAAATTACGATTCTTCCCCGTTTAAAAAAATTATGATTTCGGCCTCAGTTAAAAGTTACGTTTTTGCCCCTGTTCAAAATAAAATTACATTTTTGGCTCCAACTCAAAATTACGATTATGCCATCGGTTCAAAATAAAAATATGGTTTTGCCTCCGGCCTAAAATTACGGTTGTACCTTTCTGGTTTCAATTTCCAGTATTGGTATCACTTTAGCTTTTGCCAAATTACGATTTTACACCAGTGAAAAAATATAACTTTCTATTAGTTAAAAATTACAGTATTGCCATTGTTTTAGTTTTCTTAGCAAAACTATAAAAGTGTTATGTATTGGTTTACTCGATTTAATTGTTTTCCGTGTCAATGAGGTGCCTAACACTCGCTCATTATTCGGCTATCGCCTCGCAACACGGGCGGGGCATCTAACTAGTTTATAATTAAATTATTAGAGGAATTATAAAACATGACAAATGAATTATTAAAATGTTGCAGTAGAACAACGGCTACGCAACAAATGTATAGAAAACACATGATAATCTTGTCGTTGGTGATAACTGATATAATAATATGAAATAAATAATTATATATTATCTTGGAAACCCAACCAAGTTATTTCAGTTGGGTCATAGCCACTCATTAACTGCCGAAAAGTTGAATGACATTAAAAACAATTAAATTAAGAAATTATATTTCAATTTTGTGGTTTGCAACTTACAACTTTAGTTTTTAGAGTAAATTACGTTTTTAACCCTCTTGGTTATATCACTTTTACTATATTAGCCCAAAATAAGATTTTTTTAACATATGTGCTTCTATATCTTTATAACTAACTATTTTGACATCTGAGTCTAACTCAACCCCAAACTCTGGTTAATTATTTGTCATATGGCAGGCACATGATGGGTATAATGGTAATTTCTCCTTCCCTTTAAATCTAACCCAGATCTTCAAGAACATCATCATCTTCTAACACCCAGATCTTCACTGAACGGCTGTTAAGTCGAGAGAGCGAATTTAAGTTATTAACTGAACGGCTGACTGCGATTAAATCTTGAAAATGAATCCAGTTTCTGTTTTCTTTTCCAGCAATATATTGGTGTTAGCCATAGGTCTGTGTAAGAAAGATGTTTTCTTAATCAAGTCTACTTGCATAAAAAATGATACCACCCATACAACCAAAACTTATTTCTGTGAGGCATTTTGTCGAACAGGTTATGTGCAAATAAAATGTCACCATTAACAAAGCAAACTCTTTAATTAAAGTACTATACCCTAAAAGGTTTCCACATATCAACATAAAACCTTAAAGATTTAGGCATACTCTTCTTCCACAACTCCGAATCAGGCAATTTCCCCGTAAGATTCAACACACACTTCACCCGGAAACGCGATCTCCATCGCCTTCAACGTCTCCTCCATAACCACCTTCCCATCCCTCCTAGAATCCTCAGCCTCCACACAACTCCCACCAACATTCACCATAATCCTCCCACATTCTCTCAACTTCTTCTTCAACATCCTCCAAGTATCCTGATCCTGTAACTAGGGATCAAACACCCTTTACTAAACAAATCAACCAACAACCCAACAAACCCAGAGTCAACCTTGGCAGTCAACGCATTTCCAACATAAATAAACAGCCTATCGAGCCCGAAAAACTCCCTCCCAACTGAAATAACCGCCGGGTCAAGCTCCCACCCATGAACCACACCTTGCGGGTACAGCTCTAATATCGAGATGTGTTTACACGGTTGCAGATCGGAGGTGTGGAGTTTAAACGAAAGGCGTTGGAGTCGCTTATTCAGTTACCTGTGGAAGACGAAGAGGCTGCTACGTTAGTTGCGAAGGAAGGTAATATTGGATAGTTGATTAATCTGTTTGATGTGAATGCTCTTTAGCAGAAGATGATGATGTTTTGAAGATCTGAGTGTTAGAAGATGACGATGTTCTTGTAGATCTGGGTTAGATTTAAAAGGGGAGGAAAAATTACCATATACCCATCATGTGCTTGTCATGTGTCAAATAATTAACGAGTTTGGGGTTGAGTTAGACTTAAGGGCCAAAATAGTTACTTATAGAGACAATGGGGGCACATATGTTAAAAAAATCATATTTTGGGCTAATATAGTAAAAGTGATATAACCACAGGGGCTAAAAACGTAATTTACTCTAGTTTTTATTTAGAGTAAACTGCTAAAATGGTCTATAAGGTTGGTCTCTTTTGTCATTTTAGTGCAAACTCAAGGT
Source organism: Scalesia atractyloides (assembly GCA_947069175.1). Classification (NCBI taxonomy): domain Eukaryota; kingdom Viridiplantae; phylum Streptophyta; class Magnoliopsida; order Asterales; family Asteraceae; genus Scalesia; species Scalesia atractyloides. The sequence goes on along the minus strand of CAMTDV010000014.1, from coordinate 15,394,554 downwards.
TTCAATTTTGTTGTCATTTTCATCTAAAAGCAAAATCAAGTCATATTTTTCAGTTAACATCCTACCCTTTTTATTCATTTTCCTCCTTTTTAATGAAAGACAAAAATGGTCATATTTTTTTAATTTGTTATAATAAAACGTTAAAAGACCATTTTGCCCTTCATTAAAAAGGAGGAAAAAAGACAGAAAAGCTGGATGTTAATTCAAAAATCTGACCAGATTTTGATTTTGAATGAAAATGACAACAAAATTGAAACCATAGGGACCTGTATTCAAAAGGTTTAACTTTTGGACTAAAGTGACAAAAATGACCAAACCTCATGGACCATTTTGACAGCTTAATCTTTTATTTATTTATCAGGAGGTTAGAAATCGCATATTATGTACGGAGTAAATTAATAAAACTTAATTCTATTTTTGTAATTTTGTACATTTGGGATCATAAAAGTCAAAAGAGTAAAATAAGAATCACTAACTCTTAAAATTTTAAAAATAGAAACAAAATTATGGAGAATTTGAATTTTATTACAAAAATATACGAGGTTGATGAAAATAAAATAATAATGTATTAGTAATATTAAAAAGGATATCAGATAATATTAAAAGAAATATTTTTAACCTGCCTAATTCTTGTGTTAATAAATTTTAACCTGCCTAGTTCTTGTGTCGGGTCAATCAAACCACACTTGAAAGGGGTTAGTCCATTAAATCTCTTTAAATTAAACATGTTCTTCTCCTTCATCGGTCAATTTTTTTGAAAGGTGTGAATTATTCGTTTATGTCGGGAGGTCTGACATACGTTGTTTTAACCGGGTCCGCGCTAGAGAGCCTCCTAATAGATCTTTAATTTAAATCCTTTAATGAGAAAACCCCTATCACTAAGACTCAAATTTGAAACCTTAGGAGGAAAACTTCAAAAAAGTCATGTGAGAGTCGCTTTGTAATAGGTATTGACTTCTTTAATAACTTAGGCTACGGCCAAGGTGTGGGCCTGGGGCTTGGGGGCCTGTTGGATTATTGAATGGGGACTTACTCTTTAGTTTATTGATGGGGCCTGTTAGTATATTTAGGTTTGGTTAAAAACTTATTTGATGTTTATGGGCCAGTTGAGTGGGGGCCTAAGGAAAGGCATGTGCATGTATCCACCACCGCTTCCGACTGTTGATGTATGCAAGGCTGCGAATGATCGGAAATTATTTTGTACACAAAAGCAGTGAAAAGCCTGCCGGCTTACAACTAAAAATCAGGAAACTGACTATTTTTGTATTACAAATAAAAATCATGAAACTGACTATTTTTTTAAGTGTGTTCTATAAATCTATAGTTAATATACTGGATGCACTTTTATTCGTGAACTAGAATATTTCAGTAACATAATAAATCCTATTAAAACACAACCCAAAATTTATGTAGTGCCAGTGTTTTTTTAGCTATTTTTTTCTTTTAGGGTTTTGTCTTTTTGTGTTTTTCTTTTAAGTTTCAATCGCACCCTTATACTTTTAAATAACTTGTGTTCGTTAATAATAGGGGTGTGCATGGTTCGGTTCGGTTATTAGCATTAACCGTATCCGTAACCGAAGTCGTCGGTTAATCGGTTTGGTTAATTTGTCGGTTTTCAGTTCGGTTCAGTTAATAACCAAATCAAATAACGGCTAAAATTTTTGCTTAGGAATACATGTAATGGAGGCATAAATAAATGAAATAAATGTATAAATGCATAAAATAGATGTATAAATAAAAGAAATGGAGGTATAAATACTTGAAATAGGGGTATAAATACATGAAATGTAGGTATAAATAAAAAAATAGAGATATAAGTACATGAAATGAAAGTATCAAACATGTAATAGAGGTAAAAAAACTAGAAATATACGAAAATATAAATAGTTCGGTTCGGTAAAAAAATAACCGATAACCAACTTTTGGTTAATTTGGTTTCGGTTAATTTAGGTTCGGTTTCGTTGGTTTTCAGTTCGGTTTCGGTTAACGATTCGGTTATTGCACACACCTAGTTAATTATATCGATTTTCGGCATTATACATGTCCGAAACAAACCTGACGATACCGACCGAACGTCGCTACTGGTTTTGGTATTCGTTTTTATTTTTTCGATCTATGTAAAATGCGTCTCAATATCTTTTTGGTCATATCACGACTTTATTTTTTTTATTTTTCAGTTGTTATAGCGACTGTCAGTGCCGTAACGAATCAAACTAAACTGATAACGACCGAACTCACCGCGCGTAGATATAAATTTTTATGGCTTTAGTTATTATTATTAATTTTGAGTATGTTTTGTTTTTTTTTGTTCTTATAACTTTAGTATAAAATGCTTTATGTCGCTGTGACGTGCATGTTTTATTTACGTCTCGATATAACTTTCCCATCCTGTAAGTAGTAATGGATAAGTGTAACATTTGTCGAAAAACGGGTTTTCCAAACCCGCTTCGTTTATTAATCGAATAATCAGTTTTATATTTTTGTTGCTCATTTAATGCCTATGTTAATTTTAAACAATACATAACTAATAAACATTTTAGATTATGGCAATTAAAATTGTTAAAAAATAAAAATGAAACAGTTAAAAATAAAAATGGGCTTCCGGGTTTCGAACCCGGGTCACCCGGAAACTTTAATCATCAAACATATAACCATTACGCCACTAGCTGACTTTGTGAAATCTAGGAAGCAATTAAAACATAACTTCAACCATGAATCAACCTGTTTGGGCCAAACTGAAACCGTTATCGGCTTCCAAACGTCCAAGGACTTTTGAGTGATCGCGGATTCCTGAAAATAACCGATAAACCGACATTCTTAATCAATTCAGCCTTGAATGAACTTGAATTCATGTAATGTTCGGTTTTAATAACCGAAATCATTCACTTTCCGAATTACTCCAACAATATCAATATCTCGCGACTCAAAATCATCCACAGAACTCTCAATTTCACTTTTACTCTAATTCTGATCGTCGGAATCGCTTTTTGAACTCGCCGGACTTTCGCCGGAAAACCGAGTTTCTCAATTCTTTCATCTTCTATCAGTTGTTAGGCTTTTGCTAATTCAAACCTTTCAATCAGAATCAATCCCAGGCGACGATATCAGATAATCAACACTCGCCGGAAGTTTTCTGAAAATTTCTAGATTCCGCGGTGAAAGGATATAATCATTCAAACCTTCTGATAACTCTTGTTTAGTCATTCAATTTCACAATTTGGTTAATCAAAACTATTAATTAGCCCGTTCAGACGGAGTTCATAAAACAGAGCCGACGACTTCGCCGGAGTTCTGAGAAAGATCATTTTTCCGGTATGTTCATTCCCAAAATCTTCCCTGTCCATTTCGTTTTAATCAATTATATATTTGTCAATCGAATTAAACAAGATCAGTAGAATAATCGTTGTCTGTGTTATTGTAACGAAGAAGATGAAGTTAGTTTGTATATAAGTTTAATACAAATTGGATTATATCTCGGGTTAGACACACAGTCCAGCGGTGGACTGTGTGCAAACAACTATCACACGTCTCGAGTTCGATCCCTGACCCAACCTCACTCTCTGAAATAAAAATGCTCTTTTTAAAATCGAACCGGGTTAACTCACTGAAAGATGTTAAGTATAATAAAAACCAGAATATTAACCAGGTTAGACACACAGTCCAGCGGTGGACTGTGTGCAACGTTAATCCACAGGTCCCGGGTTCGAGACCTGTTACGCACGCCGGTTCGATGATTAAAATCCTTTTTAAAAATAAATGAATTTTGAATAAATTAAAATAGTATATAAATATAATTAAAAACAGAAATATTTCGGGTTAGACACGTAGCTCAGTTGGTAGAGCTGCGTGCACGCGTACGGGAGGTCACGAGTTCGAACCTCACTCAGTGCAAACAATATAAACGACCGAACCGGTCAACAAGTCAAAGTCAAATGGTCAACGGTCAAACCCAAAAAAAAAGTCAACATTTTTTTTATAGTTTTATTTATTTATTTAATTTAAAAATCAATTAAAAATACTTAAAAATAATGTTTTTGAAGTTAGAAAATAACCTTAAAATCACAAAAATAAACCTAAAGACCTTATTAAAATTGTTAATAAAATCCACTCATTTACCATACCTTTTCGTTATTATTTAGGCTAGTTAATCCTCGTCGATCAATCCTCTAAACTCGTGCGCATTTCAACATCTTCAACCGAACGCACCCAATGTGAGTGAATCTCTACAAATTCCCCGTTTTAATCACGTTTTTGGGGTGTATCATGTGTCTTATTATTTATTACATTTAAACAATTGTGCATCCATCATATTCATGATCAAATGTGTATTCAATATGTATCAACTGTTTGTGTGGTTAATGTTTAGATTAAATTTATCATTTTCAGTACATACATTATCATAGGCCGCCGCTCCCCATTACCTATGAGCGTTGAGCTGTTCCCCATTACATATGAGCGTGAACGAGGCGTTGCCAACATACGATCGACTCCGTTTGATTGAGCCTTGATCGCACATACATTTATCATAGGCCGTCCGTTCCCCATTACCTATGAGCGTGAACGTGACGTTGACAACATATACAGTATCATTCATGTTATATATTCATGCAAGGTTGTTTGTTATTGTTATTGTTATTGTTATTGTATGTTTATTTACGTTTGCTCACATATGATTATTGCACAATTTTCCATAATAAATATAATAAGAAATCAATAATAAATGTTTTCTAACAAGGTTCACTCGGCAACTTATGTTGACCCAAAAACCCCAATTTTTACACATGATACAGGTGATCCAGCTGCAGCAAGAAACATATAGGATGGCTTAGAAGAATAAACCGGTTTAGACTTTGGATTGTTTAGTTGATTATCTTTCTTTGTAATTGTATGAACATGTTTGGAATATTGAGGATGTAATTTTGAATTTAATAAATATGAAACATATTAATAAATATTATGAGCTTTGGTGATAACCCAATTATGCCCCGACTCTTATTCCGCTGCGGGTCGGGGTGTGACAATAAGTGGGTTGAGTTACGATATAAAGTGATTTAAAAATAAGAAGTGTAAAAAGCCATATAGATTGACAAGTGTCCAAAAAAGATTCAAGTAGGAAGGATAATTTTGTCAAAGTTAATAATAAGATTATGCACATGCAAGTCACATGTTATTTCTCACTCATTTTTTTAAACGTTCATAACTTTTTATACATCATTTGTTTTTTTTAAGTTACACCATAAAATTGAACATTTTTTATCTTTAATATGAGTACCATATTGTTATACTTTAAAAAAATTCGAAAACCCAGTTGTGTATTACACAATTGACATAACGTATAACATAATGAGTATCAAACTAAAAACATAATTGAAAGTAGAACAAAAACACAATCGATGACAACAGATAAAATACATAATGGACAATAGACTAAACACAATGAGTATCAAACTAAAAATACAATTGACGAGAACAAGATAAAAGACACAATGGACAACAAACTAAAACACAATGGACAACATACTAAAACACAATGAATAACGGATTAAAACATAACCCGCAACAAAACAAAAAACACAATGGACAACATACTAAAACACTATTGATAGCATAATAAACACAATGACTAAAACATATAACAAACGTATAGAAAACCCAAATATAACACTATCTTCATTGTGTTATACATTGTGTTATAGGTTATGATAAAAACGCAATGGACATAACCCAAATTAACATTGTGTTATAAGTTTTGATAATAACACAATGTATAAGAACCTTAATAAAAAACGTAAGGACCAAAACCCAGTTAAAAGACACAATGATCAGAACCTTTATCACAATACAAAGATAACCTAGTAAAAGTGAAATTTTTATCTATTTTTATATAACATTATCATACTCATATTAAAGATAAAAAACGCTCTTTATTATGGTGAATTTTTTTAAAAGACAAAAGTTGTATAAAAAAGTTATGGACGTTTCAAATTGATGGTGGAAATGACATGTGCCTTGCATGTGGAAAGAGAAAATCAATAAATATGAGATTCCTTTTATGTCCTTTCATTATTTTTTCCTGAAATTAATCTCAACCCTTCAAATCTAAGAACAATGAACTAGAATCCTTGTTACCCTTCTTATTTATGTTATCTTTTGTATTTGATCATAATCCATGTATAAGTAACTAGAACACAAACATATATGTAATCAAAGCGACCTAACATTTGGTTTTTTTAATAAATTAACGGCTTTAAAATATTTATTATTCTAATAATATAACATAATGTTTTATATAGTTATGAATATACCTTTGCAGAGTGCTTATTTTTATGCCCACATAAATTTCATTGAAAAAATAGTTTTATTTGCCCCGGAATAAATTTTTATTGTAACCACTAGCGAGTGCCGATACAGTACCGGTACCGTGACAAACCTAACTTATGTGATCGATTGAAAACATCGGTCGGTACTATCTTAACTGTTACCTGTATTCATGTTTTATGTTTTTCAATTGTTGTAAAATACACGTCGGCATCATTTTAGGCCTATAATGACTACTTTTTAAGTTATCTCTTTCAGTTGCTATATCGAGTGCATGTATCGTATAGATACTGTAATGAACCGAATCTATATCGAACAAGTTCTCGTCATTAACGTGATTTTTATCATTACTTCTACATTTCCTTTAAAGTTTGTTACAAATTGGGTCTCCTGCCACAGAGCATGGATATAATCCACTAGGTTTATTTATATATATTTTTTGAACGACCAACAAATCCTCCAAATGAGCTACTGTCGAAATTCACGACATCGGGATACACTCGCCTCCGAACCGGGAAAACCCTCACCTAGGGCCGAAGCCCGTGAACACTCGCCTGAAGGCACGACAGTGCGGTGAGGTAAAACCCGCTCAGTTCAAGGAATGAGCTAGCGATCTCCACCTATTCGCCTAGTCTCCCATTATCACCAGATGCCGTAAAAAAACTAATGGGGAGGGCAGGAATCGAACTTGGGTCTCTTCGAACAACAAGTATCTCCCTTACAACTCTACCACCACATCATTGGCGGTTTATTTATATATTAAGTTATGAATTATTTTTCATGATAAAAAACAATTAAAATAATCCATATCCGGTAACGATTAGGTATGACTGTTCCTAAAGTTGATTTTAGTGGCCAATAACATATCAAATAACATAACAAATACATCATTATCCTCGACCTTTTGACAATGCGTGCATGCTAAAATGCACCTAATCAATAGATGGATGCCAAATGACTCACTAAATTTTTTTAGAGTCAGATTAAAATATATATGTTTTGGAACGGTTTTAACAAAATGACAATTATAAGTATTATACGCCTTGTATACGGTAGTATACGTCTGTCTCGTATACAGTAAAATACGTCTCGTATACAAGCATTATCCGATTCTTATCGATTTTTTTTTGAAAACACATTGAGGTACATGAGTTTCAGTTTTTTTTTTAAAATTCATACGATCGAATATTCGTTACCCTCATCTACGCTATACAATACACTAATTGGCAAGTTACGCAATCACAAATTCTATTATACGAACGAGACTTCGAAACGTACCGTAAGAGATGAAAAACGGAAGAAACATCACGCCCAAGAACGATCTAAAAACGGTATACGTGTTGTGAAAAAACCGAGAGAATTTTAGTGAAAATTGAAAAGTGATAAATGGATATGTGGTTGTATATGATAATATAAGACCATAATTACATGTGTACAACTTGTATATGGTTACACAAATCGTATAACTGTTTCTTTATTTATTAATCCCTCGTATGATGATTATATGAGAATTGTTTTAGGTTATATACGTGTCGTATAACCTTATACGACTCGTATCTAAATCAATATTTTTTTTGAATTTGTTTATATACGATTATAATTAACGTTTTGTTGAACAGATTATAACAAACAACTCGATTAGAATTAAATGGCCGTAAAACGATAATAAGTAATCGATTTTCATTAAAGATTACGATTACAAAACCCCTAAATCCACATCGTCTACCGTCTTATAACTATCGACGTACTGCTTATATCGTATTATACGTTCCTTATAAATGTTTTCTCAAGTTTCAGCAATTGTATTCCTTGTTGGTTGTTACCAATAACCAGATGGGGTAGACACTAGATAATCTCCCTGAAACTTCATGTGGATAAAATGATCTCCGTTAACATGAAGGATTGAAATGATATTGAAATGATTTGATGAAGGATATTGTCTTCAATTGTCGTAAATAAGGGGGAAACGTAGCATAACCAATGTCGCTTATTAAGTGAAAGATCATATTCCATCGGTTAGCAATCAAGAGTCCCGTGAAACTCAATATCATTTATCGTGTTCCATAAGTCGTAGTATCGGTTAGCTATGCCCTTCCAATATAGGGAATGTCGAGCCTCTCGAAACTGAATATCATTTATCGTGTTCAATAAGTCGTAGTATTGGTTGCACTCACGTAGAAGCTCCGACCGAATTATCGACCACTCCATCTCATGACGCGACAAACCCACAGCTATCGCTCGAAAACCACAATTTCCATCTGGACATCCTGTATATGCGTAAGGTATAAATATAAGCAAGGTGGAATGAACCTTTTGTAATGGTTGAGGAGGTTATGTTGGGTTAGAGGCAAGAAAGGTAAAGCCAGCGCGCCTTGTATTGATAAGGTTTGTGAGCCTTTGGCTTTTCTTTGCTTTCTCTAGAGCCCTTCACAAGCTCGTCGATAAACGTGGAGACAAAGATTGTCCGTCTCGATAAACTAGTTATGCTTCGCAGGGGCCTGGTATGACTCTCTTCTTGTAATGACTAATGAGTAGGGGGTGCTAAACGGGTCGTGTCCGCGGGTTGGCGGGTTCGACCCGACCCGAACCCGAAAATTTTAGACGAACCCGAACCCGACCCGAACCCGAAAATTGTGTCATACATACAAACCCGAACCTGACCCGAATATTCGCATGCTGACCCGAACCCGACCCGTTCGACCAGAATTTTTTATTTTTATTTTTTAATTTTTTCAGCAAACTATTATATTAAAATTAACATCTACTACAAAAAAAAAACACAAATTTGTATAATAAATCACATCAAAATCATAAAATCTTGTGTCAATTTCTAGTTTTAAGTTACAAGTATAGCATAAAATACACACCCATTTAATTTATAACATAAAACATATTGTAAAAAATATAATATAATATAATAGAAATGGGTTAAACGGGTCAACCCGCCAACCCGACCGGGTTGACCCGAACCTAACCTGTTTAGCTAAACGGGTTGGCGGGTTCAACCTGAAACTGACCCGAACCCATTTATACTAAACCCAAACCTGCTAATTTCGTATTAGGTTCGTGTCGTGTTTTCGGATCGTGTCAGAAATTCACACCCCTACTAATGAGCCCTGATTCACCAGAAATGTCTTGTGTTGTTGAAATGGAACTGTGTCTTGGAGGTTCCACAAATAAAGTGTTTTTTTTTTTTTTTTTGGGGGGGGGGGGGGGGGGGGGCGTTGATCCTTTAAAGTAGAACTTTTTCCAGCGTCTTATTTGATTCATTGAGGTATTTATGCAAAAGAGCATGCTAACTTTCCACCCTCTTGGTTGTACGTTGACCAAAGTTAAGATGTTGATCGGTCCAAAGAGACACAAACCTTTGTCTATGTGGTTTTACCAGTTAGAGAACAGATAATCCATAATGTCTGAAAACAAAGATAATTACAATTGTTATTCAGATAAGGATGATTAATAAGAGAATCAGTATGAAACTTACCATCACGTTTTTTTTCTTGGCAGTCCTTCTCGTATTCAACCGTACAAACAGTTATAATCATCAACCGTGGCGGAGTTAATCAACCTATCCCACTTGTATAGAAATTTATCATGTTCTACCCACTTGTCTATCAATGTTCTCTTGTATGAGCCACCTACATAGTGAATGACCGGCATTCGGAAATACGCATGCACAAACGTTCATGAGAGCGAGGTCTTTATCCGTTACTATTCCCTGGGACTCCATAGCACTATAACACTCTTCAATGAATCTTTCAACTCCCGCAACACCAATGTGAAGTTTGCCCCCGTTTGTTGGTTATGAACACATGGGCAACGCAATACCAGAGGTATTAGGTGGGACACTAATAATCTGGACGAGCGGCATTTTGTACTAGTTCGTCTTGTAGGTGGCATCTATAAGCAACACATGCGGGATGGCACACCACAAAATGGTAGACTTTGGGTGGATAAAGAAAACATCCTGTAGCCTTTCATCCTTTTCATCTGTTTGGTGGAAGAAAACAAACCCAATTTTGTTCAATCGATTGAGAAGAACTTGCATTGGAGTCTCGCCGACTTAATCCCTTCGACCCAATTTCGCCCGCGTGTTGTATATTGTATTTCTTGTTGACACATTTTCGAGGTTCTGTTTTTTAATGGTCGAAAGAATGTCTCGTGGTCTCATGTTCTGTCGTCCTCTCTTCACCTGGAGTCAGCTTCATTAAGGATGGATGCCTCTTAGGATACATAAAGGGTTCATGGCTGTGCTTAACTTTGTTAACCTTTAGAGTCCAAACTCCTATCCTCTATCTGAATGTCCCAATACTCACAACCGGTTTTCCTAGTTCCACTACGTCTAATTGTTAGGGATTGGTGGCTAAGGGGATCCTCGTACTTCGCTCGTTTTGTAACTATGGCGTACTCGTTGTCGCTTCCGACGATTCTACCCAAGTTAATCAAATCATCCATTCTATGGAATTTCTATAGAAACACTTTGGGCTTATAAAATAATTCTATTAAATATACGACAAATTAATGTATAAATAAATCTTATATCTGGTCATTTTTTAACTCACTAGGTCATCTTCACCTTGATCCCCGGAAAACGGTCCCTCACTACCGAACGATGGTCTTCCACTCCCGGACGGCGGTGGAACACTTCCACGGATCCGACTGGCATCAATCGCATGAGTCAAATTGAACGGAAGATTTAAATCAAATAACCTCGTACTGTTTTCTTGATTCAAATTACACACCATCTCATTTGACTCGTTAGTCGAGTCACCACCAACAAATAATTGTCGTCTAAAACCACGTTAATAGTGTAATATAACTTAAATACACAGAGAATATGAAGAATACTATTGTCGTTTATATGGTATGTTTCAACAGAATTTGACATCTTATCAAATAATTGACGCGCGAATCGAGAAATATTACGTCTAGTCAAATAATTCGCATGTGAATCGAGGAATCTTATGTCGAACAAAATAACTCACATGTAAATCGAGGAATCTTACGTCGAGCCACAAGCGAATCGTGAAATATTACGTCAATATTGAAAAAAAAATATCATCCCATGTATATAACCCGTATAACATCATACGAGCACCCGTGTATACAGGGGTCGTAAACAACATATAACGTTACAGGACCTGTGTAAAAATAACATCTTATGAGTGTGGCTTTATTGATACCCCTTATTTATAAGAAAATTTTCTTATAACCAGATTTTCGACCAAAATCACTTAAAAGTTTCTGTCCTAAAATCAATTAACTCTCATTAAATGTTTTAATCATATGAAACTTTTTATTAGCCACTCGAAACATAAAAAAATACTTCCAAAATATTGGAAAACTTGATTACTATTGATTGAATATTTCAAATAAAACTGAATGAAGGAAATATCTTAAGATCAATTTAGGTTTAGTGAATAGTTATATTTTTCATCATATATTCTTCAAATGAAATTTTAGATATGTTAACTGAAATTTATCTTAAGAAATGGATTGAAAAGGTTGGAGGGCAAGGAAAGAAAATACAAATATGAAAGTCATGAACAAGAATAAAACAATGGATCTCACTCACTGATTAATGTAATAAATCTCATAAGATCAAATCGTAAGAGAACAAATTTATCATAAATATTTTAAAATATACCTGAAAAAATTACATAAAAAAAACTTGAAAATAAAACAAATACATGAGATACACAAAAAAGAATTTAGATACTTCTTAAGGGATTAACAGATTAACGTACACAAAATCATTTAACACCTTTCTATAACCAGATTACCAGAGGTTAAAACACAAGTGATGAACAATGGCAAAAAAAAAACAACCACCCTATTATTTTGGATAAGGAAGTCGAATTCAGGGGCGGATCCTAAATAATAAGTGTATTTTTTAGGCTAAAATCCCGATATCCCCCCTTGTTTGCGCACCACTAGAAAATAATTCTCGGGTCCACCACTAGTCGAATTCTTCTCTTAAAATGTCAAAAAAAAATTACTCTCACTTGAGGGTCAACATTTTACAACTTGGAGGTCGAAATTGAAGAAGACCATGAGGTTGCCATTCGTTGATGACCAACTTTTAAACAATCAAGTTTCAAAAGGATTTTACAAAATTTATTCTACATTTTTCATATAGTATAAAATATGTATGACATTACAACCATTTAAACTTGAGATAAAAACTAGCTACTAAACCTGGAAAACAGATTCTAACAAATGATTGTTAGTAAACAGTTAATCATACCAGAAACCCATTCAGAGAAAAATTACCCTGTGGACATACAAAAGATGCATAACTTCAATCTTTCGACGGCATCTGAAATGCCTTCACCTAGCGGTTGATATGAATTTGGTTGCTTGGTTACCTACTCACTACCACCTTTAGTATCTAGCTGCACTAGGCACATGACATGTCCGTTTTCAGGGTATTTTGGTACTTTTAACACATACATAACAAGAGTATAAACTTGACCTAGAAAAACAAAAACTTTAAAAATGGCTCTCATGATGACAGTTTAAAGCAGAGGCCTACAATTTGATGATTATGGAGTCACGAGACAAATTAGTCGGTGCATAAAACAACTGAAACTTAAATGCATATGGAAAGTATGATTCTACAAATCCAAGTTTCCAAATATACCCTCTAGTCCTCATGCTTTTTTATATGTACAAGTGAATTAAGTGGTTCTTTTAGTCCTCAACATATTCTTGGTTATAAAATGAACCCCCCCCCCCCCCCTAATATAAACACCATAGTCCATATCTAGACTAAATATTTAAATCTAGACCTTATGCACATCAAATGTAACCTGAAACTTAAAAATTACATGGGCTAGACTCGACTACTAATAAGAAGATAAGCCTACAACAAGTGACCAGTAAGATGCAACTTTCCAGCCCGGATTCAGGTACTTATTTCTCATCTATCAATTAAATATGGTATACACGTATGACTATTATCTACTCGCTGGTACTTTTGATCAACCCCTAAGCCATTTATCAACCTGTTAAACAGTCTTGCCAATATGCCACATAAAAAGATGCCCCCTGTTTAAACATTTTATACCATTACCAACCTGACATAAAGGTTGATACTTCAACACAAGATAAAATCCATAAATGCGACATCAAAATGACAAAGCCTCGGGAACACTAGACATAGGCAATTTAACCCGAGCCAAATGATTTTCATGTCCATAATCCAACATCCGTGTAAGTACATCCTCAAAACTACTTCCAGAACATTATGTCCACAATCAAGCACAATTTTGGAAACAATCTTAGTATATGGTCAATATGTAAAAACCACATCATTCCACAAGAATCATCAAACTAAACGTCTATAAAGCTTATATTCTACATCACCTTAATTCCTTAGATCACAATGTGGAGAACTTTTAATTTAAAACCTAATCTGTTCGCTTAAACTTCAAGACATAAAAGATAGAAATATATGTGGAATCCAAGACAATGTTTATAAGAAGGAAATGCCTTACATCTTTAGATAACTTTGACTCTAATGTTTAGCCCTTAAGTGGTCCCTACCATCTTATACTAAACCCCTTCCATAAGAAATACTGACAAATCGATGTCCTAATAGAAGAGACAATCTACAGATCACCCAAACACGTCTTTTGTTCAACCAAAGCAAACCGGACAAAAGATACGCGACGAAAAGCCATGGACAGAACAAAGAACCTAAAGACGAAAGAGCAGTTGATAAAAGAAAACTAAAACGATTTAGGGCTTTCCTGCAGAGCGGCTGCCGGGTGCAACATCTGCAAATGCTCCAAAACAGCACATCACATCCTGCCTCCAAGCGTTAAGCCTGAACACAACTCGTCACAAAAATAAAGATATTAGCACCAAACATAACTATAAAATTTAAAATATTATCGACAAGTAAAAGACGCAGAGCAGTCCATTACCAGTAGTTAACTATTCAATAGTGATACCGACGACCGCCATAAGGCGGTTCACCACCATAAGGCCGACCACCGTCGTATGGCCGATCACTTCCGTACGGCCGATCACTTCCATACGGCCTCTCACCGCTGTAAGGCCGTTCACTATAAAGTCCAGTGCCATAAGGATGGCCACCGCCATAAGGACGGTCACTGCCGTAAGGCTGGTCACCCCCATAGTAAGATGAATACTGCAAATTATAAGCTGGATGTCAAAGTGGCACACGTGTATAAATATGAATAGAGAAAATATTACTCACGTCATAATTGTAATAGTCACGTGAAGGACCACCACTGCCACCTCCTAGAATATCACAAAGATATAAATAGATAGTAAAATAATATATAACAAGTTGACAGATATTTATAAACTAAACCCAAAACCTCGATAACGAGCTCCAGAAATCGGAACCTCCGGATCAGAGTAATCCAAACGAGGCCGACCCCTGCTTGACTCGGTGTAGCCAGAATCCTGTTCCTAAAGATAAAAAAGTTACCATTTTCAGACAAGAAAATCAATCAAAAATTAAATTGCTAAAATGGAAGAAAAGAGAGGACTTTACTGCAAAATGTGGACGTTTCATTCCACGTGAAGTATCTCCATACGCGTATGGGTCTTCATAGGGCCTCCCACCATAAGGTCTGCTAAATGGTTCTTCAGGCAAATAAGGTTGTCCTCTCATTGGCATAGAATGATCACGGTGCGTATAAGCGCCATACCTGGGTCTGTCGACATCGTATCTTGGTGGCACATGACCAGATGGCTGATGTGGGCCCCTGAAATCATCCCACCTCCCTCCTGAAATAGTAAAAGCAAGGTAATCGGTTATCAATACAGTTCAACAGAATAGAAAAACAGTTATAATAATAAATGTTCATTACGGTTACCAAAACTATGTCTCCCTCTAAAATAAGGATAGGGGCCAACAGGCGGGTAATCCTCTGCGAAACCACTTCCTCTGGTTTGACCAGGTCCATGATAAAAACCCCTGCCTCGTGGAACATGAGCTCGGTTGGAAGGAAGCACACCTCTTCCAGAAACCCTCTCTGTAATCCAGATTAATAAAATATTATATAATGAAACTATAACTTTAATACTATATATATGTTTCACTATGTATACCAGCTCTTGAAAAGGTAGCGTCACTACCATGACCAAATCGAAATCCACCTGCTATTCCACCTTTCACAGCCTGCATTTTAGGCAAAGGATTTGAAAGCCTTGCTCTCACTATCATCTACACACAGTACAAATTACTAGCTTGTTAGAAAGATAGTTACAAAATGATATTATATAAAGTGAAATGCCATTTTCGTCCCTGAGGTTTGGCCATTTTGCGACTTTCGTCCAAAGGTTTGTTTTTCCGCATCTGGATCCAAAAAGTTTGAAATCTTGCCATTGTCATCCGGCTCGTTAACTTCATCCATTTTTCTCTGTTAAGTCAGGGGTATTTCCGTCTTTTTTGCTATCTTAAAGGGCAATTCGGCCTTTTTCACTTTATACAAAAAGACCGAATGCCCTGAAAAGGACCGAATTGCCCTTTTAAGTTAGCAAAAAGACAAAAATACCCCTCACCTAATGGAGAAAAATGGATGGAATTAACGAGTCGGATGAAAATGGCAAGATTTCATACCTTTTGGATCCAGATGCGGAAAAACTAACCTTTGGACGAAAGTCGCAAAACTGCTCAAACCTCAGGGACGAAAAATGGCATTTTACTCTGTTATATATTTAGTCATTTACAAACATACTACACAGCAAATGTGCCCTTGCCTTGTCATCACCGAATTCTTTTTTATTTATCCCATCAATGCAAGCAAGAGCAGCTTCATGAGTAGTAAAATCAACAAATCCAAAATCTTTCCTCTTTGCAGTTGACATGTTTCGAGCCAGCATGACACGCTCAATTGTACCATATGTTTTCAAGTGGTTTCGAACAATGTCTTCATCCCAATGAGGTGGCAGCCCATCAACAAAGACTGACTTAACTTGAGCCAAAACCTCTGGGTCTGGCTCACGCAACGGTTCAGCGAAAGCTACTTTGGCAGACCGCTCAGGATGGCCAAAAATGGCGTCGGGCTTTTGAAGCCTTTTATAGGCCGCCTTTGCATCAGGGCGACCTGAAAACTCGATGAATGCAAAACCACGACTCAATCCCTCGTGTTGTGGATCAGCAACAAGGGTAATCCTTTCAACACCTTCAATGCCGTAATCGTTTAGTTTTTGTCTTATCTGCCACCATAACCACTGTTATTAGTGTGCTACACGAAGAAAAAAATCAGAAAGAAATTGAATTACAGATTGCCTTACAGCTTCTTTCGTCCATGTATTGCATATATTACCCAAGAACAAAGTAGCATTATCTTCACTTGGTGCGGTCCCACATCGATTTCCGTGTATCTGCCAACAAATTTGTATTATCATTTAACCAATAAGATGTAATCCAAACAAAGAAGTAATATAGTAAACAAGAAATATCAAACATACAACGGGATTTTTCATTTCTGCTAAAGCACGGGCTACTTGTTCCTTATTAGCAAATCTCACAAATGCGTAACCTTTGTTTTTATGAGCTGGAAGGTCTTTCTGCATTCGGACTTCAATAACCTCACCGGCATTTTGAAAAACTCTCTTTACTTCTTCTTCTGTAGTATCTCGATCCAATCCACCGACGAATATCTCGAACTCTTTCCTTCTCTTTCGCTCCTCTGCAGCTTCTGTAAAATCTTCATGTTCTTGAAACCGTAATTCATCGTGTTCTTTCATCTTTACGTCTGCCAGCTCATCGTCATCGTCTTCTTCATGACCATCATTGCTCGTGTCCTTATCCCTTTCCTCGTCGCTTAGACATAAACGCTCTTGTGGATCTTCGTCTCCCTTGAATTCCTCAATTATACCTTTTCCCATATCAACAGACTCATTGTTCTCCACTTTATCCTCGTTGATTTCTGTTGGCACCTGTTCATTTTCAACATTTGTATCTTTATCTAAAGCAATTTCCTTATTCTCAACGGGTTTCTCAACATCAGGTTCCTCTTTTTCAACTTCTGTGACGGGATCGTCAATCTCAAAGGGTTCTTCGTCGTTTGAGTCCTCGGTTCCTTTGTCAAGCACTTCCTCGTTCTCCAAAATCGGTTGCTGACTTTCCAAAACATTCTTTCCGGTTTCTAAATTTTCTTTCCCGTCCACTTCTGGTTCACGATGCTCAATGGATTTAGCAATGTCGGTGACATCAGAACTTTCGGTCCTTAAACTACCCTCAACATATTCAACAGAAGGTTGAACATCATTACCATCTTCAACATCCTCCATTGTATCTTCAGTTTTCACATCATCCTTAACACCTTCAATGGACGTACCAACATCACTAATATCATTCGGGCTTGATTCCTCCTGCTTCACACATACCACATCCTTTACCTCATCTGATTTTTCTTGTGCTGCAGGTATTACACTACCAGCTTTATCATCGCTAACCGAAGCAGGTGGCGTCTCGACACCACCCGGTTTAGGTTTTTTCCTAATTACAGTCCTTTTAACCACTTTCTTAACAGTTTTTTTATTTCCAGACTTTGTTCCAGGAGTTACTTTTACTGTGTCATCCTCAACCTTTACTTCTGCAACTGCATGAATCACATCTCAATAACTTATAACTCACATCATAAAGTCCACAAACTATCTATACTAGATTATAATACATATCCGGAGGACAAAAAAGTAGTTTTACATAATTTTAAGAGTTTAAGTAATTACAACATTTAAAACATAAGACACAATCCTTTAAAACATATTGTTAACTTTTAAACCATTTTCCACCACAAGTTTTAAATGACTATAACGTTTTCATACGTTAACATTTAAAAAAATTAAACCATAGCATTTTAACTAAAGTATGGTATTGCCTACAGATTTCTTTAATACACTAACATGTTACGTGTAAAGCAGGGATGACCGTTTGGTACCGGGTACCAGTACTGTACCATACCGATCATTTTCGGTACCGGTACCCATTTTTCCCGTTTTTTAGAACGGTACAAAAACTGGTACTGGTGTATTGGTTGATTTACCGGTAAATACCCGGCACCTTACCGTACTGTACTGATTGTTTTCACTACCGGTACCGTACCGATTATTTTCGGTACGGTTACCCTGCTCATTCCTAACGTGATTACCGGTCCCCATCGCATCACGCGGGTAACACAACATTAATAACACATATAATCACAAACCCTAGTAACTGAATTACATCATAAACATCTTTTTGTTTGATAAATAACATAATTAAAGGGTGGAACACTACATGTAAGTCAAAATAAAGACTACAATCTTAATAATTCAATAGGATTTGAGTAATTATACCAGGGGTTTCTGGAGTTGCGATCGGTGAATCATTCGTTGCGGCAGCTTTCCCTCTGGTAGAAGGAGTACGCTTAGGTGTAGCCGTAGACTCCGACGGTGATTGTTGACAAGCAATCACCTGTGTCGGAGGGGTTTTAGTGGCGGATTTTCTGGCCGGAGGGGTTCGTTTCGCCGGAGGGGGTGATTTGGGATTGTCGGTGTTTCGAGTTCTCATAATCGAATAAAACCAATTGTTTGAATGTTATGCGAGTGCAATCGGGATTCGGTTGTGATGAATTTTAGGTGGAAAGTGTATAATTAAACCCTAGATATTGTCGTACAAGATGATGATGGGGTTTCTGGGTTGAGTAGAGGCTAGAAAAGAGCATACGGCTAAGTCTAGGGGGGGGGGGGGGGGGGGGGGGGAACGCCTATGTAATCATCCTGTGTGTGCTTGGGTTTGGGTGTGACTCTTTTAGCGTGGGTTTTAGCCCTGCTGTTGGGCGGGGCTACCATCTGAGCTGGCGGGCGGCTATTGGGTGCACCCTACCCTATATTCTCTATTAATTAAAAAATTAAAAGAATTTGGCCAAGCCACGACCCAAAGCCAAGCCCCACCATATCCCAATTTTTTTAGTTTTGCCAGTGGAGCCCTCCCAGCCCATGTGTCAACCCATGCCCCAAACCCCCGCCCCACCATACCCCATAGTCTAATGAGGTGGTTAGCTCCGTGTGATGCTTCGGTTCGTTTATCCTCCACTACTTTGCAAACAAAACTTACTTCAAGCTCGAGTTTGACTCGTTTAATTTAACTGAGATTGTAGCAATGGCTCAAACTATTTATTTTTTAATCTTTCTGACAAATTTTGTTTTAAAAGTTGTAACTACGTATATTATGTATTATTGTTGTATAACAGTCACATTCTTTTAACATCTTTTAAATTGTAACGGTCTTCAAGTTTAAATTAGTTGTCGAGTAATGGTCAAGACAAGTAGCTTATGTATTACTTCAGATTATATCTTCATCTTGTTTAAATAGTGACAGTCTTCAAATTTGAAAAGTAGTTGACGGGTAAAGGTCAAGACAAGTAGTGTATGTATATAATTCATTTACTTCGGATTATATCTTCATCTTGTTTAAATAGTAACGATCTTCAAATTTGAAAAGTAGTCGTTGGGTAAAGGTTAAGACAAGTAACGTATGTATATAATTCATTTACTTCAGATTGTGTCTTCATCTTGTTTAAATAGTGACGGTCTTCAAATTTGAAAAGTAATCGTTGGGTAAAGGTTAAAACAAGTAGCGTATGTATATCATTCATTTACTTTTGGTTGTTTATTTATCTTTTTTTTTTAAATGGTAACGGTCTTCAAGTTTGAAAAGTAGTCGTTGGGTAATGGTCAAGACAAGTAACGTATGTATACAATTTATTTACTTTTGGTTGTATCTTTATCTTTTTTTAAATAGTAACGGTCTTCAAATTTGAAAAGTATCCGTTGGGTAACGATCAAGACATGCGACTTATATAACTCATTTCACTTAGTGTTGTATCTTCATACTCTCGCCATATATCTTTTCTTATTTTATTGGGTTCGTTGTAATAATTTGTCTATGGTGTACTTTCACTTAGCTTTTTACAAAGCTTTGTTCATTCATGGTCTTATAGACCTTCTTCCAATTCTACTTTTATGTAGTTATGATTCTTGTGTTTGAACCCTACTGATGTAACAATTCTCCATCCTGGGAAAGAAGTAAGTTGAGTTGCATTATAAATGATTTAGTTTCGAGTCGGTACAAGAGTCGCTACAATCTCTTAGGTGTAGGTGTATATTAGTCATTGATTCTCCTCACTAATAACTTGGCTTTCAAATGTTTTGTAAATCCAAGAGCGGTGAAATATTGCAACCACCATTTCGGTATGACCACTTGTATGTGGTAGTCGTATTTGTATAGCGTACCAAATCCGCAGTGTCCCGCATGGAAAAACTGCATAAAAATGAGCATTAAAATATGCAGTTTTTCCTTGTTGGACAATGCCGGTTTGTTACATCACACACACACATATATATATATATATATAATCACTCTATACCAAGTTAATGGTTGTATTTAAATTTCTCTTGAATTTACAAAATGTATAAGGTCTAAGGATTAGTAAAGAGAAACAATGGAGAATATATTACTAAGATGCTACTAGGACTACATTCCCCACTCTTAGCTTCATATCTATATACATAAAATGTAGCTCAGCTTACTTCTTTCCAATAATGGTGAATCAACTTACCAAACAAAACATTATAGCGTTTGGAAAATGGTGAGAAAAAAGGAGAATGTGGAGAGAAAAAACCCTAACGGGTTGGGAGGAGGTAACTTCATCACCTTCTGATGTGGTGATTATGGGTTGGAGTCTCACTTGACGTAATTTGCTACAGGTGGGACAGTGGTTTTACCACAGTGGGTCCCTGGTGGTTGATTTCTTCTGTAATGGTGCGCGGGCTAGTCATCAGCGTTTTTTGTGTTCGCAAAGCATGAGTGACCTTTCACTAATAGGTTTGCCCGAATAGCCGGGCTTGTATAGTATTCATTGGCTTGGTGTGACAAAGGAAAATAAGTTGCAAATTGGGAGTTATGGCAGAGAAATCTTTAGTTGGGAGTGTTACGGACCAACAAGTAAAAATTTAGGTTATTTAAATAAAAGAACTATAATTAAAACTTGGTTTTTCAATACCATCTATTTTTTTATTATTACTTGACATGCAATAATTATCCATAATAAAAAAATATTTTTTGAAATTGAAAACTCATAAATTATAATTATCCATAATTAATTTCTTTTTAAATTCTTTTGATTAATAATTAATTTTTTATTAAATTCATTTGATTAATGATATAACAATTATTCTCTTCATAACTTTTCAAAACACTTATTCACTAATTTTCTATGTTTAGTAACTTTTTTATTAATTAACTAGACCGTTATGAAACCTATATAAACACCAAATAATAAAATATATACATCTATAAAGACTAAAAACTTTTAAAATAACATGCAAAATATAACGGAAAAATGGGGTGTTTTACAACACATCAACGATACTCTTTCTTGTACGTGACTAGAACCTTCTTCACAACATCCAAATCTGAACTTCCATTTGGTCAACATTGTTTCGATAAAATTATAAAATAATATACATACACATATAAATAATAGTGCAATGTAAAACTTTATAAAAACAATACCGTTTATTGGTAACATCCATTCTAGCGATTCATTTTTTAGCTAAAGTCTTCCACTTCCAAAATCTTGAAGATCGTTTTCACCAACTAAATCCGTAAAATTTTCTGGAACTTTTCTCCAAAAAGAATCATAGTTTTGTAAATATTGTAACCATTTTAACTATGTTTTTAATATCAAAAGGGCATTAACAATTATTTATCTCTCTAATTAATTAGCCATAAACATTTTATACTACACAAGTCTAAATTTATCCTACTCATATTAACATTTATCCTACATATATCCTACACATATCGAAACGTTATCCTGTATTTATCCTATACATAACGTGATTGATGATATATGATTAAAATTTAAAATAAATTTTCAATTTATTAGGTAACTTTTGAAAAATTTGTAGTTTTTTTAGTATATGGTTACAATGAAAGAATCTTATTTGAATTCAAAATTTTATAAAAAAATAAAAATAAATAAAGGGTTATCATTTAACTAAGATGCTTAAAAATGGAATTGACTCAATTAATGGACTCATGTAAGTTACTCCTATACCCTTGTAATATAATTTAAACAACAATAAAAAATATTGATTGGTTAGATATTGTTGTTACCTTTTGTACATATATTTATTCTTCTCATCTGAACATCTCACTAGAAAAATAATGTTGCAATCCATTACTCCACCTAAAATTAGAGCATAAAGATCTCGAGTGCCCAACTTGTTAAGTAGTAAACTAAGTCGTTGGGTTCCCAAGGGTTTGATCATAAATAAGTAGACAATCTGCATTTTAGTGTTAATGTGCATAGGCTTAATTTCTTTTGACTCAACTCTTTCTATAGTAGCAATCAAACAAGCTTGGTGCGTTAAGATAGTGATATTTGCTATGTGTTGAGCCGTTTGATTATCACAAAACATAGGAGTTATAATGCCCCATCTTGAGAGACCTTACAGTTGGATCAATGCATAAAAACATAGTTCTTAAACCGAAAAATGTCATACAACGCAACAAAAACATTAAAAGCTCAAAACATCAAGTCGCAAACGTTTGGAAAAAACAAATAATGTCATAATAACTCATCTAAGTTCGATAGGATGCAAGTCTTTGAGGGTGGGGTAGCCTTCAGTTTATGTCGTGGTCGACCCCCTATCAAGCAACAACATCCATTTTACCTGACATGAATGTTAAAAAGTTAGTTACGCTTAGTGAGTTCTTGTGTTAGACTAAAATAGTAAGTAAACAACTTGAGTAAAAACATTAGATAAGTCTTCATAACTTTTTTTTATAAAATTTAAACATCAAGCCACTAATGTGGAGCGAACTTCACTATCAACCGGTACTAAGTCAAATAAGCTTATACCGGTATAACACTACATTTATACTTGCTATGTCCTCGTACATATATGTTCCATTAATATGTTTTTCGTAATAAATGCTAGACATCAACATGTTACCGCCAATTCAATCACACTATATGTGTCCTATGTTACGTAACTTGAATTATTGGAACATCCATTTAGGAACACAATAGGTAACATACACACAAAATAATCTTTTCTATGTTCAAGAAAGTCATCACTTACATTATACAAATTGTGAAAAAAGGATGTTTGAGTTTTCTAGTATCTCTTCTTTCTTCAATTGCTTGAATCTTGAGATTGAGATTTTGAGGTGTACATGAATTTAATCACGTAAAAATGAGTTAATGCAATGTGTTAAACACCCTATGTGTTCGGGACCCCGACTCACCCTATGTGATTCCGCCCCTGAGCAAAACCCAAAAAGCACATTGTTAAAAATTTTCAAAAAATACCACAATCAGATTATGCACACAGCCTACACATCTGTTTACTCCCCTCTCTTTTTTAACAATACATACAAAGATTCAACTCACAACCCCAAATATCATATCAAAATCCAACCTAAGGTGACAAAGAAATAAATACAACAAAATAATTCAAGAAAACACCAGCAGTTAAACATAGGTATATGTTATCAGTTTTTTTACCAGATCAAGATCTTCATCAAGGCTGTTGGTGAGGATCCATGTACCCCGCATCAACAAGAACTTTTTCCCTCTTAGCCAACTCAATATCTTCATCAACCATCATCTTAACCAACCGCTTAAATCCTACTTTAGGTTTCCACCCAAGAACTTTTCTTGCCTTGCTTGCATCTCCTTTCAGATTATCCACTTCTGCAGGCCTAAAATACCTCTTATCAATCTCCACATGATCTTTCCCCACATACCCAAACGCCTTATCAAGAAGCTCCTCAACTGTGTGTGATTCCTCAGTTGCCACCACATAGTCGGCTGGCTTCTCTTGTTGTAGCATCAACCACATTGCCTCCACATAGTCCCCCGCGAACCCCCAGTCTCTTGAAGCTTGCAAATTTCCTAAAAATAGTTTGCTTTGTAGCCCCATCTTGATTCGACCCACTGCCCTTGTGATCTTCCTGGTCACAAAGTTTTCGCCTCTTCGAGGTGATTCATGGTTAAAGAGAATGCCGTTGCAGGCAAAGATCCCGTATGCTTCCCTGTAATTGACTGTATACCTATTTCACATATATAAACAATGTTTAATAAGCCTCCAAACTTATGATCTATGCTATCTATAAGGTTAACCTGAAACTTGATTCTTTCAAATGTCAAGCAAAAAGTTATAGTTTATTAAACTTGAATCAGTGTTACGAATGACTAGATGTTTGTGCTATATAAATTTGTAGTGAAAATCTACATTGTTTTCATATCAGACTTAAGTCTTGTTATCGGTGAACTGATCAGTGTACAATGTGGATTGAAAGACTTGTACGGTCAACCTAAAACATGTTTGATTTGTAAGTTCAATCTAAAATTGTTATAACACACGATTTGATTTTCTCTAGTAACTAGTATTATTTGACTTTTAAAAATCTCGATGCACACTTTTGTTTAATATATTTCTTTTGTCGACATTCTTTTATAAATTTTATTAAAACGAGTTCTTTTTTAAAATAAGGTAACTACGAAAAGTATTTTTTTAACTCAATTTTTAAACAAAATTATATTGAAATGTCGAAAAACAAATTAAAGACTAAACTTCCGTTTTGCTCCATGTGGTTTGGTCGTTTTAACGGTTTTGTATCAATCCTTTAAAAATAGCCATTTTACTCCTTGATCTATAAAGCTTATCTTTATTTCACTCCCAGCCTCTAACGCCATCCAATTCAACTGTTAAATCCTGGTCCTGTGCTCCTCACATGAGGGGTATTTTAGTCTTTTCCCATCCTCTTATTAACATTAGGGGTAACTTTGTAGAATAGTAACCAAGTTTTAAAAGTGTTTCAATTAGGTCACTCAAGTTTCAAAAGTGTTCCAATCAGGTCACTCAACATTCATTTTTTATTAAAATTAAGGGTTTTTCATCCAATTCATAGATAACCGTGGTGATGCGGTTTTTGTTTATTTTTTCCCTTTCATCTGATGCTAACGTTGAGTGATGACGCGGATTTTAACTTGTTTTTTTAATATTTAATGTAATTAAAGTGTTTTTATTTTTAACAAATTAAATTTCATATATTAAAATAATCCGACCCTAGAATCTTATGCTCAATTTTTCTCTTGCCACATGAAAAAAAGACATGATTCAATTTGAATGTTAAGTTATCTAATTGGGACAAAAACAATACGAGTGACCTAATTAGAACACTTTTGAAACTTGATTACTATTATGTGACATTTTCCCTTAATAATATTATTATTAATATTAATTATATATATTTATATAATTATAACAAAAATAACATTCATCCATCCATACATCTTTCTCTGTAACAACAATTACCCCCACCAACAGACACCACTCCCAACCCACCGAACAACCACCACCCCTTCCCACCATCTCCACCCGACAACCACTACCACCGACCACCACCTCTACCGACCACCACTACCATCGCATTGCACCAGCCCCACCCGACAACCACCTTGCACCACCCTCACTCATTCTACACACACTCCGACGTCTTCCCTAACTACTCAAATCTTTTAAAAGTAGATCTAAATCAAGATTCCAACTGCCTTCATCTTCACCATCATCATCCGAGTCATACTCAAATCTTGGCTCGAAACCCTAGGCGTGTTCCTCCAGCGGCCTCCCTAACTCAGATCCACCTTTATCTCTCCTACACTTTCTCTATCCGTGTTCCCCTCTCTCTCTATAAGTTGTATCCATCCGAATCAATCGTCTCTAGTAAAAATGGAGTTGCAGGAAGCGGTTTGCTTCCAGTTTTCATCGCTTTTGTTATCGATCTCACTATAGGTCTGGATCTGACAGAAGATATGTGTTTAAAGCTTGTTTGTTGCTTGAACAACTCTTGAAGATATTATATTCTATCGGTAAGTGCTTACGATAGATGAAGATCTATGTTTAAAGCTTGTGGTGGTTAGTGGGTGGTGTCGGCAGGAGGTAGTTAGCGGTGGTCGGTAAATGATGGTGGTGGTGCAGGATGGTGGGCAGGTTGTTGATGGTGAGGGTGATTTATGGAGTAAAAATGGAGTTGCAGGAAATCACGAAGGTTATCGCGATCAGGAATCCATATGCGGTTTAAATAGTATAGAATACCGTCGGATTTGGTTTCGATTTTGAGTTCCGCTCCACATGACAGCTCATCGCGTACGTCATTTTCCGTTACAGAAACATGTTGAGCTGCCCGGATTCGATCTTTGATGTCGGTTATGATTTGCGAACATAGAAGACGAATGGAGTTCGCATAACCTTTTTGACTGAGCGCATCGGCCACCACGTTTGCCTTGCCAGGATGATACCGAATTTCACAGTCGTAGTCGTTGAGAAGTTCGACCCATCTTCGTTGCCTCATATTCAACTCTTTCTGGTTGAAGATATGTTGGAGACTCTTGTGGTTAGTGTATATTTCACACTTGGTACCGTAGAGGTAATGTCTCCATATCTTGAGAGCGAACACAACGGCTCCAAGTTCTAGGTCGTGGGTGGTGTAGTTCTTCTCATGAACTTTGAGTTGCCTAGAGGCATATGCTATCACTTTTCCTCTTTGCATCAATACACAGCCTAGTCCTTGCCCTGACGCGTCGCAATAAACCACGAAGTCATCGCAACCCTCAGGGAGTGTAAGGACAGGTGCGTCACAAAGCCTTTGCTTTAAAGTTTGGAAAGCCTCTTCTTGCTTAGGTCCCCAAATGAAGGGTTTTCCCTTGTGAGTCAAGGCCGTGAGTGGTACAGCAATACGGGAAAAATTTTCAATGAAGCGTCGATAGTAACCAGCCAAACCAAGAAATGACCTAACTTCGGTAGGGGTACGTAGCGCTTGCCATTTCTGTACTGCCTTGATTTTTTAAGGATTGACATGAATTCCCTTGTCATTGACGACATGACCAAGGAATTGTACTTCTCCCAACCAAAATTCACATTTTGAGAACTTAGCGTAAAGCTTTTCAGTCCTTAAGAGTGTAAGAATGAGTCGAATGTGTCGCTCATAATCGGATTTAGACTTGGAGTAGATAAGGATGTCGTCGATGAAGACTATGACGAAACGGTCGAGGTAGGGTTTGCATACCCTATTCATCAAATCCATGAAGACAGCGGGGGCGTTGGTTAAACCGAATGGCATGACCATGAACTCGTAATGACCATAACGAGTCCGGAAGGCGGTTTTTGGGATATCTTCTTCGCGCACTCTAAGCTGATGATAACCAGAACGAAGGTCGATTTTTTAAAAGCAGGTGGCGCCTTGAAGTTGATCTAGGAGGTCATCAATGCGAGGCAGTGGATAGCGATTTTTAACCGTCAACTTGTTGAGTTCTCTATAATCAATGCACATGCGAAACGTTCCCTCTTTCTTCTTCACAAAAAGAACAGGTGCACCCCAAGGCGATGAGCTAGGACGTATGAATCCTTTGTCAGTCAGCTCTTACAGTTGACTGGCCAGCTCTTGCATCTCGGATGGGGCTAACATATAAGGAGATTTTGCGACCGGCGTAGCGCCAGGTACAAGATCGATGCGAAATTCGACTTCTCTCACAGGAGGAAGTCCTGAAATGTCGTCGGGAAAAAACTTGTGGGAATTCCTTCACAATTGGGATATCTTCGAGTTTCCTCTCCTTGTTTCCCTTCTTGACGATGTGAGTTAGGAATGCGACATAGTTCTTGCGGAGATAACTTCGGGCTTGAAGGCAGGACATCAATTTGAGTCCTTTCGAAGGGGTTTCCCAAAAATACAGTGTCTGACCGTCTACAATAGGAATGCGAAGGAATTTTTCGTGGCACACCACTTCAGCGTGATGCTGGCTGAGCCAGTCCATACCGATTATAATATCGAAACTTCCCAACTTCATAGGAATGAGGTCAATTGGGAAATCGTGATCGTTTAGAGTGAGAGTACAATTGCGTATAATAGAATTTAATGAAGTGGGTTTTCCGTCAGCAACTTCCACCGTTAGGGATTCCATGAGATTAACACGAGGCTGGTCGAGGATAGGTTCGAATTCTAAGGACACAAAGCTCTTATCCGCACCAGTATCGAATAATATGGATGCATAACTACCATTGATGAGAAACGTACCGTTGACCACGTTATTGTCAGCCCTGGCTTGGTTGGCATTGATATTGAAAGCTCTTACCCTGGCAGGTGGAGGAGCTTGGTTAGCTTGGTTTACCGGGTTCGCTTGAGCTTGGGCATGGATGATGTTTACTAGGCGTGGACAAGTGTTCCTGAAGTGGTTTGGGTCCCCACAATTGAAACAAGCTCGCATGGGTTGCATCATGGGGTAGTTGGGTTGGTAGTAAGATTGGGCTGCGTGTTGTGCAGGTGGTAGAAGTAAGGGTTGTTGGGCTTGGCCCACTATCTGATTTGGGTTTGGGTTGGAGGTTGATTGCGGTTCATTCGTTGAAGGGTACGTCAGGTTTGGATGGTGTGACCCGCACGGCCACAACTTGTGCAATGTTGGCAGGGGTTTTCGGGAGGGTGATGGTATTGACAACGGTTGCACTTTGGGTGTGGGCCAGTGTATGGCTTTTTGAATGGTGCAGCTGGAGGAGCAATTTGGGTGATTGGTGCAGCAGTGATAGGAGAGTTGGTTTGAGTGACAGCAAAATTCTTGCTATTTCGCTTCCTCTTACCAGCAAACTTCGAGGATGAGACGAGGTGGTTTGGAGTTGGGGTCTCAATGGGTGCTTTCTTCTTCTCATCTTTGAACTTGCCGTTTCGAATGCGATTTTCAGTGTTGAAGGCGAAGTGCTTAAAACCGAATCTTGGATTTTCGAGGGGAGGCCTCGAATGTAGTGTTCGACTAAGCGGTACAAGGGGGTGAACAAATTGGGGATCATCTGGTTTCAACTCGAGAAATCTCTTATTATATGAAGTGTGGTCTCCTTCCTTTTGTTTCAATGCGTGGAATTCGTCTTCCAGCTTTTTGATTTCGCTTCTTGGACAGAAACGTCTTGTCATGAGTTCCCTTAACTCTTCCCATGTTAAGGCCATGGCATCTTCAACTCCTCGCTTACCCTTTTCTGTGTTCCACCAGGTAAGGGCTACCCCAAACAGTCTTCCAGTCGCGTAACGTACCTTACGGTCCTCGGGACAATCGCAATTGAGGAAAGTGTTTTTCATTTCTTCAAACCAGTGAAGGAGGGCGGTAGTAACACCTTCAGTCCCTTCATATTTTGGGGGATCGCAGGATTTGAAGTGTTTGTAGGTGCACTTGGGGGTTTTGGAAAGAGGGTTGGCGACGCTCTGGTCTTCTTGGTTGGGAGGGTTGATGGGATTAGCGGTGAGAGCTTGTTGAACTTGAAGCACGATGTCAGGAAGCACTGCGGCCATTTGTTAAGCAATTTGTGTAGCCAAGCGTTCGTTTGACTTTCCTGACTTTCTACCTCCACGTAGTTGCCTAGCCGACATCTACAGGAACATATATAGGAAGATTGTGAGTTTAAGAATTTCCTAGGTGTCATGTGTCGTAAAAAAAGAATAAAAACAACACAACTGAAAATAATTTAACTACATCTATAGGATGTCTTGGGTTTGCTCATGTTTGGGCCTCCAAATGTCCCCCATGCCATTGCCTGTGTAGTCATGTGGGCCCCCATGACTATTGGGCTTGGTAGGATTCACATTGGTGTCGGCGGGTTAACACTCGCACCACCCGAATGAAAATCGTAAAACATGATTGCGAGATGTATGGTAGGAGGGTGTCCAGGTGTAGACACAATGACAGCTCAAAGTGAGGTTAGTTCACACGACGTTTGGTATGGCATGCTTTAGCCTAATAGATCCTTCGTACTTTCATCGTTAGTCCCCAGGTAGGCAAACTGTCACACCCCGACCCGCAGCGGAAAAGGTGATCGGGGCATGATTGGGTTTTCATCAAAGCTCATGACATTTATTATAATGTTTCATATTTATTATTACAATTTTAAAGAAGATCATACAATCAAATCATACTAGTACAACATGTTCTATACATCTTTCTAGCCTTCATTATTTTTCTTCGAAGGCACTTTTCCTATGTTTTCCTTGCTTCATCCTGTCCACCTGTATCATGTGTAAAAAATGGTTTTTGGATCAACAAAAAGTTGGCGAGTGAATCCTATAAAAAACATTTAAACGAGTTTATTGTATTGATTATAAAATAAAGTGCATAACCATATATGAGTAAATGTAGATGTAAATTTATTCACAATACACATAATATTAAATATTGCACACACATACAACAATTGATTGTTTTGAGGCACGCGTTGTTCAACTCGTCTCCCACGAGGAACTGATGGGCCTAATGAATGAGTTTTGAGGCGCGCGTTGTTCTACGAACTGATGGGCCTAATGAATGAGTTTTAAGGCACGCGTTGTTCAACTCGTCTCCCACGAGGAACTGATTGGCCTAACAAATAATTTGCATACAACTTGACATTATGTAATACATCACAACAAACAATATTTACATCCTAAGTTTAGATCATAATATGGTATAGCACGAGTTTGAATAAGCGAGTTAGTTTAGGCGACACATGATACACCCCAAAACATGAATAAAAAGGGGAATTTGTAAGAATTCACTCACAGTGGGTGCGTTTCTTGGATTGATGATGAATGCGTACGAATTCGGATTTAATCGACAAGGGAACTAACCTAAATAATAACATAATAGTTCGATAAATAAAGTATTTTCAATTAGTGTTCTTAATGGGATTGTTAGGTTTATTTTTGCGAGTTCAAGGAAATTTTCTAACTTTAAAAATATTATTTTTAAGTATTTTTAATTGATTTTTGAATAAAATAAATAAATAAACGAAAATAAAATTTTTTGACTTTTTGACCAGTTGACCGTTGACCGTTGACCAGTTGACCGGTCGGACCGTGTGTATGTATGCGCTGGGTGAGACTCGAACCGGTGACCTCCTGTACGCGTGCACGTAGCTCTACCAACTGAGCTACGTGTCTAACCCGAAATATTTCTGTTTTTAATTATATTTATACACTATTTAATTTAATCCGAAATCATTTATTTTAAAAAAGGATTTAATTATATCGGACCGGTTGCCCTCAACAGGTCTCGAACCCGGGACCTGTGATTTAGTGTTGCACACAGTCCACCGCTGGACTGTGTGTCTAACCTGGTTAATATACTGATTTTCATTAAACTTAACATCTAACTGCGAGTGGATCCGGTTCAGTTTAAAAAGGAACATTTTTATTATAGAGAATGAGATTGTTTCAAGGATCGAACTCGGGACGTGTGTTAATCGTTTGCACACAGTCCACCGCTGGACTGTGTGTCTAACCCGGTTTAATATCTGGTTTTAGTTATACTTATACAATAGTTCAACTTCATCTTCTTCGTTCAATGATACAGACGACGATTAATCAACTGTTCTTGTTTAATTCGATTAACGAAATTCATAAGCGATTGAAATGTGATGGACAGAGAGGGTTTGGGGAAAGAATGTACCGGAACAGATGTCTTTCTCAGAACTCCGGCAAGGATCGTCGGCTCTGTTTTGTGAACTCCGTCTGTTCGGATCAATTAACAGTTTTGATTGATTAGATGTGAAATTGAATTACTGAGCAACGATTATCAGGAGGTTTTGATGATCATACCGATTCACAGTGTGATTCTGGAAATTCCAGAAGTTTTCCGGCGAAAGCAGAATATCCGGCAACGTCGTCTGGGATTGATTCTGGGTGATGGATTGATGTTAGTAATGGTCTAACAATGGATTGAAACAGAAAGAGTCGAGGTATTTACCGTTTTGATGTGAGTCTCAGTTTTCCGGAGAAAGTCCGGTGATGGCAGAATATTTCCGGCGAGTGAAATTGCTTCGAGAAATGGTGCGATTTTGAGCGAAAAGTCTACCAGAGGCTTGGGTGTGTATTTATAGGGAAGAATCACAATGAATTGGGTCTGTTTTCAGTCTTGATTCGTTGGTCAGCCTTTCTCCGGCGGTTATGACTGATGTTGCGGGACTAGACATCGGTTATAACCGATGTAGATGTTAATACGTACGTTAAGTCAACAGAAACCGTCAATAATTGGCGAAGTCGTCGGGATTTCTGGCGACTGCGAAATGGGCGCGCTGTTGACTAGATTTGATTTCGAGTTTTGTGATATGTATTATTTGTTTCGATATATCATCAAATAACACAAGTGGCGGAGTGGTGGAATGGGTGTGAGTTAGGTTTCCCGGCTGACCCGGGTTCGAATCCCGGCAGCCTGTTTTCCTCTTTAATTGTTTTATTTTTACTTTTTAACAATTATAGTTTATAAATTCTAAATTGTTTATTAATTATGTATCGTATAAAATTAATTTGAGTATTAAATACGCAACGAAAATTTTAACTGGATGTTCGGTTAATAAACGAAGCGGGTTTGGTTAACCCGGTTTTCGACGGATGTTACAGTATCCCCTACTTTTAGAAATTTCGTCCCGAAATTTAAGTAGTGGCATGTTTGTCTCAAAAAGTATGGTGTTTTAATTTGACAATTACATACTTAGATGGGAGTAAGAGTTTAAATTTTGTTTGAGGCGGTAACGTTCCTTGTAAGGGTTGAGTACCCTGCTACAGGAATCGGTTTATGATGCCTATGATAAAAATATTGATAAACAGAGTTGATTCACTAAGTATGATTTCATGCGCAAGAGTTTTGATACGTTTGGAAAGATAAGGTTATATCCTAAAACAAAACTTCTACTACTAAAACTTACATGGAACTTCTCATAACCGCCTGACAATGCCTCTGATCCTTTGGCAAGAATACTTATATATAGGAAGTACCAGCGGCGTATCAACCATATTCTTGTCAAATTTTCATTGGTTTTATCAGTAAGTTTTGATTAGTTCTATGATGTGACTCTAGAACATAAACAAACACAACAACCAAAGCTTAAGTCTTAATTCTGATAGTATACATGTTTGAATGATGACAGTACCTCTCTCGTTTATTATGATGGAGAGGTTAGTCTACGTAAAAGTGAGACACAGCCCAACTTCTTTAAATGATGAGATTGAAATACGTTGAGATGTATGATGATATGTATGCTAAATCAATGAGTATAAAACAAACTTCAACCATGACATTACTAAATCCTACATGGAACTTCTCATAACCGCCTGACAATGCCTCTGATCCTTTGGCAAGAATACTTATATATAGGAAGTACCAGCGACGTATCCACCATATTCTTGTCAAATTTTCATTGGTTTTATCAGTAAGTTATGGTTAGTCCTACGTGACTCTAAAACATAAACAAACACAACAACCAAAGCTTGAGTCTTAATTCTGATAGTATACATGTTTGAATGATGACAGTACCTCTCTCGTTTGTTATGATGGAGAGGTTAGTCTATGCAGAAGTGAGACACAACCCAACTTCTTTAAATGATGAGACTGAGATACGTCGTGAGGTATGATGATATGAATGTTAAATCAATGAGTATAAAACAAACTGAAATAGTAATTCGCATTAAAATTCTTGGATAAATTTCCAATTTATAATTGAGATACGTGAAAATTGAGATAACATAAAGAAAAACATAAAAACTAAGCGGTTGGAGTTGAATCTTGATTTTTGGTGAAGGAGACTAGTTGGGTGGTTCGTCATTATCTTCAACAGGATTGGCGTTGATGTTGAAAACTCTTCCTCTTGCTGGTGGCCTAGTGGTTAGGTTTTCTTGATTTGCTTGGTTAACTGGGTTTGCTTGAGCTTGGGCGTTTATGATGTTAACCAATCGAGGGCACGTGTTTCTAAAATGGGTAGGGTCGCCACAATTAAAACAAGCTCGAACATAAGGAAACATGGGGTATTGGGGTTGTTGATATGTTTGGATCATGTTTTGAGTAGGGGGTGAGGTTTGGTTTTGAGGGGTGCGGCAAACCTTGCTCAAATGACCATAGCGTCCACAATTCGCACATAGTGGACAAGGTAAGGTAGATGGATGGTGATAAAAACAGGTGTTACATTGAGGGTGAGGTCCAAGGTAAGGTTTCTTATTTGGGTAAGTTGAGTTGGGTGCTACTTGAGTGATTGGGATAGCTTGGAGGGGTACGGCTTGTGTGGCTGGTTGATTGCGTTGGGTGACAGCGAAAAGTTGCCCATCTCGTTTTCTCTTAGAAATGGGTTGAGAAGAGGATTCGGTTTGGGTGGAGTTTGAGGTTTCAGTTGATGCTTTATCCTTCTTCTTCTCCTCCTTGAAGTCTTTATTCCGTATGCGGTTCTCGGTGAGCTCTGTAGCTAACTTCATTGCTGCTTCCAAAGTTGCAGGTGTGGTACTTATTACAGAGTCTTGAATTTTTGAAGGAAGACCTCGAATGTAGTGCTCGATCAAACGGTAAAGAGGAGTGAACAAGTTGGGAACCATTTGATTTAACTCGAGGAATCTCTTGTTGTATGTGGTGTGGTCGCCTTCCTTTTGTTTCAAAGAATAGAACTCATCCTCCAATTTCTTGATTTCGCTTCCTCGGCAAAACCGTCTTGTCATGATTTCCTTCAACTCTTCCCAAGTCAAAATCATAGCATCTTCAACACCTCGTTTGGCCTTCTCTGTATTCCACCATGTAAGTGCTATTCCAAGTAAACGACCAGTAGCATATCGCACTTTGCGATCATCGGGGCAATCGCAATTTAGAAAAGTGTTTTCCATTTCTTCAAACCAATGGAGGAGAGCGGTGACACCTTCAGTCCCTTCGTATTTTGGAGGGTCGCAGGATTTGAAATGCTTGTAGGTGCATTTAGTGGTTTTTGGGGGAGGATTGACAATGTTTTGATCTTCTTGATTGACGGGATTAGCGGTAAGGGCTTGTTGGACTTGAACTACAATGTTGGGTATTACGGCAGCCATTTGTTGAGCGATTTGGGCAGCCATGCGCTCGCGGGCTTTTCCTGATCTCATCTTCCTACGAGGGAGACTAGAAGACATATACAAGGAATACATATCAAGAGTATGAGTTGAACGTTTTAGGGGTCATGTGTCGTATTTAGGAATGAACATTCATAAAATAAATATAGAATAATAAATCTACTACATCCATAGGATGTCTTGGGCTTTGCTCGTAATTGGGCCTTTCATGCCGCCATACTTCACCTTCGTAATCATGTGGGCCCCCATGATTACCGGGTTTTTCATATGGTTCGCATGAGTTAGCCTGGTTACGTACACTAAAACCCGGAGAAAATCGAGAAATATGTATGTAACGTATGATATTCGGAATGTATCCAGGTGTGGACACGGTGACACCTCAAAGTGGGGTTAGTTCGAACGACGTTTGGTGTGGCATGCTTTGGCCTAATAGGTCCTTCGTACTCTCATCGTTAGTCCCCAGGTAGGCAAATTGGTCCGTTATATTGGATTTATACGAATGCCAACCTAGACAGGACGTTCCGACTACTGGTACTTGTACCCTTACAGTTACTACATGCCCGTCGCAGAACTTACTTTGATGAGATTTGAAAAATGAAAAATGCGACAAAATCTTGAATAACGGAAGTATGAAGATGATTTGAATATGTGAACATTGAAATATGTATGATGAATGTGTATGTAATTATGTATGTTTGACTGTAAGTATAATTCACTATGTATCACAAAATGTAATATTGGAAGTGTTTGCATGCATTTGTGTATGTAATAAATATGAAAGAAATAAACATCATGAGTTTGCATGTAACCACATAAACAATTAAAATCTAATCAACTATAGTATAGGCTCTAAGGGTCTAATAACCTATCCTATATCCCTATAGTCAAAAGCTCTGATACCAATCTGTCACACCCCGACCCGCATCGGAAAAGGTGATCGGGGCATGATTGGGTTTTCATCAAAGCTCATGACATTTATTATAATGTTTCATATTTATTATTACAATTTCAAAGAAGATCATACAATCAAATCATACTAGTACAACATGTTCTATACATCTTTCTAGCCTTCATTATTTTTCTTCTAAGGCACTTTTCCTATGTTTTCCTTGCTTCATCCTGTCCACCTGTATCATGTGTAAAAAATGGTTTTTGGATCAACAAAAAGTTGGCGAGTGAATCCTATGAAAAACATTTAAACGAGTTTATTGTATTGATTATAAAATAAAGTGCATAACCACATATGAGTAAATGTAGATGTAAATTTATTCACAATACACATAATATTAAATATTGCACACACACACATACAACAATTGATTGTTTTGAGGCACGCGTTGTTCAACTCGTCTCCCACGAGGAACTGATGGGCCTAATGAATGAGTTTTGAGGCGCGCGTTGTTCTACGAACTGATGGGCCTAATGAATGAGTTTTAAGGCACGCGTTGTTCAACTCGTCTCTCACGAGGAACTGATGGGCCTAACAAATAATTTGCATACAACTTGACATTATGTAATACATCACAACAAACAATATTTACATCCTAAGTTTAGATCATAATATGGTATAGCACGAGTTTGAATAAGCGAATTAGTTTAAGCGACACATGATACACCCCAAAACATGAATAAAAAGGGGAATTTGTAAGAATTCACTCACAGTGGGTGCGTTTCTTGGATTGATGATGAATGCGCACGAATTCGGATTTAATCGACAAGGGAACTAACCTAAATAATAACATAATAGTTCGATAAATAAATAAACTCTCATTTGAGATTAGTATTTTCAATTAGTGTTCTTAATGGGATTGTTAGGTTTATTTTTGCGAGTTCAAGGAAATTTTCTAACTTTAAAAATATTATTTTTATGTATTTTTAATTGATTTTTGAATAAAATAAATAAATAAACGAAAATAAAAATTTTTGACTTTTTGACCAGTTGATCGTTGACCGTTGACCAGTTGACCGGTCGGACCGTGTGTATGTATGCGCTGGGTGAGACTCGAACCGGTGACCTCCCGTACGCGTGCACGCAGCTCTACCAACTGAGCTACGTGTCTAACCCGAAATATTTCTGTTTTTAATTATATTTATACACTATTTAATCTAATCCGAAATCATTTATTTTAAAAAAGGATTTAATTATATCAGACCGGTTGCCCTCAACAGGTCTCGAACTCGGGACCTGTGATTTAGTGTTGCACACAGTCCACCGCTGGAATGTGTGTCTAACCTGGTTAATATACTGATTTTCATTAAACTTAACATCTAACTGCGAGTGGATCCGGTTCAGTTTAAAAAGGAACATTTTTATTATAGAGAATGAGATTGTGTCAAGGATCGAACTCGGGACGTGTGTTAATCGTTTGCACACAGTCCACCGCTGGACTGTGTGTCTAACTCGGTTTAATATCTGGTTTTAATTAT
This sequence comes from Scalesia atractyloides, assembly GCA_947069175.1. NCBI lineage: Eukaryota > Viridiplantae > Streptophyta > Magnoliopsida > Asterales > Asteraceae > Scalesia > Scalesia atractyloides. Next base: position 15,356,897 of record CAMTDV010000014.1, on the reverse strand, counting down.
ACTTATACAATAGTTCAACTTCATCTTCTTCGTTCAATGATACAGACGACGATTAATCAACTGTTCTTGTTTAATTCGATTAACGAAATTCATAAGGGATTGAAATGTGATGGACAGGGAGGGTTTAGGGAAAGAATGTACCGGAACAGATGTCTTTCTCAGAACTCCAGCAAGGATCGTCGGCTCTGTTTTGTGAACTCCGTCTGTTCGGATCAATTAACAGTTTTGATTGATTAGATGTGAAATTGAATTACTGAGCAACGATTATCAGGAGGTTTTGATGATCATACCGATTCACAGCGTGATTCTGGAAATTCCAGAAGTTTTCCGGCGAAAGCAGAATATCCGGCAACGTCGTCTGGATTGATTCTGGGTGATGGATTGATGTTGGTAATGGTCTAACAATGGATTGAAACAGAAAGAGTCGAGGTATTTACCGTTTTGATGTGAGTCTCGGTTTTCCGGCGAAAGTCCGGTGATGGCAAAATATTTCCGGCGAGTGAAATTGCTTCGAGAAATGGTGCGATTTTGAGCGAAAAGTCTACCAGAGGCTTGGGTGTGTATTTATAGGGAAGAATCACAATGAATTGGGTCTGTTTTCAGTCTTGATTCGTTGGTCAGCCTTTCTCCGGTGGTTATGACTGATGTCGCGGGACTAGACATCGGTTATAACCGATGTAGATGTTAATACGTACGTTAAGTCAACAGAAACCGTCAATAATTGGCGAAGTTGTCGGGATTTCCGGCGACTGCGAAATGGGCGCGCTGTTGACTGGATTTGATTTCGAGTTTTGTGATATGTATTATTTGTTTCGATATATCATCAAATAACACAAGTGGCGGAGTGGTGGAATGGGTGTGAGTTAGGTTTCCCGGCTGACCTGGGTTCGAATCCCGGCAGCCTGTTTTCCTTTTTAATTGTTTTATTTTTACTTTTTAACAATTATAATTTATAAATTCTAAATTGTTTATTAAATTATGTATCGTATAAAATTAATTTGAGTATTAAATACGCAACAAAAATTTTAACTGGATGTTCGGTTAATAAACGAAGCGGGTTTGGTTAACCCGGTTTTTGACGGATGTTACACAAACTGGTCCTTTATTTTGGATTTATACGAATGCCAAGCCTAGACAGGAAGTTCCGACTACCGGTACTCGTACCCTTCCAGTTACTACATGCCCGTCATGAGAACTCAATTTGATGTGATTTGAAAAATACAAAAATCATTGCAAAAATCATGGAAATCGTGAGGTGTGTGCTCTCATAGATATGATATGTTATTAGGATATGAATTGTGATGAGCATTGCATAATAACATGTATTTGTGAGCGTGCTTGCATAATATTGGGTGTGAAAATAAACATGAAACATATAAACATCATGAATTTTGCATGTAACGCATAAACAATTAAAATTTAATCAACTATAGTATAGGCTCTAAGGGTCTAATAACCTATCCTATATCCCTATAGTCACAAGCTCTGATACCAATCTGTCACACCCCGACCGGCAGCGGAATAAAAGTCGGGGCATAATTGGGTTATCACCAAAGCTCATGATATTTACTAAGATGTTTCATATCCAAAAAAAATTCATACAATTACAAGGAAAATGAAACTATATATTTATTCCAAAGCATTAACTTGTTTATTCTTCTAGGCCATCCTAAGTGTTTCCTGTCTCAACTGGATCACCTGTATCATGTGTAAAACATGGGAGATTTTGGGTCAACAAAAGTTGGCGAGCGAACCTTAATAAAACATTTTAACTAATTTCTTGTTTTATTTATTAAAGAAAATTCGTGCATTAATCACATGTGAGCAAACATATATTTGAAAAAAAATCACAAACCACTGTGGATGAGTATATGACATGAATGATGATGTATTTGAGATCAAGGCTCAATCAAACGGAGCCGATCTAATGAGGCTCCTGATGCTCAACCGTATCCCACGGGGAACTGATGGGCCTAATGAAATGCGTGCACTGAAATGATAAATTCAATCTACATATAATTCACACAACAATCAATACACATTTGATCATGGATATGATGTATGCACAAGTGTTTAAATAAAATAAAAGAATAGTACGACACATGATACACCCCAAAACATGATTAAAACGGGGAATTGGTAGAGGTTCACTCACAGTGGGTGCGTTTCTTGATGACGATGAATGCGCACGAATTTATGATTCAACCGACGAGGGAAAACTAGCCTAAATAATAACGAAACGATTCAATAAATAAATAAATTTTATTTGAGATTAATATTTTTTTATTAGTGCTCTTAATGAGATTTTTAGATTTATTTTTGTGAGTTTAATGCAAATTTTTAACCTTAGGAATCTTATTTTTAAGTATTTTTAAATAATTTTTAAACTTTAATAAGTAAAAATAAGAAAACCGTTTTTTTAAAAAATGTTGACCTTGTCAGGTCTGACCGGTCGGATTGCATGACATCCAGGCGGCGAGTGAGATTCGAACCCGTGACCTCCCGTATACGTGCACGCAGCTCTACCAACTGAGCTACGTGTCTAACCCGAAATATTCTCTGTTTTAATTATATATATATATTACTAACTAGCTTTAACCTTATTTAGTTTTTATTAAAAAGGTTTTAATATGGCCGAAACTGATTTCAGAACCCGGACTCGAACTCGGGATCTGTGGTTCGAGTGCACACAGCCCAACCAGTTGGGCTGTGTGTCTAATCTGTATAAACACTGGATTATATTAATTTTATATATATGATGTGAATTGATCTGAATAAGTTTAAAAATGTTGGTTTTATTTCAGAAAGTCGGAAACATGTGTGATTCGAACTCGGGACGTGTGCTTTGTAATTGCACACAGTCCACCGCTGGACTATGTGTCTAACCCGGTTAAATACCCGTTTTTATTTATATTTAAACACTAACTTAACTTCATCGTTTTCACCATTCAAAATCACGACAATGATTCCTGACTGAATAAACTGATTAATCCGTTTTGATTACTGTTTTGAGCTAATAAATTTCAAATCAAGAGATAGCAAGGAGGTTTAGATAACTATACCGGTTTGGAGATCAACTACGGTTTTCTGATCAGTGATTCCGGCGATATTCCGGCGAGTGCGAAAATCTCCGGCGACGTGCTTTGAAAGGAATAAAGCTTCAGGAAGAGAGTGCGGTTGTGAGCGAAATGTTTACAAGGAGTTTGGGTGGGTATTTATAAGGGGGACAGGCCGGTTGTTTTCGAATTAGAGACCAAACTCCCGGTCAAGGTTTTTAATTCTCAAAAGAAACGGTTTTGACTAAATTGAGTGTTAAGCAACGGTTATAACTGATGTCGAAATCAGTTTACGCGTTTCAGTCAAGGGAAAGTAGCAACATTTGCGGAGTCTTCATTTTTCCGGCGATTTCGGGTTCCGAGTGTTCTGATTTACAGGTTTTGATTTTTGGATTTACCATAAGTGTTATTTGTTTACATATTAAACACAAAAATGTGTGTGGCGGAGTGCTGTGATGTGTGTGTGTCTACGCGGTAGACCCGGGTTCGAGACCCGGCTACCCTGTTCTGTTCTCTTATTTAATTTTTAGTATTATTATTTATTAATTATGGTTTTTAAACTCTAAAATATTTATTAATTATGTATTATTTAAAATAACCGGCACAGTAAATACGCAACGAACTTATACCTGAATATTTGATTATAAAACGAAGCGGGTTTCGAAACCCGTTTTACGACGAATGTTACAACGACAGTCGCAACTAGATGTCCAAAAAGACCACATATTGTACACTGGCGGCATGGGGAATTTGTTGGGTGGTGATAGTTGCAACGATTACACCGAGGTTGCTTTCCATGATAAAATCCCTTAAAGGGTACTGAGTTTAGTGGAATTGGTGTGGCGATCGTATAATTCTTTGAAGCCTTACGCTTCTTAGAACTTTTGGAAGGTTCACCCTTTGTTTCACTTGATTTCTCTTGTGTAGTTCGTTTCTTGTCTCCCTTTCGAAAAAGTTTCCCTTGTCTAACTTGGGACTCAGTTAGGGTAGCGGCTAATTCCTTAGCCTCCCTAAGCGTTGCGGGTTTGTTTCCAGTGACAATGTCTTGAATTGGATCAGGTAAGCCATCAATGTATTTCTCAATGGCCTGATCCAAAGGTGTGACCATAGTGGGGCAGAGTAGGCTTAACTGTTCAAATCGGTCAGTGTAGGCACGGTTTTCCCCACTATCTTGTTTAAGGTGATAGAATTCGGTTTCAAGTAGCCTTATTTTGTATCGTGGACAGAATTATTTCATCATAAGATTCCTGACACGTTTGTGCCATAGCTACTTCTGCACCTCTGTCTCTCATGACTCCGTTCCACCAAGTGAGTGCTCTCTTTTGGAAAACACTCGAAGCGAACTCTACCTTGCGCTCATTAGGACACTGAACATGGAGAAATGTGCTTTCTATACTTTTAAACCATTGTAGGAGCCCAGTGGCTCCTTCAGACCCATTAAACTCGAGTGGTTTAGCTGAGTTGAATTGTTTGTAGTTACATGGCGTAGGAACATTGTTGTTGTTGTTATTGTAGTAGATTTGATTGAGTTAGGCCACAAGGTTTGGGAGTACAACAACTATTTGCTGAGCTATCATTGCCGCCATTTCAGCGTTCCTCGAGACGTCACGATGAGGAGGCATCTCGAAGAGGTAGCTATAACAAAATAAGTTAGATTTTGTAAAACTGTTATAAATCTAAGTGCCATAGTGAATATCAACTTGGTATTTGTTTCAAAATCGTGTTCTTGTACTTAGAAGAATAGTGTTGTGAATTTTGTTTCGAAATTTGTTTGAAAATAAACTTTTGTTATAGTTTTGGATGAGAAAATACAAACCAAGTTAATGGTTTGTGTTAAAATTTCTTTACTTTTGAAAATTAATTTTTAAGATAAAAATATTTCTAATCGAATATATATATAAAGAAACTTCGTGTATAAATTTTGAAAACTCTTATCAAAATAAATAAAATTTTGAAAATTTGAAAAGCGAAAAATAGTATTTGAAAACGAGTTAGTATTATAAAGTGTCGTGAGATAAAAGTGAAATTTGTTTTGGATGGGTTGAATATTGTCGTAACATCTTACCGAATGTAACATGTCAGAGTAGTGTCATACGAGTAGTAGTGTTTAGGAATCGTTCGACTGATCAAGATAGATGGGTTTTCATAATGTTTCGAGAAGACATGCTTTAGCCTATAAGTGAACACTCACCCTAAGAGTTCCCAGGTAAGAGTGACTGGTCCGAAAATTCGGATTTGTTCGAACACTCTAACCTAAGGCAGAAAACTCGGGGTACAGGCATTCACCCTTCCGGATTGCATGAGTTCACATTATTAAAACCTTCGATGAAAATGTTTGAGAGTAAAACATTTTGAGAAACCTTTCTGATATAATGTTTGAGATAAATAGGTCGAGAAACATTTTGTTGAGAAAGTTTGAGGAAAACATTTTGAGAAGTATTCCAATGAAAATGTTGTTGAGAAAATATTTTGAGGAATACTTTGAGGCAATAAGCCAAAGGATTTAGGATAAATCATCTAAGGATAGATGATTTGTAACTCATAGAATAATTGTGGCACGAGTAAGGATGAGGATTAGGATGGAGATCCTAAGTCTACTCATGTTCGGGCCCCTAGAAAGGTTATAGACTAGATTAAATGCATTCTAATAACCTAATTCCCTATAACCAGTGCTCTGATACCAATCTGTAACACCCCGATCGCGTAAAACAACAAACACACGGCGGAAATATCGAGGAGTCACGTTACAAATTGCTCAGCCACAACTGATACTAAATTGTTTCACTATTATTAACATCGTTTTACAATACAAAGAAAACATGAAGTTGTCTTTTGACTAAAGAAGTCTAAAGTTCGGAAGCATTCCTATGTACAGCAAACTAGAATAATCGAAACCTAAAACATATGTGAAAACGAGACATCAACAAACAATGTTGGCGAGTACAAAGTTTGTTAGCCAAGTTAATGGCAAAAGTTTAGGGTTGCAATACCTCGACAACTACAGGAGTCGTCTGTTGAAAATGGACTCTTTAAAGCCAAGGAATGGCAAAAAGATTTAGTATTGCAATACATTAACTTGATTATGAAACTCGTGACAAAATAGTTTTGTATATGGCAACATGATTGATACTAAGGAATTTTTATGTCATTGAAAATTGTACTTTGTTCATTGTAATCGCCTTGAATTTGATCATAAAACTTGTGAGTGTGTTATTAGAAATCTAATCAAGATTAATAACAACAATATTGAATATTTGTCATAACTTGCGTGAGTATTATTAGAAATCAAATCAATGATTTAAAATAATACTTTGGTTATCCTTCTAAGAATCTAACATATAAAAATATGAAAGAGTTCTACAAGGATTTGAATATTGTACTTTGAATCAATCAACACAAAATCCTAATGTGATTTGGATAACGTTACAAGAGTAATACAATAAGAACACTTATATATAGGAAGTACCAGCGGCGTATCCACCATGTTCTTATAGTATTACACTCGTTTCATTATCTAGATCACAACTAATCACAATAACCACATAATCATCGTCTTGGTCACATTGTCTTGTCATATACATATTAAAGTACACAGAATCCATTAAAGGACTACCAATTAGTACTTTAAACATCCCATGGGTATCTAACTATAAAGATAGATGCGTTAGGGATATAGTTTAGTCAATTGTCTTGTCAAATACGCATTAAAGTACACAGAATCCAATAAAGGACTACCAATTAGTACTTTAAACATCCCATGAGTATCTAACTATAAAGATAGATAGATGCGTTAGGGATATAGTTTAGTCACTTGTTTTGTCAAATACGCATTAAAGTACACAGAATCCAATAAAGGACTACCAATTAGTACTTTAAACATCCTTCAAGAATCTAACTATGAAGATAGATAAATACTTTAAGGATTTTGTTTAGTCACTTGTCTTGTCACATTGTATCACAAAATCATAATCTTAATGGTGATTCGGATAAGGCTACGAAGGGTAATACAATAAGCACACATATATATAGGAAGTACCAACGGCGTATCCACCATGTCCTTATTATATTACTCTAGTTTCGTTATCTAAATCACCAACAATTCTACACATAAACATAACCATTGTCTTGTAAAGTACTTCTTAGAAATCTTACTATAAGGATAGAAAGATTTAAGACTGTACTTAAAATATCCTACAAGAATCAATCCATAAAGATAGAAAGATACAATAAGGATTTGTTTCGTGTCCCTAATTGTCATGGCTTGCATAAAAGGAATATTACATAAAAATGCACTTAGTAAACACATAATTGCCATACATTGTGAAAAATAGATTACACATGTCTAACTAAGTTTATAAAACTGATTTGGTATCAAAACAAAGTGTTTTGATACCCGAAAATAGTTCCGTCGTATAATGCGCACTTTGCGCATTATTGACCAAAACCTTGACTCGTCACTTCGACTAGGAAAACGTGGTAATCAATATGCATGATCGCTATGGATCATAACCATCGTGATTACGATCACGTTGCAAAGTTCATTTGAACTTTTCTTTGACCAAATAATGGTCAAAGCTGAAAGTCAAACACTGTTTGACTTTTAGCTTGAAATAGCTAAAAATGAATGAACAAGGCTAAGCTAGAACACTTACTTGTGCTCAAGGCAGCCAAGGATGAAGAAAAGACTAAGAAAACTCAGTTGGGAGATCTCCAACAAAGTGGGAGTTCTTCTCTTAGAGTTATAGAGAGAAAGGGAAAGAATGAGCAAGTTAAAATGTGAGATCTAGGGCCTATTTATAGTTGTAGAGGATGGATTTGATGATCACAAGTGTCAAGGACCATTCTAGGATCATTCCACATGTTCAAAGACGTGTCAAGACCGGGCTAGAACTTGGAGATCACGACTCTTGGGTTTCAAAGCTATAAAACAGTTGTCTGCCATTTTCTGCTGTAACTGGGCATCCCCGCGCATCGCGGGAAATCTTGATGGTTCTCTCGCGTGGCGCCTAGGATTCCTAAGTTTTAGAATTGGCAGAACAGGTCCCTGCAGCCTAAAACTTGTTTTTCGACGCGTTTTGGCACTTTTAACACCCGTTAACCCCATTTTTAAGCTTTATAAGGAAGATGAAGCATAGGGAACTTGAAATATGTCCAAATATATTTCGGGTGTCAGTTCGTTTAGTCGTACGGTTGCGGTTTTCGGTTAATTACAACGAAAGTCGTAACGGAGGCGCAAATGACCGTAAATGCGTGACGAACGATATTTTTTGCATTCTAATCATTAAAATACAAGATTTTAATGATTACAAAAATATTTGGATGTCCGTACATGTTCCGGATAGCGAATTACGCAAATTGGCATAGTTTCCACAGAATTTGCAAAATAGCCCCTGAAGTTGCATAAATGTGTTTTTGTCATTCCTAAGCCCTCAGAACTTATATCTAAGTTATGTAAAAGGGTATATAGGGTATGTGTAGCTTATGTCCTTGTTCCAGAGTGTGCGCCACTACGAGAATCGGCAGACTTTCGTAGTTTGTCATAAATAGTCCCTGTGATCGAATAGGCTTGATTTTGACATACCAAACCTTTCAAAACTTATTTCTAAGTTATATAAAGGATATTTAGGGTATGTTTAGCTCGTGTCATCATCCCGATGTGTACGTTGCGTTAAACGGGTTACGTTTAGGTATCGGTTATCGAAATGCCTCCAAAGAAAAAGTTTTTGAAAGCTCGAAATTTTGCACAAGGGTTACAGCGTTAGAGGCGGGGAGTGAAATAGGGATAAACTTTATAGATCAATGAGTAAAATGACTATTTTTAAAGGATTGGGGCAAAACCGTTAAAACGACCAAACCAAAGGGAGCAAAACAGAAGTTTACTCCAAATTAAACAACACTCACTATTTAAATTAAGAAAAAACGTTACATAAACTTTTTTTAAGGAGTTATCCGTTTAAACACACATTCCAACACTTTTTAGAAAGGAGATTGTAATATTAATCTACATCGAGATAGATGGTTAACAGATAATAATTTGCGCCGCTATCCCTTGAATAGCAAAACTAAGTTTTTTAAAAATTACGTTCATAGATCTTGAGGTCATAAATGAAAAAAAACACAAAAAACTTATAAAAACAATCTATAAAGACTTATGAGCACGAGTGCGCAAACCACCTAAAAAATAAACTCATCTAAAACTCGAGTTCCCTCAAAATATCATTTAAAAAATGATAGTTAATTTTTTGAACGACGACTTTTTTGTATTTGGCTACTGCACTCTCTAAATTGAAGAGTCTCGTTGCCCCATTCCGGTCAGACTATGCTGTCTTAATTAACTGGGCCCATGTTGGCTTCACTTGATAGTCGTTGTGCCACCACGTGGTTAGTTTTTGTGACGTTTATGTAGTTACGCTTATCTAGATTATGCTTATGTAGTTTATGTTTGGTTAGTTTTTGTGTCTCGTGAACCAGAAATGGACATGTTGGAAAAAACAAATAAAACGAGAAAACCCAAAAAAACGTTTTAGTGGCGACATTAAACGTCGCTATTGATTAAGAGCTTTAGCGATTTTTCAGTAATAGCGGGGACACGCTTTAGCGACGAAAAGGAAGCAATAGCGACGAAATTGTTGCCTTTTAATAGCTTTAGCGACGATTTTTGTCGCCACTAAGATGAATTTTCTTGTAGTGCGCACAAGAGCAGAGTTGACGTAACACACTTGACAGTCGTTGCATTATATAATTTCTAATCAACGCTCCCAGTGACCAGATATCGGTTATATTTGTACGTAAATCAACATTACCATTAAACAATTAAGCTTGTTTGACCTTAAAATCATATGTCCTGTTATGATCGAAGAACTAAGCACACGTACACACATAGTACAATGTGTCTTAAAGTGTTACCAGTGAGCAGCGACTTTAGAAGCAGCATAAGGCGACCTCGGATGAAAAGGAGTATCCTCCGACTGCGGTGGTGGAGTGGACCCGAACATCTCAGACGATCCGGCCTGATAATACTTCACATGACTCCTACCCGTGGCCACAATGTGAGACCTCAAAGCTTTTAAAAGACGTAACGATCCAGTAGCAACAACATCAGCCGTGTAATCCGGATTCTCAAACGAAACCGACACATGAGACTGTGCAGCAAGGTTGTCGATCTCATCAGGACAAATGATGTCGATCCAACGGCGGAGAGAAGAGGCGTCGGTGAGATCTGCGTAGTGGAGCTTCATACGAGCTTTTTGATTGTGCGGGTCGATGTACATGTGGTTGATCCGTTGTGTGTTGATGTTTGATGACCGGCGGATGAGGCCGTTGACTTCATAACCTTTGGTGAGGAGTAGCTCGGTGAGGTAAGAGCCGTCTTGGCCGATGATTCTGGTGATGAGAGCTACTTTGCAAGTGGATGTCATCGTAGTTTTGAGTAGGGTTTTGGTTAAGTTGAAGGGGTTATTTATAAGTGAAGAGGGCGAGTAGAGAGTACGCGCTGTTTATGTAGTTGCATGCATGTCATCCCATAGTGTTCATGTCAACCCCAATTTGATTATGTTGGTTATCTTCGTGGTTTATTCAGGTATAAATTAGGGATAACTTTGTAGAATAGTAACCAAATTTTAAAAGTGTTTCAATTAGGTCACTCAAGTTTTAAAAGTGTTTCAATCAAGTCACTCAACATTCATTTTTTATTAAAATTGAGGGTTTTTTCATCAATTTCATAAGTAACCATGGTGATGTGAATTTTTGTTTTTTTTCCTTTCATTTGATGCTAATGTCCAGTGATGACGTGAATTTTAACTTGTTTTTTTTTAATTTTTAATGTAATTAAAGTGTTTTTTATTTTTAATAAATAAAATTTCATATATTAATATAATCCGACCTTAGCATCTTATACTCCATTTTTCTATTGACACATGAAAAAAAAGGAAATGACTCAATTTGAATGTTAAGTTATCTAATTGGGGCAAAAACGATACGAGTGACCTAATTAGAACACTTTTGAAACTTGGTTACTATTCTGTGACACTCAAGGTTTAGGATTATAAGTAGTTTTGTTACATTTTCTTTATTAAATTCTGCTTTCACACTAGTGTTTTTGTAAGGCCCAGACTATTTGCACACCAACCCTGCCTATTTGCACACTTAGAGTTTACCTACGATGCGTATAGGTCTATACACAGCGTATAGGGTTACACCTATACGCAGCGTATATAAATGGTTTTTTTAAGAAACATTGTGATACATTATTTATCGTTTTAACCAAATTTTATAATAAGTAATTTAAAAAAAAAAAAACATTGTTAAGTATTTTATCGTATAGTACGTATAATATAGGTCTCGTATACGCTTATGGATGTAGTATCGTATCATATAGTGTAGTATAAATCTCGTATAAGGCCTGTACGTGTAATATAATAATGTATCCTTTCGTATCGTATATTGTAGTAAAAACATTTTTAGGTATTCTATCGTATAGTATATAATATAGGTCTCGTATAGGCCTATGGATAGAGTATCGTATCATATAGTGTAGTATAAATCTCGTATAAGGCTTGTACGTGTAATATAATATTGTATCCTTTTGTATCGTATAATGTAGTAAAAACATTGCTAAGTATTCTCTCGTATAGTATATAATATAAGTCTCCTATAGGCCTACGGATGGAGTATCGTATCATATAGTGTAGTACAAATCTCGTATAGGCCTATTCGTGTAATATCCTATCGTATTGTATAGTGTAGTATAAGTCATGTATAGGCATATACGTGTGGTATGGTCTCGTATAGGCCTATAGGTGTAGTATCGTATAGTATCTTATCATATGGTGTAGTATAAGTCTTCTATAGGTCTCGTATAGGCATATAGGTCTCGTATAGACCTATGGATGTAGTATAGGTCCCACGTAAGCCTATAGGTGTAGTATAAGTCTCGTATATGCCTATAGGTGTAGTATAAGTCTCGTATATACCTATAGTATCGTATCGTATCATATTGTATAGAACTTATGTAGTATCGTATCTATATGTATAAATCTCGTATAGGCTTATACGTGTAATATAATATTGTATCATATCCTATCCTATCGCATCTTATAGTGTAGTATAAGTCATGTACAGGCATATATGTGTAGCATCGTCTCGTATAGGCATACAGGTGTAGTATCGTACAATATCTTATCATATGGTGTAGTATAAGTCTTGTATAGGTGCCGTATAGGCTTATAGGTCTTGTATAGGCCTATGGATGTAGTATAGGTCCCACGTAGGCCTATAGGTGTAGTATAAGTCTTGTATAGGTCCCGTATAGGCTTATAGGTCTCGTATAGGCCTATGGATGTAGTATAGGTCCCACGTAGGCCTATAGGTGTAGTATAGGTTACGTATATGACTATATGTGTAGTTTAGGTGTCGTATAGGCCTATACTATACGGGACCTATAATATACCTATAGGCCTATACGAGTGTTATATCATATCGTATACTATCGTATCGTATAGTGTAGTATAAGCCTCGTATAAGCCTACGATACTACATCTATAGTTCTATACGAGCCTATACTACACCTATAGGCATATACGGGTGTTATATCATATGTATCGTAGAGTGTAGTATAAGTATCGTATATGCCTACGATACTACATCTATAGTTCTATACGAGCCTTATACTATATCTATCGTATAATAATAATTAATGTTGTATAAAAAAGTTTGTAAGAAATACTTTCTTTTTAATTTATTTAAAATAGAATACTTATTTTTTTATAAAACTTTTCTAAATGTTTCTTAAAAAAAAAACCCTTTATATATGCTGCGTATAGACCTATACGCAGCATATATGAACTTTGTGAAAAAACTGATGCTTCAAACCCACCTTAATGACCCCAAAAATTCTGATGGTTTATATACGCTGCGTATAGAGCTATACGCAACGTATATAAACCCTAGTTTTCTGTTCAATGATTGGTGATAAGGCTCTGAAACACATGGAAACTATACGCGCCGTATAACTCTATACGCAGCATATAGGGGTAACCCTATACGCTGCGTATCGGTCTATACGCAGCGTAGGTAAATGTAGGGTTTGGTGTGCAAATAGACACATTGGTGTGCCAATAGGTACACCCTTTTGTAATTGACTTGTTTATTTTAATAAACTATTTTTTTCGTCTAATGTATATTTACCTACATAATAAAGTACATTAAATTAAAATTTAGTTTAAATATACAGATATTAAAATTAGTAAAGCCGAGTAAAATCTTATCATATTTCATTTCATATACTACATAAAATGAAACTCAATAGTTAATTATAAACCATTGATAAATTAGTTACCAATAATTTTAATACTTTTTTTTATAAATAAGTAAATACGATAAATATCATTTTAAATACTATTTTAGTATTATAAGTGTGTATGTGTGAGAGAGAGATCGATTTGTGAGTTATGCGAGGATGAGGTGCAAATAACATTAGTCCACTGTGTTCGAATTTCTGAACTTCCTCCATCCGATTGAAACACAAATGAGGACTACATCAGTTTGATGGTATGGTTCGTATATAAAGAAAATCATTTGGTATGTTTTAGATAATATATTTTTTTTTTCATAGAAAAGAACATTTTTGTTATTTGTGGATGTTTTCTGTCTCGTCTGATTATTGGTTTCGTATAGACATGTAATACTTTAGAAATACAAATATACCAAACCTACATTTATTAGCCCAAGTAAGAGTTAATAAAAAGACAAAAATAAGAAGAATTTTGTTTCTTAGTTGCTTGTGGTTTACGAGTAATTTTAATTTGAGACAAGTCCATGTAGGAAAACTATATAGTATGTGTTAGTTTAATTTGATGTTTAATAAAAAAAACGCACATCGTACACTGTTTGACTAGTTTATAAAATTATAGCTTGAAAGTAATTATAAAGAATTACAATAATCCTTGGTCGGCATTTTCTTTTGAGTGTAGTAGATAGAATAAAAGAAATGCGGGGCTTTGATATGAAATGTGAACATATTCATACTAAAACTTATTACTAGAAAATATAAAACCCAAAGTGATGTACGTATGATCTGGTTGAATATACTAATAATAAACTAAATATTCTTAACTTTAGAAAATAAAAAAAAAAACAACATATTAAAATTATATATGAAAAATAGTCAAAGGTCATTAAGGGAGAATAAATAGCCGATTAATTGTATATTAATTTTTAATGGCAAATTTGGATCATTGACTTATAATGCTACCAGCGGAACCACCTAATCATATCCATCTCCTCTAGACAGTAATGTCTATACCTTAATTAATTCAGGAAGAATCATATCTATCTCCACTATGCAAAAATGCATATACATTAATTTAGAAGAGAACCCAATAAATCTAGAAAAAAAATCTCATTGTAAGAATCAAACCCAGGATCTAATAGTTCCTAAACCTTATCTCACCCTAAATTAAGAGGTCCTAAGCTATAATTGTTTCAAGAATTACAACTAAATAAAATGTAAATTAAAAAATATTAGTTATCATTTATGGACAAAGAAACTATTTGATAACTTTGAAAGGGTTAAAATTATAAAATTCTAGCAAATTGAATTATTGTTTGAATAAAATAAAATAATTTATATTTTCTTTATAATATAAGAGTAGTCACAACGTGGTTGATGTGGCTAAACCCGAAAACCCTAACCACACCCCATGAACTTTGTTGCAACGAAGCAAGCGTCCGGTCACAAGTCCGTTCGTTGGTATGTGGATTCAAACCACCTGCAGACTTCATATGGTGGCCCCCACTCCTCACATACACAAACACACTCTAGAGCGGTACTCTCGTGTTGCGACAAAGAACACAAAAACCGGTAATAACGTAACATGTTAATTTTTAAATAAAAAACATTAACAATATGATACTTAAACAAAGAGAATAAAACTTTCATTTTTATGGTGTATTTTTAAAAAAATAGCAACGTATAAAAAAGTTATGGCATTTAAAATCGTGGGCAAAAGTTAGTTTAAAAGTTAACGGTATGTTTTAAAGGATTGTGTCATATGTTTTAAAAGTTGTAATTACATAAACTTTTATATATATATATATATTAACTTAATATTTTTAGTTAAGGTTTGAACTTTTATAGTGTTGTGAGAAAAATGAGAGTTTTTAGAGGAATATAAATCTGATATAACATGCTGAGGTAAAGGTTTGTGGAGTGTAGCATTATGAATACTTTAAAAACCACTCTTTCATTGTTACAAAAAAATTAATTTTTTTAATTTGAATGATTTATATGAAACCATTATGAAACTTTGTTTATAATTAGTGCCTTTCAATTTTAAACAACTACCTTCTACTTTAGGTTAAAGTTGAAAAGGATAACCATTTATTTCTAACTCTTGAATTAGTTGTGGTTTATGCTTTGTTAACTTGTAACTGGTCTTATTTGGGTTGTAAACATTTAGTATATTTAATGTTGGGTTTCCTTTTTCTAAAGAATCCCCGTCTCTTCTCCTCTCCTCCTACCATCACCTGAAACGACCATCGCCTCCACGACACTTTGCCGCCATACTTTGTTTGTCTTTTATTTTATTTTTCTAAATAGTTATCACCCTATTGTTTGTTCTATTGAAGGTGAAATCATCTTTGGCCGAATGATCGAATAATTAGGGTTTTGATGTTGTGTATTTGTCAAGGTTGGAGAACTCGTTAGTCGCTAGTCGGCTGGTGAGGTGGGGACTAGCGACTACTCGGGATTACTCAGGATTAATCGGATCGAGTTTTTTATATAATTTTCAGTTCTATGTATATATATACATATTTTTATAGGTAAATATTTTAAGTCGCTAAGTCTTAACTCTTACTCAACTCATTTTTTTAAGTATACAAAATTAATTGTTGGAATTCACATGGTTTGGTTGGAAACTGGCCGGAATTTAGAGGTTTTGGCTGGAATATGCAGGTTTTTTGCTCGAATTTGGTCGGAATCGCCGATTTTTGGCTGGCCGACTAGGCCCGACTTGCGATTAATGGACTGGTTAACGAAAAGTTACTGAAACGCCCAAAAATCAAAAGGTCAAAACCAAAGCTTAAGCAACTTAATTTACGACCCAATTTAAACTTTTACGCAATCATTATAGCAAACTTGATTATACATACAAAATTAACCATTTTTAACAACTATAAACCCAACGACATTTACAAAAGTTTTAAACACATGATATTGGATATAGTTTATTCAACACCATAACCAAAAGACAACAAAAGTGTTTTGACCAGTTTACAACATTTTATCCGGAAACGCATTGCGGGCATTGCGAAGTGTGTTCCTTCCGAGCGTGGTGCGATCATCTAAACTTGAGTTTTACCTATAACACAACAATGAGAATTATTATCTTTTACATATCGATTTATCATACTAATCATGGAATTCTAACTTCCAATAAACAAGATGACCAAATGTCAATTACATGTTATTTGACCATACTATCGTTCGCAAAATAATATGCATTCATTATACTACCTTTGCATTATTTGACCCGTTTGCCACGAGTCACATACATGACCATTCTCAACATACATTCTGGTTTATTGACCCATCATAACGGATCAATTTTCATAACCATTTCTTAATACCGCATTCTAGTTGAAGTCGTTCCTAACGGGTCATTCACATAACACTTACCATCACATTCTAATTCGATAACCCGTTCGTAACGGATCATTCTCAATATTAATTCTACAATACAAAACAAGGAGTATTACTACTATAACTTAAAGCGTACAAGTAACGTACCTCGGTCTTGATTTCCTTGTTGCTTCGTGTGACTCGAACCTTCTTCCTTTATCCCTATACGTAACCGTTTATACTTAGAATTCATGTCTTATGCTTACTTCACATATATTCTTGAATAAGACATCATAAGAACTTAACACATATGTCATATACATACTCAAATCATGATCATTATGTAGGTTCGGAAGTCACATTTTCAAGACTCTTAACTAAGGCATTTCATCAAACACTTGGTATGCGTACCACTAACAAAGACTAATGTACAAATATTCTAAGCACATTCTTACTAGTTCATATCATGAATCTTCAAATCAACCAATTTCACATAATCCTTCATTTTTTATCAAATTTATCAAACAATACTCTAATACACACATATTCATACATCATCATTACCCTAATTTTAGAACTACATGATCACCATACCCACCATGTTACTACAACAAGTGGGTTTCTCATCAAATCATCATTATAACCAAATTTCAAGTATAAAACATCTTCTACATGCTGATTCTAACCCACATTCAAGCTTAATTTCATATAATTTACGGATTGATTTCAACACACTTTACCAATATCATTAAATCATACAATTTAACTTACCTTGTGATGAAGATACTTAGATGGTCAAGGAACTAAACACATGCATTCAACTTTTGCCCTAGAACCTTTCCAATTTGCTGAATTTTATTGTTTGTTGGAGGAGATGAGTTCTCCCCTTCTCCTGTTCTCTTTCTTGCGACCCACCACACATAAACTTTCATTTAAATATGCACTTTCAACCCCTATAGTTCCATTGGTTGATTATTAAGGCACAACTTCCATTCTTTTTATACTAGTGTCATACTACTTTAACTTAGTTAGTTAACTAAAGTCATTATATTACATACTTAGAACATTTAAAGGCACAATAATAAATTACGTAATTTTGGGGTGTTACAATTCTACCCCCCTTAAAGAAGGTTTCGACCTCGAAACTTAAATACATACTGAATAGATTTTACGTACCGAATAAGGATGGGTAGTGCTCCCGCATCTCATCCTCCAATTCTCATGTAAGGTCCGATCCCTTCCGGTGTTGCCATTGGACCAAAACTTGTCTAATGGTGTTGTTGCGAAGGTGCTTCACTTTAGAATCCTTTATAGCCACAGGTCTTTCAATAAAATTCATTCTTTCATCCAGTTCGATATCATCGAGAGATATGTAAGCAGTTTCATCCGCGAGGCAGTTCCTCAACTGTGACACATGAAATGTGTTATGTATTCCATCTAATGTCGGTGGTAAATCCAACCGGTATGCCACCTTCCCAACTCGAGCTACGATTTTGAAAGGTCCAATATAGCGAGGACCCAGTTTTCCTCGTTTACGGAACCGGATTATGCCCTTCCATGGTGAAACTTTTATTAACACACGGTCCCCTACTTGAAACTCAATGGGGCGTCTTCTTCGATCTACATAGGCTTTTTTTCGGTCTTGTGCTTACCTCCATAACAAAGATCTTACCTACTCATTACAATCCCATACAAATGCACTAACAAACCCAGCCATAAACATACATATAGATATGGCTCATACGTACAACCTACGTACATGCTCATTTTTACTCACACCTACCTATGGATTTCATTCTAACATGTAGATAAAACCATACCCATAACTATATATACATCTAGACTCATTTAGTTCCCAATTTCGTTCCTACACATACACATACCCGCGGACCTATTTCCAAGCTCGCTAGACTTCTAACTCTTAATCCAAGATCAACCAACTACTACCTCAATCCAAGCTACTTTCTATATTTTGACCCGTTCACTTATATTGTGTAAATTCCAAACATAGATGACTACCTACTACTTACCACATCATTATTTACCTTGGTTCTTATCCTTGCGCATAACTTCTTTCATGGTTACCTATATTCAACATACAAACTTCATTTATTAAAAGAAGATGTGATTCCAGAATTACTTACCGGAATTTCTAATGGCTGTAATTTACAATACGGTTTTTGATGTTCTGCCTTAACTTGTGAACAAGTTAGACACTTAGCGACATACTTAAAATACGCGTTCATTCCAGGCCACCAATAGTTCTTTCTTAAATCTCGGTACATTTTAGTCGCCCCCGGGTGGATCGAATACCGAGATTTATGAGCTTCTTCAAATAGTGCGGCCTTTACTTCACAAAACCGTGGTATACAAATTCAACCAAACCTGGTTTTGAGCCCATTTGCATTACTTCCAATTTATCTGCGAATCCCTTTGTCCTCTCTTTCTTTGGATCTTCCATGCTTAACGATTTAATTTGGGCTTCCTTTATCATTTCAAGAAGGCGGGGTAACTATCACTCTCATAGCCTTTACTTGTATTGGAGGTGGATAGTTCTTTCGGCTTAACGCATCCGCTACGACATTAGCTTTTCCCGGGTGATAAAGGATGTCACAGTCATAATCTTTGATCAACTCAAGCCATCTTCGTTGTCTCATATTTAAATCCTTTTGCTCGAAAAAATATTTCAAACTTTTGTGGTCTAAATATATCGTACTCTTCGTTCCATACAGATAATGCCTCCATATTTTTAAAGCGAACACTCCGCCGCTAATTCTAAATGGTTGGATAATTAGTTTCATGTTGCTTCAATTGTCTAGAGGCATATGCAATGACCCTGCCCCTTTGCATCAAAATACATCCTAGTCCTTGGTATGAAGCATCTGTATACACCACCAAGTCTCCCGTGCCATCGGGTAGGGTCAACACCGGGGAGCTTGAAAGTTTTTCCTTCAATGTCTGGAATGCCTTATCTTGTTCTATACCCCATATGAATTTCTCATTCTTCTTTGTCAATTTAGTCAAAGGCAATGCTAGTTTGGAGAAATCCTGGATGAACCTCCTATAGTAACCAGCTAAGCCTAAAAAGCTTCGTACTTCACTCGGGTTTCTTGGGGGGTTCCATTTCATTACAGCTTCTACTTTAGTCGGGTCCACGAGTATGCCTTCCGCATTTATTACGTGACCTAGAAACTGCACTTGTCTAAGCCAAAATGCACATTTGGAGAATTCTGCATAAAGTTTTTCCTTTCGAAGTGTCTCAAGTACTTCACGCAAATGACGTGCATGCTCAAACTCGCTTCAGGAGTACACCAATATGTCATCTATAAACACTATTACGAATTTATCCAACATGGACCGACATACTCAATTCATAAGGTCCATAAACGCAGCCGGTGCGTTAGTTAACCCAAAGGACATCACCAAGAACTCATAATGTCCGTAACGAGTTCTAAATGCGGTCTTCGCCACATCTTCTTCCCGTACTCGTAATTGATGGTACCCCGAACGCAAATCGATTTTTGAGAACCAACTTGCCCCTTGTAATTGATCGAAAAGATCATCGATTCGGGGTAAGGGGTAACAGTTTTTCACCGTTAACTTGTTTAGTTCCCGATAATCGATGCACATACGCATCGATCCATCCTTCTTTCTTACAAATAGAACGGGTGCACCCCATGGTGAAAACCTTGGGCGGATAAATCCCTTGTCGAGTAACTCTTGAAGTTGAGTCATTAATTCTTTCATCTCAGTTGGGGCTAGCCTGTACGGAGCGTTGGCTACGGGTTTAGCACCTGATGCTAGGTCGATTCTAAACTCTACTTCCCGTTCAGGGGGAAGTCCCAGTAAGTCTTCAGGAAACACGTCCAAAAACTCATTAACAATTTTGACATCTTCTATTTTTGGAGGTTCTAAATTGGTATTTACCACATACACTAGAAAAGCCTTACTTCAATTCCGCACATACTTAATTGTTTGAACAATAGTGCAAAGTTTCGACTCGACATTTCTTTCCCCTTGAATGCTCACTTGTTTTCCCTCCGGTGTTAAAACATGATGACTTTCCTTTCACATTGAATTTCAGCATGATATCGGGATAGCCAATCCATGCCTACTATAACCTTGAATTCCCTCAAAATCATAGATACAAGGTCAATATCAAACTCTTCATCCTCTATAACAATCTTACAATTTCTACACACATCATGTAACAAATAGCTCTTACTATCGGCAATTTCTACTTCTAAAGGTACCGACATCTTTTCAATTACAAAGGAGGAATGACATACAAGTTCATTCGACACAAATGATCTACTAGCCCTAGTATCAAATAATACGTACATAGGCATCGAATTTAACAGGAATATACCTAACACGACATTCAGGAGGGCCTTAGCTTCTTCGGATGTCATTTGAAACATTCTTCCCCGAGCCTTTGGGGTTTCATCCTTCTTTCCACTATTATCCATCTTTTGTTGGAGTTTTGGGCATTCCACCTTTATGTGACCCGGTTGAAAACAATTGAAACAAGTTTTTGAAAGGTTGGGACATTTATAGTACGTACTACTCTTGACCACAATTATAGCACCCCTTCTTACCCATTAGACACTCCCCCGTATGCAATTTCCCGCAAGTCTTGCATTTGGGAATACTCCTTTTTGCTTTATCTTTCTTGCCATGATCTTGAAACCTTAGCTTCTTTTTCGGACTTGGGTTGGTGAACTTTTCAGATGATCTATTCTCGCCCCTTTCCACTTGTCGTTTCAGCTAAATCTCCCTATCCCGGGCCCAATTTATGAGCTCGTTTAGAGTTTCACATTTTGAAGGGGTGATGAATTCTCTAAACTCTGCCTTCAACATGTCGTGGTAGCGAGTTATCTTCATCCTTTCTGTCGAAGACGTAGGAATTCTTCTTGAATCCTATCGATTGCTGACTGTGGGCAATGATACTTTAAGAACGGTTCTTTAAATTCTTGCCAAGTTAAGGCATGAAGTTTATCCTCACCCAATTCCTTGCAGTAAGCATCCCACTAATCTTTGCCCGGAAGTTGGAGTTGACCCATAGCAAACATTACTTGATCCTCCTTCTCACATCGGCTACGGACAAAAACAGCCTCCGTACTAGAAATCCATCTTTCGCACTTTATAGGAACTATTTCCCCATTATACGCCGAGGGGTTACAAGCCATGAAATCTCTGTACGTGCATCTACGAGTTCCTTTCTTGCTTTGAGACTCACCAATTAGTTCCTTTAACTCCTCCATTTTACTTGTCATCATAGCCTCGACCGCCTCTAATACATGACTTTCCACCTCTTGTGCTAACTTGGGAAGGTTGGCTTGTATAGCCTTTCCCACTTCTTCAGAAATCTTCTCGTTCAATGCTTCTTGTTGTGCCAATTCGTCGTCATTCAAATCCCTATCATCCGCCATCTACACAATCATGTCTTTCTTTCATTAGCATTCTACATTCATTAATTTATCGCATATACTTTGACAATTATAGTCGTGATTCATACTTATACATTCTTTTTACCGTATGGTCATAGATGGCTAAGACACACTATGTGTCATCATATGGTCCGATGACTTATCATTCCATTCATCGTCATTCTTCTTTTAGAAACGTTTTGTTTTCGTGACAGATTAACATAGCACAAATTATGTCACACGTCTTCTTATCAGTTTTAACACTTTTCGGGGCTTCTAGTTGGATCACGGAACAAGTTTTAGGGGGTTCGGGACTTATGGCATGAAAAATGGATAAAATCAGCGATCTAAGCTTGCTGGCAGCGTCGGCGGACGGCCCTGGCCGCGTCGGCGACGCACCGTGCATATTTGCGTCGATAAAAAGTGGTGTAGACAGCAGATTCGCGCGTCGAGGAAGAAAGGGGCGTCGGCGACGCCGGGTGGGGGGGCGTCGGTGACGCTGCCTCTATCGTGCAAAACGTTGTTTTCCAAAATGCAGCCCGTATGACCCGTTTCCGAGCCCCGTTTCAACCCGAACTGACCCGTAACAACTCGTAACATCCCATAACATTCCTTAACATCTCATAACATCCTATAACAATCCCGTAAAATCCTGTAACATTCCCCCATGTCGTTATTTATGAAATCCTTAAAATTTAGATATACTTACTTGCTTTACACCTCGGAGCGAACACACACTATGCATGAGCTTTCGGTTTAAGTTCAAGCACCTTAACCTTTGTGCTTGAATCCCCCAAACCTTGGCTTTGATACCAACTTGAAACGCCCAAAAATCAAAAGGTCAAAACCAAAGCTTAAGCAACGTAATTTACGACCCAATTTAAACTTTTACGCAATCATTATAGCAAACTTGATTATACATACAAAATTAACCATTTTTAACAACTATAAACCCAACGACATTAAAAAAGATTTTAAACACATGATATTGGGTATAGTTTATTCAACACCATAACCAAAAGACAACAAAAGTGTTTTGACCCATTTACAACATTTTATCCGGAAACGCATTGCGGGCATTCCGAAGTGTGTTCCTTCCGAGCGTGGTGCGATCATCTAAACTTGAGTTTTACCTATAACACAACAATGAGAACTATTATCATTTACATATCGATTTATCATACTAATCATGGAATTCTAACTTCCAATAAACAAGATGACCAAATGTCAATTACATGTTATTTGACCATACTATCGTTCGCAAAATAATATGCATTCATTATACTACCTTTGCATTATTTGACCCATTTGCCACGAGTCACATACATGACCATTCTCAACATACATTCTGGTTTATTGACCCATCATAACGGATCAATGTTCATAACTATTTCTTAATACCGCATTCTAGTTGAAGTCCCGTTCCTAACAGGTCATTCACATAACACTTAACATCACATTCTAATTCGATAACCCGTTCGTAACGGATCATTCTCAATATTAATTCTACAATACAAAATAAGGAGTATTACTACTATAACTTAAAGCGTACAAGTAACGTACCTCGGTCTTGATTTCCTTGTTGCTTCGTGTGACTCGAACCTTCTTCCTTTATCCCTATACGTAACCGTTTATACTTAGAATTCATGTCTTATGCTTACTTCACATATATTCTTGAATAAGACATCATAAGAACTTAACACACATGTCATATACATACTCAAATCATGATCATTATGTAGGTTTGGAAGTCACATTTTCAAGACTCTTAACTAAGGCATTTCATCAAACACTTGGTATGCGTACCACTAACAAAGCCTAATGTACAAATATTCTAAGCACATTCTTACTAGTTCATATCATGAATCTTCAAATCAACTAATTTCACATAATCCTTCATTTTTTTTCTCAAATTTATCAAACAATACTCTAATACACACATATTCATACATCATCATTACCCTAATTAAGAATCTTCAAATCAACCAATTTCACATAATCCTTCCTGTTGACCCGTTAGCCATCCATGCTGGAGTCAATTGATAAGATTTCCGTCCTTACATGTCATTGCATTCATCACATGGTTAGCTTATGTAAGCATACATACATTCATTCATTTTCTTTTGATTCGTACATTACTCAACTTTCGTTAATCAATTGCCACATATATAAGACATATACTAATAGTCGCTTTATTCCAACTTCTCATAGCTCAATTATCATCACACAGAATCACATCAATCTCTAGTACATAACGCATTAACTTCCTAATCTAACTATCGTGTCCAAAGGCCAATCTATGATATTCATACGTTGTTGACTTTAAAAGTCAACTAGCCTATTTATACATTTTCAAATTATGAACATGAAACCATCTTAAAATGAGAAACAATGGTATTAACATCATACGCATTTCATGCTCATATTATATTACAACTACCTAGTCACCAATTTGCATACATATACACATACATTATCCATCCCATCCATACTAGCATTTTTATATCTTTATAACTTACACTATAACCCGTACTTAACTAACCCGGCATCATTCCTAATTTACCCTTTTCTAGAACTCTCATATGCTTCATGTTTACTTCTTAATCATAATCCGCACGGTGCGTATTACATCATTCAAACATTTGGCATGAACTCCTAAAGCATACTTCTACCGAAACACACATTAATTACATTCTCATATGGAATTCGTCAAGGACATATTTCTCATGATATTTTACGATCAAATACATCATAACTACCTATATATATATAAATACCTATCACTTGCATACAATTTCACATATCATTAAGCATTTCATCAAACACTTGGCCTGCGTACTAGTTTCTAAGCATAACGTACAATTATTTCATGGCTTTCTTCCTAGTTCTTGCTTTCAATCATCAACAAAACAAAACATCAAACTAATATCATACCATATTCAACCTTACTAGCAAGAATTAACTACATACAACATAACATATCAAAAATTGAACAAAGATTAGACATGGGTGACATACCCATGTTGCCATCTTCACCATCAATGGTGAGTTTCACCTCTAATCATCGAATTACTCAAAATCATTCATAACCCAAGTTTTATTTGTTGATTCTAACTCATCCTCATGCTTAATTTCATATGAAATCAAAGATAATTTACATACTCATACTTGCAAGATCATTAAATCAAAAACTATAACTTACCACATGTTTAGCAAGTCTAGATGATCATGTATTAGGGTTCATGCATAAGATTTGGCCTTGATCACCCTTCCAATTTGCTGATTTTTGGATTGTGAGGGTTTTCACCCTCTCATTCTCTGGCTCTGGTCGACACACACACCACTGATGTGTGTGTTTGTGTTTTTAATTTTGTTTTAATCAATCATCTTTCCAATTGTCCACTTTTAACCCCTCTTGTTTGAGTGTTTATAACTAGTTAACCCACTCCATGCCATAAAACTAAGGGAACATATTCACGAATTATCGTTCGTAACCTAGTTAATTTATTTTCATGTTATAGCGTATGGAAACATACGATGAATATAATTATTCGGGTTTTCGGGGCGTTACAAGTCTACCTCCCTTAAAGGAGGTTTCGTCCCTGAAACCTTTCACAATCTTACTCCTACCATTTTATTGTATTCATTCAAAGGGTACACTACAACATGAATACATTCGGGATCTTGACTAAAGGTTTCATTCATAACTAAGCATAATACGCATTATCCCTACCTTTTTAAATTAAGCAAATTACTTTCATAATCACATAAAAGTCAAAATCTTATCCAGAGCTCTTATTAGTGTCGTTTTCATTTTATAATGCTAGTTCCTAGCATACATCATCACTAGCGGTTCTTTCATTGAATTCATTCAAATTATACTATTGTAGGAACGTACTCGCGGTCATATTAAGGTTTTTGCTCGTACAGACCTAAATTTACGGCTTGTTTCTACCTTTCTAATCAAGCATAATATATTCATACCTTTTCTAATCAAAATAAATCGATTTATTTCATTCTACTCATCACCATGATCAACCCCCAATGTCCCATTACTAACGTTACTTCTAATTACCTTCATGTTCATACGAGGGGTCAACATATTATCATACACATACTATAAATATTCATAGACTTGTTAATAATACAAAGAAACCCCCCTTCTTAAACTTACTTATTCGTACTTGGCACAAAAATTAAGCATCATCCCACGGTTACTATTGTTACTTATACCATGTACACCTCTAAGCTGGCCTCAAATCATCTCGTTCATATCACTTACTACTAGCTCCCTTCACGCACTACTTTTCTTTACTAAGTAAGTATGTTACGCGAGTGCTTCTTGCGAGCGTTTAACCAATGCCCTAAACTTTTACTCAAAGATTTTGAATTTGTTTTCTTAATAACATAATTTCCTTCTTATATTACCCATTAAAGCTAGACATTCAATATACCAAATCTTACTCATAATCGCAAGCTAAACATTTTACTAACCTTGATCTCATTGGATAAACCTACGTCTGTGACCCAGATCGGCTCGATTCTTTATGAGTTCAGCAATACTTGGATTGGTCGTATCCATTCATCTGTTGAGCTTCCGCCCATGCGCATCCTTTCCAACAATGTCTTGTTCAGATGAACATGGCCAACAAGCTCAACATCAAAATTAGCATTTTCTAACGGTTCTTGCTATCTTGCATATTCTATCAGAATTTTCACAGTTACAATCATTCAAGTACAGTGCCACCCGACAATCATCTAGAACATTCTTGAAATTCACTCCACTTTGTAGTACGATTTTGTACATACCTTTAGTTCAAACATGCTCACAATAATGTCATTACATCATCATAGCGTTCCTTGCAAAAACTTTCTCTTCCCCTGTATACTTACGCTATTCGTCCGGGCCTCAGCCCATTATTTACTTATATAGTTTGACTTCTGCAGTTCGACCTTCGAAGTCGGTCTGTATCTTCTTACTTATCCTATATGTATTGTAGTATATGCTTGTACCTCTTTTCAATTAATATTTTCTTACTACAATGACATCTTTCATTGTTTTGCTTGTATAATAAACTAAACTTTTCATGTTCTTTTACTATTATTTGCTTTATAATTAATCGACTCAATTTTGTTGACCTTTTAGGGGGTCAATCTGTAGCTACATCATTACAGTAGATGTACATTTACAATACTTTAGTATAGTAAGACATACTTAATCCCGGTAAGGCTACCAATACACTTGCTTACTGGGTTTACACCCTCCTTTGACTTGGGGTGAATGGTACAATTCCTTATTCATCCTTACTCGACTCTTAATCATTATGAATCCGATCCTTCATTCCCATAGGTTTTGTTCTTAATTACTTAAAGATTCCAGTCTTTTCCTTCTTACATATTACTCTCATGTATTAGATCCGTATTTGCCTACAGATATTATATTATCTTTATTATTTTCTACTTCTTATAACTTTGTTCCGTGACCACTTATGGATTTCAATCTTTCACTCATGCCTTGCATTCTTTTATGTTTGAGTCCGTATATGGATTCAAACCTTTCATTCTTTTATGTTTGAATCCGTCAATGGATTCAAACCTTTCATTCTTACTTTTCATTCTTTTGTGTTTGATATGTACTTACTTACAGATTCAAAGCTTCTTTATCTACTTTTCATTCTTAGTAGTTTGATCTGCACATACTTGCATATTCAAACCTTTCATTCATACATTCCTTTCATACGTGTTTAATCCGTACCCGCCTACGAATTTAAACCTTTCATTCTCATAGAATACCCTCTTTTCTTGAGAGTCTTACAACTCCTTTCACCCGCACGGTCACTTACCTTCCAATTCTACTGAACATACATGTGATGATTCATGGCGTCACAAGTTTCATATGCTTCTTGCGTACTGGCCAGGTGCGCAATCCACATACTAGTCCCGTGCTATCATGAGATTCATCACTTTATGCCCGTAGATGTGGGTTTCAGTTCGTGCATCATCTATAAGACCTTACCAATGCAACATCAATGTCCTTCGTTTAACATTTGTCCCCTCGTGGAAGATTTTCCCAAAACCATACCAGTTTTATTAAAATTGTGTACCTGGGATCCGTTAATCCAATCACATGCCTTGGTGCTTGCTCAAGATCGTATCCATGGATCGTCCTTCTTATTTATCCAAGCTCACCCTTACATATACCACACAATTAGTTCCTTCATATAAGTGTAGTACATATACATATTTTCATTCGGTTTTACCTTCGGGTCGTGATCGAGTCTCGGATTGTACGAGTTCCGAGTCACAAGAGCACGTAAGTTTAAGTTAAAGTACTTACCAATATGTACTTGGTTTCACTCAATATTCTCGAGACATATTGTCATAGCACAACTCGAGTCACGTGACTTCTTACATGTTTTTATCACTTTTCGGGGTTCTAGTTGGGCCACGAAACAGGTTTTAGGGGTACGGGACTCGTGGTGTGAAAAACGAACAAAAACAGCGAACCAGGCCCACAGGTGGCGTCGGCGACGCCCCCGGCAAACCAGCGTCGCTGGATTTTCGCGTAGACAACAAAACATCGCGTCGGGGGAGGGGGCAGCGTCGGCGACGCCCGGGGGGCGTCGGTGACGCCTCCTCTGTCATTCAAAACACTGTTTTCCCAAATTTCAGCATGTATGATCCGTTTCCGAGCCCCGTTCCAACCCGAACTGACACGAAACAACCCGTAACATCCCATAACACCCCGTAGCATCCCGTAACACCCCGTAACATCTCGTAACACCCCATAACATCCCGTAGCATCCCTGTATCGTTATCCGTTATACATGATTACAAGAACTTAAAAGGCACTTACTTGATTGTCGTCTCGGAGCGAACACACATTTTTGCACGAGCTTTCGGTTCGAGTTTAAGCACTACGTCTCATGCATGAATCCCTCGAACCTGGGCTCAGATACCAACTTGAAACACCCGGAGAAGTTAAACAATAAAAACGCAGCGGAAATACCGATTTCAAAATTCTTTCTTAATTATCTATATGACATACTTGAAAATTCATTTATAAAATGTCGAACACTTTCTATCAAAAGATTTACAACATTCATTCTTGATTAACGTGTTAAATGTAATACGAAATTACAAGCTAAGTGACCGCTCCTTCCGTACAATCCTTGCTCTTTGACTCGACCTGAACCTCTTAGACTCCTTAGTAATGATAATTCCGTGCAACCTCCAATCACCAAGTATATCCGCATCATTAATATTTGGTGACGTCATTCGTAACTTTAAACATACGTAATTAAATAATCACTCCATATTCTTTCTACTCATGCTAATCCTTTCGATTATCTTTCCGAGTACAATCTTGCATCCAAATCGTCAAATCTTCATAAGGTCAACACTAGTATACCTGCACTTACATCTCATTCTCAGAATAACGATTAGTAACTTTAATACTCAAAAGTAATTGAAGCCATGTATGTACATACACAAGCTCTATTCTTTCATGTACAATAAATCCCTCTACGTGCATACATACCTACCTGTTTAAATATATATTAATACACATATATATACTTACATTTATGCTTACCTCCATAACCAAGATCTTACCTACTAATTACAATCCCATACAAATGCACTAACAAACCCCAGCCACAAACATACATATAGATATGGTGTCACACCTCGACCCGCAGTGGAATAAGAGTCGGGGCATAATTGGGTTATCACCAAAGCTCATGATGTTTACTAAAATGTTTCATATTTATTAAATTCAAATTACAACTTAAATATTCAAATCAAATCCATACAATTACAAGGAAATGAAACCAAGTAAAACAATCCCAAGCTTAAACTGATTTATTCTTCTAGGCCTTCCTATGTGTTTCTTGCCTCAACTGGATCACCTGTATCATGTGTAAAACGGGGGATATTTTGGGTCAACAAAAGTTGGCGAGTGAACCTTGAGAAAACATTGTTATTAATTTCTTGTTGTATTTAATATTGAAAATTTGTGCAGTAATCACATGTGAGCAAACATATATATAACAAAACACAAACCACATTGGATGAGTAAATGACATGAATGATGATATATATGAGATCAAGGCTCAATCAAACGGAGCCGATCGAGTGACATGAATGATGATGTATGTGAGATCAAGGCTCAATCAAACGGAGCCGATCGAATGAGGCACTTGATACTCAACCCGTATCCCACGGGGAGCTGATGGGCCTAATGAAATGCATGCACTGAAAATGATAACTTCAATCTAAACATAATTCACACAACAATTGATACACATTTGATCACGGATATGATGGATGCACAAGTGTTTAAATATAATAAGGAATTAAACGACACATGATACACCCCAAAATGTGATTAAAACGGGGAATTGGTAGAGATTCACTCACATTGGGTGCGTTCTTTGATGACATTGGATGCGCACGAATTTTGGGATTTGAACGACGAGGAAAACTAACCTAAAATAATAATGAAATGATTCGGTAAATTAGTACTTTTAATTCATACTCTTAATGTGAATTTTTAGATTTATTTTTGTGAGTTTAAGGAGGTTTTCTAACTTTAAAATCTTATTTTTAAGTATTTTTAAATGATTTTCTTATTAAATAAATTAATAAAAATAAATAAAAAATTTTGACTTTTTGACCGTTGACCGTTGACCGGTCGGATTGTCTTTAATTATGCGCTGAGCGAGGTTCGAACTCAGGACCTCTCATATACGTGCACGCAGCTCTACCAACTGAGCTACGTGTCTAACCTGAAATATTCTCTGTTTTAATTATATTTATATACTAACTTTTAACTTATTTAGGTTTTTATTAAAAACGATTTATATGGCCGAACCGGTTGCAGGGACCCGGAGTCGAACTCGGGTCCTTCGGTTCGAGTGCGCACAGCCCAACCAGTTGGGCTGTGTGTCATATCTATTTAACTTATGGATTAAATTATTCTTATTAACATTCGGTGACCTGATCCAATTCAGTTGTAAAAATGTTGGTTTTAATTCAGAAATTCGGTAACGTGTGTGATTCGAACCCGGGACGTGTGCATTGTTTGTGCACACAGTCCACCGCTGGACTGTGTGTCTAACCCGTTCGAATATCCGTTTTTAATTATACTTATACACATATTCGACTTCGTCTTCTTCGTTTACAAAGACACAGAAAAATTAAATGATGTCCGACTGTTCGAATTATACTTATACACATATTCGACTTCGTCTTCTTCGTTTACAAAGACACAGAAAAATTAAGTGATATCCGTTTTTAATTATACTTATACACATATTCGACTTCGTCTTCTTCGTTTACAAAGACACAGAAAAATTAAGTGATGTCCGATTGTTCTTGTTTAGTCGTTCACGATTTAAACTTGATTGAAATGAACAGAGAAATTAAATGATATGGTGTACCAGAACAGCGGGTTTGCTTCGGTTTTCCGGCAAGTGTCGTCGGCTCCGATTTGCGATGTCCGGCTGTATGAACTGTTTAGCAGTTTTGATTATTGTTTTGAACGATTAAAGTATGAATTAAGAGATAGCAGAGAAGTTATAAATAGATATACCGGTCGAGGAATGAATACGGTTTTCTGATCAAGGATTTCCGGTGATGTTCCGGTGAAATTGGAAATCTCCGACGACGAGCTTCTGAGAAATTTCAACTACGAAAAAGTGTGCGGTTCTGAGCGAAAGGATTTTCGGAAGATTGAGTGGGTATTTATAGGGTAGAACTGGATGAATTTTGTCCGAGTTTGGGTCTTGATTCACGGTCAAAGTTTCTCCGGCGGTTATGACCGCAATTGACTGTTAGACGTCGGTTATAACCAATGTCGAAGTCGGTTACAGCGTTTTAGTCAAAAGGAAAATGGCTAAACTCGCGGATTGCCGGATTTTCCGGTGATTGCGAGTTCTGCCACGCTGAGGTCCGGATTTTGATTTTCTAGTTTTAGTATATATGTTATTTGTTTCCATGGTTATCACAACATCAGTGTGTGGCAGAGCGGTGTGTGGTGTGTTTTGTCTTGTGAGTGACCCGGGTTCGAAACCCGGCGTCTGCATTTATTTTTTTATTCATTATTTATTAGAAATTTTAAATTATGGTTTTTAAATTCTAATATATTTATTAATTATGTATCGTTTAAAATTAATTTGAGCAATAAATACTCTACGAAAAATTATAACTGGATATTTGATTAATAACCGAAGCGGGTTTTGAAAACCCGTTTTTCGACGAATGTTACAGTATCCCCTACTTTTAGAAATTTCGTCCCGAAATTTTAAGTAGTAGTGGTAACAGGAAAAAGATGTGGGTATTTCTCGCGCATTGAGTCTTCACGTTCCCAAGTAAACTCAGGTCCTCGTTTTGACTCCCAACGTACCCTGACAATTGGAATACGACTTCGTCTTAAACGCTTCTCTCCAAAGTCCATGATTCCTACTGGTCTTTCAATGAAGTGCATAGATTCATAGATCTGAATGTCTTCTAGAGGAATATGGAGGTTTTCATCGGCGAGGCACTTCTTCAAGTTTGAGACGTGGAATGTGGGATGAATTATGTTGAGCTCTTCTGGTAGGTCAAGCTTGTATGCTACAGGACCTACTCTTTCGAGTATCTTGAAAGGTCCTACGTAGCGTGGTGCTAGCTTGCCCTTCTGGCCAAAACGAATCACTCCCTTCTACGGTGATACTTTTAAAAGTACTTGATCCCCAATGTCAAACTCCAAGGGCTTTCGTCGTTTGTCTGCATAACTCTTTTGATGACTTTGAGCCGCTAGAAGATTGTTTCGAATTTGAATGACCTTGTCGGTTGTTTCTTGATTTAACTCTGGGCCGGTGATTTGTGATTCCCCAATTTCGTGCCAACATACTGGAGATCGGCACTTACGACCATATAACGCTTCGAAAGGAGCCATGCCGATACTTGAATGATAGCAATTGTTGTACGAAAATTCAACTAATGGTATATGAGAGTCCCAATTTCCTTTGAAGTCTATGACACATGCTCGAAGCATGTCTTCAAGAGTTTGGATGGTGCGTTCAGATTATCCATCAGTTTGAGGATGAAAAACGGTACTGAGGTCTAATCGTGTACCCAAGGCGGTTTGTACGGCTCGCCATGTTCGTGAAGTGAAACGACCATCACGGTCTGAAATGATGCTTAACGGTACACCATGACGGCTTACGATCTCGCTGATGTAGATACGAGCTAACTTCTCGTTCTTGAAGTCCTCGCGAATCGGAATGAAGTGAGCTGATTTTGTAAGACGATCGATTATTACCCATATGGTGTCATACCCACTGGAGGTGCGAGGTAACCCGGTAATGAAATACATGGTTATGTTTTCCCACTTCCACACAGGTATTTCGGGTTGGACTAGAAGTCCTGAAGGTCTTTGATGTTCAGCTTTTACTTTGGAACAGGTAAGGCACTTGGAAACAAAAACAGTGATATCCTTTTTCATGCCGGGCCACCAGTAGGTGTAGCGTAGGTCTTGATACATCTTGTCGGCTCCTGGGTGTACAGAGTATCGTGTTTTGTGCGCCTCATTCATGAGGAAGTCACGAAGGTTGTCGCGATCAGGAATCCATATGCGGTTTAAATAATATAGAATATCGTCGGATTTGGTTTCGATTTTGAGTTCCGCTCCACATGACAGTTCATCGCGTACGTCGTTTTCTGTTACAGAAACATGTTGAGCTTCTCGGATTCGATCTTTGATGTCGGTTATGATTTGCGAACATAGAAGACGAATGGAGTTCGCATAACCTTTTCGACTGAGCGCATCGGCCACCACATTTGCCTTGCCAGGATGATACCGAATTTCACAGTCATAGTCGTTAAGAAGTTCGACCCATCTTCGTTGCCTCATATTCAACTCCTTTTGATTGAAGATATGTTGGAGACTCTTGTGGTCAGTGTATATTTCACACTTGGTACCGTAGAGGTAATGTCTCCATATCTTGAGAGCGAACACAACGGCTCCAAGTTCCAGGTCGTGGGTGGTGTAATTCTTTTCATGAACCTTGAGTTGCCTAGAAGCATAGGCTATCACTTTTCCTCTTTGCATTAATACATAGCCTAGCCCTTGCCCTGATGCGTCGCAATATACTACAAAGTCATCACAACCTTCAGGAAGTGTGAGGATAGGTGCGTCACAGAGTTTCTGCTTTAGAGTTTGGAAGGCCTCTTCTTATTTAGGTCCCCATATGAAGGGTTTTCCTTTATGAGTCAAGGCCGTGAGTGGTACAGCAATACGGGAAAAATTGGCAATGAAGCGGCGATAGTAACCAGCCAAACCAAGAAATGACCTTACTTCGGTAGGGGTACGTGGCGCTTGCCATTCTTGCACTGCCTTGATTTTTGAAGGATCGACATGTATTCCCTTGTCATTGACGACATGTCCAAGGAATTGCACTTCTCTTAACCAGAATTCACACTTTGAGAACTTAGCGTAGAGCTTTTCAGTCCTTAAGAGTGTAAGGATGAGTCGAAGGTGTCTTTCATGATCGGATTTAGACTTGGAGTAGATAAGGATGTCATCGATGAAGACTATGACAAAGCGGTCGAGGTAGGGTTTGCATACCCTATTCATTAGATCCATGAAGACAGCTGGGGCGTTGGTTAAACCGAATGGCATGACCATGAATTCGTAATGACCATAACGAGTCCGGAAGGCGGTCTTTGGGACGTCTTATTCATGTACTCTGAGTTGATGATAACCAGAACGAAGGTCGATTTTTGAAAAGCAGGTGGCGCCTTGAAGTTGGTCTAGGAGGTCATCGATGCGAGGTAGTGGGTAGCGATTCTTAACCGTTAACTTGTTGAGTTCTCTGTAGTCGATACACATGCGAAACGTTCCATCTTTCTTCTTCACAAAAAGAACAGGCGCACCCCAAGGCGAGGAGCTAGGACGTATGAATCCTTTGTCAGTCAGTTCTTGCATTTGACTGGCCAGCTCTTGCATTTCGGATGGGGCTAGCCTATAAGGAGATTTTGCGACTGGTGTAGTGCCAGGTACAAGATCGATGCGGAATTCGACTTCTCTCACAGGAGGGAGTCCTGAGATGTCGTCGGGAAAGACTTGTGGGAATTCTTTCACTACTGGTATATCTTCGAGTTTCTTCTCCTTGTTTCCCTTCTTGACGACGTGAGTTAGGAATGCGACATAGTTCTTGCGGAGATATTTTCGGGCTTGAAGGCAGGACACTAATTTGAGTCCCTTCGAAGGGGTTTCCCCAAAGATACGTAGGTCTGACCGTCTGCAAGAGGAATGCGAATGAATTTTTCGCGGCATACTACTTCAGCGTGATGCTGGCTGAGCCAGTCCATACCGATTATAATATCGAAACTTCCCAATAGGAATAAGGTCAACTGGAAAATCGTGATCGTTTAGAGTGAGGGTACAATCTCGTATAATAGAATTTAATGAAACGGGCTTTCCGTCAGCTACTTCCACCGTTAGAGATTCCATGAGATTATCACGAGTTTGGTTGAGGATAGGTTCAAATTCTAAAGGCACAAAACTCTTATCCGCACCAGTATCGAATAACATGGATGCATAACTACCATTGACGAGAAACGTACCGTTAACAACGTTGTTGTCAGCCCTAGCTTGGTTGGCATTGATGTTGAAAGCTCTTCCTCTAGCAGGTGGAGGAGCTTGGTTAGCTTGGTTTACCGGATTCGCTTGAGCTTGGGAATGGATGATGTTTACCAAGCGGGGACATGTGTTCCTGAAGTGGTTTGGGTCTCCACAGTTGTAACAAGCTCGCATAGGTTGCATCATGGGGTAGTTGGGTTGGTAGTAAGGTTGAGCTATGTGTTGCGTGGGTGGTAGAAGTAAGGGTTGTTGGGCTTGACCCACTATCTGATGGTGGGTTTGGGTTGAGGGCTGATTGCGGTTCATTCGCTGAAGTGTGCGACAAGTTTGGATGGTGTGACCCGCACGGCCACAGCTGGTGCAATGTTGGCAAGGAGTTTCTGGGAGGTGATGGTATTGACAACGGTTGCATTTTGGGTATGGGCCGGTGTATGGATTTTTAAATGGTGCAGCTGAGGGAGCAATTTGGGTAATTGGTGCGGCAGTGATAGGAGGGTTTGTGTGTGTGACGGCAAAATTTCATCTGTTTCGTTTCCTCTTACCAGCAAACTTCGAGGAGGAGATGGAATGGTTTGGAGTTTGGGCCTCAATGGGGGCTTTCTTTTTCTCATCCTTGAATTTGCCGTTTCGGATGCGATTCTCGGTAAGTTCGGTAGCTAGTTCCATTGCGGCTTCAAGTGTTGCAGGCGAAGTGCTTAGAACCGAGTCTTGAATTTTTGAGGGGAGGCCTCGAATGTAGTGTTCAACCAAGCGGTACACGGGGTGAACAGATTAGGGATCATTTGGTTCAGTTCGAGAAATCTTTAGTTGTAGGAAGTGTGATCTCTTTCCTTTTGTTTCAACGAGTGGAATTTCGCTTCTTGGACAGAAGCGCCTTGTCATGAGTTCCCTTAACTCTTCCCATGATAAGGCCATGGCATCCTCGACTCCTCGCTTACCCTTTTCTGTGTTCCACCAGGTAAGGGCTACTCCAAACATTCTCCCTGATGCATAACGTACCTTGCGATCCTCGGGACAATCGCAATTGAGGAAGGTGTTCTCCATTTCTTCAAACCAGTGGAGGAGGGCAGTAACACCTTCGGTCCCTTCATACTTTGGGGGATCGCAAGATTTGAAGTGTTTGTAGGAGCACTTTTTGGAGTGAGGGTTGGCGACGCTCTGGTCTTCTTGATTGGGAGGGTTGATAGGATTTGCGGTGAGAGCTTGTTGAACTTGAATCACGATGTCAGGAAGTACCGCGGCCATTTGTTTAGCAATTTGAGTGGCCAAGCGTTCATTGGATCTTCCTGACTTTCTACCTCCACGTAGTTGCCTAGCCGACATCTACAGGAACATACATAGGAAGATTGTGAGTTTAAGAAGTTTTTAGGTGTCATGTGTCGTTAAAAGAATAAAAATAACATAACTATCAATAATGCAACTACATCAATAGGATGTCTTGGGTTTGCTCATGTTTGGGCCTCCAATGTCCCCCATACCATCGTCTGTATAGTCATGTGGGCCCCCATGACTATTGGCTTAGTAGGATTCACATTGGTGTTGGCGGTTTAGCACTCGCATCACCCGAATGAAAACCATGAAATATGATTGCGAGATGTATGGTAGGAGGGTGTCCAGGTGTAGACACAATGACAACTCAAAGTGGGGTTAGCTCACACGACGTTTGGTATAGCATGCTTTGGCCTAATAGGTCCTTCGTACTCTCATCGTTAGTCTCCAGGTAGGCAAACTGGTCCTTTATTTTGGATTTATACGAATGCCAAGCCTAGACAGGACGTTCCGACTACCGGTACTCGTACCCTTCCAGTTACTACATGCCCGTCATGAGAACTCACTTTGATGTGATTTGAAAAATACAAAAATCGTTGCAAAAATCATGGGAATTGTGAGGTGTGTGCTCTCATGGATATGATATGTTATGAGGATATGATTCATGATGAGCATTGTATAATAATATGTACTTATGAACATGCTTGCATAACATTGAATGTAACAATAAACATAAAGCATATAAACATCATGAATTTTGTATGTAACGCATAAAAAATTTAAAATTTTAATCCACTATAGTATAGGCTCTAAGGGTCTAATAACCTATCCTATATCCCTATAGTCATGGCTCTGATACCAATCTGTCACACCCCGACCCGCAGTGGAATAAGAGTCGGGGCATAATTGGGTTATCACCAAAGCTCATGATGTTTACTAAAATGTTTCATATTTATTAAATTCAAATTACAACTTAAATATTCAAATCAAATCCATACAATTACAAGGAAATGAAACTAAGTAAAACAATCCCAAGCTTAAACTGATTTATTCTTCTAGGCCTTCCTATGTGTTTCTTGCCTCAACTGGATCACCTGTATCATGTGTAAAACGGGGGATATTTTGGGTCAACAAAAGTTGGCGAGTGAACCTTGAGAAAACATTGTTATTAATTTCTTGTTGTATTTAATATTGAAAATTTGTGCAGTAATCACATGTGAGCAAACATATATATAACAAAACACAAACCACATTGGATGAGTAAATGACATGAATGATGATATATATGAGATCAAGGCTCAATCAAACGGAGCCGATCGAGTGACATGAATGATGATGTATGTGAGATCAAGGCTCAATCAAACGGAGCCGATCGAATGAGGCACCTGATACTCAACCCGTATCCCACAGGGAGCTGATGGGCTTAATGAAATGCATGCACTGAAAATGATAACTTCAATCTAAACATAATTCACGCAACAATTGATACACATTTGATCACGGATATGATGGATGCACAAGTGTTTAAATATAATAAGGAATTAAACGACACATGATACACCCCAAAATGTGATTAAAACGGGGAATTGGTAGAGATTCACTCACATTGGGTGCGTTCTTTGATGACGTTGGATGCGCACGAATTTTAGGATTTGATCGACGAGGAAAACTAACCTAAAATAATAACGAAATGATTCGGTAAATTAGTACTTTTAATTCATACTCTTAATGTGAATTTTTAGATTTATTTTTGTGAGTTTAAGGAGGTTTTCTAACTTTAAAATCTTATTTTTAAGTATTTTTAAATGATTTTCTGATTAAATAAATTAATAAAAATAAATAAAAAAATTTGACTTTTTGACCGGTCGGATTGTGTTTAATTATGCGCTGAGCGAGGTTCGAACTCGGGACCTCTCATATACGTGCACGCAGCTCTACCAACTAAGCTACGTGTCTAACCTGAAATATTCTCTGTGTTAATTATATTTATATACTAATTAACTTTTAACTTATTTAGGTTTTTATTAAAAACAATTTATATGGCCGAACCGGTTGCAGGGACCCGGAGTCGAACTCGGGTCCTTTGGTTCGAGTGCGCACAGCCCAACCAGTTGGGCTGTGTGTCATATATGTTTAACTTATGGATTAAATTATTCTTATTAACATTCGGTGACCTGATCCGATTCAGTTGTAAAAATGTTGGTTTTAATTCTGAAATTTGGTAACGTGTGCGATTCGAACCCGGGACGTGTGCATTGTTTGTGCACACAGTCCACCGCTGGACTGTGTGTCTAACCCGTTTGAATATCCGTTTTTAATTATACTTATACACATATTCGACTTCGTCTTCTTCGTTTACAAAGACACAGAACAGTGATGTCCAACTGTTCTTGTTTAGTCGTTCACGATTTAAACTTGATTGAAATGAACAGAGAAATTAAATGATATGGTGTACCAGAACAGCGGGTTTGCTTCGGTTTTCCGGCAAGTGTCGTCGGCTCCGATTTGCGATGTCCGGCTGTATGAACTGTTTAGCAGTTTTGATTATTGATTTGAACGATTAAAGTATGAATTAAGAGTTAGCAGAGAAGTTATAGATAGATATACCGGTCGAGGAATGAATACGGTTTTCTGATCAAGGATTTCCGGCGATGTTCCGGCGAAATTGGAAATCTCCGGCGACGAGCTTCTGAGAAATTTCAACTACGAAAAAGTGTGCGGTTCTGAGGGAAAGGATTTCCAGAAGATTGAGTGGGTATTTAGGGTAGAACTGGATGAATTTTGTCCGAGTTTGGGTCTTGATTCACGGTCAAAGTTTCTCCGGCGGTTATGACCGCAATTGACTGTTAGACATCGGTTATAACCGATGTCGAAGTCGGTTATAGCGTTTTAGTCAAAAGGAAAATGGCTAAACTCGCGGATTGCCGGATTTTCCGGTGATTGCGAGTTCTGCCGCGCTGAGGTCCGGATTTTGATTTTCTAGTTTTAGTATATATGTTATTTTTTTCCATGGTTATCACAACATCAGTGTGTGGCGGAGCGGTGTGTGGTGTGTTTTGTCTTGTGAGTGACCCGGGTTAGAAACCCGGCGTCTGCATTTATTTTTTTATTCATTATTTATTTGAAATTTTAAAATTATGGTTTTTAAATTCTAATATATTTATTAATTATGTATCGTTTAACATTAATTTGAGCAATAAATACGCAACGAAAAATTATAACTGGATATTTGATTAATAACCGAAGCGGGTTTTGAAAACCCGTTTTTCGACGAATGTTACATATGGCTCATACGTACAACCTACGTACATGCTCATTTTTACTCACACCTACCTATGGATTTCATTCTAACATGTAGATAAAACCATACCCATACCCATATATACATCTAGACTCATTTAGTTCCCAATTTCGTTCCTACACATACACATACTCGCGGACCTATTTCCAAGCTCGCTAGACTTCTATCTCTTAATCCAAGATCAACCAACTACTACCTCAATCCATGCTACTTTCTATATTTTGACCCGTTCACTTATATTGTGTAAATTCCAAACATAGACGACTACCTACTACTTACCACATCATTATTTACCTTGGTTCTTATCCTTGCGCCTAACTTCTTACATGGTTACCTATATTCAACATAACAGACTTCATTTATTAAAAGAAGACGTGATTCCGGAAATCACTTACCTTACGTGTCCGCGTTCGTGCTTGCCTCCTTGCTTCCTCTTGACCCGTTAGCCATCCATACTCGAGTCAATTGATAAGATTTCCGTCCTTACATCTCATTGCATTCATCACATGGTTACCTTATGTAAGCATACATACAAACATTCATTTTCTTTTGATTCGTACATTACTCAACTTTCGTTAATCAATTACCCCAATTACCGCATATATAAGACATATACTAATAGTCGCTTCATTCCAACTTCTCATAACTCAATTATCATCACACAAAAGCACATCAATCATCTAGTACATAACACATTAACTTCCTATTCTAACTATCGTGTCCAAAGGCCAATCTATGATATTCATACATTGTTGACTTTAAAAGTCAACTAGCCTATTTATACATTTTCAAATTATGAACATGAAACCATCTTAAAATGACAAACAATGTATTAACATCATACGCATTTCATGCTCAAATTATATTACAACTACCTAGTCACCAATTTGCATACATATACACATACATGATCCATCCCATCCATACTAGCATTTTTATATCTTTATAACTTACACTATAACCCGTATTTAACTAACCCGACATCATTCCTAATTTACCCTTTTCTAGAACTCTCATATGCTTCATGTTTACTTCTTAATCATAATCCGCACGGTGCGTATTACATCATTCAAACATTTGGCATGAACTCTTAAAGCATACTTCTACAGAAACACACATTAATTACATTCTCATATGGAATTCGTCAAGGACATATTCCTCATGATATTTTACGATCAAATACATCATAACTACCTATATATATAAATACCTATCACTTGCATACAATTTCACATATCATTAGGCATTTCATCAAACACTTGGCGTGCGTACTAGTTCCTAAGCATAACGTACAATTATTTCATGGCTTTCTTCCTCGTTCTTGCTTTAAATCATCAACAAAACAAAACATCAAACTAATATCATACCATATTCAACCTTACTAGAAAGAATTAACTACATACAACATAACATATCAAAAATTGAACAAAGATTAGACATGGGTGGCATACCCATGTTGCCATCTTCACCATCAATGGTGAGTTTCACCTCTAATCATCGAATTACTCAAAATCATTCATAACCCAAGTTTTATTTGTTGATTCTAACTCATCCTCATGCTTAATTTCATATGAAATCAAAGATAAATTACTTACCCATACTTGCAAGATCACTAAATAAAAAACTATAACTTACCACATGTTTAGCAAGTCTAGATGATCGTGTATTAGGGTTCATGCATAAGATTTGGCCTTGATCACCCTTCCAATTTGCTGATTTTTGGATTGTGAGGGTTTTCACCCTCTCCTTCTCTGGCTCTGGTCGAAACACACACCACTGATGTGTATGTGTTTGTGTTTTTAATTTTGTTTTAATC
Organism: Scalesia atractyloides; assembly: GCA_947069175.1. NCBI lineage: Eukaryota > Viridiplantae > Streptophyta > Magnoliopsida > Asterales > Asteraceae > Scalesia > Scalesia atractyloides. Next base: position 15,314,775 of record CAMTDV010000014.1, on the reverse strand, counting down.
AATCATCTTTCCAATTGTCCACTTTTAACCCCTCTTGTTTGAGTGTTTATAACTAGTTAACCCACTCCATGCCATAAAACTAAGAGAACATATTCACGAATTATCGTTCGTAACCTAGTTAATTTATTTTCATGTTATAGCGTATGGAAACATACGGCGAATATAATTATTCGGGGTTTCAGGGCGTTACAAAGTAGCACCTTGTCTCGCATAGGAGGAGTGATGAAACTTAAAGGGGTATTTAAGTGGGAACACTCCTTCCTTATTGTTATATGGAAGCACACACTAAGTGTACTCGCGAAGGGTGCGGAGCACCCTAACTCGCACTCGCACACGCGCGCGCGCGCGGTGGCTTGGGCGATGGGCGCAATGTGGCGCTTTGATGGCGCACTTTCCATTTTAAAATTATAAGAATTTTCTGTTTTGGTCTTCAAAGTTGGACTTAGAAGCTGAACAGTTAATTTTTGGTAAATTAAAAAAAATTAAGAGTTTACTTCTGTTTTTTATTAATTTAAAACAGAATTTCGGACTAAACTTTAATTTAATTTTCAGAATGTCGACTGAAATCAATACCAACGTGAACACCAACGTTAACAACCTTGTCGTTGGAACCCCTGCCAACACTGTGGGAGCGACCACAGTGGCAAACCATGCTGAACGACCCGAGAAGTTCTCGGGTCTCCACTTCAAGAGGTGGCAACAGAAGATTTTCTTCTATTTGACCACCATGAACCTTATTAGGTTCTTGACTAAAATCGCTCCCCAACCTGCGGAAGGGGAGACCGACGCTCAAGCTTAGTGCGCGGTTGATGCTTGGAAGCATACGGATTTCATATGTCGAGGTTATGTGCTAAATGGCCTTTAGGATGCATTGTATAATGTGTACTACAATGTCAAGACTTCCAAAGAATTATGGGATCTCCTGGACAAAAAGTACAAAACGGAGGATGCGGGAACAAAGAAATTTGTTGTCGCCCATTTTTTGGACTATAAAATGGTCGATAACAAGACTGTTATGAATCAAGTCCAAGAGTTGCAAATCATACTCCATGGCATCCACGCTGAGGGCATGGTACTTAGTGAGACGTTTCAAGTGGCAGCATTAATTGAAAAATTGCCTCCTTCGTGGGTAGAATTCAAAAACTACCTAAAGCATAAGCGAAAGGAAATGTCAGTGGAGGAACTTGTGGTTCGCCTTCGTATAGAAGAGGACAACAGGGTAGCCCAAAAAGGCACCATTGCGCAAGCTTCGACTAAAGCAAACATGGTGGAAGTTGGGGAATCCTCCAAAGGCAAAAGGGTAAAGGGAAGAAAAAAGACAAGGGGAAAGCAAAGGTTAGCAACCTTGGACCAAGAAAGGGGGCTTTGAAAAAGAAGTCTGCGCCTCTCCAAGGTACTTGTTACAATTGTAACGAGACGGGGCACCGTGCTAACCAATGCAAGAAACCAAAGCATGAGCATGCGCACATGGTTGATGAGGATGGTATGCCTCTAATCGCAATGATAACCGAAGAAGCGGCTATGATGAAGAAGTCAACATGGTGGGTGATAACCCACCAGGATGGTTCGTTGACACGGGTGCAACCCGCCATGTTTGTGGAGACAAGTCGTTGTTCTCAACATTCAAGGAAGCAACTGGTGAAGAAAAGCTTTATATGGGAAATAAAGCTATCGCCGACATCAAGGGTGAAGGCACAGTGGTCTTGAAGATGACTTCTGGCAAGGAGCTCACGTTGAGCAAAGTCCTCTATGTCCTGGATATACGGAAGAATCTCGTATCTAGTTGGATGCTCAACAAGTTTGGTTTTCATCTAGTGTTTGAATCGGACAAGTTTGTTCTTTCTAGTCGTGGAATGTTTATTGGAAAGGGCTATGCCCTTAATGGTATGTTCAAAATGAATGTAATGGTTGTTAACACCAAGAAAAACATGAATGAAATTTCTACTTCTACTTACATGATTGAGTCTTCAAATGTTTGGCATGGTAGACTAGGACATGTAAATTTAATTCATTACGACGTTTAATTAAATTAAATATGATACCAACATTCCATATCGAGTCCGACTACAAATGTGAGTCATGTGTAGAATCCAAACTTACAAGATCATCGTTTAAATCGGTTGAAAGAATAACCGAACCCCTTGATTTAATTCATACCGATGTGTGTGATTTAAAAGCGGTTCCCACACGTGGAGGAAATAAGTACTTTATCATGTTTATTGATAATTGTACTAAATATTGGTATGTATATTTACTTAAAAGTAAAGATGAAGCAATAGAAAAGTTTATCTTGCACAAAAACGAAGTTGAGAATCAACTTAAAAAGAAGATAAAGGTGGTGAGAAGCGACCGAGGAGGTGAATATGTTGCACCTTTTGCGGATATATGCGCAAAAAGTTGCATTGTACATGAGTGTACACCTCCTTATTCTCCACAATCAAATGGCGTGGCGGAACGTAAGAACCGCACATTAAAAGAAATGATGAATGTCATGTTGATCAGTTCGGGAGTGAACCGAGAAATGTGGGAGGACGCGATTCTCTCAGCGAATTATCTTTTGAACAAGATACCACTCAAAAATAGGGACGAAACTCCATATGAGTTATGGAGAAAAAGGAAGCCTTCGTATAAATACCTGAAAGTGTGGGGGTGCCTAACAAAGGTGATTGTACCACCTCCTAAGGCTCTTAGGATAGGACCCAAAACTATTGATTGTATATTCATAGGATATGCGCATCAAAGTAGTGCACATCGTTTTCTTGTACATGAGTCCAAGAATCCTGATGTACACAAACACACTATCATGGAGGCAAATCCTAACATCGTCTCATATTTTGAAAACGTGTTTCCTATGCTAGGAGAACCACATGAAACTTCACCAACAATGGTTGATGAAGCAGGTCCAAGTTCATCTACATGGTTAGATGAAAGACATGAACGATCAGAGGTTGAGGAGAGTGACCTCAGACGAAGTAAACGACCAAGATTTGCAAAATCCTTTGGGCCAGACATCATGAGCTATATGGTTGAGGGTGAGCCCAATACATATCGCGAAGCGGTTTCTTCCGCGGAAGGACCTTAATGGAAAGAAGCAATTAAGAATGAAATTGATTCTATATTGCAAAATCATATTTCAGAGTTAGTAGATCTTCCACCTTGTTGTAAACCACTTGGATATCGTTGGATATTCAAAAAGAAGATGAAAGCTGATGGAAGTATTGATAAATACAAGGCGAGGTTAGTAATAAAACGGTTTAGACAAAAACAAGGTCTAGGCTACTTTTATACTTACTCACCTGTAACACGAATAACCTCTATAAGATTGGTTCTTGCAGTTGCGGCTTTAAGAAATTTGGAAGTTCACCAAATGGATGTAAAAACCGCATTTCTAGATGGCGATTTAGAAGAAGAAATTTACATGGAACAACCTGAGGGTTTTCCACCCCAGGAAAAGAGGGCAAAGTATGTAAACTTGTCAAGTCTTTATATGGCTTGAAGCAAGCTCCAAAACAATGGCACCAAAATTTTGATCATGTCAAGACTGACAATGGTTTCAAAATAAATGAGTGTGACAAATGTGTGTACTATAAAGACACACCAAGAGGTTATGTAATCTTGTGTCTTTATGTAGATGATATGCTTATCATTGGGAGTAACGATCATATGATCAACTCAACTAAATACATGTTGAAAGCGAGGTTTGATATGAAAGACATGGGCTTAGCGGATGTGATTCTTGGTGTAAAAATCATTAGAACGCAAGATGGTCTTATCTTAAGTCAAACTCACTACGTGGACAAGATCCTTGGAAAATTCAATTCGGAAGATACGAGTATAGCTCGAACTCCAATTGATAACACCCAACGTCTAAGGAAAACTAGAGGCGGGGGAGTTGCTCAGTTAGAGTACTCAAGGATCATTGGTAGTCTCATGTATCTAATAACATGTACTAGACCCGACTTAGCATATGCTGTAAGCAAGCTAAGTAAATACACTAGTAATCCAAATGAGGATCATTGGAAAGCTATCACACGGGTGCTTAGATACATAAGATACACGAGAGATTACGGACTACATTATACCCGTCATCCAGCAGTGATCGAAGGATACACTTATGCGAACTGGATTTCGCATATAAAAGATCATAGATCGATAAGTGGATATGTGTTTACACCTGCGGGAGCAGCTATAGCTTGAAAGTCGTCCAAGCAAACAATTATAGCTAGATCCGCGATGGAATCCGAATTCGTCGCTTTAGATAAAAGCGGTGAAGAGGCGGAGTGGCTACGTCAATTTGTGGAAGATATTCCAAGATGGCCAAAGCCTTTGACGGCGATTTGCATACATTGTGACAATACGTCAGTGCTTGTAAGAGCTCAAAGCTCAATGTACAATGGCAGATCAAGGCACATTCTACGTAGATACAACACAGTACGTCAACTAATCTCAACGGGTATTATCTCAATTGACTATGTGAGGTCAAAAGAGAATATTGCAAACCCGTTAACGAAAGGCTTAAGCAGAGATTTAGTTTATAAGACGTCAAGAGGAATGGGACTACAGCCCATGGATGAAGGGAATATGAGGGAAACCTAACCTAGTTGACTGGAGATCCCAAGATCTAGGTTCAATAGGCAAACTTAATCATAAACCCAAAGGGAGTCACTGTGGGGGGGTGCCCCAAAAAGATTCATAAAGGGAGTTATATACTTCCTAGTCCATTCCAATCAGTGACATGAAGTAAGGTTAAGCATGTTGAGGATAAGGATTTGAGGAAATCAAAATTAACCATGATGCTTTTAATGATTCGAGGAATCACCTATGTTAGAGAGAAGTGGGGTCGCTTCGAATGGATTTGTGGGGAGGCGCAAATCCTAGAGCTCTCGCAGAACCATGAAAGTGTTCCATGACCATGAACGGACACAACCAAGAGGAGTTGACAAAACTAGGGAGAGTATTGTGTGAATGTATATTGTCGCCTACGTAAATGGGGGATTGTTTAAAGACACCGCGTCTACAAGACCCTAGGAGGCTAAGTATGCTTCACAAAAGAGGGTTCAAAGGTTACGCCTACCTATCTTGCAATACTTAACTGTTGAATTTGTATCGTTGAAACTTGAAAGGGAAAAGATCGATTTCCATTCATGTGGGGGATTGTTGGAAATTTTGTGAAAATAGCATTTTTCACAAATATAGGAAATAGATATTTCCTAATTTTGGACGACAAATAAATACTATAAACTAAGGTTTATTTATATATTTCTTTGTGGGTTTGTGTTCTATGTTGGAAGAGCTTCGCAACGAACTAAACCACGTCCAAAACGGAGCTAAGATGAATGAGATATCGATGCTCAAAGTTTGGTGTCTAAAACATTAAATGCTGAAATAATGGGAAGAGTTAACTACTGTTTTCGTCCCTGTGGTTTGTCAAAAATCACTATTTCAGTCCATTAGTTTAAAATTTGCGATTTCAGTCCCTGTGGTTTCACTTTCGTAACCATTTCAGTCCACCTCGTAACCATTTCAGTCCCTGTACTTACAGAATAAATGAATTGAAGTGGTTAGAAAGTGAAACCACAAGGACTGAAATGGTTACGAAAGTGAAACCACAGGGACTGAAATCACAATTTTTAAACTAATGGACTGAAAGAGTGATTTTTGACAAATCACAGGGACGAAAACAGTAATTAACTCTAATGGGAAAGTAGCACCTTGTCCCACATAGGAGGAGTGATGAAACTTAAAGGGGTATTTAAGTGGGAACACTCCTTCCTTATTGTTATATGGAAGCACACACTAAGTGTACTCGCGAAGGGTGCGGAGCACCCTAACTCACACTCGCACATGCGCGCGCGTGGCATGGGCGATGGGCGCAATGTGGCGCTTTGATGGCGCACTTTGCACTTCGCGAGCCGCTTGAGAGCCGCCTTTGTATTTTTAACCGCGCGCGCGTGGCTCAGCACAGAGGCTGCAAGGACCAGGTGGCAGGTAGACCCTGGAAGGTGACGTGGCAAGAGCGCGCAGGTACACGGTAGTAGCGCATGGGCAGGCAGTCCAGGTTGGCGCGCGCGGACTCCTGACAAGTGCACATATGGCGCATCGAAGTGAACCAGTATGGCGCGACTGTGTGGCGTGACCAGATAAGTTCACTGGTGTGTGGCATGCGCGCGCAAGGGTGGCGCACCAGTAGGCTCGCGCATGGATGTGAGCCACACTAGCGCGCGTGCAACAGGACTGTATGGCGCATGGATGCGCGCGCCAGCAGACTGGAGTATGGGAATGAGCCAAAAGGGCGCGCGCATAGAGCATGCGCGCGCGCGTGAGCGAGCTGCAGCTTCCAGAGTTAACAACAGATCAGTTACACTTCAGCATTTGAAACAGACGAGTCAAGGGTCTTGACCAGGAATGTAGTTTGACGAATTAAAGTGCATTAAAGACGTTTAATGCAATTCAATTTGTTGAGTTAATTCCTTTTGACTGTTTCAACCCGGATGCAGTATAAATATAGCATCAACTCAACACCAGAAGACACACCAAAAACAACCAGCATATGCAACTTTCTCTCTGTAGATTTTTCATCTTTTTCTTTCTTGCTTCGGGGTACATCTTCGGGTTTCGTCATCTCCGGCAGTGCAACTGCTTGGGCTGTTGTATCCTGGAAACAAACGAGTTCTCCTGGGAGACTCAAAATTTGTTTTAAGGGACCCGTGTCTAACACGATCCTCAGCCAAGAACGTTTTTCTATTTGAATATTGTTCTTATATTTTTTCTTTATTTCAGTTGTAATCCGTAATTGTAATTTTACTGTTTATTTATTTCTGTTTATAATTTAGTTAATAAAATTTGTTTTATTTATTTTATGCGAACGGCTTCCTACATAGAGTCCTTCAGTGTCATTGCTTTTGATCTCCATGGAGACGATAATCTCACCAGAATTACTAGTCATGGCGGTGAGGGTGGTGGTAGTGGTGGTGGTGACAGGACTATGCAAGTGGCCGAGATTATGTCTTTTGACAACAGTAGCAATGGACGTGAGGCCGTGGTGGACGGTAGATTAGAGCAGGATAAGGGTAGTGCCGGTGGTCGTGATATGTCTCAACAAATTCATGTTGGGAATTTGGCTTATGATGGTAACGGTGGTGGTGAAGTGGTAGTCGAGAAACTAGAGCAGGAAAGGGGTAGTGGTGGCGAAAAAGCGATTGTTGTTGAAGGTGGTGATATGGTGGAAACAGGATGGTGGGAGAAGTGGTGGTTGTTGTTCGACTTGTGGAATAGTTTGAAATAATGAGTAAAGTTCAAGTACAAATAAACTTAACGTACTAAACGTACGAAAAGCATGAAAAAGCCCAAAAAAACGCGGTGGAATTTTCGTAAATATTTGGTCGTAGGGTAATTATCAAAATTACTCTATAAGATCATTTGTAAAGTAATTTTGGTCTTGTAGAGTAATTTTGTAAAATGTTCTTGTAGAGTAATTTTGATATTGTAGAGTAATTTTGTAGAGTATCATAATTATTCTACAAATGATCCTGTATGGTAATCTTGATCTTGTAAGGTAAATTTGTAGAGTGTCATAATTACTCTATAAATGATTTTGTAGAGTAATTTTAAATTGTATGTTGTTTGATAAACTTACAGAGTAATTTTGATACACTTGTAGAGTAATTTTGATAATTACCCTACAAGATCAAAATCACTCTACAAGAACATTTTAGAAAATTACTCTACAAGTGTATCAAAATTACTCTACAAGAACATTTGTAGAGTAATTTTGATAATTACCCTACAACCAAATATTTACAAAAATGACACCGTGTTTTTCATCAAAATCTGCAATTCGTACGTTAAGTTTATTTGTATTTGATCTTTAGTCTTGAAATAATTGTTTTCATTTATACACTAATGTGTAATCTTGAACTACATGAATGTATCTATACAATTTGTTTGCTTACTAGAGTTATGCGCCGCCCGCGTTGCCGGGCGCTAAACCGAATATTTCTTACTTTAATAACATGTACACATTTATTTCGGTTAGTTATACATGCTACTTATAACACGATATCAAAAAAGATACATCGAGTTAACCAACTAAAGAAAAAACTATCATAGTTATGACAAAAAAAAAGTAAAACGATGGCAAGCTTGGGGACAAAACAATAATTTGTCAGGACCAATTAGCGAGTGCTAAGCAGCTCTTTGACACAAAAAAACTAAATTGAGTCAACCAAGTAAAATAAAATAATACCATAGTTTTGCCCAAAAAACGATGGTAAGGTTGGAATTTTTAGCTGGGGTAAAATCGTAGTTTTAAACTGGATGTAAAATAATATTTTGAACATGGGCAAAACCATGTTTTTATTTTGAATTGGGAGCAAAATCGTAATTTTTTTACTAAGGGCAAAGGGGCAAATAAAAAGTTTATTTTGAATTGGGGACGAAATTGTAGTTTTAAACTGGGAACCAAATCATAATTTGGCAGGGTTGTAGTTGGGGGCAAAAGTATAATTTTTTTAAGCGGGGGAAAATAGTATTGTATTTTTAACGGAGGGCAAAATCGTAAATTTGAGCTGGGGGCAAAGAATGAATTTAATTTCGAATTAGAGGCAGTATCGTAATTTTAAATTGTGGGTAAAATCGTAATTTGACAGGACTTATAAATAACTATTTTATTAAAAAAAGAAAAAAAAAGTGAAAGTTGGCTACCATTTTGACCAACCAAATGAAATTACTATTCCCGGCACTTGTGTTTGTATGTATTGAAGATGAAGATATGCAAAAGATTAGTTCTATTGTTTCTTTGAAAGTTAATAAAATAGTTGTAACATAGTTCTTTCCAAAAATGACCATGAAGTGGTGACTTGTGAGTGTGAGCATTTCCCTCTGATAGAAACCCTGCTAATATACATCTTGATGAGCTGAATCTGTTTGGGCCGAATTAGAGGAGCCCATAAGCTCAATTAGAAAATATTAGGGAAAATTACCAAAATGTCATTTAACCAAGTGGTTTTACCAAAATGTCACTCTCAAGCGTCTTTGGACGGACCCTTCACCATGGGGGGCGTCCGTTTGTCACCTTCAGGAGTCCATCAATAGGGTGCTGACACGTGTCAAGAATCATGGATTCAGTCGACGGCTGACTCCTCCGATGCGTCGGGCTGACTCCTCCGATGCGTCAGGCTGACTCTTCCTAGTGGCTTGGCTGACTCCTCATCTTGGCTCCGCTGACCTCTCCGATGCGTCAGGCTGACTCTTCCTAGTGGCTTGGCTGACTCCTCATCTTGGCTCCGCTGACCTCTCTTTTTTGCTAGGCTGACTCCTCAATTTTTTTTCTTCCAAATTTATTTTAAATTTTATTTAAATTAGATATCTTATTATTTTGTCGAGTCTATAAATACGTAACCTTGTTGTTTTGTTCTTAAAAAAACGGTTTTCCAATGATGGCTTAAGATGCATTAGCTTATTTTTATTAATTTTTTAAAGCTAATTACAAAATTAAAAAGTTAATATCAAAAGTAGTCGTTTTCTTCATACATGAACGAAAAAATAGACGTTTTGTTTTTCAACGTAAATGAAAAACCACTTATACTTCTTAAAGCAAAACGTCTATTTTTACGTTTATGTTTGAAGAAAACGACTACTTTTGATATTAACTTTTTAATTTTTTGATTAGCTTTAAAAAAAATTAATAAAAATAAGCTGATACATCTCAAGCCACATTGGAAAACCGTTTTTTTTAAAGAACTAAACAACAAGGTTGCATCTTTATAGACTCGACAAAATAATAAAATATCTACATTAAATAAATTTAGAAAGAAATGTGGAAAAGAAAATAAAAATTGAGTAGTCAGCCTGGCCAAAACGAGGGATCGGCGGAGCCAAAACGAGGAGTCAACCATGCCACTAGGAGGAGTTAGCCCGACGCATCGGAAAAGTCAGCCATCCCACTAGGAGGAGTCAGCCCGACGCATCGGAAGAGTCAGCCCGACGCATTGGAGGAGTAAGCCGTTGACTCAATCCATGATTTTTGACACGTGTCAGCACCCCATTGATGGACGCTTGAATGTGACACACGGACGCCTCCCATGGTGAAGGGTCCGTCCAAGGACGCTTAGAGTGATATTTTGGTAAAACCACTTGGTCAAATGACATTTTGGTAATTTTCCCAAAATATTAAGGGTTTGACAAATAATTCAGCTGCCTCAGATGACCCAGTGGTACAACTAACACATGATGGAATGTAAACCGTTGTGCATCACAGAAAAGCATAAAACTTTATATTCTCTAGCAGACGTTTGATAAACATATGACTTGGATGAAAACACCCCAAATATGTGTTTAATGAATTTTCAAAGCTTTGCTGTAAGTTAATTACAACAATTTCTAATCAAAGTGACCACTAAAAATTTGAATACGGCAAATTTGATATTAAAGGTTACAACTATTAAACCACTAATGATATCAAAGAGCTTGTAAACTAGTGATATCAAGGTGTGTTGGCAAAGTGTTCCCGTATATGTGGTTGACGGTTCAAATCTCATGGTGAAAATAAGTGTAGAACAAAAACACCCGTGAATGAGGCGTACATATATGTATAGTGGTCTATGGTTTACGTTACTAATTTATCACTTACATATATGAAAGTCAAATCCATAAACATTTAGTTTTTTTAGAACGTATGTCTCACACACCCACTAAATCTACTTATAAATCGACATTAAAGTCCATTATAGGACTAGAACCCTCAAATTTGATTATAAACACCTTTAAAACATTTATTTAATTGTGCATCTATTTATTTCACATAACTTTTTGATAATATCTGAATGTTTATGATTGGTGATTCCAATTCTCCCTTTGTTTGTGGTTGTTCTTGAACTATCCACTAAATATAAGTTACAAACTTATTTTTTTACTATTACAATCGTTCTTATTGTACTCCTAATACTATAAACAAAATTTTAACCTTTTATTATCTTTTTAGTATTATATATAAATTTGTAATAAACAATATAATCTAAACATAACAAAAACTAATAATATGCTTTATAAAACAGTAGTATACTTTTCCCAGCATATGGTGAGAAAAATAACCAAGTCATGCTGGGCAGGTATGCACGCGGAGTGGACAAGTTGACTCCAGAATTATATAATGGCAGCAAGGAAATGAACTAAACTGGCAGCCTACTCATGGCGGAGCAAAGAACCGGGATGACATAGTCCTAAAGGTCGACAATGGTGGTGAAGCAATTGGCTTCCGAGGAGGTGTTAAAGAGCTAGATAAAAGTGGCGTTGTTGACCAAACAGGCTCAAAAGTTGGAAATGACAAAGACTTGAAGTTTCATCAAGGCGCAGACTTTGTTGATCTGGAATTTGAGGGGTTGGATACCATTTATTTTAAAGCTCTAGACGACAAGGGCCCAGATTTTGGGCGGGACACATATAGACTCGAATACTTCAGTGTCATTCCTTTCAGTGTCCATGGAGACGATGATCTCACGAAGATTACTAATTGTGATGGAGGTGGTGGCAGGAATCAGCAAAGGGGTCATGGAGTTGTGGCGGGGACTAAATTGGAGCAGAAGAGGGGCAGTGCCGATGGTGGTGATAGGCGTCTACAAATCCACGATTGGGATTTTGCAAATGGTGGCGGTGAAGTGGTAGTCGAGCAGGAAGGGGATTGTGGCCGTGGTGATGGTCTAAAAGGGATTGGTAGTGAAGGAAGAGGAGGTTCAGGATGGTGGAAGAAGTGGTGCTACTGTTGCCATTGTGGAAAATAGTTTGAAATAGTTGTTACTTATTTTAAGTGTCTGTCAGTTTGAGAAGCTGTGGATTCTCATACATGTTTGTTACGATAATAAATCTGGGTCTGCATGTCAGCCCCATGCATTTTGGTTAGTAAGTTTTATAAATTAAGGTATCAATTAGTCTATAAATACCCCTGTTACAGAAATATATAAATATTCATGCTATTATCATTTAGCACTCATACATCCAAACGTCCACTTAACATAAAAAACCAATCTATATATATAATAAAAGAACATGTCACTTCCTGGTTTCACCTCATATGGTTTTTCCCGTCTAAACCATATACAAATACAGATAGTCCAATAAACAATTCGATTACCAGACCAGTATTTTATTACTTCCCAATTTTATATAACAAGGTAATAATCTCCTAATTTAATACAATAAACTTCTTTCTCTCTCGTATTTTCCCTCTCAATTATTGTTGCAGACTCCCTTTTCATCACAATTCAAGTTCATATCAACAACCTTCTTGATTGAAGCTAAGAACTTCGATTCTATATTATGTTGTTTAAATAATCTTTTATTCTATGTAATTTTGTATTTTGATTGATAGGTTATTGTCGATTTGGAAGAACCTTACACAATATCTCCGGAATCAAAGGTATGTTTTATAGTTTCAACATTTGTTATATTGTATGTTATTACTTGAATTTGTATTCCGATGTTAATTATTTTCATCGGTTAGTGTTTAATTTGAAAAATCAATGTTTTTAATGTTTGTTTTCTTTTAGGTTTCCTTTGATGATGATCTGCATGTTTGAATGATTTCGAAAAAAAAATTATTTTTTCTTTTAAAGTTCAGATAATTGTTTGCAGATTCATTGCTTTCTTTTGATTCCATACTGGTTAAGGTTTTATGAAATATGTTTCTTTTACTAATTTTGAATCTTGGTTGAATCTGATGTGATCTTGATTTCGTATATATATTTTGTGACTTTTATATTTTGATGTAATTTCAGTTTTAAGTACAAATACTTGAAAAGATACATGAGAACTATTCATATAATCAACCACTTCGATTTCTTATTTTGTTTTCTAAGATTAAGGTTTTTGTTTTTGCATTTTGATGTCGTTATGCAAATGTCGATTTTGTAGAACAATACCCAATATCAAAGAAATCAAAGATATCTTTATCGTTTCATTAATATATTCTTTAGCTCTTCTTTATTTAATTTCGATTTCAAACCAAATGTTAACACATTCGTTTTATTGTTATTAATAATTATCTTAAACTGAAACTTTTTAAAGGATCAAAAAAGTTTTAGCTTTGAAGAGTTATCTATTTTGTTTTTAAGGTTGTATTCTAATAAATGCTTTTGAAATTAATACAAACGTTTTTTACAATTTTAGCTAACTATTAAATATATAGAGATTATAATTGATAACAAATAAACTTATTTCTTAATTTAACATTAAGTATTTTTGTAATAAATTCAAATTCTTTTTTTTTTAATTTATGGTTACAATTAAGTTTATTAATTTAGCATTAATTATTTCTGTAACTAATTGAAACTAGCACTTATATTTGTAAATACTTCAATCGATAACATTTAAGTATCTTTACAATTTTCTTTTGAAATTCAACTTAAAATTATTAAAACTTTTTTACTATTAGTTTTTTAGTGATTTGTAAATAAAAACCTTTACATATGTCTTAGTGAATTGTAATTATTACTTTTTTTTCATTCAAAGTTGAAATACGTATTCACATAAAGGATGAAAGTGATGTTTATTGAATATTTTGATGTAAAAAACAATATAGTATTGTTGTTTCCTTATAATGTTGTTTGTTTTTTAAACAAATTATTTATTTCTTTGTTTAGCTTGGTATTGATTTTTAAAATTATGTTTGATTATACTAATTTAAGGATGTTTAAAATTCAATTTTAGAATAGAAAATATTATTGAAATACGATATTGGTATATAGATTATCATATTTGTTCGATCTATTTTATATGGTATATATTATTTGATCTATTTTATATTTATTATATTATGTATAATGTCTACTATTTATCTACATCTTATTGTAGTGTACATGTATAGTATGTTGTGATACTGTTTATTACCTAACAATTTCAATATTTGAATTGTAGCATGTGAATCGTTTCTTCGTTCATCACAAGATGATGGTTGCTGGTGAAGTGTTTGAGTTGGACTTCTTTATAGTTAAAAGGTATGTTGTTGTTCACTTGAATGCTTGAATGATGGTTAAATTAATTGGTTATGATCTTTGCACAAGTTTTTTTCGTATTAACAGTAGATTTTGAACCAATTTTGCTTTGAACCGGTAGTTTTTTAGTTTTTGTTTAAGAACATATGGTAACTAGAAATGGTTGGAAAATAGTCTTATGGATAAGTAAATTTGGTTGGATAATGGTACTTTTTTGTTTGGCATCCTTAAAAACTTTTATATATATATAAAAAGTCAAATGATATTAAGTTTGCAGTTATTATGATAACTTCTATATTTAAAACAATAAATCCGTTTCAACATTCCAAAATTTTTAAAAATCAGTTATATTAATCAAGTCAAATTATTAACAAGTCAAGTAATTAGGGTTGGTAATATATATTTTAAATGGATTATTATAGTTAACTTCATTTTTTTGGGGGTTGTTAATATGCATTTTAAATGGATTATTAAATTTAACTTCATTTTTTCAAAAATTACAAGTCGTCTTTTATCAATTGCTTTTCAATTATAAAAATACGTATCTATATCTCTTATCTTATATTATAAATTTTATAAATGTAAAATAAATAGATATTATTTTAGTCTAAATATTATTATTATACGTAAATAAATATAAATCATTTTATTTTTTCAAGATAAGATGTCTAATAATCTTCCCAAAAATACAAATTTAATTATAAATTAGATTAAACAATTTCTTGAATTAACATTTATCAAACAATCTTCCCAATCATATAGATAGATTTTAAGTGTAATAATTAAAAAGTACACATAATTTAGGGTATTGATTTATAGTATAACATGTAAATTAAATCCTTAATTACATTGTGATTTGTTCACTAATATATAGTACACAACTAACACTAAAATATATCCACGCAACCTCAAAACTAATCTATTTCATCTTTCACTAATTTACGTTATATACTATTAATTTATTCGTTTTGTATACATTAATATATATTTGGCCAGTTTGTTTATATTTGTCTCTCATATAATATAATAGATCTGAACAATGTTACTTTCTTAAATAACATTATAAAAATCAAAATTGTTTACCATCAAGGTTAATGTACTTAAACTTAGAAGGCGTACAAATCCAAAGAAAGAAGGTGAAACTATGTTTATTAAAATGGCTATGATGGATTAGCAGGTTAGTATTTTTTTTTTACTAATTAATTATTTGGTTTATGTTTATTTACAGTTTTTTTATTTGTTTATTTATTTATTTATTTATTTTTGCATTTTAACTTTCATGTGATTATTAGGACACGAAGATGAAGGCTACCGTTTGAAACATATTCATGAAGAAGGAAAATGTTATAAATAAGACAACTAATGTGGTCTATAGAGAAATTTTTAGTAAAATTTTGGTTTATTTGTTTTTTTTCTTCTGATGTATTTGTCTTTTAACTATTTTAAATTCAAGAAATCCAGAGTATTATCATTTGTTAAACCGCGTATATACGCGGGCATTAACCTAGTATATATATTTATGAAATCAATTAAAAAAAAAAGATGACATATCCTTGAAGAAGTTTCCTTGAAAACACGGAAAATGTAGACAGATATAATTGGAAAATATGCATAGGGACTAAGTCCAAAGTATTAAAAAGATCATGACTAGTCAAATTCTTCCCAATGGACTAACTATTAAGTTAACTTATACTTAGTGGAGCTCGCATGTTGAAGGAGTCAAGTGAACAGTTGAACTCAAGTGCTAAAGCAAGAAGCTTCTACGCGGATAGACTTAAAACAGGAGAAACTGTGACTCTAGCAACTACATCAAAAGCCAACATCAATGGAATACCTTGAAGCACAGCCCGCACAGGTGAATGTGGGCGATGCGTTGGCCTTTGTATTTTCGATTGGGACCATAAGAAAAGGTTCAAATCATCACTTTAGTTTGGTTCAATATTAATGTTGAAAATATAAACTTTAATAATAATAAAAATACAATTTAATGTCTGATTCATTTTAATCTAATGTTGTCTTAACTTGTCTTTTGTATGTAAATGTCTATTGGCTGGACTGGGCTTACATAAAGCTGGATTGGACTGAAGACAACGAGGCTGTTGTGCTGGACTCACTTATCTAAAGGCCCAGGAGAGTTGCTGCTGGACTGACTTAAAGACTGAAGGCCCATAACAACTTCTGTACTAGTTGTTGGTCAAAGATAAAAGGGGCATTTGGCATCTAATTCATTCATTCATTCAAGATTAGATACTCTGTTCATATCTCTCGTGTTCTCTCAAAACTTAGGGTTTCTATAGTTGTTATCTGATTCATCTTGAATCAGTTACATATAATGATCCAGTGAGTTTGTGTTGAAAGTTGATAATGTGTGAGTTGATTCAGTGTATTCTCTTGTTTGTGGTTGTAATCATCAAAAGTTAAGTTGTTTGTAATAATCATCAGTTAATTTCTTGTTTGTTTACTTGTGATATACCATTTTGACTATCAATCATCGTATAATTTATGGTTTATGAGTTATATACTGGTAATGCCATAGTGAGCATATAAATGTATATGCTTTGTCTTGTAATCTTTTGGTTAAGGCAAAACAAAATTTCACATCATGTTACTTTCTCCCTCTAGATCAAGTATTAGTTAAAAGTATGTCTATTTGAATAAGTTAGACCTTTTTTATGTATCTAACGATCCTAAGAACTAAATCATTTTCTATTGTTCTGTTTCGAATTTTTATTTTCCTTACAAATCAGTTAAAGACCCTGAGTTTTTAAAAAATGAAACAAATTCAGATGACAAATTATGCACTAACCTGGAATTTTAAATCCTGTAGCAAGAATATTACAAAAAAAGAAAAATGAAGATGAGAAAAAAAATAGATGAAGCAGATTAAAGAAAAGAAGTAATTCATCTCAAACCAATATCATAATCGGTTCATGTTTTTTACCTTTCGCGGTTTCTTCTTCGAGGCCACCATGCCTCATATCTCTTGCCCAACATCAAGGCTGCTCTCCCTTTGCTCTAGAATCTAAATGTGGGATTATAAGGAACAAAATACACAAATGACTACATTGTTGCTAATTGTACCTCATTTTATTCATTAACTATTGAGGCATTAAATAGCCGATACATGACTGAAAAGAAATAAAAATAAATATAGCAAATTCCTGAAAATACTGACCCATAACTCTAAAGACTCTTTAGGCTTAAGAACCGGACTTAAAGGCTTTGACTAATATAATTTTGATGACAGCAGAAAGATGGAAGTCATCAAAACACCAATTTGAAACTCATATTTAACTTAAAAGAGGAGGTCAGGCAGTCTGCTTTGTTTGTGGTTTTTTTCTCATCATGTTTCGCTCAAGCATCACAATTTTATCAGAATTGTATTCTGATTAAAGGGCTATTAAGGGGTGTAACGTGGACATAGATATTATGAACGTGTATGCGCTGCAAAATGTTGTGGAAACAAGAAGCTTGTGGACTCGGATTAGAAAGAATACTCCGGGGTTGTGGATAATTATGCGGGATTTTAACTTGGTCAGGCGGAGTAAAGAAGGACTATTTTTAATCCTCTATGTGCTAGAAGTTTCAAAAGCTTCATTTATTCTAATTTGTGTGAGTACGTGATGAATGGAAGAAGCTTCACATTCATGGCTGGAAAAGATAACAAGCTTAGTAAAATTGACAGAACCATGATTCTTTTTTCAATAAATGGCTAGATGCTTGATTCAAAGCTTTACCTAGATTTGTATTGGATCACAACAGTCTGGTTCCTATTATAAAGCAAATAAACTTTGGCCCCCTCCCTTTCATGTTCTTTAATTCATGGATAGGGAGATCGGATAATGAAACTATCTTTAGTAGTGCTTTGGAGTCATTTGAGTTTGTGCCTCCCGGATATGGTTTTGACAGAAAAGTTCAAAATACCAAGGCAAAAAATTAAGAAGTGGAGGGAAGAGATTTGGGTTAAACAAGGGGAGGAGGAAGAAAAATTGAGAGTTGAGTTAGAGGAACTGGATGAGATAATGAAATCAAGATGTCTTTCGAAGGACAAGTCATGTGTTCGCTTAGAGTGTAAGAATGGCCTCGTGGAGATGGAACATAACAGGGTCAAAAACTTAAAATAGAGGTCAAGAATTAGGTGGGCCATGCACACGTGGATGATAACACAAGAGATGTTTTAGGGTATTATAAATAGCAGGAAGATGAGTAACTTGATCCCGGGATTGGGTTACTAAGCCTTTGAGGATTAAGAAAGAGGTCTTAGGTTTTTTAGGAGCAGGTTCGTAGAGGACCTCTGGTTCGACCAGAGTTGGAGTGCCAGAAATTGAAAAAGCTTTCGGTTGGAGGCGATGAATTTTTAATCACCCTGTTCTCAAACATGGAGGGGGGGGGGGGGGGGGGGGGTGTTAAGTGTGGGGGTTATCAAACGGTTTTAACTCAGATTTATCAAACGGTTTTAGGGCCTCTTTAAAGCTAATTTTACTGTATTTTTTTTGTTTGCAATTTTATGAGACAAGGGTTATAATAAGGGTTGTAGTTCGCCTTTCATTGCCCTTATTCCCAAAGTAAAAGACCTGGTGGGTTTGAATGGCTATAGTCTTATTAATTTGGTGGGGTGATAAATAAGGTAATTTTAAAAGTGCTTGCTAATCGGCTAAAACATGAATGAGTTGATATATAAGGTGATTTTAAAAGTGCTTGCTATGGAACGGTTCATTCGGGTAATCAATCGGCTATTTTGAGCGGTTGATGTATTTTGGATGGGCCCTGATCATGAATGAGTTGATGTCGTGAGTCAAGAAGAATAAGAAAAAGGCTTTCCTTCTTAAAATCGATTTCAAAAAGGTATACATACTGTGAATTAGAAATTTGTGATTTCTATTCTGTCTCAAGTGGGTTTCCCTCTGCAGTAGTGCTCTTGGATTTTTGGTATCCTTTCATTGGCTTGATCCTCGATTTTGGTTAATGGAGCCCTGACTTACGAATTCCAATGTTGTAAAGGTATGTGTCAAGGCGATCCTTGTCACACCCCGACCCGCAGCGGAAAAGGTGATCGGGGCATGATTGGGTTTTCATCAAAGCTCATGACATTTATTATAATGTTTCATATTTATTATTACAATTTAAAGGAAATCATACAATCATATCAAACAAATACAACATGTTCTATTCATCCTTCTAAACTTCCTTATTTTTCTTCTAAGGCAATTTCCTATGTTTTCCTTGCTTCATCCTGTTCACCTGTATCATGTGTAAAAATGGTTTTT
This sequence comes from Scalesia atractyloides, assembly GCA_947069175.1. Classification (NCBI taxonomy): domain Eukaryota; kingdom Viridiplantae; phylum Streptophyta; class Magnoliopsida; order Asterales; family Asteraceae; genus Scalesia; species Scalesia atractyloides. The sequence continues at coordinate 15,295,523 of CAMTDV010000014.1, read as the reverse complement.
GGATCAACAAAAAGTTGGCGAGTGAATCTTATGAAAAACATTTGAACAAGTTTATTGAATTGGTTATAAAATAAAGTGCATAACCACATATGAGTAAATATAGATGTAAACTTATTCACAAAACACTTAATATTAAATAATGCACACACATACAATAATAGATTGTTTTGAGGCACGCGTTGTTCAACTCGTCTCCCACGAGGAACTGATGGGCCTAATGAATGAGTTTTGAGGCACGCGTTGTTCTACGAACTGATGGGCCTAATGAATGAGTTTTAAGGCACGCGTTGTTCAACTTGTCTCCCACGAGGAACTGATGGGCCTAACAAATAATTTGCATACAACTTGACAATATGTAATACATAACTACAAACAATATTACATTCTACGTTTAAATCATAATATGGTATGGCACGAGTTTGAATAAACGAATTAGTTTAAGCGACACATGATACACCCCAAAACGTGTAATAAAAAGGGGAGTTGTACGATTCACTCACAGTGGTTGCGTTTCTTGGATTGATGATGAATGCGCACGAAATTGGATTTAACCACGAGAGAAACTAACCTAGATAATGACATAACGGTTCGGTAAATAAGCGAATTTTATTAATCAATTTTAGTAGGATTATTGGATATATTTTTGTGAGTTTAAGGCTATTTTCTAACTTTAAAACGTTATTTTTAAGTATTTTTAATTGATTTTTAAATAAAATAAATAAATAAAAATAATAAAAAAATGTTGACTTTTTGACCGTTGACCATGACTGTTGACCATTACTGTTGACCGTTGACCGGTTCGGTCGTTTGTATGTGTGCGTTGGGTGAGACTCGAACCCGTGACCTCCCGTACGCGTGCACGCAGCTCTACCAACTGAGCTACGTGTCTAACCCGAAATATTTCTGTCTTTAATTATATTTATACACTATTTAAGTTAATCCGAAATTCATTTATTTTAAAAAGGGTTTAATTGTATCGACTCGGTGATCCCCACAGGTCTCGAACCCGGGACCTGTGGTTTAGTTTGGCACACAGTCCACCGCTGGACTGTGTGTCTAACTTGGTAAATATTCTGGTTTTTATTATACTTAACATGATTCTGCGTGTGGATCCGGTTTGTTTTAAAAAGAACATTTTTATTAAAGCGAGTGTGCGTGTGTCAAGGATCGAACTCGGGACGTATGCGTGTTTATTTGCACACAGTCCACCGCTGGACTGTGTGTCTAACCCGTTCATAATATTGATTTTAATTAATCTTATAACCTAAGCGACTTCGTCTTCTTCGTTCAAAACACAGACAATGCTTAACCATGCTGTTATTTGTTAAATTAATTTAACGAACTTTATAAACAATTGCAATGTATTGAACAGAAAAGGGTTTGGGGAATGATTGTACCGAACTGATCGTCTTCTTCAGAAATCCGGCAAAGATCGTCGGCTCTGTTTTGTGAACTTCTTCTGTTAGGATCAATTAACAGTTTGAATGGATTAGATGTGAAATTGAACTACTGAGTAACGATTATCAGTAGGTTTAAATGATCATACCGGTTAACAACGAGTTTCTGGAAATTCCAGAAGTTTTCCGGCAAAAACAGAAAATCCGGCAATGTCGTCTGGGGTTGATTCTGGGTGATGGAGTGATGTTAGAATTTGTCTAATAATGGAATGAAACAGAAAAGTCGAGGTAATTACCGTGTAGATGAAAGTCTCGGTTTTCCGGCGACTTGCAGAGAATTCCGGCGAGTGAAATTTCTTGCGACAGAGATTCTTCAGGGGTTTAAGGTGAGTGTGGGTGATGTCAGTATGAACTCTAAGATCTTATTTTTGGGTAAGCAGACGAGATGGAATGAACTCGGTTTTCCGACGATAACTTCCGGTTAATTTGCAGAGAATTTCGGCGACTGCGGCGAGGTTTTTCTGAGCGAAAATGGAGAGTGTAAGTGAGATAACTCGTGAGCACAACTGGTGAATAAGGTATAACTCGGATTGAATTACATTTTCGGTTTCGAACAGGGATTATTGTCCATGAATGAAATTGATTGGATTTTTCGGTTATAACCGATGTTGCTGTAAATGTAACCGTTAAATCCAAAAGAAAACGACAAAGTTTGACGAATTTGTCGGGATTTCCGGCGAGATTGATTTGGGGCGCGCTAAGTAGTTGGGTTTGATTTCCAAATTTTATTTTATGTATTAATTGTTTCAAATAATCAACAAGAAACACAAGTGGCGGAGTGGTTGGGCGAGTGTGAGTTAAATCGCTAAGCTTATATCTGGCTGACCCGGGTTCGAAACCCGGCTTCAGCATTTTATTTTTATTTCATTATTTTTAATAGATTTTCAATTATAAATTTTATATTCTAATATACTTATTAATTATGTATCGTTTAAAATTAATTTGAGCATTAAATATGCAACGAAAATTTTTTTAACTGGTTGTTCGGTTAATAAACGAAGCGGGTTTGGTTAATCCGGTTTTTGACGGATGTTACAATCCTATCCCCCCCCCTCCTTTTATTATTGTGATGGAGGCATTTTCTAGGATTCTCAAAAAGGTGTGAGACCTCTGAGTATTTAATGGCATTCAGACACCGAATGATGGGCTGGTTTTGTCCCATTTATTGTATGCGAATGATTCCATCATAAGGGAATGCTCTGTTTTTGTAACACCCTGTGTTTTTACGTCCTATAAAATTTCGACACGTGTCCCGCTGATCCTCGTAAGCCGTGTGCTAGACGAGAGGGACTAAAATCGCCAACATGTTATTTTATAACCTCTGAGTGGTGAATATTAAAGTCTAGGGGTTAAACGTGTTAACATACTTAAACTATGCCTCTGAGTGACCTTTTAACGAACCCGGAGCTTAATGACGTTCGATTATACTCCCGAGAGTGCTAAACAGGAGCCATATCGAATAAAACATGCTTTTATGTCGAAATATGGGAGTCTGGAGAAGTTCAGAGGCCAAAATGGAAATTTTGTGATTTGGCACCTCAGGCGCCATGCGCCAGGGGCCTCGTATCCCCGCGCGACGCTTGGGAGAGGTCAGTTCGCAGAAATATCTGCCAGCTGCTGATCTGCATGTTTGGCCACCTCTCAACCCACCTGCACTCACTCAGCTCGAAACCATGGCCTCAAATCCGGTTTTGGACACCTCATACTAAACCTGGAATGATCTTGCATTATCTCCAACACTTGTATTGATCCTAGTTCAATCTCTTCAAGTATAAATAGAGGCACTGAGCTCCTTATTTCCTTGCACCTCATCATTTCTTTCTCTCTTGCTCTCTTGGAGTTGTTTCCTGGCTTAAGGAGACCTCCTCTAAGTTCTAATATTTTCCTTGGTTCACTTGTAAGTGTTCCAATCCCTTCTTTTTATTTTTTTTATTAGGCTTTAAGCCAAAGTCAAAACGTTGACGTAAAAACGCTTTGACTTTAGGCTAAGACCATTACGGTCCAGCCATTGTTCGGTACGGACATGGCTACGTGATCGTAATTAGGTAGGTGTTAATCCCTAAAAAGGGCACCTCCTAATTACCACGTTTGCTTGGTCAATTGACGGGTCAAAGTTATTAATAAAAAGTCAAACTGGTTCTGATTTGAAAATAAATTCATATATGATAATGTAGGTGTTATAAAATATGTTTTAACACTTAAACAACTTGGTAATAATTATTAGAATATGTGTAACATGTTCGGCTCGTCAATTCCAGGTTTAAGGTCGGTTCGCAACCGAAAGTCGTGAAGTTTAACTTCTACTTTGACTTTCAGTTCTGACCCGATCTAGCAACCTTAGCTACTGAAATTAGGTTGCCCTGTGACCATTATATATTGTACTATAACCCTCTGGAGTTATATGACATGGTTACTTAGTAATCCGAGTGTTTATGCAAGCTTCCGTATAATATGCTGAATTTTGACCAAAAAGTCCTTTTACTTAAAAACAAGGTTTTAAATACAAATTGTAACAATTGTATAAATCGGGTCTCCAAAACCCGCTCCGTTTTGTAATCAAATACCAAGATATGAAATTACATTAAATATTTATGAGTATTTCGAGTTTAAACGTTACATAATTAATATATAAACTAAACTATAAAAATTATATTTGATAAAAAGTTAAAATAAAATAAATAAAAAAATATATTTGGAGCTGACCGGACTCGAACCCGGGTCAACTGCCTCCAATGACTTATCTTCCGTCTCCAAACCACCCCGCCACCGATTGTTTTCTGTTAGCATTATGAAAGCAATTAAATTTTATACGCATACACGACTTAACGGTTAATGATATCTGAATAACGGAAATCGGTAGCCGAATCGCCAAACCAGTTTTTGTTCGCATAGTTAACTTATAACCGATGAATATCGGTTTCTAATTAAAGTTCAGATTGAATGAACTTCAAGTTTGAGTTTTTGAAACCGAAAGACATTCAAGCTCCAAATAATTCAGATTCCAATCATTTATACGATTCAGAACCGTCTCAAATACACTCCAATCCCTTTTCGTCGCGTTTTCAAGTCCTTTGAGCACAAGAAAACTGTCGCCGGAATTCTCTGCAAATCTCGCCGGAAAACCGTGTTCAACTCAAACCAGTAAGATTTTCCTCTCTTGCTGTTTCAATCTATTGTTAGGACACTACTAACATTAAACCGTCACTCAAAACCAGTCACAGAAGACTTGCTGGATTTTCTGGGTTCGCCGGAGAAACTCTGGAATTCGCCGGAAACACGCTAGTTAACGGTAAACACATTCAATCGTGCTAATAATCCATGTACCCTGGTTCAATTTCAAATCTAATTCTTTAATTCTGTTGTTAGACTCTCTCAGCCGGAGGTTCAAAAACAGAGTTACCTGTTCTCGCTGGACTTTCTGAAGAAGACGACCTGTCCGGTATTTCTTTTCCCCAAACTGTTCGGTTTGTTCATTCAAACTAGTAATCATGTTATTTAAGTAGTAGAACCCTGAACCAGTGGTCTGAGTAAAAACCGGTAATTATAGTGAAGAAGACGAACCTAAAAACGGGTTAAGAGTAATTAAAATTCGGATAGTTAACGGGTTAGACACACAGTCCAGCGGTGGACTGTGTGCAAAGTTTATGTACGAGTCCCGAGTTCGATCCTTACCACACACACACTGCGTAATAACATTCCTTTTTATTCATAAAACTAACCGGGTTAGATCGAGTAGTTGTTAAGTATAATATAATTCAAAAATATAACCGGGTTAGACACACAGTCCAGCGGTGGACTGTGTGCAAAACAAACTGCACGTCACGCGATCGAGTCCCGTCACAAACACCGGTTCAATGAGATTAAAACGTTTTGTAAAATAAAGGAATTTTCGGTAAGTTCGAATAAGTGCATAAATATAATTAAAACTGGAATCCTAACGGGTTAGTCACGTAGCTCAGTTGGTAGAGCTACGTGCGCGTGAACGGAAGGTCACCGGTTCGAATCCCGCTCGGCGCAAGTATTACCGCTGACCGAACCGGTCAACGGTCAACGGTCAACGGTCAAACAGTAAAAAAATATTATTTTTTTTTTAATATTTATTTGTTTAATTTAAATTAAAAATCAATTAGAAATACTTAAAAATAACATTTCTAAGGATAGAAAATAGCCATAAACTTACAAAAATATATCTAAAAATCCCATTAAAATCTTTAATAAAATCCATCCATTTAATATATTTTTCCCATTATAATTTAGGTCAGTGATTCCTCGTTGACTCGCTCCGTCTAAATCGTGCGCATCTCACCAACTCAAATCCAACGCACCCAATGTGAGTGAACCCTTCAAATTCCCCGTTTTAATCACATTTTTGGGGTGTATCATGTGTCTTGTTCACTTACTTATTATAACTAAGTTATTGTGCATATATCATATCATGACATGTGTGTTAGTTGTTGCTGATAAGTAGTTATTATTGTTTGCAAATTATTATTCCAGTACATGCAATTGCTGAGGCCGCAGCTCCCCATCCCTCGAGGTTGAGTTTGATCCCCATTTTATTATGCGGTTGATCAGGGCGTGCCCGCACGATCGGCTCCGTTTGATTGAGCCTTGATCGGTCATTTCATTTACATTTCAATACATGCAATACGCTCGGCTCCGTTTGATTGAGCCTTGAGCACACAGTTCAATTTACATTTTCAGTTCATGCAATACGATCGGCTCCGTTTGATTGAGCCTCGATCTCACAGTTCATTTATGTTAATTATCATATGATGTTAGTATGTTCATGTATGCTATCGATTGTTAATGTATGTTAAAATTGTAACTGATGTTGCCATTGCCTGATTTCATACATATGCTCTTTTATGATTATGCACAATATTTTATTGATAAACTAACCAGAAAGTCATTATTAAATGTTTATCTATAAGGTTCACTCGCCAACTTATGTTGACCCAAAAACCTCCCATTTTACACATGATACAGGTGAACCAGCAGCAGCTAGGAACACGTAGGATCTGGATTAGAAGAAATAAAACGATTTAGTATTTGGAATATTATGTTTGGTTATTTTCCTTTGTAATGAATGAACATGTTTGAACGTTTGAGAAATGTAACTTTGACTTCATTTAATAATGGAACATAATAGTAAATGTCATGTGCTTTGGTGATAACCCAATTATGCCCCGACTCTTATTTCCGCTGCGGGTCGGGGTGTGACACAAATGAGCATACAAATGAATTATGTACTGATATATAAACATGACTAACTTATTTTGATGTCAATAATCTGGTCATAACCTGAGTTTTGTTTAATTATCGCAAATCATGCTTTTAAAGGACTAAAATGTCTTTTCAACACATAAAATGATTTAAACACAAATTTGACACCAAAACTCATTACCTATTGATGTAATATCATAATTAGGATTACTTGGGATGTTAAAATCAGATTGTAAACTGACTTATACACGAGTCTTTGTATAATGCCGATAAATGACGATATTACCCTTACGATGCATAAAATGATCTTAAAGATACTTTTCATAACCAAATCTTTTACCTACTGTTATAAATATTAAATAACTTATTTTGGTCATATAAACCTGATCATAACATCAGTTTTCCTTAAACATCGATTAAATCGTCATTTAGCGACCTTATCGCCATTTAGGCGCATAGTATGGTTTAAAACCATATCTAAACACCAAGACTTGATACCTACTGATTTCAAAACTTATTTTTTATATATAATTACAGTAAGTACATTAACTAAACTCAGGTTCCCAAGTAAATTATCAAGCTATGTGTGGAATGGCCAAAATGCCCTTACGGGGCATAGTTTGGTCTTAAACTCTAAACCACACACATACTCTATATCCTACTGATATAACATCATAAATAAACTATTTTTACAGTAAGATTATGACCATTACATCAGTTTGCTCATAAGTTCTTTTACAAGCGACAAAATGACCAAAACGCCCTTTTGAGGCGTAACTTGATTTTAAAACCATAACGGGCATACATGTTGATATCCTACTGATATTACAACATGTTTTAAATATGATGGCATATGGAACTTGTATATGAATCATCCGGTTACCCAGTTTCGCTTATATGCGTACGGTTAAGCCTACGTGACTAGTTTACGTAAAGTAACCGAAACGGGTTTAACCTTATCATTTTATATCAAAATCCCGAATGTAATATGTTTACCCATATTAAGCAAGTCTCCGTGCTTGTCGGGTTTAAACTACATTCTATTCCTGTCACCGCTTAATCTAGTGTTTAGTACCGTTATTATCCTTAAGCTACCCGGTTCGAGTCTACAAAGTAGATAGGACCCGTTAGCATTCTAATTGGTTATAAACACCATCATTTCCAGACTAAGAGCCTCCCGGTAGATTGTCATCTAAGCTTACTTTTTAATATTCGGTTGAGTTATTTATCTTACTGAAGAATTTGCTCAGGTAAATACTTTTAACTTATTTTCCCTATACGGGCTTGGGATACGGTATAATAATACCGCTTGGTTGGGTATGGGATCATGTTATCGGATTGTGATTTACTAAATCCTTATAAGCCGTTTTATTCTGTATTGTTTGATAACTTAACCATTGGGGGTTAATTTGACCATGTCTGGGATATCCTTGGCTCATTTAAGTTACTAATGGCCACGACCTTAAGCGCGGGGTGTAGGCATACACCTGACAGACGCTAATGCTAATAAAAATATTAAATCCCGCTGGTGGATTATCTTAAGTGGCGTGTCGGTTAATCAGGTTATTCGGTTTCTGCACCGGACCCCATATATATTGACAAACATGTAAAACTGTAAACAATGTCATTTTGAACTATCCCAAGTTATTTATAAAATGTGCCAAGTGCACCAAAAATCATTTTAAATAAATGTTTACAAAATGAGTCGGTAATTAGTATTTATCAGTGAAAACTGACGTATTTTCAAAAGACCAAGTTACAGGTGGCAACTGTCACACCCCGACCCGCAGCGGAAAAGGTGATCGGGGCATAATTGGGTTATCATCAAAGCTCATGACATTTATTATATGTTTCATATTCATTAATACAATTTAATGGAAATTTACAATAAATGATACAACATGTTCTAACTATCAGTCTAAGCTTCTTGTTTCTCTTCTAAGGCATATCCTATGTTTTCCTTGCTTCAACCTGTCCACCTGTATCATGTGTAAAAAGGTTTTTGGATCAACATAATGTTGGCGAGTGAATCCTATGGAAAAACATTTGAACGAGTTTATCCAATTGATTATAAATAATGTGCATACCTCATATGAGTAAATGTAGATGTAAATTTATTCACACAACACATAATATTGAATATTGAACATACAAACACCAAATGATAGTTTTGAGGCACGCGTTGTTCTCGTCTCACACGAGGAACTGATGGGCCTAATAAATGAGTTTTGAGGCACGCGTTGTTCTTACGAACTGATGGGCCTAATGTATGAGTTTTGAGGCACGCGTTGTTCTCGTCTCACACGAGGAACTGATGGGCCTAATAAATGAGTTTTGAGGCACGCGTTGTTCTTACGAACTGATGGGCCTAAATAATTTGTATACAACTTTGACAATATGAAATACATCACAAACAAACAATAGTTACATTCTAATTTAGTTCATATAATGGTATAGCACGAATTTGCATAAGAGAATTAGTTTAAGCGACACATGATACACCCCAAAACATGAATAAAAAAAGGGGAGTTTGTAAGAATTCACTCACATTGGGTGCGTTCGGTTGATGAGGTTGAATGCACGCGAAATGGTGTTAACCACGAGTGAAATTAATCCTAGATAAATCGCATAATGGTTCGGTAAGTAAACGGGTTTTATGAATCTATTTTAGTAGGATTGTTGGGTATGTTTTTGTGAATTTGAGGCTATTTTCAAACCTTAAAAATGTTATTTTTAAATATTTATAATTGATTTTTAATTAAAATAATTAAATAAAAATAATAAAAAAAATATTTTATTTTTGCTATAGTAATATTGACCATTGACTTTGACTGACTGTTTGACCGGTTCAATGGCATGTTGTTGTGCGCCGGGTGAGGCTCGAACCCGAGACCTCCCGTACGCGTGCACGCAGCTCTACCAACTGAGCTACGTGTCTAACCCGTTATATATCCGATTTTAATTACATAAATACATTAATTAGGATTTAACAGAAATTCTTTATTTTAAAAATGAATTATATCTGGCGAAACGGCGCGCTCCACAGGTCTCGAACCCGGGACCTGTGGGTTTAGCGGACACACACTCCACCGCTGGACTGTGTGTCGCACTTGATTATTAACTCGGTTATCAATATACTTAACATATACTCAAGGCGACTCCGGTTCAGTTTGCTAAAAAAGGATTTTTATCAAGGCGGCGTGTGTGAAACCGGAATCGAACTCGTGACCTTAGCGTTAAAAGTGCACACAGTCCACCGCTGGACTGTGTGTCTAACCCGGTAAATAACTTGATTTTAATTATACTTAACCATTACCGAAATGTCGTCTTCTTCACTGTTTTAACCGGAAGTGACGACTAACTGGTTAAAATGTTGATTTAAGTTTCTATAGCGTTTAATGATCAATTACAAATGATATAAAAGTAAAAAGGGAAGGAATTAGGCGTGAGATGTACCGACTGGTTTTACTCTGTTTTCCGGCAGAACTCCGGCGACAGAAACTTTTTTTCCGGCGACAAGTTTCTTGCAGCAGGGAGTCTTCCGAAAGGTTACAAAGGTTGTGGGTATCTTCGGTGAAAGTTTAGGGGGGTTCAGTAACCTTGGAGATTACTGATACGGTTTTCCGGCGAGTGTAATAAAAATTTCCGGCGAGTGAGTCTTGTGTTTCCGGCGACTAGCGTTAAAACAGAGAGCGAGAGATGAGAGTATGGTTTAGAGGTGTGAGAGTGATGAGATGGGTTGTGCGGTTTAAACACCTTGCGGACGTCGGTTATTTATAGGTGTTTTCCGAACCGAATCGAGTCGGTTCCAAAGGTAGGTTCATGATTGGCGTAAACACGGAAAGGAATCACAATTACGCGTCCCGGTCAATTAGGATTCGTGAAAAAGGAAGGATTACAGGCTGTACGCGTGAAGTTCTTTTGGGCGGCAAATTTGACTTCCTAACTTGAATATTTGAATTAATTGATTCTCTTCATTAACAGAAAATCAATGTGGCGGAGTGGTCTATGATGTGTGAGTTAAGCGTTTGGCTGAACCGGCAGGGACCCGAGTTCGAAACCCGGCATGAGTAAATCATTTTTATTTTGTTATTTTTATCAGTTTTTCAAAAACTAAATATATATCCCCGCATAATAAGTGATTACGGATCGTTTAAAATTATTTTGGGCATTTAATTCGCAACGAAAAATTTGACTGACTGTTCGGTTGATAAACGGAGCGGGTTTGGTAAATCCGTTTTTGACGGATGTTACAGCAACACACAATAGATCGGGAGCTGCGCTATAGTGACGATAGATGATTTTGCAAGTCCCTAGGTTGCTTAAAGTCTGTTGAACAATTACTTTGTATATATATATTTTGATCCGCCTGTGGATCTTTTCATTATAAGCCTTGTAAGTTATTTTTGAACTTTGGACACTCGGTTTGTAATAGTAATTTAAATCCAAGACTTCCGCTGTGCTGTGTTTGTTTGGTTATGATGTTGTCAACCACGTCACGATATTCCCCAACCAGGCCCACCAGGTTACACGTGGAAATCGGGGTGTGACAGTTTTCAACGTCAAGAATATCGCTAGGCTTTTGAGATGCTTTTATTTATGCTCAAGTTTAAAGATCAATCTTGGAAAGTCCAATATTTACGACCTTGGGGTGGGCTCGGTTGAAGTGGAGAGTATGGCATCGGTCTTGCGGTGCAAATCCGGTTCGGTGTCGTTAATGTCTCTTGGTCGGTGCCAAGATGAATAAAGCTTCGAATTAGAAGCATATTGTTAGGTCTTTGAATCGTGGCTCTCTATATGGAAGGCATCCACGCTTTTTTATGGTGGTCATATTACTTTTATTAAAGTGATGGTCGAAAGCCTTCCTAGCTATTATTTCTCGCTATACAAACGCAGGATAAAGTTATAGATGACCTCGAGGTTATTATCAAAATGTTTCTTTGGGTTAGGTCAAGTGAAGTTAGGAAATTGCATTGGGTTACTCGAGACCGTATCGCCTCGCCTATTAAACTGGGTGGTATTGGGTAGTAAGCTTAAAGATACGAACTATGCTTTATTATCTAAATGGTTGTGGAGATATAAAAACGAGCCTAATAATTTGTGAAAGAAAGTGGTCGATGCGCTTCACTGTAATAAGCAGGTTTGGTCGGTTTTTCCGGTTAATAAGTATCTCTTGAGTGTTTTGAAAAATATAGTGAAGTTGGAATCCAAGATGGTTATCTCTGGCCTTCACCTCCATCAATTGTTCAAATGGGAAGTGGGGGACGGTGAAGCCATTCAGTTTTGGCTTAACCCTTGGATTGTAATGAACCGCTAAGATCGTCATCCCAAATTTGTTTCGTCTGGAGAAGGATAAAAGATGCAAAGTTAGAGATTGTTATAATAATAGTGAAGTTTTGTAGGTCGATGACAGTGGCTGAGTTCTCCGATGTCAGGTTTGGCTCTTAGTGTGTGGAATCAACCGTATGGGTTGATTACCCTTATTCATCTTTCGGCTAAAAGAGATGCGTGGGAGTGGTTGGGCGATAGGGCAGGAAGTTTTTCGGTTGGCTCTGTTTAAAGGCTATTAAACAGTGAGAAAGGTTACAGTAGTAGGTTTGTGATGCAGTGTGCGAGTGGGGGCCAAAGAAATGTAACATTTATGCGTGTAGGGCGGATATGGATTGTATTCCGACAATTGCAACTTTGCACAGAAGAAATGTTCAAGTCGGAGATCAAAGGTGTATTATGTGTGACACCGAGGACCATACAACAAAGCACCTATTAACATCGACCATTGCGGCTCTGTATAGAATAAATGTTCAAGTCGGAGATCAAAGGTGTATCATGTGTGACACCGAGGACAATACAACTATTTACATCTTGATGGGTGGCTATAGTGATTTAGCAATTCGCTAGTTTGTGGTGCAGATTCCCCATCTTTGCTTTCTCGATTCGTGGTCATCTGGATTTGCACTCAAGCATTGGTTGTAGAGAGGAGGTCCAGAAGCTCTTCGTAGGATTGTGGTAGTGTTTTGTTGGTACATTTGGAAGGCTAGGAATGAGAAAAAGTTTTCCAACAAGACGGTCAAGGACATTTGTCAAGATATTAAATCCCTTTTTTTTGGTGGTACAACAATAGGTCTAAGCATAAGTCTACTAGTTGGACAATTGATGTAAAATGAATTAACTTAAGTTTTTTTTTTCTTTTCTGTTTGCTTGTATTTGTTATTATTTTTTTCCGAACGGCTAACACCTGTTGTTTGATTGGTTGCCTTTTTTCTTGTGGGTAGATGTGAGATTGATATTAGCCGTTAAAAAAACTTATAAAATTTATTCGTTGTATCATTACCATTTAGTGAGTAAATAATAACAATGAAGTTGGTAATGTCAAAGGGCTCTACAGTGAGCATATTTATGCATTGTCTTTTGTAACGTTTTGGTTAAGAAAGAAAAAAGTGGAAAATCCATTTTCGTACCATATTTCTAGACCAAACATAGTATAAAATACGGTTAAAAACATAAAAATGCAAGTATACTACTTTAATTTAAGAAAAAAACATAAAAGAAAAATGCAGTATTCTAGATTTCATTTAAGAAAACCAATCCAAATCATGGTAGGCGTGTACGACCATACGCGGAGTGGACCAGTTGACTCTAGAATTATATAATAAAAATAATAATGGCAGCAAAGAAATTCACTAATCGACGACCTACTCATGGGGGAGCAGAGAAGCGGGGATAAGATTGTCCTAAAGGGTGGCGCTGGTGAAACAATTGGCCGGAGTGTTGAAGAGCCAGATAACAGTTGCGGTGTAGCGGACCAAACAGGCTTGAAAGTTGGAGATCAGAAAAACCCGAAGCTAGGTTTTGGCGCCCCGAGATTCGGGGAGTGGGATGAATGGGAATCCAACAGTCCCGGTGGTGCTGAATCCTTTACTCACATTTTCGACAAAGTTCGCCAAGAAAAAGGAAGCCTAGAATTTGGACGGGACACAAATAGACTAGATTACTTCAGTGTAACAGCTTTAAACCTCCATGGAGACGATGATGATCTCACCAGAATTGCTGATTACGGTGGCGGTGGTCGTCTTGGTGGTGGTGACAAGACTCGCGAAGTTGTGGTATTGGAGCAGGATAGGTCTCGAGAAATTCAGTCAGGGGATGTTGCTACCAACGGTGAAGTGGTAGCCAAGACACTGGATAATGGTAAAAACCGGATTAGTGGTGCAGGAAGAGGAGGTCCAGGATGGTGGGAGAAGTGGTGCTACTGTTGCCATTGTGGAAAATAGTTTGAAACAATTATTGCATTTACAGATTTTTTTTATGTGACATTATACAAAACTTGGGGATGTCCAAGGTTTCTTACTTCTTACCTTGATAGTTCACTTTTTTCTTTTTTTTTTGTAAAGAAGCTTGGCATTTTGCGCCTTTTATTTCACTTAATAATCAGGCTATCAAGGCGTGCTATGATTTGCAAAGGATGTGCAGGAAGCTAAAATGAAAGCGTGTTGAAAGGGTCAAACCGGTGAAAAGTCACCCAAATCGTGTTAATAATGAGTAATTGATGTGCAGCCTTACAAAACCAACAAGGATTTAACCAAATGTGCTGTAGTTTGCAACCATTAAAATTCGACACTGTCTAGTTAACATACCTCGGTGTTTTCAAGTTCAAAGTTTATACACACTGCTTGAATATTAGAAACCCAAAACACATTTCAACCTGAACCTAACAGACCACTAAAGTCCACAACGCTTAGCCGGTTTCCATATACTAAGCACCTCTTGAAACATCCCCTGAGTTAATTCTCTCTCTGCAATCCTAAAAAGGTCGTTAACTTCGTCTCTAACATCTATATCTTCCCAAAGTCAAACATCCCTCTTCAACTTATCAAGCTGGTAAAGCCAAGCTTCCAGCCTCTCAATAACATTACCAATGTTTATATCTTCTAAAAAACTTTCCTCACATACATCCTTCAAATTTGAAACTGCATGCTTATTTGCAGCACCCAAAAGTGCAAGGATTGTCCCACCAGAAATTCACATCTACTTTTGATCACAATTAATTAATTGGTATATTAAATATCACTACAATGACAGTTCTTTAAAAATAAGGTAATTGTTTTATAATATAGTGGTATAGTAGGGTGCAAATAAGTGCCTATAGCATGGTTGACTTCTAAGTTGTGTGACCCATCATTACCTTGTATTTTATGGTATTTTATAAAATTGCACTTGTCAACTTTTTTCATAAAGAAAAAAAAGGGATTGAAATCAAAAGGTGTTTAAAAGCAAAGTGTTTACATTTGCTTAATGAACCTGCAGGTCCCGAAACTCGACATCAATGATGAAGCGACCATGAAAAGTAGAATCAACAAGCCAGACAAAGTCTTCACTTGTCCAAAGAAGCCTCCTATGAACTACAACATTAAACAACAATGTATTATGAAACCTGGCTAGCTACATTATCCTTTTCTGTAAAAAGTAGGGTTTGGAATGGTTGTGGTTTGAGATGATGTGGCGGATTTGGATTTTGGACTTTGACCAGCGTTGTGGATGCTCTAAGCTATAGCAATATAGGTACCATAGTGGTGTCGTGACGAAGCAAACCACTACTGACGAGACATCAATACCGGTATTATTGGAACCAGTATTTATTTTTTATGGTTTTCGATCAGTGTAATACACATATTGATATCCCGTTGAGCCCTTACTCATTTTTTGCGTTTTTTAGTTGTTATGCCGAGTGCTAGTACCGTAATGAACCGAACACCGATACTGACAGAATTCTTGCTTGTATACTAGGATTTGAGAACCTCCAACTTTGATGTGTATCTAACCTAGCTTATTTCTCGGCTAGTAAGCAGTGGCAGACGTAGAGCATAGGGTGAGGGTGCGGGCGTCCCCCTTCAATTTTTTTTCAAGAGTAAAATGTATATGAAAATTCCGATAGCCCCATAAAAATTTGCTATCGCTCCCCTTGAACTGAAAAAAGTAGAGTGAAAACAACTTGAATTCCGACCGATGGCGACGCAACTCGAAGTGTAGACTAATAGTTGACTGATGGGGTGGCAGCAACAGCGGTAGCCATGCCGCCATGGTGGGGTGTCGTTTTTGTTGGCCGGAAAAAGGTGCGTGCGGGCTGCCGGCTCTAGTTTAGATGATGGTGGTTGGTTACGGAGGAGGTGGTGGTTTTTGTTGCCGGATAGCAGGGCCGGCCCAGAGGGTGTGCCACTGCTTTGAGCCCAACAGTTTTGGGACCCATTTTCATTCGGCTTATGTTTATTTAAAATAATTACCACCCCAACAAAAAAACAATAATTTTATATGCTGCAGATGGTTGCTTGTGTGTTTCTTTATACAAGAGATAAATGTTCGATGTCATTCCAGCATCATAATTTTTTAGTTCTATTCAAACCAATTTTTTTTTAACTTTGTAAGGATGTTGGTGGATATTGGGCCATCATATTTTTTTTAGTTCTATTCAAACCAATTTTTTTTAACTTTGTAAGGATGTTTGAATTAAGTTTAATTGTTTTGTTCATAAAATTGATTGTACAAGTTAAATTTTTATATTAATTTGTTCAATTGTTTGTTAATTTTTATTATATGTTACTGAGGTAAAGAGTAAACTGTCATTTTGGTCCCTGTGATTTGGGCAGTTTTGCCACTTTAGTTCAAAACTTACATTTTGGTTCCTGTGGTTTCAGTTTTGTGTCATTTTAGTCCAAAAGTTACTACATGTTCCAAATCAATTGAAAATTCGAGACTTTGCGGGATTTTGAAAATCAAGGAATGGGACTAATTGGCAAGATGCGGGTTTCACCCCTAACTTGACAACATTGTACCCCAAGTGTGGTTAGTACTTACCAAACAAGATAAGGAACTAAGTCCAACTCGTTGGTAAGGTTCCACTAGAGTATGAAATGGAAATTTTCCATCAAGGTATGGATATCACCCTTTACTTGATGGCATCATTTTGTGAAAAAAAATCGAATAAGTGGGTTGAGAGGCGTTCACCAAAGTTATTTTGTGGAAGTCGTCTCGTTTATATAATGCGAGTGTCTTCAAGTCCTCAAGTGTGTATTGTGTAAATGTCTTAGGAAAGACATATTGTATTTTTTAAGACAAAAGGAAAGATAGAAGTAAGATAGGAAGAATTCACATATTTTAACAAGAATTTGCATACTTAACAAGAATTTGCCTATTTAACAAGAATTTGCATACTTGACAAGAATTTGCATACTTAATCAAGAATTTGCATATTCAACAAGAATTTGCATATTCAACAAGAATTTGATACGAAATTTGGTACTTACTATAGACTAGGTCGAACATGGAAATTCTACCTAATTCCCTATAGTTATGGCTCTGATAATAATCTGTCACACCCCAACCGATGGCGGAAACATCGAGGCGGGACGAAAAAGATTGCTCATTGCTCATAAAACTAATAGTGACAATAATTAATTAAATCGGATTTCATTTCATGCGTAAATTGTCATACATTACAAAGGAAAATTCAAATACGACAATAACAAAAGACAAAATTTGATACAACAATAATAAACCTAACGTCTATGTGTGTATCTAGTCTCAACGCTACTTCAATTTCATATCATCATCTTCATCAACATGTAACATGTTTTAAAATAGAGTTTAATGCAAAAGCAAAGGCGAGTATACAAGTTTGTGCATAAGCATACGTATAAGCATAAGTTTAAACAAATCCACATGGCAACTAAGTTTACATACGAGCAAATACAAGGCATGCGATATTTCTAGTCAACGATCTGTTTACGCAACTAGTATATATAATCACATGACCACACATTCACGGGTGGTGCGTTACTCCTATAGCGCTATACATGTCAAATGGAGGCTCAAAATAAGCTAATGACTATGGTATCACATACGGTCGATCCTATTATAAGCATAACATACGTATCAAAGCGTTCATGTATAATGGACTGTTCGTGCAAGTAATAAAGCATAAGTTTAGTGTTGTTTTATGATAATGTAAACATGTTACACCCCAAAAGTGGTAAACGTAAAAAGGGGGTTCGAGTATACTCACAAGTTTGCAAGGCTTTTCGATTATCCGAGTACTAACGAGTTGGTTAGGAGAATGAGTGGCTTGAGCGTTTGGAGTTTATGGGATGTTTGAGTTCGGATTTAAGGATTCGGAGTTTAAAGTGTATGAAAATAGACATATAAGAAAAGTAATCGCCTAGCACACATAGTACTTGTTCTTGACACTATGAAACTCAAAAGAGTTTGAATGTTTTCATGGGTCAAAATGCCCATTAGAATCGTAACAAGTATCATGGTCTTAGATGATATAACTTAACACTTGACAAATAACCACTAGACTATCATCAAGGTTTAGTCACTTAGATATTATATAGGTTATACAGTGTAGGTATTATTTACATAAGTCAAGCATGAGGTAGGAGGATTAACCATCCATTTAAGACCTCTTTTTTATTCATATAAGTCAAACATGAGGTAGGAGGATTATCCATCCATTTAAGACCTCTTTTGGATTCACCACTACACATGTTGCCATAGACAACAAGGAGGGTCATGAACATACAATAAGAAAGGAAGTAAATACAACTAATCTAGGAAAACATCAAGTGATGTGTGGATTTTCAAATAGGATAGCCCAAGCTAAATATATAATCACACAATCTTCAAGTTCAAGACTTGTTCTTCACTTGTGAGTTAAAACTCTATCAAAACAGAAATTTTATGAGGATTAAACCTGGATTTACATGTTACAACCTTGTTTTTAAGCACACATAATCATAGTCTTGATTAGTGGCATAAGGACATAGGAATGTATGAAGAAAAACATGAGTTTTCTTCCAAAACATGAGATAAAAATGAGCAGAATTTAGGTGCACTTTGGACCTCAAAAATGGTGAGGTTTCACCTTAGTTTGGCCAAGCAAACTTGTGAGAACCTTCCTAGAGGTTATCCAAGTGTTGTAGAAGAAGAAACAAGAAGAAAATTGAAGTGGAACTGAGTTAAAACTCACTTTTTATGGCTGGAACTCTAAAAAACGTGGCTGAAACTCAGCTGAGTTTGGGAGGGTTTCTAAAGTGTTTGGAGGCTTGAAAAAGTGGGATAAAGGATGGGGAAGTGTTCATTATATAAGGAAGGGATTAGGGTTTCAATGAGTTAGGCTTTGCACAAGGTTAGTGGGTCATTAAGGCTTGAAACAAGCCCAAACACACTCTAAAAAGTGGGCTGTCCACTTTGTATTTTATTTTAGTTAGTTATATGATATATATTTGTTTATTTAATGCTATTTATTATATAATTAACATATATTAAGGTGTGGCATGTTATTTTTGAAGTATAGACGTCATATGCTAGTGTTTACTTGGTAAAAAGGACAAGATTATAAAAGTTTAATGTCACAAAGTAGATAACAAGGGTAAAATTTATAATGAAGCGTCGAATTATTATAATTTTCGCGATTTAATAACCAAGTATCTTGTATGAATGAAGTTGTCAAAAGCGAGACGTTACAATTAAAGAGATTAAAGCAGGACCGCCATCACAGAACTAAGACAAAGACAACGACGGAAAAACGACCATGCAAGATACAAATGATCCACTGCGATGTGACCATCGAAGTTAAGCGCCATATGGAAGCTGGAACCATGGATGGAGGTAATAATGAACATCAATCTGCGACGAACATGTTTAAACATGGGCCCTCTTGTCATTAAATCACTTGTCGGTGATTATAAGATGAGGTAGTACAGTAGGTTAGAAAGTCATGTATTATACAGGTTGAAGAAAAGATATATTAGGTAATTTGTAATTTGATTTATAAATGATAAAATAATATTCTAGGATAGGTTATGGTTGGAGGGGTGCAATAAAAAACATAGAAAAGAATATTGAGATCACATAATTGCAGAAATGTGAAAAGAAAACATATAAACATAAACGAAAAGAAATGGAAACATAAACGAATAGAAATGGATACAGACTAAGCACATGTTTGGCTAAGGTTATTTAACTTAAAAAATGACGCTTTGTTAAAATGACTTATTGATTTATGACTTTTTGAAAATGAGTTCTTAAAAAAGTGTTTGGATTTATTAACTAAATATTATAAGGAGTTTTGAAAAGCCTAGATATCAAAGTTTTTCAAAATGATTTTCCCCCTTGTACAAAAAGTTATTTTAAAAAGTCATTTTCCTTTATCCAAACATTATTTCTACTTGTCAATAAGTTGTTAAAAAAGCACACCCAAACACGCCCTAACAGCTGTTCACGAGCCGATCCGAACCGAGCAGACATTTGCTCGTGCTTGGCTCGTTTACAACCAAGAGAAATCTGCACGAGCATATTCGAGCGTGTAATTTTCCGAGCGAGCGACGAGTAATTTGGACAACCACAGATTTAGTATGTTTCATTCGATGTCTCCGCTATCGGGTCACGTCTAAAGTCCAAGTGTCCGAGGATGACACTAAGATTGAGGTCAGATCGTCCGAGGATGAGACACTGGTTGAGGCAAGTGAGACGATGAATATTGTGGCATATGGTGAGAGCGAGAGACGTCTGACGATTGATGAGAGAAAGATGTCAAATATTGTCGCTTCACAACTTAGAGTTTAAGCTTTAAATTTGGTGTTAATTTTTTTATTGGTTTGATAGGCTAGTATGGATAAATAATTAAATATAATTGTATACTTGAGTATAGTGGTTCAAATCTAATAGAGCGGTATGAATAAAATATGAATATATATGTAACTTGTGTATGCATATATAATTATTATATATGTAATAAATTAATAAGAAATTAATTCAAGCCGAACCGAGCCGAGCGGACCTTTGCTCATGCTTGGCTCGTTTGTAAACCGAACCAAACTGAGCGAGCATATTCCGAGCGTTTTCCGAACGAGCGATGAGCGATTTGAACAGACAAACCTAACACGTTATAAAATGTTTACCAACATAAATAAACGAAAGAGTAAACTGTCATTTTGGTCCCTGATATTTGGGCAGTTTTGCCACTTTAGTCCAAATCTCAAACTTTTTGCATCTGGGTCCCTGTGGTTTCAGTTTTATTGTCATTTTGGTCCAAAAGTGATATTGTCTTCTAAAATCCTATTATTTTGTTCTTTTCCTCAGAGGCAAAATGATATTTTAAGCATTAATATATATTATATATATAAATAAACTTCAAACTCTGCTTAAAATGACTATTTTGCCTCTGAGGAAAAGGACAAAATAGCAGAATTTTAGAATACAAAAATCACTTTTGGACCAAAATGGCAATAAAACTGAAACCATAGGGACTCAGATGCAAAACTTTTGTTCAATGGACTAAAGTGGCAAAACTGACCAAACCTCAGTAACCAAAATGACAGTTTACTCTAAAGGAAAACAACATTTTTGTTTAATTGTATTGTGATTTGTGAAGGGCTACATTGAGTCTCACAAAGAGTGTTAGATAAGCCACATCGACCCCATGGCGTATTAGATGATCAATCCCACAGTCAACAAAGAACCACCAAATCTTCAAATGCAGGTGCGCCATGGCCGGCGATCACCGTCGTGTTCAGAAGAAAACCGGAACAGGTGCTTTCTTCTTCTTCATGGCTACTCTCATCATGTGGGCCGTCTCTGTTTTCTTCGAAATTCTCTTCAACAAGCGTACGGAGCTTCTTCCACTCATCTTTGGCTTCTCTTTTTACCAATTCTCCAACTGGGTTCGCCGGAAATTCATCTCCAGAGACCCTCTTCTGGTCAACACTTGCGTCTCTCTTCTCCACTCTTCCCTAACCTCTGCTTCAGGTATTGTAATTGTTCTGGTTGAATTTGTTGTGTTGATTTGATGGTATATTGATCTCAATTGCTCAGTTCATGAAGATTTTAATCTATAAAGCTGTGCATCATCTTCATTTGAAGGTTTTTGTTAGTCAAATGAGGTGTTTTATAGCTTCAAAATTCGTCGAAAATATCCTCTTAATCTAGAAAATTTTGAATGTAGTGTTTACAATATAAAAGATTATTTAAATGGGTAACTTTTGTATGCTATAATTAGTTAATAAATCTATGCAAATTTTGAGTCTTGAAAGTATGATGTTTGACTAAAACAAGTACATGGGACACTTGTACAAATGATTTCTATAACTTTATCTATAAAGGGTGAGTTTTGGCAAGAATAATTGTATATTAGGAATGTATGATTGTAAAGTTAGTAAACATGGGCTGAATTTCTTGACAGTGGTGTTCATTTTGGTGAAGCAGTTGGCATCTAATGATGTGACTAATGATGTGAATCAGTTATTTGAGCATTCACAGCTCGTTAACACTACATGGCCATGGGCGTATTCAGCATTGTGCGTATCATGTGGCTATTTCGCGTATGATCAATTGGATATGTTGCTCTATGGTTTGTATAGTGGATGGATACCCTCCATTCTATTGCATCATTTTATACTCCTTGGGTGCTTTACTCTAGCCCTATACCGAAATGTCACCATCAACTACCTTATTTAACTCTTATATGCGAGGTACGTGTTGACTTTGACTTTTGACTTTTTGAGATCACAACATAAGTACTCACTAAATCATTGTGGCTATTCAAGTTAACCTTCTTTGATGGTGATTGCCAGTTGCATTCTATCTTTCTTCATGTGAGAAAAGTGAGACGGATGGCTGGCTTACGCGATGGAAAGAGCAAGCTAGTGAAAATCGAATGGTTCCCCCAATTATTTTGCCTAAATATTTATGCAATATATAAATTGGGTCCCAAGACTTTCCGCTCCCTCAGAACTTTTGGTCAAGCTCCGTCACTGGATTTGATTCATATCATCATATGTAAAAAAAAGGTTTGAGACTTGAGTAGTGTATCCGTGGTCAAGACAAGTGGACTGCATAACAGCAGGGATTAGGTCAAAAAGATAAATATGGAAATGGGCGGGTCGAATAACAAGTGAAAACAAGAAGGGTGCTTTGGTGAATATAGAATTAGGCCGGATGGGGGTGGGTTGAACCAAAACACCATTGTTCATATTTTCATAGTTGGTGTGTTATATATATGGACATGACTCTTTTATTTTTATTAAAATCTAATATTATTGAAATGAAATGATTGGGAGGTAGTTTGAATATAAAAATATACTTTGGGTGAATTTTGATACGATTGACCTCTTCAGCCTTAGTTAATTAATTATCTATGACTTGTCTGAGGGATAACATATTATTACCAGCTGACTTGTTGGAGTGAGTAGTTTTTCACTAACTTTGAATACAAATAACTATGCACAATTTTTGCTAATATAATTATTGAATAATGGGTTTGCAATCTCTTTGATAAGCTTCGCAACGAGCTAACAAATATTAGAAAATGAAATTAAGATGGATGTAATATCAATACTTAGAATGTGGTGTTTTAAATGAAAGTTTTGTGATAAATTGGGTGGGATGAAGAAGAAATGATGTGGCTTGTTAGTAAGCAACAAACATGTTTGGTAAACATATGTAGTAATTTACTTCAATTCCTACGCACACTAACGTGTGAGCAAAATCTGGTCGAATGGCCAAAAATATTTGAACTTGTACATGTATGTCGCATGTGGGCATTATGTTAGACCAAAATCCTCAAGCTTGTGCAAGCATGTTGTGCTTCAAATCATATATTTTTTTTCTCAATATGCTACACGAATCATTTATGTGGCTGTTGAATAGTAACAAAAGTAAATTGGATCATTCATGTGATTGTTGTATAGTAAGAAAAGTAAACGCATTTAGAAATTTCATTAGGTATTTTTTTTAACAAATTAACAGGTATGTCTGGTACTTGACGAATAGTATGCATGAAATTTTTAACATGAATTAAACATGTTACAATTTATCAAGTAATAAATACATACCCTAAATAATCATTATATAAAAATCCCCAACCTAACTAACTCTTGAGTATGATATAATATAATAATTTATTGTTAAAAAATATCATGACAACAAATAGTATTTGTTTACTGTCGGGGTACAAGTGGAAAGAGGAAATAGGGGTACAACCAAACAAGTGGATTGCAGGTTGAGCCAGCGTCCACACATTTGGACTTTATACACAAGCCAAGTTTCAACATTTCCAGACGCCTTTGGAATTTTCTTAGCATACATATGATTGATGCTTAAAATCGAAAGATATATTGTTTATTTATTAACCTAGCCTATCCAAACAAGTAGTGTTGAAAATAAACAGAGAAAAGTAGAGTAATAATAAATTAGAATTAACGATAATAGTGTAGATAAGGAATTACGAATATACTTGTAAAAAAAACAATCTCATAGTCCTTTGGATTCTCCGCTGGTCGTCTTATCTTAACTTAACGTTGTCAACCTTATATTCACCATAATCCTTAACTTAACTCTTCATTGTCTGTCTGAAGCTTGTTGTTGTGAGCTGGGTCTTTAACCACAACGCTCCAGGTAACAATAACCCCTTTTTTTCCGTATGATTTTGGCATATTATTCGCATTTCCTCTTCTGATTACAGCATTTTGCTTAATGCACGGTATTGATCTGGCAATCTCACACGTAGATGTTTATCCTCCAGATCTTTATTTTTGTGGATTTTGGGTTTTTACTTTTTTTAATGGTGCGGGTTTAAGAAGGTTTTGGTATTAGTAAATGTTTGTTTTGTGATTATGATTTCTGGAGATCGTAAATCACTTTAGTACAAGCAATGTGCTTAATTAACAAGCTTAGTAAGATTATAATGGGAAATAGAGAATTGGATAAAATCTGAAACAACAGAATTTGAGATAATAAGTTGGACTTTCGTATCGTTAGGGGGAGATAATAAGTGGGATTGAATTAGATTGGAATGAACGATTTCTCACAATGCATAACATGAAACTGGAGCTCAAAGGATAATTTTAATCTAGCAATTGTGGGACAACATGTTCACTGACCTAAGGAGAGTGAGTACATTCACGTATACGTGTTGGTAATTGTCCGATTAAGATTCGTGTCAACGACAATGTTAGTGAGTCCACATTGCGTTGTACGTGTGGTAGGCTAATGCGATTAAAGGGAGAAGGACCAATGATCTCACAATCTACTAACTCGTTTTGTTAGAACTTAGAAGAAAGATCAGATGATTGTTTTGACAATATAGTGTTTATAATCTCATTACATTAATTATTTAGAAAAGTAGGACTATAGACAACTTGTTGGCCCGACCTGACCTGTTTAATCTGAACCACGTTAAAAATTACCCATTTTGATCCGTTACCCAACTCTCCCGACACACAGTTCGCCACCTCTAGTTTTTACATCTCAACATGTTGGCCCACTTTGTAATCTTACTATCATTTTGTTCCCTCAATAATTGAGGTAATCCTGATTGGTGAAATTCTTGTTTCAGTGATCAAGTCGCTTTTTTGGGACCACAAGAGTGATTTGGACATGAGTGCATATATTGTTGGAGTTTTGGCCCCTCTTCTACTCACTCTCGCCCTTCGGAGATCTAACAAGGGAAAAAACCGAGGTTTGCCTGCTGATGTTGGCGGGGATCCCGGGTATGCTATCAGAAACCACCGGTTTACGTCTCCGGTTGAAACAGCATGGGAAGGGATCAGGACTCTAGCAGATCTATTTGAGCAGGCATGCAATCAACATGCCGACAAGAATCTACTTGGAACGAGAAAAATAATTTCGAGAGAGACCGAAGTAAATCAAGGCGGGAGGTCATTTGAAAAGCTTCATTTAGGTGATTATGAGTGGATGACTTATTGTCAAGTGTTTCAAGTTGTGTGTAGTTTTTCGTCCGGTCTGATGCAAATTGGGCATAAAAGTGGTGAACGCGTTGCGATCTTTGCGGATACTCGTGAAGAATGGTTTATTGCGTTGCAGGTAATTTATATACAAATTTCTGTTTACTTAAAAGTAACTGTAACCACCATTATTTTATCTTGTCAATCAGGCTTGTTTCAGGCAAAATGTCACTGTTGTCACCATGTATGCATCTTTGGGCGAAGAAGCCATTTGTCACTCATTAAATGAGGTAACTTTTTTTCTGTTTTCTTTTTTAAATTGGGATAAATGCAATAATTTGTATAAATTATGAAGTATACAATGATGCTAACAAAACACCTACTTGTCATCTTTATATTATGGAGTTATTAATTATTTCTTTATTTTATATTTTATTAGTATTTACATAAATAACACTTGGAGAAAGATTTTGGGTCTGTTACTAAATGATGCTGAATTGGAGGTATTAAGATTTTTTATGGATTAAAATGTTTATAATGCAAAGTGGGATTACATGATCCTTCAAATCCGTGAAAAAAAGATACATTTGTGCTTTTGTGGTCCTGTCAACCTTTATAAGTGGATACATGAATTTTTAATTTTATAGAGTGAACTAACAATTCTAAAAAATAATTCAACTAGGGCGTTTGTTTTTATAGTTCTAAAATGTTCTTGTCTATCATAATGAATTGTAACTTGTAATTTATAAAATTTCGTGTTCGTGACAACGGCTCCAACTGCCATCGAATTACATTCTAATTTATTTTTTTTTCCAGACAGAGGTTACTACTGTAATTTGTGGAAACAAAGAACTGAAAAAACTTTTGGATACAAGTGGACAAATAGACACTGTAGAACGAGTAATATGCATGGACGATGAAATAACTTCAAATCCCGTATTAATTGAGGGAAGCAACTGGAAAGTCTTTACATATTCCGAAGTGAAAAAAATTGGTAGAGAGAGCCCCGTTGAAGCAGATCTACCGCTTCCTGCTGATGTCGCAGTGGTTATGTATACAAGTGGGAGTACTGGCTTGCCTAAGGTTAGTAAAACTTGAAAGCTTCTTTTCTTAATAATCATTCGTTTTCGTTAAAAAAAACCTTTTAATATGTGCTTATATGCAGGGTGTAATGATGACACACAGCAATGTATTAGCTACTGTTTCTGCTGTCATGACCATTGTGCCCGGTCTTGGGGTCAAAGATGTGTATTTAGCTTACTTACCATTAGCGCATATTCTTGAACTTGCGGCGGAGGTATACTGATAACCAAACCTTTTAAATGTTATACATTTTCTTAGAAATATTATTAAATAATTATGTTTAAACTTTAAACTGTAAATTATATTTTTCATGTCGCAGAATCTAATTGCAGCTGTAGGAAGTTCAATAGGTTATGGAACCCCTTTAACTCTTACCGATACGTCAAGTAAAATTAAAAAGGGCACAAAGGGAGATGCATCAGCTCTAAGGCCGACTTTAATGGCATCTGTTCCCGCTATTCTTGATCGTGTCAGAGATGGTGTGAGGAAAAAGGTTGATTAAAATTAAAATTCCATGCACATGCCTTGTATTTTATATATTACTACGATATTTGTATGAATTTTGGCTGAAATTTTTCAGGTGGATTCAGCAGGTGGATTATCAAAAACGTTGTTTAATTTAGTCTATGATCGCCGGTTGTCTGCTATAAACGGAAGTTGGTTAGGGGCATGGGGTTTAGAAAGGCTTTTATGGGACTTTCTAGTGTTTAGAAAGGTTCGGGCCATTTTGGGGGGTCATATCCGGTTCATTTTGTCTGGTGGGGCTCCTTTGTCAGCTGATACTCAAAGATTTATCAACATTTGTCTTGGGTTAATACTAATAAACTATAATTGATTATTTATATTATTTATTTTCTTTTTTTTGAAAAAAAAACAAGATATCACTATGTTTTTATGTGTACACCAGGGCACCAATAGGTCAAGGTTATGGTCTAACTGAGACATGTGCTGGTGGGACATTTTCCGAGTATGATGACACATCTGTTGGTCGTGTTGGTGCACCCTGCCTTGCTCCTATATCAAGGTTATATCTGTATCTGTGTTAATTTTCAAATTAAGTAGTTATTCTTATTTTGATTTTATTTTGTGTGAAACATTGATTTTGATGAATTTTGTAGGAGTGATAAGACAATGATACAAATCATGTGTTTTATATTAGCATTGAGCTAGATACCTTCCAAATTTCCAATGCAAAATGCTAGCATATTCCCACTAAATTTAAGGCACTCTTGTTTTATTTGCACAAGATTTTCATATTTTCCACACTATATAATATTTTTTTGTCGCATTTAGATGTTCAAAAAAATTATAACTATGTTACAAACATACTTTTTTGTCCTTCTTGGTACTTAGCTTTTAATTACATGTATAAACTTAACATATATTTTGGTTATAGTCTATCCTTTATTACTTTTACATTATGTCCAGTTGTCCGCAAGTATGTATTTTTACTAGTATTTTGTGCATTATATTTAGCAATATATTGATTCACAAGTTTATATTGCTTTTTAAATTGTACATTATTATATTACAAGTTTATATTATCTTTTGTGCATTTGTACCTAGTGTAATTTCACTTCTAAAAATTTTGTAATAATAAGTTCATTAAGTTAGCCATATATAGATCAGATTTTACAGATTGTACTTGAACCATTTCATGTCGTACGTTCTCGAATTATTATGCTAACTTTATTTTTTAGGACTGTTATTTAGTTACATTTTAAACTACTATATGGAACCATGTAAAACAAGTTTGATGTTTCTTGGAAGTTGGAAATACGCTCATCAAAAGTATCATCTTTCATTTGGCAGTAGTTTTAGAGTTTCAGAACATTACATTCATTTCTGTATTTAATCTATGGTTTGTATCCAGAAGGACCATAACTAACGATTGTATTAATTACTACAGTTAATAGATTGGCCCGAAGGTGGTTACTTAACGAGTGATTCACCTATGCCCCGTGGAGAAATAGTGATCGGTGGGCCAAATGTTACTCTTGGATACTTTAAAAACGAAGAGAAGACAAAGGAAGTATACAAAGTAATATTCTTTCTTCCCATGCATTATACTTTGCGAGAGTTACGCAAGATGGAATCTTTTGGAATTTTTAACAGTTTTACGTATGAATGGGTCAATTCTGATTGTGTCTTCTAACTCTTTTTGGTGTATTAAGGTTGATGAGAGAGGTTTGACGTGGTTCTACACGGGCGATATCGGGCAGTTCCATAAAGATGGCTGCCTTGAGATAATTGACCGTAAGAAGGATATAGTCAAACTTCAACACGGAGAATACGTTTCTCTAGGAAAGGTACATTTTCTTTTTATATATATTTATTTCTGTTTCCGATTTTATATAAACGAAAAGCAGAATCCACTCAGAGATCAATGTCTATCACAGGTTGAGGCGGCTCTGAGCGTTAGCCCGTATGTTGATAACATAATGGTGCACGCGAATTCATTCCACAGTTACTGTGTGGCTCTTGTGGTGGCTTCACAATCTGCAGTTGAATCTTGGGCTTTGCAGAAAGGTATCGAATTTGATGATTTCGCAAGTTTGTGTGAAATGGAAGAAACCTTGAAGGAAGTTTACAGATCCCTGCTAAAGGTAACAACAATATATTATATACTTATTCAGAGTTGCGAACGTCATAAGCTATCTTTTTTTAAAGGCTGCAAAAACAGGGCGGTTGGAGAAGTTTGAGATTCCCGCAAAGATCAAGTTGCTTTCGGAAGCATGGACTCCTGAATCTGGACTCGTTACCGCAGCACTAAAGCTCAAACGAGAGGTCATCAGAAAGACGTTTTCAGAGGAGCTAGCAAAGTTCTACCAGTCTTGATTGATGGTTGGATTTTGGCGTATGTGCATCTCAAATAGTTAATTGTACTGACTCAGTTTTGTTAATTCCATGTCCTGGTTAGATATATTTGTGCAAAAGTCATAAAAATATCAATGTACTTTTATATCCGTTCCGTTTTGATGAGTGTAACTAGTTTCTGTTTCGTATCGATTAACTTGTAGGCCAAGTAGTGCAATATCAATGACCATCATGTATTATTACTCAGTGGAGGAACAAGATATAATATTTTGTGAACTTGATTCACATATTAAATTGTGAACATAACTCACCTATATGGATTGTGAACTTAGATTCACACATAAAGGTGGGACTGATTTACACATATATTATGCCTGCATATATTATAATGGTTAACTGTTAGATTATGTGGTGGATCTAGAGGTATTAAACATTGTGCCAGCTTGGATAGCTATTTGAAAGACAAAAATTTGGGTTTATGAGGTAACTTAATAATTTTATGGAGTTTAAGGTTGTGCATATGACTATGCACTACACTAGCATCGTAGGCCTACGGTGGATCATCGTAGACTTACGGTGCAAGTATTGATTTTTGCTTGTGCGACAATGCCTATATGGTGCTTTAGGAAAAATGTTTTTATCGCGCCACATGTTGGTTATGACATATTTTATGCCTTGTTTAAAAACTGTTTTCAAAAGTTTTCAGTAATATTATCTCTTGTTAACACCTTCGAGGTGTTACAACCTAATCGTATTCATTATGGCGATAACCATGTTTTAATACCATTTGTATTTCGGGATTTCAAGGTTAAATGTTCTGTTTAAAGATGAAGTGTAAACATGTTTCCTTCAAACTTATGTGTGCGAATCCCCAGTTGTTTGGGTTTTTGGGTGTGTGAAAGGGGTTACGACAATGTTCCGCGAGGGGAGTTGTCCCCTCTTCCCCTTTCACCGCATGCACCTCGTACACCCTAAGATTGTAGTAGGGTTGTAACTGCTCTTTCACGGGAAAACAAAAAATAATCGATATTCATTCATAAATTTTCAATTTTTCGAATTAAAAATCAAAACCTAAATTAAAAAAAATGTTTCGTTTTATTATTTTAGAATGACATATTATATTAAAAATATAAATAGAAAATTAATCTTCCCATACTGATAGAAAATGCTGGAATATTACAGTTTACTGCAAGTTCATAGGTTGAAATTTCAATATATAAATCATTTCGTTTCACAACTTATGATAAAATAAAATATTTGAAATCATTGTCCTCTCTTGTCTGGTTAGTAAATAGTAATGGATATTTTCAGCTATAGGCTAATCATGTCGGAACTTGTAACTTTTTTTATGCACGAGGTGAGTTGTATAATATAAAATTACGTTATATATAACAAACTCTTATTTTATAAAAGGTATAAAAAGGATATCGAAGATGATGTTGTACGAAGTAAAATCTTTTATATAATCACAATTAACAGTTGATGTAAAGCTACATTAAGTTTCAATTAAGGATTATTATAAGTATCTGTAGAAATGTTCTTTTAACTAAAAGTCAAAAAATCATAACAAAACAAAAGACAGTTTTGTTTATAAAGAAAAAACATTAAAAGACAAATAAATAGTATTAATAATATATCAAATAATTGAAAAGCAGACATAAAGTTCACCCTGAAGACCCCAAGACTCACGCCTTATCATCAAAGCTAAATCAGGTTTTTTAATGGGTTTATGTAATATTTTATAACTAGTGGATTCTTATGCGCGTTATGGGAAACATTTGATTATGAAATCGACATTCGGTATAGTAAGTAAAAGAGATAAAAACAAATGTTGGTATTAGTACTGATATTGTTCGGACAATATAAGTTCCGGCCAGTGCCGGTCCTGAGAATTCATGTACCCTGTTCGAGCTCGAAGAAACGTGCTCTTAGGCTTTAACGAAAAATATAATTCAAACTAGTTTTCATACAACCGTGAACCGTTTTTGCTATCCGGATGCTGGTTTTAAGAGCTATTAACGCCTAAATAACCGACAAAGTTTGTATCAAATTTAGTTAACGCCTAATGATCGACAAAAAAGATCCTAAATCAAATATCAACAAATCATATAATCGCAAATCATACTTGAATTCGACAAAAAAAAAACCAGAATACGGGCCTGAATTCGACAATCGTTTTAATCTTCAACACAACAAAAAAGGGCATGCATTCGACAATAACTAATCGCCTAAACAAGGGCCTGAATTCGAAAATAACTAATCGCAATAATAAATAACTAATAAGGGCCTGAATTCGACAAAAAACAGAACAGAAAAACTAAAGTACAGAACAACATGTTTACCTGAATGGCTGAATTCTTGATCGTGAGCGTCTGTTATGTGCAACATGTTCGTTTGACTGAAAACAGAACAGAAAAACTGAAGGGCCTTAATTTGACCGATTGTTCGTTTCGGTGAGTTCATCTTCTTCGTGAAACCAGGCTCCACTTGGCTATTACGTTTCAGTATCCACGTTGCCGCGCAACACTTATTGTTTTTTTATTAGTTTTTAAAATCATTTGGGTATTGGGCTCACTAACCTAATTCCTAATGGGCTAACTAATCTAACCATATGATTTTGATTTATAAGTGGGTCTATGTTAATATTTGTACAGCTATACCGTATTAATTTTTTTTAAATATATAATATCCGATTTTTAAAAAAAGTTACGTGCCCTTCGAAATCACGGACCCTGGCCGAGGGTCCTCCCCGCCCACCTTAAGGGCCGGCACTAGTTCCGGGCCTAATGTTACTAGTACAGTGCAGGCATTTACTATAGGTTATAATACCAAAAGGATACTCTAGTGCGAATACAACTATGTTTTCAGCGATCAAAAACAAAAAACAAATGAATACGGGTACCAAAGTAGTTTGGATGGTATCGGTATGATACATCGTGACAAAGAACAAAGAATTCAATTATATTTGAACCGTTCAATTTAAAAAATAAAATAAAAAATAATTTTTTTTATAGAAACATAGATATAAAGACACACATCACAACAATATATCCCGAATTTCTTAAAACATTGCATTTTGTTATTAGAAACGAAAAAGGGAAATGGCGTTACTTTATACAAAAAACCTCGCTTTAATACATTATACCTGAAGAAACCATAGATCAACTAGACCGGAACCTAAGTAGATCTATGGAATGGGCTCTGCATGAAAGGGTTATCCCTTCGCTTGGTTTCACGATGAATGATGAATAAAACAGTACTCCGGCAGATCCTGCAAAACAGAACACCGTTAGCTCGCCACGGGGAGAAGGGGGGTTCTCTCCGTGACCACCCTCCAGCGTGAGAATAAGTACAGGTAGTCGGAAGTAAAGTATTGTAAGAGAGAGAGTAGTCGAGAGTGAATACCTTTCCTTGAACTCCAAGTCACTTATTTATAGCCGGTGTTTGGCGCCGATGTAACGCCTCGTATTTCCGCACTTCCATACCTTAGGAAATACGTATCGTTCCACCAAATTTATTTATTTATCTATTTTTTTATTATCATTATTATTATTGTTCATTTTTTTATAATAATAATAATAATAATAATAATAATAACAATAATAAATAATAATAATGATAATCCTAAAACGATAACACGATATTACACAACATGCTATGAAGTTCCGGGTGTGAACGGATATCTAAAATGCAACGGGCCACTTTAGAACGCGAAACCGAGTTATGGGCTTTAAGCCCAACCAACCAACCCTAGCTACCCACTAAACCCTGATGTTATAACAACACACTACACACATAGACAAGCCGCACACCCACATCTCCCTGCCTCCCTCCATCTCGCGGCTCCGGTCACCGGAGTAGGACCGGCCGGCTGCCGGTGAACACTCATCTCTTCCATTCAACCTCCTACCTCTCCTCCCTCACAACAAACCCGGCACCCAACCCCTGCCCCACTCTCGCTCATCTCTCTCTCACTCTAGAACGAGCGGCCGACCATCTGGAGTCGTCTGCGGCGGCGGCAGATCTTTCCTTGTTCGGGTCACGGCGCCGGCAACGGGATGGTGCAGGAATGTGGTTCAGGTTTTGGGCCAGTTTGGTTCAGATCGGGTTCGGTTCGGGTGGTAATAGAAACTGGGGTGTCGATGGGGATGCCGGAGGCACCGGTGCTGGCGGTAACGGTAGAGCAGACGGCCTGGGCTCGGGTCTCAAGTAATCGAATCAAGCTTGGTTCAGGTTTCAGGATTTAGGTCATGTTATGGCTCTGTTCCGGGTTTGAGTTCGGGTCTTGGTTCGTGTTATGTCTCGGTTCAGGTTCGGTTGAAGCAGTCAACGGGTTGCAGTTTAACATTTTGGGTTTGGTCAAACGAGGTCAAGGACGGCCAACACTTCGAGACTGCGATTCGTAGTTCGGCTTGGTCAAACTGAGTCAACTCAGATGGTCAACTCGGTCAGGCGGTTCGACGCTCGACACGAAGAGCGGTACACTTTAACGGCTCAACTTTGACTATATTATTCCCGTTGATTTTATATTTATTTTACGCAACTTAGCTCGAACTAATCCGATAGCGAATGATACAAACTTTGCCGATTAAACCAATAAACTTAGTATGGTCGTTATATTTTTGCACTTGTTAGAAGTTATACACATAAATGCGGATATGTAAAATTATAGATTGATTCATATATTTATTGAGTTTTGAAAACATTATATCGACAACTTGTGTTGTCGGGTCCGTCCAAGATACAGAGGAAACTCTGCCCGTTTTTTTTGTAAAAATCCATAACTTGAAACGCGCCAATAGTATAAGACGAAGCTTAACGGATTCAATTAAATTTTATAAAAATAAATACAAACGTATACTTATTTTACTAACACTTCGGCAACCTCTAATATTTAAATATATATCTTCATTTGTCCATGTGAGGTGACCTCGGTGTTTCATCGTTCAACCTTCAACACTTCACGAAATACCAGGAGAAACTTCGCAAAATATGTGAGCATACTCGACCCCTTTTTACACTTTAACGCATTTTGGGGTGCAACATGTATAAATTACAAAATTCATTTTTAACAAGATTAAATGTGTTCCCAATACCAAACGGGTTATCAATTACGCTTATGTGAATTATATGTGTTAGATTAAACTCGTTTATACATGCTACTTGTTACGTTTGAGTTGTTTATGCTTATTAGTTTTAATTAGTATTCTCACGACATTGTTATGATTATGATACTAAGAATGCTAGTTAAGGAATTCAATTATATATTATTATGTGAGAGTCGTCTACATATATATGCGATTCAGCTTTATTATACTCCCGTCATGATTGAAATAAACTCTTACACTTAGATTTTATTTTTAAACTTGTATGCTCGCCAACACTTTTGTATTGATCTACGCTTTTAATACATGTTGCAGGAAAGCTGATGATGCAAGAAATCAAGTTAGGACAAGCTTTAGAAACGCACCTTAAATAAATATTATGTTATACTTGTTTACTTTATTCGAAACTTTGTATTTGAATTCTTAGTATTTATGAAATTGAATTTAATTATATTGTCACAATAGTGTTATGATGCTTTTGAACAATTTGCTCGTCTCATCCCGATGTTTCCGCCATCGGTTGGGGTGTGACAGCCGAAAGGAGAGATTGTTAACTTTAACGGAATCTTCTGCTATTCTGTTAATGTTTGTTGGCAATCCGTTAGTTCACACGGATCGTGAGCTCATCAGCGGTTAGGGAGGTGCCACGTGTCAACATGAGATAATTACATTTTATAAATGTGAGCATGCCATGACCGTGATCTTCCTCAGTCGTCCAGATGCTGCCATGTGGCAATTGGTTATAACCGAAAAGATGCTTGCACGATTGGGTGTTAATGGCTTCTAGAAGATTTCACAGCTGTTACCCATCTGTTGTTCGCCACGTGTACATTCTGTTACAACAGAAAAGATTCCCTTTGCTTCTGCACCAAGTCAAGGATTTTTCTAAGGGAAAGTTTCTCAGGGTTAACTGTTTCCTTGCGCGAGAAGCGCAAGTTAGTTAACTGATCTTCTTTCTTCTCCTTGCTGCTTAGCCCAACGTTTGGTGGATACTTGCTTTGATATAAATATCCGTGCAAGGTTTATGCATGAGGTATTATCAAACGAGATTATTCAAGGTTAACTTTGAACCTTGCGCGAGCCCGCGAAAGGTAGTTAAATGAAGCATTTATCCAAAGAGAATGATTGGGCTTTTAACTTTGAACCTTGCGCGAGCCCGCGCAAGGTAGTTATATGATCCTTTCCTCTCTTGGATATTTGGCGCAGAGTTCTAATAAATCTCATTTTGGCAAAGAAGTCTGTGTGAAGTTTCCTTAGAAGTTATTAATGGGTATGGTTTCCTTGATTGGCGCAAGGTTTTTGGGACCATACCCCTTCAAGTCCCCCCAGTCCAGTGTTGCTCCTATGTAAGAATAAAAAGTAGGTGGAGCACTGGACTTAAGATAAATGTGTTGCGCTAGGTAAGTACTAGCCTTTTGTTGTTTTCTGCATCTTGGTGACGTGTCGTAAGTGAATTTTGAAAAAGTATTTGAATTTCAAGTATACTTAGACACGTGTCACTTATCCGGCTGGTGTAGTTGGTGACGATGCACGTTCTTGAGACGTGGTGGTACTGTTTACAGGCTGTCAACAGTACATGCCTTACGGCATTTAATGTTATTTCGGCGACACTCGTGCGCGTGGGGCGGTTACTGTTCCCCACTCACCCCTGCAGTTACTTGGGGATACGTGACTGTCGCAAAAGTCGTTGCAGTCAAATCGTGCATTAATTGCGATTAGTATATAAAGGGATCAACGATCCATTTGCTTCCTCCCCAGATTAAATCTTGAGAGAAAAACTTGTGTGCATATATTCCGGCGACCTTCAAAGTTTTCAGAGTATTCTTCGAAGTTTGAGTTATGGCCACCGGTGCAAGTTCTGCTGAGATGCCATCGACGTCAAGTTTGCCACATTAAAGTGGTCAAAGAAAGATTTTGATAATCTTGCTACCAACTTCCTGTTTGCTCCGTCCTGTAAAGCGTTTTTTCCGGCGGCGAATGCCACGGCAGCTGATGCTCCGGTCGGCTATATCACGTTATTCTATGACTATTTTGCCGAAGGAAACTTCAGGCTTCCGGTGACCCATTTTATGCTGGAAATTCTTGGTTTTTATAAGCTTCATATTTCTCAGTTGAGCCCGATGGGAATGGTTAGGATCCGGCATTTTGAGTTTGTTTGCCGGTCGATGCAGATCATACCGACGGTTGAGAAGTTTAGAGTCTTCTATCAGTTGCACTGCTCGTTGGGTTTCTACTCGTTCCAACAACGTGTGCAAGCAAAACGATTGCTGTTAGTGCCACCTAAATCTTACCACGACTGGAAACAGAAGTTCTTCTACATAAAGGCGGCAGTAATCCCGATGAAAATGACTTTCCGAGCCGGTGATGATATCGAGCTGAAGACCCTCCCCATTCCTGTCGACGAGGTGTGGTACCAGGATATTAAAGATGTGCCCAACATTGTTTTGCCGGAGAGGGCCCTCATCGCTGCTGGGATGAGTATTTTTTGGAAGAAAGAACGCCGGGAAAAACCGGTGTATAATGAAGACGGAACTGGTACATAACCGTTTAACTTCCTAGTAATATCTTTTAATAGATATGTACTGATGCAAAAATGTTTGTTATGTAGCTGCGCCGCTCTACTTGGTCTCTTTCAAGAGAGAGAAAAGGAAAATGGCCGTCGTGCCCATTGATGAGGGTGAGGATACTTGGTTCTCCCAAATCTTGGGGAACTTTGAGCTGCCCAAGAAGGAGGATCTGGAGGCGCAACCATCTTCTAAGGCTGGCAATTAAATTCTTACAAGGCCTAAGTTGATATTGCAATATTACTCTTGAACATATTTTCTAAGTAATATTGCAATATAACTAATGGCGCAACCTTTGTTCAATATGATTGATTATGTAGGTGATTTGCTAAACTTGGGCGTAGGCCCTGACTCGAAGAAGAAGAAACCAACTGCTGCTACAGCTGCTGCACCTCCCCTTCCAAACCAGGTCAAAAAACCAAGCCATCAGCTGCTGCGAAGGCTGAGGGTAAGAAAGGTACGCGTCTCGTATCTGACTCTTGGTGTGATTATGTGGTGGTGTCGGACTCACTGGAGGGTCTTGAAAAGATGATCCATCAGCCATGATGCTGCAGATCTAAGTGAAACGAAACGAAAGATGAGAAAGAATTGAAATCGGTGGGCGCCAATGAAGAAACCCTAGATCAACTAGACCGGAACCTAAGTAGAACTATGGAATGGGCTCTGCATAAAAGGGTTAACCCTTCGCTTGGTTTTACGATGAATGATGAATAAAACAGTACTCCGACTGATCCTTCAAAACAGAACACCGTTAGCTCGCCACGGGGAGAAGGGGGTTCTCTCCGTGGCGAGCTTACGGTGTTCTATTTTGCAGGATCAGCCGGAGAACTGTTTTATTCATCATGAAACCAAGCGAAGGGTTAACCCTTTTATGCAGAGCCCATTCCATAGATCTACTTAGGTTCCGGTCTAGTTGATTTAGGGTTTCTTCAATACCTTTGTGATTCCATTACATGTATATTACTACTCACAACTCGGTTTCGTAAAAATTGTATCTAGATGTAGAAAAAAATAAGCACGCCACAACAACATTAATGAAAAGGGAAAACGACGTCACTTTATACAAAAGATGTGAGCTAGCTTTTGTAACATGTACGTTTGTGCTTAGATTACTTGTACAAACTCACAACTCAGTTTCGGAAAATTTTTTTTATCAAGAAATAGATAAAAATAGGTACTTAGAACATCATACTCGAAAGTTTATAAAACATCCTACCTTAAAAGTTATAAAATAAAAACAATATATGGTCAAATTTAGTTATAATTCTAAAGATATTTAAATTAAGAAAAATAAAATAAACCTACACTGCAACTTAAACGCCCCAAACCTCGAGGTCTCATACGTTGGGTTTACACATTTCAACATTCTTTTTAACCCGGAAACTTCATTACATACACAGGAGAAATCAAACAAAACATCATCCAAGTGTTAAACACATACCGTACACAAAGCTCTCTAAACAAAAAACATAACGAAGATAAACGGGATGCTAGTCTCTCAAATGGTA
This sequence comes from Scalesia atractyloides, assembly GCA_947069175.1. NCBI lineage: Eukaryota > Viridiplantae > Streptophyta > Magnoliopsida > Asterales > Asteraceae > Scalesia > Scalesia atractyloides. The sequence goes on along the minus strand of CAMTDV010000014.1, from coordinate 15,257,026 downwards.
GTTTTCTCATCCTTGCCACTATCACCACGGGACCTGAGCTCTGCGACAACCTACAACTTTTATCTAATTTGCTTACTTAAAGCTAGCTACTCTAAGTGAGTCCTAATTTTAAGAAGTCAACTTTTAAAACATAAAATGCGACAAAACATTATCATAACAAACTTTACATGAACATATTGTTTAACATTTTCATCCAATTAAAGATGACACGTCTAGACTTTATTGACCTTCATAACTATCCATTGATTGATCGTTGTCATTCTACTTTCTCGGTACTATTGGTTGCTATCAGTTGGGAAGCCGCAAAGGCATTACCACGTCGTTTGTACTATTGACGTCCTATTGTTTGGTGAGTGATGTGTTCAGATGTGAGTATAAAATTAATGATTTTAAAACATAATTAAGCCTTTAATTTATGAAACCGATACTCTACTTCTAATGTGTGATTTAATTATATATATACACACATACATACAGCGCTAGGATTTAGAGAAAACGCTGAAAAGTGTGAAAACGGTGAGAACGGCCATCAGTCGTTGGATCGAAACAATCAGTGGATTAGATTGGCGCGGTGGCGTTTCCGTAAATAACGTAAACTTTATTACTTGAATGCGCCTCATTAAGGGTAAAAGGGTCTTTCTACACCTCTAAAACGCCACAATAATTATAAAACGCCTCATTTAGGTAAATATTATTTTCTCTAATTTATGTTTTGTTTGATATAAAACGCCACAAAATGAAAAAAAAAACATAACGCCAAATATGGAAGATGGGACGTTTAGCAGCAATCAACAGATAAAGGGGGCTGACCAACAGTAACTGAAGAGACGTATATTTTATTACTACCATTTTATAAAAAAAACCGCCTAAACTACGCGCCAAAAAACTATTATATAAAAAAACATCTCAGTATCCATTTAGTCACAACCAAAAACACAAAAAACTCATTATATCTCAACAAACTATTCACTATTCACGCCCGTGTTCTTTTGTCAAACTCCTCACTTAAAACGCCATGCTCTCTTGCAAAAACATTCACTTAAAACGTCGGGTTCTCTTTGTCACACCCATAAACTTTTGCTGAATGAGATAGACAAATCCTATAGAAAACGGCTCTAGTGAGGATGATCTCACTTTGTAGCCTTGTACACAAGGAACGTTTGGATGAGAAGAAGAGACCTATGCCAGTGTAAATGCTATTTTGGACTCCGTTATTAAATGGTGTAGAGTGTGATGAGCTTGAATATGATAGCATGTATAAACGCTATTTTGGACATCAAGCGATAAACCCAAACACAAATCACCCCAATAATAGCATTGACAGTATACGACATCGGTCTATCTTTCCAACATCCAAAAGAACCACCCCAACAAAAACAACAATATGTCAAATCATTATTTTAGTCCATTAGTTTAAAATTTGCGATTTCAGTCCATGTGGTTTCACTTTCGTAACTATTTCAGTCCACCTCGCAACCATTTCAGTCCCTGTACTTACAGAATAAATGGATTGAAGTGGTTACAAAAGTGAAACCACAGGGACTGAAATGGTTACGAAAGTGAAACCACAGGGACTGAAATCGCAAATTTTAAACTAATGGACTAAAATAGTGATTTTTGACAAACCACAGGAACGAAAACAGTAATTAACTCTTAAATGCTTGTACATCTCTAGTGGAGTATCTTGCTCACACACTCTCTTTTGACTCTCTCACAACCCTCAAAAGCCATCTCAAAATTACTTAACAAAATTTAATCTTTTATCGAATGAATCTTAAAACTTAATTATGTATTTGATTTTGTATTCACCTAATTAAGAAAATATATCACGTAATTAAGAAAATGTATTATATTGTTTTTTTTTTTCTATTCGAATTATGTATTTGCGTCTAATAAATGGTGATTGATATTTACGCATCAAGTAAACTTTTTAGAGGATTATGCCAATAGATTTGCTTTTTGATCAAAGTTTCCATAAATAATATATAAAGTAATATTTGTGGGCTAGATGAGGCAGAATAATATAATCGTCTTGTCAATGTTAACATTATATATACACATTTAATATTATATATAGACATTCAAAAGCAATTTCAATGCTATTCTATTTAGATTTTAGACAATGTTTACTTGTAATAAATTGTATCAAATATATAGTATGCTAATAACACTACATGTGTTTGATTTCCAGGTGGGTAACGAGCTCGGAGCAGGGAGACCCAACAAGGCTAAACTAGCTGCAGTCGTCGCAGTATCCTGTGCTTTCGTAGTTGGTTTCATTAATGTCATTTGGACCATTGTCTTTAGGGACAAATGGACTGCCCTATTCACCCACAACCACATGCTCCAATCGCTCGTTTCATCCGTGATGCCCATCATGGGTCTATGTGAGCTTGGCAACTGCCCCCAAACCACGGGTTGTGGGATCCTTCGTGGGACTGCCAGACCCGCGGTTGGTGTTCGTATCAACCTCGGGTCATTTTACTTTGTGGGCACTCCTGTGGCCGTGGGCTTAGCCTTTTATTACAAAGTTGGGTTTAGTGGTTTGTGGTATGGTCTTTTGTCCGCTCAATTTGCATGTGTGGTTTCGGTTTTGTATTCGGTGCTTGTTCAAACGGATTGGGAAGGTGAGGCTTTGAGGGCGGAGAAACTAACGAATTCGACTAGTGTGGTGGAGATGGTCACGGAGGAATGTAATGATGTGGCTAGTGATCATGAAAAGGGGTTTTTGATATAAAGTCATGTACAAGTTATTATATCACTGGAATTTGGAATGCAAGAAAAGGATTGACAACACTAAGTTAATGTGATGTCATTTTTATTTCTCAAGGAATTGATTCTTGTGATACATTGAATTTAATTATATTGGAAGATACTGTATATGGTGTTGTCACATATTAGATTTAAGAATAATTGATTTTAATAATTCAAACTATTAGTTGCAGGCTGGAAACATTTCTAACTTCAAAAATTACCAGTCAGATGTCATATTTTCACAGATTGTAAAACTAATGGACATTTACTAACATAACCTTAATTTCTTTTTGTCCCCTTATCGTTTTCGGTTAGTAAAGGTCCACTGGTTTACAATATATGAAAATGTGGGACAACCATTGGTTATTTTTGCGTTGTCGGCCAATGACTAATAGTTAGGATTATTAAAATTCATTATTTCCTTATATTTGATACCTTTTAGAACTACATTTTATGGTTAACTTATATCAAAACTATATTGATTTAGTTAATCCCTATAAACCTTTCTTTTTTTATTTCGTCACATCAAAATTTATTTCTTGCTTGTGTAATGATATGAAAACTGAAATTAGTTGTTTGTAGTTATATAATTAAAATATAGTAGGTTTGACATAACTTAACTAATAAAAAGCCTAGTTTTAAAATGTTTTGTATCTTCAACTTAGAACCATATTCACTTCTCACAATTATTCAACTAAATAGCAGTTTTTAAACTTTAATAAAGTGAGAATATGATACTTTAAAGTCTAAGCAACACAAAAGAAAAATAGTTGAGCTGAATTTCCATTCTTTATCTTTAAGATTTCAATTATTATTTATTAGGAAGTCAAAATATGATAAACCAATCATCTCTTATTCTCCAAAAGGTATCTTATTATTCAAATAATATTCTTCCTTTTAAACTATATTCCAACAAAACATCTTCCTTTTAAACTATATTCCAACAAAACCAAGATATATTTTGTTGAGTAAATATTTGATAAATTACATAATAGGAGTATTGTTTAAATTGATAAAGTTTCATGTAATAGGCAATACTTTGGACTTTAGCCGATCCGACAAGACAAATTGCACTGCTATTCTACTACATAGTAGATCAAAGAATCATACCTAGTCATAGGCATCTAAATGAACCGAATGAACACGAACACGAACAGAGTTATGTTCGTATTCGTTCATTTAATTGTAAAATACAACATGAACACATAATCAAACATATTTTTTTGTCTGTGTTCGTTTATTAAAAAAATAGGCATTTTCGTGTTCGTTTAAAACCTAAACGAACATAAACAAACTTAAAGGAACGTGATTTAACAAACAATAAACAACAAAAATGAACATAACTGAAGAAACATAAATGGACACAAATGAACATAATTTACTAAACATAAACGAACATACACTATTTTTTTATATAAAAGTGATTAACTACGATAAATTCCATTGGAAAGCTCATTTTTATTACAAGAAAGCCAATTTCCAATTAGTTGTATATTTTATGTAAGTAGATAATAAGTTCATTTTATATTTAATATTCATATAAATAGAACTACATATGTATTTAAATTAAAAGAACATAAACGAATAAAAATAAGCAATTGTAAATAAACGAATATAGATAAACACTAAAACACAAATGAATGAACATAAACAATCGTTCACGAAATAAATGAATGAACAAAACGTATGTTCATGTTAGTTTGTTTAATTATATGAACATAAATGAACTTCTCGCCGAACAAGTTCATGAACGTTCGATTCATTTACAGGCCTAACTATACATACCCTTGTGACAGAAGTGTCGAAAAATATGATTCAGTAAAATACTTCAATGTGAGAGGGGCATGTTGTGCCCATACAATCAATATGAATTTAATATATCATTTATGTTGTTCTCTCACGTCTCATCTTATATTCTAATACTTACTCTCACGTCCGAGTTCGATTACTACAAAATATCCCCATGATATGCATAATATCTACACTTTTCTTTCTTATGCAATCTAAAAAACTGAAATCCTAGTACAACATTCACTAAATGGAGATCTTTGTTTATAACTTTTCGTATCAAAACAAAATTTCAAATCACTCATACAAATTATCTAACCTTTTTTTGAAAGACTCAAGCCGTCAACATATAAAAAAGGCATTGAAAAGGTTCTTTTATATAGTTGAGGAGCAAAGTAGATGTATTACGTGGAAAGGGCTTATGGGTTAAATAAATAATAATAAGTAAATAGATATGGGCCAAAGATTTTCTTTATTGGTACTGTTCAGATTTGTTGTTGTACTTGTAGGTAATGTCCAAATACTAATATTACTTTTGCTTCCACTACTTCAATTTCTTTTGTTTTTACTGGTATCACTTCACCATTATAAGTTATCTTTTAATTTCTATTTTCTTTTTTAAAAAAATACATTAATAAAAATAGTATGGTAAATAAAGAACACATTTCCTCTATTACAAACTTAACAGATGTCATGTGGCGTCAACCTATTGGTTCAATCATCCATATCAGCCAATCAAGTAAAAGAACTGTAGACCTTAGTGAATTGTAGTATAGATCTTGTTAGAATTTTTATGACAAATTGTTCATTACTTCACGAATTAAGATCTTGTTGGCAGTGGCGGATTCACCCTTTGTGTAGGGTGGGCCTGTGCCCACCGTACATCAGACTGCACGTGTATGCATATATATGGCGGAGAATATAAGTCTACAACTATGGTGGTGTTGATTTTTTGGAGGTGAAGAAGATGAACTTTCTAATTTATTTAAAGTTAATATATTATTGAGGTTGTTGCACTGCACTGTAATTGGGATAATCAGAGTTGCACAACAATAGATGATATGTTACCTTTTTCGTTTCAACTATAAATGATTTATGGTTTATCAGTTTTCATTTTGATTAATTATAATATTCGATTATTACCTTAATCAATATAAAATTATTCTTTATTTTTAGAAGTACTCTCTCTTTCAAAATGTAATTAAGGTATGAAAAATTTTAGTAAGAAGATAAATAAAAATGTTTTTGAGAGATTACTAACCGACAATAATTCCTATATATGTATAAATATTGACAAAGATATCATTAAGTGGATAAGGTCGAAGTAGTTTTACCCGATTCATATTCAACCGACTTATTTTGACCCGCATTCTTATAAGCTAACTATTTTGTGCCCCCAGTCAAAAGAATTTCTGGATCCGCCACTGCTTGTTAGTGTTTATGATTTTCAGATAAATTAAACCGCCAAAATGGATAGGGACATAAATGAATCAAACATTCAGGTACTCGTTCGACAAGAAGTTTGCTTCCTTATCAAACAAAGAAAACAAGAAAAAGATTTCATGCTCGTTTAGTTGAATGAACAAATACAAATAATCTTTTCCTTACGTTAATGTATATAAGTGTTTCAAATAATATAGTAAGCAAACATATGCGAAAATAAATGAACACCCAAACGCCAATGATGTCCTGGCCCAGTGGTCTAGGACAGAGGTGGGAGGGTTTTCCCAGTGTGTTCCCACCCGGGTTGCCACGAGTTCGAGGCCCGGCTGCCCCTGCTCCTGGCAAGTGGCTTATGGGGTTTCAATATGTTAATATTAGCATGTCCTTATCATGGTCAGAAGCAGTATCATCCAGTTCAAAGTCAAAATGACACTTTGGTTTCTTTGTGAACTGAACATGACAGTAAGACAGTTCTAAAGCTGGATTGCAGCAAGGCAAAGCTCACCGAATAGACCTTTCATTAATTAAAAAATCTCAAATAGTCGTGATTTCCGACTTGTATAAAATATGGGTTTAATGAGGGAAGAATCTAACGTTGGAGAAAAAGACCGAAAATAAATATAAAATAAAAAACTATAGGAAGAAAAAAAAATTACAAGGTAAGGGGAATGGGGAGTATAGAAAACTAAACACAAATGGAGAACCAAAAACAGCCTTCTATGAACATCTTCATGGATCTTGAAATCACCAACCTCGTCAATCTAACGTCTGGTCCGAAGAAAATTGTCCGAAAATATCAGGACATGAATCCCACTTCGCTTGTTCTCTAGCTTCCCAATATCCCCCGGTATAAACAAACGTATCACTTGCTTTATCCTTTGCGAACCACTGTGGCTTCCACCCTCTCTCTTGCATTTTCCTAGCCTGAAGCACATTACATGTGTCGGTAAAAATGTCGCGGTCGGTTAAAATGAAAGTTTTAAGGTTTTTGACAACGTGTAAACAAGCGTGTACCTGTCGCTGGAGTTGCTCTAATCTTAGCTTCTCTGCATTTGCCATTTCATACTCGCCGTTTTCTAAACACCTTTGGTCTGGTCTTAGCTTTGAATCGGTTGGTGGAAGCTTCTCCTGAAAAAAATATATATATATAAACCAAAAAACTATTAAACAATCTTAAATAGAAAAAAAAAAAAAAAAAACCATTGATTTTTCAAGAAAAAAATAGAGGACTAGAAGTACCTTTAGTCCAGGGGTAAGCTCGTTTAAAGTAATAGCAAAGCGAGTTAGGTTATATCTTGTCTGGAATTTTGGGGGTTTGCTTCTTCTCCACAGCAAAGGAGCATCTGTAAACGGGTCACCTTTTCCTTTACCGGAACAGTCTCCGTTAACAAAATGCATGCTTTCGTCCCATTTGCCAATTAACGTTGCTGCAGTTTTTCCACTCCTATCTTGAACAATGCCTTGTACCTGAATCGAGATTAGGTTTTAAGTTCAAGTTAATGATAAAATGACATGACATGAACATGATTCTGCACATGGATCTATTCAATTCTACCAAATTTTAAACAATTTAAAATTCTGTCATAGACCACATGTGTGTATATTTAATGAATCCATTAGAAGTAAATTTTGAGAAAAAAAATGGCAGAAAAAAAGAAAAACCTGATGTGGGTTCCGCTCTATGATAGACTGCTCTTTGAATTTCAGCTTACAGGAATAATTTCGGTTCCCTTGGATACGCATCGTGCCATAATGGTCACAATAAAGTTTTCCCAGAATAAGGTTGTATATGGATGTTGTAACCTGTAACAAGATCCAAGTATCCAACATGAGATGAATCTTACAAAGAATAGAAAATTGTCACCAAACATTTATGCAGCATACCTTATTCCACTGAAAAACCTCTCCATCGTCAAATTCCAAAGTTAAAACCCCAACAGGGTCGAGTTGAATCGAACGACCCCAAAATTTGCTTTTCAAGTTGCTATCTCCCCAAAACTTCCATCCTTTACCCTCACAGTGACATGCTACAATCATTGGGTGATGACTGACCTGTTGCAAAATTATAGCAATTAAGTGTAAATCTAGACTATATATAATGCGTAAGGCAAGGGCATTTTAACTTTTAATATACCCAAAAGTTAAGAACTTTTTTTTTGCTTTAATACATATGGTACAACCTAAAATGAGGGTAAAATTAATCTTTCAAACACTAATTACACTTCAATTACAACTTACTTACACTTTAATTCTCTCGTCTTTAAAAAAAAACTATAGATAATTAATTAATAGTTACACTTTATCCCCTTATAAAAAACTAACTACCCCCACGATACTTAAAGGGCCATGACATTTTTGTATGTTAATATTTTTCTTTAAAAAATTTCATCATAAAAACGGGTATTTTATTATCTTTAGTTTGAGTATATATTGCTATAGTTTTTTAATTAAAAAAATGATATTTTACGTGATTAACAATTTCTAAGAGTGAGCAATAACTGAATCGTTAACCGAAAACAGACGAAACCGAACCGAAATCAACCAAAAAACTGAATTAACTGAAAACCGTAACTGAAACCCAAATTAACCAAAACCGGTTATCGATTTTTGTGTACTCTCGTTTAACCAAAATTAACCGAACCGAACCATTCATATTTTCATATATTTTTAACATTTATACCTTTCAATTCATGTATTTCATATTTTATACCTCCGTTTTACGTATTTATATCCATTTCATGTATTTATACCTAAATTTCATAGACTAACCAGTGACTTCAGTTTCGGTTGAGGATAATAACCGAACCAACCGAACAATGCAAACACTGACAGTATATATTTCCCGCCGCATTGCGCGGACACCCTTCTAGTATGTAATAACAGAGTATTTCACTCTAAAAAGATGAAGATAATAATTCATGGTCTTAGTGAAGAGTAAAACCTTTTCGGAGAAAAAACGAAGGCCTTTGTCTGGATAATCTGCCTCGTAAGTCTCCCCTAGCAATGGATTAAAAGGTTTGCAGCTTCTTTCTTCGGTAGATGCATAACCAGATACTGCAAATGCAGCCACATTCAAAATCCGCATAAGGCTGTTACCCTAAGACAGATTTGATAATCAATTGGTGAGACTCAAGTGTAATAAACATTTTGCGGAGAAGATATTATATCCTCATGATAATTAAACAAACTCACCCTTTTGCCCCATTCATATGCGCGGTCAAGAAGATAAGAGTACTCCAAATCTTCAAAACATTTTTGCAGAGAAGAAATAGGCTCGTTGAAGTATACAGGAAGGCACACTTTGGTAAGATCTTTTCCAATATTATCTTTAATCATTGACCAGAGACTTACTCCCTTCTCTTTTTCGATAGGATCCGGCAACTTTTTCCTTCTCTTAACACGAGGGAAACTCGTACCAACTGATCTGATCGAAGCATCGATTTCTGGTTCGTTATGTTGAAGATCTTCATCATCAGATGTGAAAGAAGATGACCTCATGTCAGACCCACTACTTCTAAAAGAACCTGATGATAAAAAGTCCCGAGTGTCGAAGAACGCATTATCTTCATCGTCTGACTCTTCTTCTGCAGCATCTCCCCTATCGTTATCATCCTCTGATTCACTCGGGCTTGCATCTGACAAATAATAGAAAATATAAAATTACAAAAAAGGAACAGAATAAAGAAAAAATCAGGCTCGTATAAAACAATTTCACATGCATACCACTGTATTTCTCTTGCCGCAATCTTGAAGTTGCGCCAACCTCCTTTGACAGCCTTTGGCTCTCATCGACTACTGTGTTCTCGAGGTCAACCTTTTCTGTCTACAAGCAATAGAAAACATTAACAAACTTGAAGTATGTAGTGCATATAACTAGTGTGCGTAAAAGGTTTAAAGCTTTCAGTTCAAGTAAAATTCAATTTTAGTAGGGTGGCTCTTATTCATATGAATATGAAATGTTATGTTTACCTCTAGCATACGCAATGTGTCCATGAGAAGCAAATGCTTCTGTTTAAGAAGCACTAATTGATCTTGCATTGCTGAAAATTCAGTCATCATAATAGTTTCACTGTCCTGAATGGCTGCTTCACTTACGCCTTCTTCCAATAACCGTTGCCTTAACTTTTCTGTCGATAGTGTAATGCCACCAATCGGAGCCATTAATTCGCTGTTCGACATTCTAGGAAACATGCCCTTCACGGCCTGTAAAGCTTCCATCCATGCAATTCGATCATCCCTCGTGTCTGCCCTCAAATGCAACCTTTTTGTTCCGGTAAAGATGGAAAATCTTCTGTCATCTGACCTACTTTCACGAACAGATGAAACCTAGAACACGTTGACAAAAAACAACCTTATAAGTTATACTGTGCAGTCATATAGAAAAAGTCAATACACAAAACCATCATATTTAATACATCAAATAGACGCTCAAAGAAGGGTTTCAACCCAATGTGAAGTTGAAAGAGGTTTAATTACCAATTTACCATTCATCAAGACGTTGTGGGATGCATACTGAATCCCAATACGATACAGAGAGAAACAATATACTAAATAAAAGTTTGGGGATTGCTAACGATACACCAGTGATACTATACAGACACCAAGTGAAGTCATTATACAGGCTGTATGACAAGGCAAAAATGGTCATACGGGTCATATGAGTAGGCGAAAATGGTCATACAGGTCATATGACTAGGCGAAAAAGATCATACGAGTCATATGACTTTGTCAACAGTCGCCATTTCTATGTGAACCAAACAAATCTCATGGGCCATAGGATTTAGCAAACACCACCTCATACGGGCCCTAATACGCCCCATATGATCATTTTCCCCCTATCATACAACCCAAATGACATCATACGGCCCGTCAGTGGCGTCTGCATAGCGTGTCTGTGTTCCAACAGAGGTGACCCAACAAATTCAAAAACACCAAATAAACTGAAACAAGATCAAACAGATTATTCCAACTTCTAATACACCACACAGTCAAAGCAATCAAATTTCCACAAAATCCAAAGAAAAAAGAACAAAAGAAAATCCAACATTTCCAATGAAATCAAAACCAGAAATCATCATCACCTTAAGATGAACTTCACCAACAGGCTTCCGATAACCCCGATTGGAAGCAACAGCAACACCATTAAACCCAGAACTCCGGTGACGAGACAACCTACGAAACGACTCATCACCAATAACCCTAGCCCCTTTCTCTGTCTCTTTACTAACAACAATCTTATCAGGCCCATGAATCTTATAATACGAAAGCACCCCATCTTGCAACACAAACCATCTGGGTCTCCACCCTTTCCCATAATTAACCCACTTATTCAAAACCCCAGATATCCCATCCCCCACAATATCATTAATCTTCACATCTCTCTGATCTCCACTCGTCAACCTCATCCGTACAGAATCCGACACCCGATGATTATTATTATTATTACTATTATTGTTGGTGATGTAATTGTTGTTGAGGTGGTTGTAATTGGGAGTGGACGGCATCGAATTGTTGTTGTGATCGGCGGGAACGCAGCAGAAAGGATGCATAAATGAAAGTGGGTGTGACGGTGGTCAAAGCAGAGGGTCGTTGACCGGAAAACACGAGTGATGGATTGGAATTAGCATTTGGAAATGGGTTTGGGGATGGTGAGGTGAAATAGGGCGTGAATTACGGGGGGTCGCCGGAGGGATTAGAAAGGAATATACTCGGCGATCAACCACGACACCTTTTTTGGACCGACTCACATGCTTTGATTCGGTTCTTTCTACCATCATGGTTTTGGTTTTGGTTTTGGTTTTACCATAGGTAGGGGTGTTTGGGTTTGTTAGGGGCTAGGGCTGTTTGGCATGGGGGGATGTTGAACAATCACATGATTGGTTGTGGTGGAATATTGGTTTCTTTTCTTTTATATGTTTTTTTTACGTCAATTTTGGATCACTCACGTATCACTGAAGTATTATCGTGTTACTAGCGAAATTACCTGATCATATACATCTCCACTAGGCTTTAATATCTATACACCAGTTAAAAGGAAATCAATAAATTCGGAAAAAAAATTCTTGTGAGAGTTGAACTCAGGACATAATAATCCTAAAGTCTTATCCAACCTCAAAATGTCACTAGGCTATAATGTTATGGGTGTATTCTTTTATTTGTTGTTTGTGAAGTTTTAGGATGGTTTTGTAACGTGTGTGAATTATTTAAATATTCATATAAAGGATTTATAAATAATAACTTGGATTTTAATAATCTAAACTATAACATATTAAAGGATAATAATTTGTGTTGTTAATGTGACCAACGGCATTTTTTGTTATTAAAGGAGAAGTAATTACATTAATAAATTGTTCATTAGGCTGGAGGGTGTGGAGGCGTCACGATGACCACCTATAGCGCCACCCGACCCATACCCAGCAATTCAACTAGGGGTGCCATTGATGGGGCTTCACCATGGTAACAAGGAAGAAGGTGAGTTGCAGGTGGGGCCCACATCATTTTCATCCAATACAATTTTTTCTTTTTTTTAATTTGTTTAATAAGGGGCGTTATCTCACACCCTGCAAGTTAAGAGAAGGCGTGATAAAGCCCCCTGGCTGACGTGGATCCTATGTGTCACTGACATGTCCTGATAAAGCTCCTAAGGGCTCCATCCCACACCTGTCAACCTTAGTGTAGACAAAGTTATTTTTTAATGATATTGTGCTTAATAAGCAAAGTAAAAGTTAAAGTGCCACTTGTCATATTGTTAGTTTGGAGTATTATTAGCAAATGAATATTTAAATATTAAATTCTGATTTGCTTTTTTTTTAAATATTTGATCAAAGTTATATATCAACGTGCAAATTTGGGTTATGTTATATATATAATAAATAACTAGGGTCGGAGGCATTATCGCAACGCGCCAGGACGCAATTGAAATTCGCTATGTATCGCATATTGTGACAACCGATGAATAAATTCTTAAAGTTAAGAGAAATGATATCTAATCGTGTTAATGTTATTTGCGTCGTAGCTCGGCTGTAAACATCGAAATGATAAGAAAAGATAAAACAATAAGGTAAATAACTAGGGTAAACGTAAAAGAAAATAATAGGAACTCGGTCAATTTCGATGCACTCGTCAGAGCAAACGAAAAGAAAAGGTTAAAAAATATGTCTAAAAGGGTATCCGCGCATGTTTAGTTGGTTAAAAAAATCAAAATTTAAAAGCGGTTTTTCATACTTGTATTGGTTTTGTTCGTTAAAAAAACTATACTCGAAAAAGTAAAAAGAAAAAACAGGCACAAGTAGCAAAGCACTAAATTCGGAAAAAAAAAACCCTTCTACTAAATTTAAATAAAAAAACCTTAAGTTAGTAAAACCCTCAAAAGAAATAGACACTATTCAACTTTTTTTTTCATTAGAGATAATTTCAATTGTTATTTTTTTCGCTAGAGATAATTTCAATTATTTTTTCTTTTCATTAGTGATAATTTCGATAAAAAAATCTAGAATAATAAGAAACATAAATTCTATATTCCTATTGTATCGAGGTCATCAATTAAAAATCTAGAATAATAAGAAACAGAAATTCTATATTCCTACTGTATCGAAGTCGTTATATGTAACCTCTTAATCATATATTAAGAAAAATATATTATTATATTAGATATGGTATGTTGAAAAAATCAAATGAAGTGGATATGGAACTTTCAAATCTAGTTGTGTAGATAAATAATTAAAAAGTTTTATATATTAGTATTTTATATTTTATTTGCATCAATCAATATCTATAGTAGGAAGTATTTGTTTCTTTTATTTTCTATGGCTGACTTTAATTGACTCATTATACGTCAGGTTAAATTGCGTTTAGTTTTTAGGCTGGGAAAGTATAACTAAAGCAAAGGGTATTATGGAGTGGAAGAAGGATGACGTGGGTAGGAGGCGTAATGATGGGGGACCGGTGAGGAAATTGGCTACCCTTTCAGTACAAGCATCTAAAGTTAAATTTTATTATTATTATTATGATAATGACATTTTTATATTATTATCTATTTTACCATATTAAATTTTCGACGGTTGGATCAAATTGAAAGTGCAAAATAAATGTTAAGGGTGAGAAAAGTAAATTTTATTGATTTTAGATTTAGAGGGTTAAAATTAGTTTAGAGAAAAAATTAGAAAAATAGCATAAAAGGAATATCCTATATTTTTTGATTTTGTCTCTCCACATGCAAAATACATGTCAAATCCCTCTAGGAATAGCAAAAAAAAACCTGAGCCCAACAGATATACCTGAAACCCGAAATATATGGGACGGATGTCCGACGGATATGGGTCGTGTATGAAAATAGTTTTAAATGAATTTAACTTTAGATGCTTGTACGTTTTCAATTGGGTTTTGTTCATTACGTTTTTCAATTGGGTTTTGGTCATTACATTTTTTACTAGGGTTTCTACACATTGTGTTATTATCAAAACCTATAACACAATGTTATTTTGGGTTGTGACCATTATGTATTTTGTGACAAAGGGCAAAATATCAGGTAATTCCGTATAACATAATCAGTGTTTAAATATACAAATACGTGCATTTAGACCTAATTACATTATAATTGAGTTCCATAAGTCTAGCAATGTCCAAGAAATGTATTACATGTTCGTATTCTCCGTGTAGCGATACAATGAAAACAATTCCACGTGTAACCCGGTTGACCCGGGTGGGGAATATTGTGACGTATGTTGATATCATTATAACCAAACAACACATAATAGCACAGCGAAAGTCTTGGATTTAAATATCATTACAAACCGAACTATTCAGAGTTCAAAATAACAATCGTTTTTAACGAAGATCCACTGGCGGATCGAAAATATACACAAAGGATGTTCAACAGACTTTGGGCACATTTAAGGACTTGCAAGATCCTCTCATGTTGCTACTGAGCAGCTTCCAGCCTATTTACGTATTTGTACCTGTAACTTAATTGTTTTGAAAATACGTCAGCTTACACTGGTAAATACAATCAACCGACACATTTTGAAAACATCTTCAAAAGCATTTTATATACACATTGGTACATTTGTTTGATATTTAACTTGGGACAAACTATATCTCATGTTATCGATTTACATAACTCAACAATACATATCGGGACCGGAATCGATGCCGGTTCATGATTAACCGACACACCACTTATTCCCTTATTGGGAAAACCCATATTGGGTTATAAAAATTATAATTTATTCCCTTATTGGGAACACCCTTATTGGGTAACCCTTATTAAGTTATAGAATTATTTATTTGAACCGTATCGCATCTGTCAGGTGTATGCCTACACCCCGTGCTTAGGTCATGGCCACTTACAATTAAATGAGTCAAGGATATCCAGGACACGGTCGCATTAACCCAAATGTTTAAGTCAAGCAATACGAATTAAAACGGGTTATTTGAATTTCCCGACACATAGGTCTTCGAATCCCATACCCGACCATGCGGTAATAATTTACCGTATCCCAAGCCCGTATAGGGGAAAATAGATTAAGAGTGTTTACCTGAGCTTAGCAATCTTTTTAAATAAGAAAATATAATAAGCACAGCCGTATCCAATTTAAGTAAGCGTAGGTACAATTTACCGGGAGGCTCTAGTCTGGAATGATGGTATAAATACCCAATTAGAATACTAGCGGATCTTATTTAAGTCGTAGACTTAGACCGGCTAGCTTGAAGTATTAAAAACGGTACGACGCGCTTGATTAAGCGATGACCGGAAAG
Organism: Scalesia atractyloides; assembly: GCA_947069175.1. Taxonomy (NCBI): domain Eukaryota; kingdom Viridiplantae; phylum Streptophyta; class Magnoliopsida; order Asterales; family Asteraceae; genus Scalesia; species Scalesia atractyloides. The sequence continues at coordinate 15,241,285 of CAMTDV010000014.1, read as the reverse complement.
AATGTAGTTTAAACCCGACAAGTGCAATGACTTGTATAATACGGGTAAACATAAAACATTCTGGATTTTGAAATAAAAATGATAAGGTTAAACCGTTTCGGTTAAATTACGTAAACTAGCCTCGCAGGCTTGACCGTACGCATATAAGAGATACCGGGTAACCGGATGAGTCATGAACGAGTTTCATATGCCAATATACTTTAAACAAGTTATAATATCAGTAGGATATCAACTTGTATGCCCGTTATGGTTTTAAAATCAAACTATGCCTCATAAGGGCGTTTTGGTCATTTAGCGGCGTATTAAAGGAACTTGCGTATTACCTGATGTTATGACCATAAACATTTTGTGAAAATAATTTATTTATGATATAATATCAGTAGAAATAAGTTTAGAATGATAAATTACATTTAAAACCGTTCTATGCGCCAAAAGGGCATTTCGGTCACTTTAAAACATATTTTACGACATTATACGAAAACTCAGTTTATGGTCAGATTTGTAACACCAAAATATGTTAAAAATGATAGCATATTAGTAACTAATTCATTTTCAAGTTCATTGGCGTTTAAAACCTCATTTTTAAATAAAAAGGGCAATATAGTCAAGTATGGCATATTTACGAAACTCGCGTAAAACTCGGATTACTATTATGATCATATAATATAACCTCAGAGGGTTATGCTACATCATACTATGATCATAATGGGACCTTAAATCAGAATCATACTAATCTAATTCGGTTCATAATCGAAAGTCAACGCAGAAGTCAAACTTCACGACTTTCGGTTGGGAACCGACCCTAAAACTAAAACTGACGAGCCGAACATGTTTACACATGTTCTAATAATTATTACCAAGTTGTTTAAGTATTAAAACATATTTTAGAATATGTATAAAGGAATATTTCAAAATCTGACCCGTTGACTTTTTAAAAGATTAATATGTTGACTCGTCAATTGACCAATCAAACGTGGTAATTAGGAGGTGCCCTTTTGATGGATTAACACCTACCTAATTACGATCACATAACCATGCTCGGACCGATCATTGGCTTGACCATAATGGTCTTGACCGAAAGTCAAAGCTTTTATCGAAAACGCTTGACTTTTGGCTTTAAAAGCCTAAACAAAAGAACTAGCCATGGAAGGAACACTTACAAGTGGTCCTATGGACTGGAGAAAACTCAAGGGAAGCTCCCAATTGCTTAGGGACCTCCAGAGGAAATTTATAGAGAGATTTATGAGAAAGGTGCGAGTTTGAACTCAAGAATTCAACACCTATTTATAGTGGAAGATGATCATGGAGATCATTCCAAGTGTTTATAGGGGTTCTAGGATGATTACAAGTGTTAATGAGGTGTCCAAACTAGAATTGAGGCCATGGTTTCGAAATTCAGGAGCTGAAGTGGGTTTGGAGGTGGCAAGCATGCAGGTCAGCAGCTGGCCTGCTGTTTCTGTGAACTGACCTCTCCTGCGCGTCGCGCGGGGATACTTGGTATCTGGCGCGTGGCGCCTAGGGTGTCATTTCACAAAATTTCCATTTTGGCCCCTGAACTTCTCCAAACTCCCATATTTCGACATAAAAGCATGTGTTTATTCAATATGGCTCCTGATTAGCACTCTCGGGAGTATAACCGAACATCGTTAAGCTCCGGGTTCATTAAAAGGTCACTCAGAGGCATAGATTAAGCATGTTGACACGTTTAACCCCTCGACTTTAATATTTACCACTCAGAGGTTATAAAATAACATGTTGGCGTCCCTCTCGTCTAGCACACGACATACGAGGGTCAGCGGGACACGCGTCGGAATTTTATAGGACGTGAAAACATAGGGTGTTACAGCGAGCCATAACAACCCCGGGCATCCGGGTGGCGGGTCAACCTCTAGCAAGCTATCATGTTAAGGGTGACGTACTAGCAATCAAGTAACACATACAATTCAGCAAATTTCACGTACAGTCATGTATGAGCGGGTTGCGAGTAAGCGTTTGAGTTGTGTGATGTGATTTGATGTAGGAACGTATGTAACACCCAAAAGTGCGTTTAAGCATAAAAGGGTTCAAGTATACTCACAGTCGGTGCGTTTAAGAGAGAAGTGGGATCTGATATGGATTGAAGGGAGCGCCGGTTCAGCTTGTAAGCGAACAGAGTGCATCAGTCTTCCGAAGTGCTGAAACGGTCGAAACGTGAAGGATCAGTGGACAAGTTCGGACGAAGTTGTACCAATTTCCTTGGAATTGGTACAAGTTCGGGCGAACTTGACTGTTTGTTTTACAGAAGGCACAAGTTCGGGCGAACTTGTATGGTTTTCTTGGAAACGAGACAAGTTTGGGCGAACTTGCCTTGTTTTTCTTGAAATGTGAACAAGTTCGGGCGAACTTGGCTGATTCTCTTGAGAATGGACAAGTTCGAGCGAATTTGATTGAATTGCTTAAGTTTTGGGCAAGTTTGGGCGAAGTTGGTCACAAATTTGTGACAACTTCGAGCGAACTTGATCTTATTGGAGCGAACTTGGCTGTTTTGGTCACCAAATAGTGCGTTTTCGCGTCGTTTGCTGAGGAAATCGAGTGTCCATCCCTCCAACCTTAAGCTACTGAGCAAAACATAGGCTGGAGAGGTCTTTTGGAGCGAGTTTTAGCCACTTTTACAGAAACTCGGGCTAATCCGACCGAACTTGATGGTTCGTACGGGTTAGTCCAGTTTGTCACACACCCGACCCGCAGCGGAATAAGAGTCGGGGCATAACTGGATTATCACCAAAGCTCATGATGTTTACTAAAATGTTTCATATTTATTAAATTCAAATTACAACTTCAATATTTCAAACCAGTCCATACAATTACAAGGAAAAAGTAACTAAATAAACAATCCAAAGCCTAAACTGGTTTATTCTTCTAGGTCGTCCTATATGTTTCTTACTGCAACTGGATCACCTGTATCATGTGTGAAAATGGGGTTTTTTTTGGGTCAAACAAAATTTGGCGAGTGAACCTTGTTAGAAAACATTTATTATTGATTTCTTGTTGTATTTAACATGGAAAAATTGTGCAATAATCATATGTGAGCAAACGTAAATAAACATACAATAACAAACCACCTTGCATGAGTATATGACATGAATGATAATGTATATGTTGGCAACGTCACATTCCGCTCATAGGTAATGGGAACGGATGGCCTATGATGATGTATGTGCAATCAAGGCTCAATCAAACGGAGCCGATCGTATGTTGGCAACGCCACGTTCCGCTCATAGGTAATGGGGAACGGTTCCGCTCATAGGTAATGGGGAACACACGAGCCTATGATGATGTATGTACTGAAATGATAAATTAAATCTAAACATTAACCACACAAACAATTGATACATATTGGATACACATTTGATCATGGATATGATGGATGCACAAGTGTTTAAATGTAATAAGTAATAAATGACACATGATACACCCCAAAATGTGATTAAAACGGAGAATTTGTAGAGATTCACTCACATTGGGTGCGTTCGTTAGATGATGTTGAATGCGCACTGTAACATTTGTCGAAAACGGGTTTTACCAAACCCGCTCCGTTTGTAATCGAATATCAAGTTATAAATGTGTCGTTGCCTATTTATGTTTATTTTATTTTTAATGATACATAATTAATAAACAAACTAAACCATAAAAGTTATAATTGATAAAAAGTATAAATAAAACAATTAAAAATAAAATGGGGCTGCCGGGACTCGAACCCGGGTCAGCCAGGTTGTAACTCCAAAGACTTAACACTCACACGCTTAACCACTCCGCCACTTGTTTGTTTTCTGTCATCTATAGGAAACAAATAAATCTTATAGACGAATGTAAATCAATCGGTTACGCCAATTGTAACTGAAATCGGTTATCAAACGCGCAAAGGCGATCTGAATACTCACGGTTCAATGAGTATAACCGATATACCGACGTTTTTAATCAAGTTGCCTTGAATGAACTTGAATTCTAGAAGTGGATCGGTTTTTATAACCGAAAATCTTCAATTCCAGTTTTACTTCCATCTTTGTACTCCTTCACGACTCAGAAACATTCCACAAACCTCCAATTACATTTCCACACACTTTACAGTCCACCGGAGAAGTTTATTTTATTCGCCGGAAATTTCTGCAAGTTCGCCGGAAAACCGTATTCTTCATCAAAACGGTAAGTCCTTCTATATCGTCGTAGTCTAACAATTGTTAAGCTATTTCTAACTAAAACCTTTCACTTGAAATCGAATTCAGACGCCGTTATCGGATAATTCCAGTTCGCCGGAAAATTTCTGGAAATCTTTATTTTCGTCTGTGAAACGGTAAGGACCTTCAAACACACTGTTAACGTTTCTTTAGCACTTCAATTCCATGATTAGCTAATCAAAACGATTAATTGATTTGCTCAGCTGAAGTTCATAAAAACAGAGACCGACGCCTTGCCGGAATTCTGTAATAAATCGTTCACCGGTATGTTTACTTCTAATTATCATCTCTGCTATCTCATATTAGTCTATGCAATGTTTAACAATCGAATTAACAAGATATAATGGTGTAATTTGCGGTCCGTAAAAACCAACGAAGAAGATGAACTGCGCTAACAATATAAGAATAATTAAAATTGGTATTTTGAACGGGTTAGACACACAGTCCAGCGGTGGACTGTGTGCGAACAAAAACACGCATACGTCCCGAGTTCGATCCCTGATACACGCACCCTCTATGTAATAAAATGCCTTTTTGTTTAAAACTGAACCGGGTTAACTCCGTTAGTTGTTAAGTATAATAAAATTTGTATATTAACCAAGTTAGACACACAGTCCAGCGGTGGACTGTGTGTAACGTTAAAGCACAGGTCCCGGGTTCGAGACCTGTTAGTGGCACCGGTTCGACGAATTAAAATGTTTTTGAAAATAAAAGGATTTTGGATAAATTGGGTTAATATATAAGTATAATTAAAAACAGAATTATTTCGGTTAGACACGTAGCTCAGTTGGTAGAGCTGCGTGCACGCGTACGGGAGTTCACGAGTTCGAGCCTCACCCAGCGCATTTCAGTCACACAATAAACCGGTCAAACAGTCAAAGTCAAAAAGTCAACGGTCAACCCAAAAAGTCAACATATTTTTTATATTTTTAATTATTTAGTTTAATTTAAAAATCAATTAAAAATACTTAAAAATAATGTTTTAAAGATAGGAAATAGCCTTAAACTCGTAAAAATATATCTAAAAATTCTATTAAAATCCTTAATAAAATCCATTCATTTACTATATTTTTCGTTATTATTTAGGTTAGTTAATTCTCGTTGTTCCGCTCTTACAACTCGTGCGCATCTCACCATCTCCAATCAAACGCACCCAATGTGAGTGAATCTTTATAAATTCCCCGTTTTAATCACGTTTTGGGGTGTATCATGTGTCTTGCTATATATTATATTTAAATCATTGTGCATACATCATATCATGAACATGTGTATTCAGCTTGTTTCAACTGTTTGTGTGGTTATTGTTAGATTCAATTTATTATTTTCAGTACATGCAATTTCATAGGCCGCCGCTCCCCATTACATTATGAGCGTTGAGCAAGTTCCCCATTACATTATGAGCGTGAACCTGGCGTGCCAACATATGATCGGCTCCGTTTGATTGAGCCTTGATCGCACAGACATTTATCATTTTCAGTACATGCAATACGATCGGCTCCGTTTGATTGAGCCTTGATCGCACAGTTTCATTCATGTTATTTATCGTATGATGTTGGTATGTTAATGTATGCTATCATATGTTATTTTATGTTATAGTTGTGATTGCTATTGCTACTGCTTGATTATTTACATTTGCTCATTTATGATTATGCACAATTTTTCATTGATAAACTAACAAGTAAATCAATAATAAATGTTTATCTAACAAGGTTCACTCGCCAACTTATGTTGACCCAAAAACCCCCATTTTTACACATGATACAGGTGAACCCGCTGCAGCCAGAAACACATAGGATTGGACTAGAATAATAAATGATTTAAAGCTTGGAATTTTTTGTTTGGTTATTTTCTTTGTATTGTATGGACATGTTTGGATTATTTGGAATGTAATTTTGACTTTAATAAATATGAAACATATTAGTAAATATCATGAGCTTTGGTGATAACCCAATTATGCCCCGACTCTTATTCCGCTGCGGGTCGGGGTGTGACACGCATGAGTTTAGAGAGTTGATCGACGAGGAATAACTAACCTAAATAAAACGAATAAGTGGATTTTATTAACAATTTTAGTAGGATTTTTAGATTTATTTTTGTGAGTTTAAGGTCATTTTCTAACTTTAAAAATATTATTTTTAAGTATTTTTAATTGATTTTTAAATTAAATAAATAAATAAAAATATAAAAAATTGTTGACTTTTTGGGTTGATCGTTGACCGTTGACCGGTCCGTTGACCGGTCGGACTGTGGTGTAAGTGCACTGAGTGAGGTTCGAACTTGTGACCTCCCGTACGCATGCACGCAGCTCTACCAATTGAGCTACGTGTCTAACCCGAAATATTCTATGTTTTAATTATATATATATACTAATTAAATGTTTAATTTATTCGGTTTATATTAAAAGAATTTAAATGGTTGAACCGGTTTGCAGGGAGCCGGATCGAACTCGGGTCCCTCGGTTTGTAAGCGCACAGCCCAACCAGTTGGGCTGTGTGACTTATCTGTTAAACTTACAGTTTTTATTAATCTTAAAAACATCCTGGGTCCTACTCTGATTCAGTAACAAAAAATTGGTTTTAATTCGGAAAGCCGGTGCGTTTGTAAGATTCGAACTCGTGACGTGCGCTATGTGTTTGCCCACAGTCCACCGCTGGACTGTGTGTCTAACCCGGTTTAATATTCAATTTATATAATACTTATACACAACGTCGACTCCGTCTTCTTCGTTCAAAGACACAGACAATTGATATTCGACTGTTCTTGTTTAATTCGATTAACGAAACTTTTAAATGATTGAAATGTAATGGATAGAGAGGGTTTTTGGAAATGAATGTACCGAAACAGATGTTTTTCTCAGAACTCCGGCAAAGATCGTCGGCTCTGTTTTGTGAATTCCGTCTGATCGGATCAATTAACAGTTTTGATCAACTAATTGTGAAATTGAGTTATAAACAAAGATTATGTTTGTACCGATTCACAGCGTGTTTTCGGAAATATCCAGAGATTTTCCGGCGAGTGCTGAATATCCGGTAACGTCGTCTGGGACCGATTCTGGTTGAAGGATTTAAGTTAATATAAGTCTAACAATGGATAGAAGATGAAAGAATTGAGAAATTTACCGATTCGATGAATGTCACGGTTTTCCGGCGAAAGTCCGGCGATATTAGATAACGTTTCCGACGAACAGAAATTAGAGCGCAAATGAAATTGAAGGTTCTGTGAGTGTTTCCGAATTATGAGACGATGATATTATTAGTGTAAATCAGGAAGTAAATGATTTCGGTTTTCAACTCCCAAAAATCATATGAATCGAGGTAATTGAAGACCGAATTGATTAAGAACGTGGGCAGCAATTGATTTATCGGTTATAATCAGTAATAGCGATCACTCAAAAGTCTGTATAGTTGAAAGCCGATGAGCGGTTTCAGTTTTGGCGCAAACAGATGAGTTCACGGGTAGAAGTTAAGTTTTATTTGTTTCATTGATTACACAAAAGCACCAAGTGGCGGAGTGGTTAAGTGTTTGTTGATTGTGTCTTCCGGCTGACCCGGGTTCGAAACCCGGCAGCCTATTTTCTTTTTTATTTACTTTATTTTTACTTTTTAAAAATTTTAGTTTCCATATTCTAAAATGTTTATTAGTTATGTATTGTTTAAAATTAAAATGAGCATTAAATAAGCAACGAAAATTTGAAACTGACTATTCGATTAATAAACGAAGCGGGTTTTGAAAACCCGTTTTTCGACGGATGTCATAGTATCCCCTACTTTTAGAAATTTCGTCCCGAAATTTAAGTAGTACTGGTAACAGGAAAAAGATGCGGGTATTTTTCTCGCATTGAGTCTTCACGTTCCCAAGTAAACTCGGGTCCTCGTTTCGACTCCCAGCGTACCCTAACAATTGGAATACGACTCCGTCTTAAACGTTTTTCTCCGAAGTCCATGATCTCTACTGGTCTTTCAATGAAGTGCATAGATTCATCGATCTGAATATCTTCTAGGGGAATATGGAGGTTTTCATCGGCGAGGCACTTCTTCAAGTTTGATACGTGGAATGTGGGGTGAATTCTATTGAGTTCTTCTGGTAGGTCAAGCATGTATGCTACAGGTCCTACTCTTTCGAGAATCTTGAAAGGTCCTACGTAGCGTGGTGCTAGCTTGCCCTTCTGACCAAAACGAACTACTCCCTTCCACGGTGATACTTTTAAAAGTACATGATCACCAATATTAAACTCCAAAGGCTTTCGTCGTTTGTCTGCATAACTCTTTTGACGACTTTGTGCCACTAGAAGATTGTTTCGAATTTGATGGATCTTGTCTGTCGTTTCTTGAATCAATTCTGGACCGGTGATTTGAGCTTCCCCAATTTCGTGCCAACATACTGGAGATCGACACTTACGGCCATATAACGCTTCGAAAGGAGCCATGCCGATACTTGAGTGGTAACTATTGTTGTACGAAAATTCAACTAATGGTAGATGAGCGTCCCAATTTCCCTTGAAGTCTATGACACATGCTCGAAGCATGTCTTCAAGTGTTTGGATGGTGCGTTCAGATTGTCCATCAGTTTGAGGATGATAAGCTGTACTGAGGTCTAATCGTGTACCCAAAGCGGCTTGTACGGCTTGCCATGTTCGTGAAGTGAAACGACCTTCGCGGTCTGAAATAATGCTTAAAGGTACACCATGACGGCTTACGATCTCGCTGATGTAGATACGAGCTAACTTCTCGTTCTTGAAGTCCTCGCGAATCGGAATGAAGTGAGCTGATTTTGTAAGACGATCAATGATTACCCATATAGTGTCATACCCACTGGAGGTGCGAGGTAACCCGGTAATGAAATCCATAGTTATGTTTTCCCACTTCCATACAGGTATTTCGGGTTGGACTAGAAGTCCTGAGGGTCTTTGGTGTTCAGCTTTTACTTTGGAACATGTAAGGCACTTGGAAACGAAAACAACGATATCCTTCTTCATGCCAGGCCACCAGTAGGTGTATCGAAGGTCTTGATACATCTTGTCGGCTCCTGGGTGTACAGAGTACCGTGTTTTGTGCGCCTCATTCATAAGGATATCACGAAGGTTATTGTGATCGGGAATCCATATGCGATCTAGATAGTACAGAATACCGTCGGATTTAGTTTCGATTTTAAGTTCAGCTCCCCAAGACAGCTCCTCGCGTACGTCGTTTTCCGTTACTGAAACATGTTGGGCTTCTCGGATTTGATCTTTGATGTCGGTTATGATTTGCGAACATAGAAGACGAATGGAGTTCGCATAACCCTTTCGACTGAGCGCATCGGCCACCACGTTTGCCTTGCCAGGATGATACCGAATTTCACAGTCGTAGTCATTAAGAAGTTCGACCCATCTCCGTTGCCTCATGTTTAACTCCTTTTGGTTGAAGATATGTTGGAGGCTCTTGTGGTCAGTGTATATTTCACACTTGGTACCGTAGAGGTAATGTCTCCATATCTTAAGAGCGAACACAACGGCTCCAAGTTCTAGGTCATGGGTGGTGTAGTTCTTCTCATGAGTTTTGAGTTGTCTAGAAGCATAAGCTATCACCTTTCCTCTTTGTATCAGTACACAGCCTAGTCCCTGCCCTGACGCGTCGCAATAAACCACGAAGTCATCACAACCTTCAGGAAGTGTGAGTATAGGTGCGTCACAGAGTTTTTGTTTAAGGGTTTGGAAGGCTTCTTCCTGTTTAGGTCCCCATAAGAAGGGTTTTCCTTTATGTGTTAAAGCCGTGAGTGGTACAGCAATACGGGAGAAATTTGCAATGAAACGGCGATAATAACTAGCCAAACCAAGAAATTATCTTACTTCGGTGGGTGTACGTGGCGCTTGCCATTCCTGCACTGCCTTGATCTTCGAGGGATCAACATGAATTCCCTTGTCATTGACGACGTGTCCAAGGAATTGTACTTCCCTTAACCAGAATTCACATTTCGAAAACTTGGCGTACAGCTTTTCTGTCCTTAAGAGTGTAAGGATGAGTCGAAGGTGCCGTTCATGATCAGACTTAGACTTTGAGTAGATGAGGATGTCGTCGATGAAGACTATGACAAAACGGTCGAGATAGGGTTTGCAGACTCTGTTCATTAGATCCATGAAGACAGCTGGGGCGTTGGTTAAACCAAATGGCATGACCATGAATTCGTAATGACCATAACGAGTTCGGAAAGCGGTCTTTGGGACGTCTTCTTCATGTACCCTGAGTTGATGATAACCAGAACGAAGGTCGATTTTTGAAAAACAGGTGGCGCCTTGAAGTTGGTCAAGAAGATCATCGATGCGAGGTAATGGGTAGCGGTTCTTAACCGTTAACTTGTTGAGTTCTCTGTAGTCGATACACATGCGAAACGTTCCATCTTTCTTCTTCACAAAAAGGACAGGTGCACCCCAAGGCGATGAGCTAGGACGTATGAATCCTTTGTCAGTCAGCTCTTGCAGTTGACTGGCCAGCTCTTGCATTTCGGATGGGGCTAACCTATAAGGAGATTTTGCAACTGGTGTAGCTCCAGGTATAAGATCAATGCGGAATTCGACTTCTCTCACGGGAGGAAGTCCTGAAATGTCGTCAGGAAAAACTTGCGGAAAATCTTTTACTACTGGGATGTCTTCGAGTTTCTTCTCCTTAGTTCCCTTTTTGATGACATGAGTTAGGAATGCGACATAATTCTTACGGAGATATTTTCGGGCTTGAAGACAGGACATTAATTTGAGTCCTTTCGAAAGGGTTTCTCCAAAGATTCGTAGAGTCTGACCGTTTGTAAGAGGAATGCGAATGAACTTTTCGCGGCATACTACTTCAGCATGATGTTGGCTGAGCCAGTCCATACCAATTATAATGTCGAAACTTCCCAACTTCATAGGAATGAGGTCAACTGGAAAATCGTGATCGTTTAGGGTGAGAGTACAATTGCGTATAATAGAGTTTAATGAGACCGGTTTTCCATCAGCAACTTCTACCGTTATGGATTTCATGAGTTTATCACGAGTTTGGTTGAGGATGGGTTCAAATTCTAAGGACACAAAACTCTTATCCGCGCCAGTATCAAATAATATGGATGCATAACTACCATTGATGAGAAACGTACCGTTAACCACATTGTTGTCAGCCCTAGCTTGATTTGCGTTGATGTTGAAAGCTCTTCCTCTTGCAGGTGGAGGAGCTTGGTTAGCCTGGTTTACTGGATTAGCTTGAGCTTAGGCATGGATGATGTTCACCAGGCGTGGACAGGTGTTCCTGAAGTGGTTCGGGTCTCCACAGTTGTAACAAGCCCGCATAGGTTGCATCATGGGATAGTTGGGTTGGTAGTAGGATTGGGCTACATGTTGGGTAGGTGGTAGGAGTAAAGGTTGTTGGGCTTGACCCACTATCTGATGGTGGGTTTGGGTTGAGGGTTGATTGCGGTTCGTTCGCTGAAGCGCGCGACAGGTTTGAATGGTGTGACCTGCGCGGCCACAGCCGGTGCAATGTTGGCAGGGATGATCAGGAAAGTGATGGTATTGGCAACGGTTGCATTTTGGGTAGGGGCTGGAGTATGGCTTTTTATATGGTGCAGATGAGGGGGCAACTTGGGTGATGGGTGCAGCAGGGATAGGGAAATTTGTTTGTGTGACAGCAAAGTTTCTGGTGTTTCGTTTCCTCTTACTAGCAAACTTTGAGGAGGAGGTGGAATGGTTTGAAGTTTGGCCCTCAATGGGGGCTTTCTTTTTCTCGTCCTTAAATTTGCCGTTACGAATACGATTCTCGGTAAGCTCGGTAGCTAGTTCCATAGCAGCTTCAAGTGTTGCAGGCGAAGTGCTTAGAACTGAGTCTTGAATTTTCGAGGGGAGGCCTCGAATATAGTGTTCGACTAAGCGGTATACTGGGGTGAACAAGTTGGGGATCTTTTGGTTCAACTCTAGAAACCTTTTGTTGTAAGAAGTATGATCTCCTTCCTTTTGCTTTAACGAGTGGAATTCATCCTCTAACTTTTTGATCTCGCTTCTTGGACAGAAGCGTCTCGTCATGATTTCCCTTAACTCCTCCCATGTTAAGGCCATTGCATCTTCGATTCCCCTCTTACCTTTTTCTGTATTCCACCAGGTAAGAGCTACTCCAAATAGTCTCCCGGTTGCGTAACGTACCTTGCGATCCTCGGGACAATCGCAATTGAGGAAGGTGTTTTCCATTTCCTCAAACCAGTGGAGGAGAGCAGTGACACCTTCGGTCCCTTCATATTTCGGGGGATCGCAAGACTTGAAGTGTTTGTAAGAGCACTTTTTGGAGGGAGTGTTGTCGACGTTCTGGTCGTCTTGATTGGGAGGGTTGATAGGATTTGCGGCGAGAGCTTGTTGAACTTGAATTACGATGTCAGGAAGCACCGTGGCCATTTGTTTTGCGATTTGGGTGGCCAAGCGTTCGTTTGACCTTCCTGACCTTCTACCTCCACGTTGCTGCCTAGCCGACATCTACAGGAACATTCATAAGAAGATTGTGAGTTTAAGGAGTCTTTTTAGGTGTCATGTGTCGTTTTAAAAAAAAATAACATAAACATCAATAATGCAACTACATCCATAGGATGTCTTGGGTTTGCTCATGTTTGGGCCTCCAATGTCCCCCATACCATCACCTGTATAGTCATGTGGGCCCCCATAACTATTGGCTTAGTAGGATTCTCATTGGTGTTGGCGGTTTAACACTCGCATCACCCGAATGAAAACCATGAAATATGTTTGCGAGATGTATGGTCGGAGGGTGTCCAGGTGTAGACACAATGACAACTCAAAGTGGGGTTAGCTCACACGACGTTTGGTATAGCATGCTTTGGCCTAATAGGTCCTTCGTACTCTCATCGTTAGTCCCCAGGTAGGCAAACTGGTCCTTTATTTTGGATTTATACGAATGCCAAGCCTAGACAGGACGTTCCGACTACCGGTACTTGTACCCTTCCAGTTACTACATGCCCGTCATGAGAACTCACTTTGATGTGATTTGAAAAAAAAAATACAAAAATCGTTGCAAAAATCATGGAAATTGTGTGGTGTGTGCTCTCATGGATATGATATGTTATGAGGATATGATTCATGATTAGCATTGTATAGTAATATGTACTTATGAACATGCTTGCGTAACATTGAATGTAACAATAAACGTAAAGCATATAAACATCATGAATTTTGTATGTAACACATAAACAATTTTTTAAATTCTAATCAACTATAGTATAGGCTCTAAGGGTCTAATAACCTATCCTATATCCCTATAGTCATGGCTCTGATACCAATCTGTCACACCCCAACCCGCAGCGGAATAAGAGTCGGTGCATAACTGGGTTATCACCAAAGCTCATGATGTTTACTAAAATGTTTCATATTTATTAAATTCAAATTACAACTTAAATATTTCAAACCAGTCCATACAATTACAAGGAAAAAGTAACTAAATAAACAATCCAAAGCCTAAACTGGTTTATTCTTCTAGGCCATCCTATATGTTTCTTGCTGCAACTGGATCACCTGTATCATGTGTAAAAATGGGGTTTTTTTTGGGTCAACAAAAGTTGGCGAGTGAACCTTGTTAGAAAACATTTATTATTGATTTCTTGTTGTATTTAATATGGAAAAATTGTGCAATAATCATATGTGAGCAAACGTAAATAAATTTACAATAACAAACCACCTTGCATGAGTATATGACATGAATGATAATGTATATGTTGGCAACGTCACGTTCCGCTCATAGGTAATGGGGAACGGACGGCCTATGATGATGTATGTGCGATCAAGGCTCAATCAAACGGAGCCGATCGTATGTTGGCAACGCCACATTCCGCTCATAGGTAATGGGGAACGGTTCCGCTCATAGGTAATGGGGAACAGACGAGCCTATGATGATGTATGTACTGAAAATGATAAATTAAATCTAAACATTAACCACACAAACAATTGATACATATTGGATACACATTTGATCATGGATATGATGGATGCACAAGTGTTTAAATGTAATAAGTAATAAATGACACATGATACACCCCAAAATGTGATTAAAACGGAGAATTTGTAGAGATTCACTCACATTGGGTGCGTTCGTTAGATGATGTTGAATGCGCACGAGTTTAGAGAGTTGATCGATGAGGAATAACTAACCTAAATAATAACGAAAAGGTACGGTAAATAAGTGGATTTTATTAACAATTTTAATAGGATTTTTAGATTTATTTTTGTGAGTTTAAGGTCATTTTCTAACTTTAAAAATATTATTTTTAAGTATTTTTAATTGATTTTTAAATTAAATAAATAAATAAAAATATAAAAAAATGTTAACTTTTTGGGTTGATCGTTGACCGTTGACCGGTCCGTTGACCGGTCGGACTGTGGTGTAAGTGCACTGAGTGAGGTTCGAACTTGTGACCTCCCGTACGCGTGCACGCAGCTCTACCAACTGAGCTACGTGTCTAACCCGAAATATTCTATGTTTTAATTATATATATATACTAATTAAATGTTTAATTTATTCGGTTTATATTAAAAGAATTTAAATGGTTGAACCGGTTTGCATGGAGCCGGATCGAACTCGGGTCCCTCGGTTTGTAAGCGCATAGCCCAACCAGTTGGGCTGTGTGACTTATCTGTTAAACTTACAGTTTTTATTAATCTTAAAAACATCCTGGGTCCTACTCTGATTCAGTAACAAAAAATTTGGTTTTAATTCGGAAAGCCGGTGCGTTTGTAAGATTCGAACTCGTGACGTGCGCTATGTGTTTGCACAGTCCACCGCTGGACTGTGTGTCTAACCCGGTTTAATATTCTAAAATGTTTATTAGTTATGTATTGTTTAAAATTAAAATGAGCATTAAATAAGCAATGAAAATTTGAAACTGACTATTCGATTAATAAACGAAGCGGGTTTTGAAAACCCGTTTTTCGACGGATGTCACACAGTTTGTGCAAGGTGATGACATCGTCCTTGTGCTTCCGGATCTGAGATCTTGCTTGACAACGCCTCGTCCACTTCATATTGAACGAAACATACGTCATTAGTCCGTATTTTGTGTAAAAATCAATGTGTTAAACAGTTTTTCTCAGATCTAACACTTGGTGAGTCGAAATCATCAAGAGTTCTAGCTTGGGAAGCCAAAGCTAAGCCCAAATGCACTCGTTTAGTGTAGATCACAGTGAAAAGAAGAAGTTTTGTAGAAAAAGATGAATATTTTCATAAACATAAGAGTTTGGATAAAAAAAACGAAGGTAATCCTTATGCAAAATCGCAGTAAAACGTTGTTTTTGCATGAAAACGGGTTGATTCTTACTTGGAAATCAAGGGTTTTTGGTTTTGGGAGCTTTCGGGCGAACTTGCAGCAAGGATAGCACGAATGGAGGTGCTGGGTATTTATAGGTGAGGTGAAAATAGCTGGTGGAGACCAAGTTCGGCCGAACTTGGCACAAATTCAAGCGAACTTGGCACAAGTTCGGGCGAACTTGGCCAGTTCTGCTTGAAAAAGTGCAAGTTCGAGCGAACTTGCTAGATTTGGGGGATTCTGAAGGCCTGGTCAAGTTCGGGCAAAGTTGGCCTATTGGCTACGTTTTGTTCGTTATTTTTACGTTAGGTGTTCGTTTGGCGATTCGGTTCGTATTAGATAGTTATATTAAGCGTTTTAGCGAAGCGTTAAGCGTTGTTTTACCATTGTAATGAGAGAGAGCGAACTACGTGAGCGTGTGAGCGTTTTAGCGATAGCAAACCATAACATAAACAAATATAACCCACATAAAGCATAATTCCACATAAATAATTGCGTTCGCGATGCGATGTGATAAGCGATATCGAAGGCACAAGTGGTTATTATATAACAACACACTCGGCTCTTAAAGTAACATAGTTACTTGTGATTGTGTGGCGTTAGCGTTGTGTTTAATAAGCGTTTAGATGTAATATAGTTGTGACAAAAATGCATTTAACAAACATAAACCATTTCATTAATCAAATCTCGGATTACATTAACGGGTACAAACGAAATTGACGGAAAAAGATGACACCGAAAATTACGAGTTGTTACACTATCGGTATCATTTGCTCATCAGATATCACGGTACCGTATGAACAATAACGGTATCACACAATTTTTTTTTTGATTTTCTTCAACTTTTAGTGATTTCTTTTTTTAGTTTCAGGGGTAAGGATGAGCTTGGTGTCAACTGGTACCGAAAAATACCGGTTATGGTACCAGTATATGAAGGTAAAAACCGATAGCCAACCAGTACATGGAACGCCAAAAGTGGGTACCGAATTGGTACTTAAGATCTTTCGGTTCGGGAAATTCGATACCGGTACCCAATACCATTTGCTCAACTCTGATCATGAGTTTCATACGAACGACATCATTACTATACAACTTTTTTGGTTGATTTTCTTTCAGTTATCTTTTAATGTTTTTACATTTTTGTTTATTCTTGTTAGTGGTTTCATGCGCAACGCGCTCGTAGTTATTTCAAAACACATGTAAACACAGGCTAAATAACAAAAGAAGTTCACCGCAACGCAACGATGATAAACCTAGTTAACATTAAACATAAAAATATCTATACTTTAAACAATTCACCACATTTCTAAAACCATTAAACAAATCAAAACCCAAACCATAAACCCCCTATCATTATTGATGGGTTTGGTGAGGGCCCTGTGAAGATTTCAGATGGATAAGATGGTATGGTGTAGATTGACTAAAAGGGCTTGAAGGATGGCATGTTATAATTCTCTTTAACGTACAAAAGATCTCATATCACAACACTTCTCATTTCACAAAAAATCACAACACACTCACACCTCTCTCCTCTCCCTTATCTCACGCCTCTCTCTCTCTCATCACACTCAAATTTCAACCAAGTGTTTCAAAGGTTTCCTAGTGGCGCTGACTTGGTATAATAAAGCCTCTAGGGACATTTATACCACACCATCTAACCTCAACATTCTTTGAACAAATAAGTGATTTGACATTCAAACAACATAGGCATATTATAAGCAGTTCATACATGAAATAGAAGATTCTGTAAACTTGTAGATAACAAATACAAAGAAGATTCAGAATATGCAACATGTGTTTTGAATAACAATTATACATAATTCCATACCTTGAAACTTACATTCACTTAACAGACATTGTATAAGTGAATTCAAATCACTAATTGCCCAGTATAAATTATGAATTAACATAAGCTTGTATAGAAGTTAAATGTCCAACGATTAACATGAGAATATCGCATATATTCAGAGGTTTTTTTTGGAAGGACATACCATGATTGTTTCCCCATGCCCATGTGTGACAACATGAAACGGTAGTAGATATATCGAAAGGTAAAAGAATGTGGTCTGCTTGGCTTTTGTTTGTAACACATTCCCCACCATCACTTATTTAAGTGTTGTTAACATTGTTTTATGCCAATGATGAACCATTTTTTTGGCGTAGTGTTATTCCATTCTCGAGATCTAAAAGTCATTTGGCTTATTCGTGAACGATCACATCACCTGCCTCCAACCAATATGACATGAAAGATGAGTCCCACCACTAATCTAGAGGAACCTTTTCAAGTGTCCCCTGGATATATTGGTTCAAGATGTGGACTTGACTAATTTTGGTTAAGCGAAAACATTCATTTTAATAAAAATTCAAGTTAAAGATTACACATATAGAGGTCATGTGAAATGAATAAAAAAAGTTAATAAAATATAATATAACAGGTCATGTAAAGGTTTCTACACATATTTTAGCATACATTAATAAACACATGATAAAGTCGTTAAATTTACCCAAAAATTATACTTATTGTATGACTTGATATCAAATTCGCGAGTACATGCTATTGAAGGATAATATGATGTTAACCCCATATATTAAAACTTGTGTACACACTTTGGTTTTGATTCGCGCATCTAACACAATTGACTCTAGGAACACCACGACTATGCATTGATCTTGATTTACCTTTATAGACCCACCTAGTTGACAACCACACGACTACGTACCTTAACATTACATTACAATGTCCTTCAACGTTTACCTATGACTATGCAACAAGATTTTCACAACCATGTGTTCAACGTGTCATTAAATGTCTTTGCAATGCTCACATCTAGATAATGTGTTGTTAAAGGAGACCCACGACTAAGTCCGTGATACAACATAACCATACGTTGTCATATCCTTTATTTATCACTTGAAAACCTCGTTCTTCATTCCTATCATCACCTTGTTGCGATTTATACCTACATAATAAATGTGAAGCAATTAATTACCTAATTCGTTCTTTCCTCACAAAATATCACATCATCAGCCTCCACCCATCATTACATGAACCACGAGTCCCACCAATTCACATAACCTCTCCAACAGTTCTCCTACATATATTCGTTCAAGTTATGGACCTCATCAATTTAGGTTAAGCACAAACCTCTTTTAGTACAAAACAAGTCATGTGAAGTTTTTTTAGTAGCAATCTAAACTTTGGTACAAACATTATTAAACAAATTTATTTATATTGGCAAATTGGAAATAAATAATCCCACCTAATTCAATTTGGCCGATAATAATCCTAAGTCAGTTATTGGCGATAATAATCTGAACTGGTGAATATTTTTTTGTAAAATAGTCTACTGTTAAAATAGCTTAACGGAGTTAAGTTTTTTACGAATTACAAACCGATCTTTTAGGGCTTTTGATCAGAACGAGGATATGAGTCGATTGATGTAAAACTTACCTCGAAATTATGTCTGTCGTATCTTCGTTCCGATCAAAAGCCCTAAAAACAACGGTTTGTAATTCGAAAAAAACTTAACTCCGTTAAGTTATTTTAACGGCAGACTATTTTACAAAAAAAGTTGACCAGTTCGGATTATCATCGGCCAGTAACTAGCTTGGGATTATTATCGACCAAATTAAGTTAGGTGAGAGTGTTTATTTCCAATTTGCCAAGTATAATCTAGTGAGCAAAACTAAAAGAGGGATTGTTCTTGTAGCACCAAAATTCTTCAAGGACTTTTGAAAAACAAACTTTCTGGACCAGACCAAGATATGTAATGTAGCAGCTGTAAGAAGTCACTAGCTGTGTAGTCTCACTCGGCCCCTATTCCTCCACCACCAAATCGGTAATCATACTCAAATTTGCAAATATTTTACTTCCACAGCTTATTCTAACATGCAATTGTGCTCCAAATCGTTCAAATCTGTTCAAAATGCATAAATTCGTGCATATCTATCTGTTCTGCTAGTGTGATTGCTGAGCATGAACCTGAAATCTGACGATCTAATAACTTATATGATTTGATTGTGAAGTAAACAATGTGGAGACTGAAGATCGCAGAAGGAACGAGTCCGTGGCTCCGTACGACGAACGATCACGTCGGCCGGCAGTTTTGGGAGTTTGATCCGACGCTAGGCTCCGTTGAGGAGCTCGCCGATATCGAGAAGGTTCGACAGACGTTTCATGAGAATCGGTTCGAGAAGAAACACAGTTCAGATCTGCTTATGCGTATGCAGGTTCGATTTAGATTGCGCCACGTGGCTATGACGTTTTCTGTTGAAACTGAATATCTGTTTGTAATTGATATGCTAGGGTTTTACATTGTGTATGCAATTGATATGCTAGGGTTTTACATTGTGTATGTAATTGATATGCTAGGGTTTTACGTTGTGTATATCTGATGATTTGAACATGTGTTGGTACTTTTGTGGTTAATTGAGGCTAGAAAATGTTGGTTACAGTGGCTTATTTAGGTGTAATAGGGTAATTGCATTTTGTTTTTGAGCACTAGCAACAAAATCTAATAGATATATTTACGAGCCAGCCTTCTATTTTGATTGTTGGTTTATGTGAGTTATGAGTGTGGAAAAATATTGACAGTTAAGTTATACTAATGCCTAGATTTGAGAGGTAAAGAAGTGGAATTAATGTAAAGGTTTAAGAAGTTGGAAAGTAGTAGACCGGTAGTGTAAATGGTCCCCTAAGCTATGGGTAAAAGGAAAGAAGTCTTATTGCGTAAAATGGAGATTGAGTCACACGATTGGTGATTACAGCATAGCACCAGATATGATCTGATGATGAAAGGTTAAGTTACCAGGTACACGTGATATGGCTGATTTGGATGAGGATCTGAGGAAGTAATAAAGAATACGGGCCTACCTCTATGCCAGCATTACATCCTCTCACTTTCATGTTATTATCTGTCTTTGTCTTGTGTGGACCTATAGCTTGAATATGCCTGGCTGGTTTTTGTTGGCTTTGTACAACTATGGCCTAAAATGACAAATGTGATTTTGCATGTCAAAAGTAAAGTTATCCTAAAATCTTGGATTATTAACAACTAGATAACATGTTCTAGAAATGAACTGTGAGGGTGCTGTACCTTTTTTTTGGTTAACCGGATTAGTAACTATAGGATGATACTTAGGTTTGCTGGGATTACAGAAATTATTATTCAAATAATTAATTACAAGTAATTATAGTTTCATCAAACCCTCTCGCTCGCATAGGTTATATACGTATCCACTTATATATGAAGGATATGAACACTTCCATTTGTTTTTTGGGTTTTTAAGATAATTCTTATGCTAGTATGTCGCTTGGTTAGTGGCAGAAGTTCAGAAATTAGACTGTCGTTAACTTGTTATAACCTCAAGTGGTGAAATGCCCAGTTTTCTTTATTCCATAAAGTTCTATATTTGCTTGTTCTAGTGTACCCTTTTACATCTGATGCTGTTTTCATTTTATTTTCAAATATTGTAGTTTGCAAAAGAGAGATCACTCTCTGCTTTCCCACCAAAAGTCAATATAAAAGACGCCGAAGATATCACTAAGGATAAAGTAACAAATGTATTAAGAAGAGCTATCGGTTTTTATTCAACCCTTCAGGCCGATGACGGACATTGGCCGGGAGACTATGGCGGCCCTATGTTTTTATTGCCTGGTTTGGTTAGTCTCGTCTTTCATGCACAGTTTTTTAGCATTCGTACTACAGTTTCAAGTTTAAAAGAATATTTTTATCCGTATGCTGACAGTGCAAGTTAATCTAATGAATCAGGTTATCACTCTAACTATTACTGGGGCACTGAATGCAGTCCTATCTAAAGAGCATAAACGGGAGATGTGCCGTTACATTTACAATCATCAGGCATGCTTCTCCTCTGTTTTTCTTTATCTTTTATGTTTTCAAGTCACCGAGACTAATAGAATGTCATAACGACAGAATGTAGATGGTGGGTGGGGTCTACACATTGAGGGCCACAGCACCATGTTCGGTAGTGCCTTGAACTACGTTACTTTGAGATTGCTTGGTGAAGGGGCTAACGATGGAGAAGGAGCAATGGAGAAAGGGCGGAAATGGATTTTGGACCATGGTGGTGCCACTTATATAACATCCTGGGGGAAATTCTGGCTTTCCGTATAGCTACTTGTCCTTGATCTTGTTTATTTGATTACATATTTACATGTTACGTATCTATATTCTCATGTATGTTGCTAAAAATAGGTACTCGGTGTATTCGAGTGGTCCGGAAATAATCCGATGCCTCCTGAGATGTGGATCCTTCCGTATTTCCTTCCTGTGCATCCAGGTGAGTGTGTCTTCATCGTTAATTCATTATTACGCAAACGTATCATAACTTTTAGTCAAACCTACTTATAATTTCTTCAGGTAGGATGTGGTGTCACTGTCGAATGGTTTACCTGCCTATGTCATACTTATATGGGAGGAGGTTTGTGGGGCCTATCACATCCACAGTTCTAGCCTTGAGAAAGGAACTTTTTACCGTCCCCTATCATGATATAAATTGGAACGATGCCCGAAACCTTTGTGCAAAGGTTCGTATCCATTAACTCTGAAATTGTTTACATCTGTTTTATTTATGCTATTTTAAAATAATTTACCTTACTTATTTGCAGGAAGATCTTTACTACCCACACCCACTCGTACAAGACATACTTTGGGCAACTCTTGACAAGTTTGTGGAGCCGGTGTTAATGAGATGGCCCGGGAATAAGTTGAGAGAAAGGCTCTTCGCACTGCAATGGAACATATTCATTATGAGGATGAAAATACTCGTTATATATGCATAGGACCAGTAAACAAGGTAATTCGGTTGCATGCTGTTTAAGTTATGTTTGTTTCTGTTATTACATGTTTGTCTAAACCTTTAATCTTTTATTCAGGTGTTAAATATGCTCTGCTGCTGGGCAGAAGACCCGAACTCAGAGGCTTTCAAGCTGCATCTCCCAAGAATACCTGATTTTCTGTGGCTTGCTGAAGATGGCATGAAAATGCAGGTATGCAGATGTCGACCACTGGTTGACTTTTCTTCTTAATATTATGTATGTATATCATGTATATAACACCTATCACAGAATAAATTGGAATTTCATGTAATGCAGGGTTATAATGGTAGTCAGTTGTGGGATACTGCATTCGCCATACAAGCAATTATTGCTACAAGTCTGATTGAAGACTTTGGTCCAACGTTGAAAAAAGGACACATGTTTATAAAGAAGTCACAGGTGAACCTTACAGTTTCACTGAATATAAACTTTTGTTATTGCTAATTCATTTCTTTTTCTTTACAGGTGTTAGAAGACTGCGATGATGATCTCGATTATTGGTACCGTCATATTTCAAAAGGTGCTTGGCCATTTTCAACCGCAGACCATGGTTGGCCCATTTCAGATTGTACTGCAGAAGGGCTAAAGGTAATTATTATTATTTCTGTATTCTTTATCATATTCATGTTGTCAGTTTGTTAACTGCTAACACGCTTTATTTGCTTTCTATCAGGCTGCACTTTTGCTTTCAAAATTGCCGTCAGAACTTGTTGATGAGCCAGTGGATGCAGACCGGCTGTATGATGCCGTCAATGTTATTCTATCTTTACAGGTAATTTTAGTTATAAATTTGTAATTTATCTCACATGTGTTATCTCGGTGATTCATACTGCTGTTTCTGGTTTGCTAAATATAATTTCAGAACTCCGATGGTAGTTTTGCAACATATGAACTGACAAGATCCTACAGCTGGTTAGAGGTATGCATGCAGTATAAATTTAATTATTATTTAACATGCAATCTCATTTTTTCTATTTGTCTCAGTTGGTAAATCCTGCTGAAACTTTTGGTGACATTGTTATCGACTATCCGTAAGGCATCAAGACCTAATTTCCGGTATTTATCTTTTAAATTTGTGGATATTTGTGATTGTTTACGAACTGCGTATGATTATTCAGATATGTGGAGTGTACCTCTGCTGCAATTCAAGCTCTGGTGGCATTCAAGAAATTGTACCCTGGCCATAGGAAAGAAGAAGTACAACGTTGCATTAATAAAGCTGCTGCTTTCATCGAATCAATCCAAGCATCAGATGGTTCATGGTTTGTTTCACACCTTATTATCTAGTGAAATGATCCTACATATGCCATATGCATAGAATTTGATCAGATCACTTTGCAATACGTTCACTAGGTACGGCTCGTGGGCGGTTTGCTTCACGTATGGCACGTGGTTCGGGGTCAAAGGGCTAGTGGCTGCTGGAAAGAACTACTCTAACTGCTCTAGCATTCGCAAGGCTTGTAACTTTTTGTTGTCTAAACAACTTGCTTCCGGCGGATGGGGAGAGAGCTACCTCTCTTGTCAGAACAAGGTCAAAATTGGAATTTTGATTTATTTGTTTACTTCGCGCCTGCATCGTTGTGCTGATGTTTTCAATACAGGTGTATACCAATCTTGAGGGAAATCGGTCTCATGTGGTAAATACAGGGTGGGCTATGTTAGCGCTCATTGATGCTGAGCAGGTATAAATAACAAAATCCTAACGTATTAACGATATCTTTGCTTAGATTCATGAAAAGAAAGTTGATATTTTTTTAATTATTTTTCAGGCGAAAAGAGATCCAAAGCCGTTGCACTCTGCGGCCCGAGTATTGATTAATTCTCAGTTGGAAAATGGAGACTTCCCGCAAGAGGTAATCTCATGTCGTTTGCACCTTCGGTCCAGTTAGAATATTCAAAATAACAAACATTTAATTTTGTTTGAAAATGTGCAGGAGATCATGGGGGTGTTTAACAGGAACTGCATGATCACATATGCCGCATACAGAAACATCTTCCCTATTTGGGCGTTGGGAGAATATCGCTGCCGAGTACTTCAGGCACAATCTTGAATTTACGCCAGATTACGTTGCGATATTAGTCATCCATTAGTTTTAATCTTTCAGATGCTGTCCTTTAGTAAATTCTTTGAACATCAATGTTTTGAGCAACTGAACTGGTAGTTCCATAAAGATGAGATCTTTTCTGCATCAGATAATGGTTTTTACATCATTGCTATCTTGTTTTTGTTGCTCTTTTAAATGGATTTTAAATATGTAAATCAACTAGGAATTGCATTTTTCCTGGAGTTGATGTCATGCAAGTATATATTTAACGAATAAGAATTGTATAAACAATACGCTCATTTAGACTCGAGAGCTAAGTTAAGCTTGGTATATGAAGTTCGGACTCAAGCTTGTTTATTAAATGAGCTCCAATATAGGTCGAGTCCTGTTAAAACTCGGCTCAAGTCAAACCTAATCTACAGATGTTTGCTACTACAACTGAACCACGACGTTTTGGTATGTTAGGCTTCTTTAGTACCCCTACGTTTTATGTGCAGTCGTAATAGTGATTAAATCTACACATGTAAATGTGAGCAATTTCTAAGCTTCATTCGGAAAATTTTGGTTGAATAAGAAAATACTTGTGATGATAATTCATAAAAAGTCTCCAGTCTGGCTGAAATTGATCTAGAAAACTATTCTACTAGTACTCTTGAGGTGGAATATGAGCAATATGACCATGAAGATCATATTGAAATCTTTTGAAATAGTTTTAGAGAATAACTTAAAAAAAGCTTCACTTTCTACCACTTTTTTAAATAAGAAACTATAATTACAGTTTGGGTATTCTTGTCAAAGAATCACATAAACACATAATGTTTTAACTATGATACGTAAAACGATTATGTAAGCGTGTAAGCCACCCCCTTCCTCTCTTCCAACAAGCACCCCATGAAAGTGCTTAGGCATTCTCTTAGATTTTTTTAAACTGATCATGACTAATCCATTTCCATTATATCTTTTTTTTTATTTAGCTGCCATTACATTCCACTAAAAAACTTGTCAAGTTACATCAAAACAGAAGGTAGACGGGCAACAAGCTGCGCCGCCACCTCTTTCTGAATTGCAATAGTATCTTTTATTAACAATATTGACATTCAGGGTCCGCTCAACCTTTTCCAGTGCGGCGTTTAAAGCAAGTCTTAAAATTACAGCCTTTCGTTAAAAATTTAAGGGGTCAGATACACAAATTGAAGAGGTGAAACCAAATCTATTACCACTAACGGCCAAACCCTAATCCCTAAATTTCGAAGTCCCTTAATTGTTGAAGCCTATAACATGGCTTTTTTTTTCCTTTTTTTTGTTTGTAAAACACTATACACACCACTGCTAAAGTTTAGTGCAGTTTTCACAAAACTGATTCTCTACTTAACTCGCAACTCGTATGCGAAACAAGTCTCTTCCTTACAGCAAACATCAAAAAGATGTGATTATGAAAACTTTTGGCATGCAAATAGTGATCAACATGAGAAAAGAAACATGTCAAGACTGAAACAACTGATGACGCTCCTTCACAAGGTCGCAATGGTTAAAACCATTTTCTTATAGCAATGATTGTAATTCATAAGCACTCATATCTTGTACCGTGCAAGTTCTAGGCTCCCTCTATATTTGTTTCCACTCGCCTGTTTAACATGTACACTAAATTTACAACAAATTTGGTAAAAGATTCAAAATTAAAATCAGAGCGCCTTCTGATCCAGTCTTTCATTCCAATTCAGGCATCGAATCAAGCTGCGAAACCAATCCCCCGTTTGGTCAAACTTGTTGACCGTTGGGAGTGGATGCGGACTCATGCATATACGCACCGAATCTCCTCTTGAAAGCTGTTGTCTTCTCTTTCCATCAAATGATACCCAAGCATTACTTCGTGCATCTACTGGTATCTGCATCAAAACAAACAATTTTCAAATGCATTTGACCCACAACCAAAATGTCCCACTGAATCTGTATGCATGAGTCTTGTCAAACTGTATTCATGTATTAAGAGAGAGAGAGAGAGAGAGAGAGCGACTGGCCTTTAACTCAAGACGGGCAGAATCAGAAAGTATAACAGGTCTGAACGAGAGAGAATGTGGACAAATCGGAGTAAAAAGCATGCATGGAACATTTGGATGTACCTGCATACATAATATGCCCTTAAAACTTAAGCCTCGTGTAACCTTATTATGTGATTTTATTAGAGTAAAATGACATTTTCGTCCCTGAGGTTTGGCCATCTTTGCGACTTTCGTCTAAAGGTTTGTTTTTCCGCATCTGGATTCAAAAGGTTTGAAATCTTGCCATTTTCATCCGGCTAGTTAACTCCATCCATTATTCTTCGTTAAGTCAGGGTATTTTCGTCCTTTTTGCTAACTTAAAAGGCAATTCAGTCTTTTACACTTTATGTAAAAAGACCAAATACCCCTGAAAAAACCGATTTGCCCTATAAGTTAATCTAAAAGACGAAACATACCCCTGACTTAACGGAGAAAAATGGATGGAGTTAACAAGCCAGATGAAAATGGCAAAGATTTTATACCTTTTGGATCCATATGCGGAAAAACAAACCTTTGGATGAAAGTCGCAAAACTGGCGAAATCTCAGGGACGAAAATGGCATTTTACTCTTTTTATTAATTTTAGGATACCATGGAACCTCCTGCAGCTGTAGAGTAAGCTGTACTTCCTGTAGGTGTTGCCACTATGACTCCATCACCTTGCACCTATTCAATAGAAAAAATCTTAGGTCATGTTATTAATAAAAAATTGCACCATCACACCATGAGTTAACTAACTTAACAACCAACCTTAGTAATAAGACGGTCATGTTCATAGCACTCAACCTTGGAAAGATATGGGTTTGACCCCCGGTCAACCACAACCTCATTCAAAACATCAAAAACTTTTCCGGGCATGGCTTTCCCATTTCTGAATATCTCACAACGAAGACGCATTCTAAGAGTTATATAAACACCTTCCAAGGTGTTGTTTCCATGAATCACCCGTTTCAAATCCTGCTTATAGTCTTCATACTGTACCACAGAAATTTATGAACGAATCATTAAAAAAATGGTACATTGTTAGTCCCGCTAAGTTGAGGAAGATGCTTACAGCATGTGAAGTGAGAAAACCGAGAGACCCGAGATTGAAGGATACAACGGGGGGCACAGCACCTCTAAACAAGTTCGATGCATGCAGAATGACCCCATCTCCCCCCAAACAGGCAATCAGATCTACCCTCTCATGAAGATCACTATATGAAGATGACAAAATGGCAGGTCAGGTTTCGGTTTCAATTCAAAAGGTGTTACTTTATATACGGGTCAAGTCGGGTTGGGTGGAACTGGAATGCTTTTTCTCCCAACTTTTGCCTTTTTCAAGAGTACAATATAATTTTCATCCCTGAGGTTTGGCCAGTTTTGCGACTTTTGTCCAAAGGTTTGTTTTTCCGCATCTAGATCCAAAAGATTTGAAATCTTTCCATTTTCACCCGGCTCGTTAAGTTCCTCCAATTTCATCCGTTAAGTCAGGGGTATTTTTGTCTTTTTTCTTACCTGAAAGGGCAATTTGTCATTTTTTTTCAGTTTAGCCAGGTTACATTTAGCATTATGGTAAATGCTTGTACATAAAGTGAAAAAGCCCGAATTGCCCTTGAAGTTAAAAAAAGACAAAAATACCCCTAACTTAACCAAGAAAAATGGATGGACTTAATGGGCCGGATGGAAATGGCAAGATTTCAAACCATTTGGATAAAGATGCGGAAAAACAAACCTTTGGACGAAAGTCGCAAAACTGGCCAAACCTCAGGAATGGAAAAAAACATTTTACTCCTTTTTCAATAATAAACTAATATATGAAACTAATATATTTAGGAGGGTTTATGCAACAGATAAAAAATATTGAGCAATTTACGACCTGTTTGCTTCATACCTCACCTTTCTCGATTTTACCTGTTTGACTTATTAGATTTAAAAAAAAAAAAAAATCAAACCATTTATAAGTAAATGGGTTAAAATTTCCACCTCTTAACTTATATGAACACAATACCTCGTATCTTGACTGTAGAAAGTCTGTACAAACCCAAACCCAAGTATTCCTGCAAAAACGTCGTGAACCTCAGGTTCTACAAGAACATTCATATTTTCTTGGTGATACAAGAAAGAGGCAACCTGTGTTTCAAGCACAACACCAATTCAAATGAAATATTATGTGTGGAAAATATATTTTTCTGATTAATATTGTGATGGAACTGGAAGTACCTCTTTAGCTTTTTCCATTAATTCTTGGCCAAGCTTCTTCAACAATAACACAGTTTTGGGTGATGATTTCCACATAAGCATCTGTTGTTGGGTGCTAGGATGAGTAAAAGCTAACGACGATTCGGTTACTTTTTCTCGAGTGCAAGAAACCCCATCGGTTCTCACTAGAAACATCTCTGCTTTCTTTCTTGATTGGATTCTTACAACACCAGTTGTTGAAGCACACATATTTCCCTCAATCGTTTCCGCATCTTCATTGCTTAATTCCTCTAAACTATCTGTTTGTGTGACACGTGTCACTTGCCTATCTGCATCATTGAATTCTTTTAAACTGGAACGCGAATTACCTTGATTCTGAAGGACATTTTTGTAATAAGACAAGTTCCGGTTGGTTGATGAACCATTTGTTGAATCAGTAATGCTTATGCTTGAAAGTGAACCATTTGTTTCTTCATTCTTTTGTGTTCAGAAGTAAAATAAGTCGAAGGGGAAAAAGTTTTACTTTTTAAAAATACAGACATATCTTTTCTGGAGAAAATATTTTTAGGTGGTAACTGGGATTCAATAGGATTTACACAGAGATCAACAGAAACATCATTTTGATCGTCATCACTTTTATTCAACACTTCCGTGTGGGCCCTGTTACTGCTTTTGTACTGGTTACTCGTGGTTGAAGATTCTTTGTTATCTTGAATTCGAATGTTATTGGGTGAACTGTAACGAGACATATATTGTCTCCATCTAGACACCATTGCGGATGTTCTCCAAACACCTTCTTTACTGTGAAGATATATCGGTTTTTTATTCGAGTCAGATATCAAGGTTGAAAATATCTCAACCTGCTGTATAGATGGTGCGTTCCCGACTTCAACCGGGAGTTTGACCAGGTCAACTTTCCCAGATGAAAGTGCATCTTGCAACACGGTTTCGTAGAATATATCATTCACACTCTCAGCTCTAAGATCTACGATCGTTTTAAACCCTTTTTCAAGCAACCACTTCAAACTTTCTTCCGTCAATTGGCTACCCCTCCAAAATGCAACTTCAGAATCACTTTGTCCGATATCTTCTTTTGAAGTGGATATATAAACGGGATCCCAATTAGCGAATAACGAGTGAGGTGGATAATCATCCTCTCGCGGAAGACCAGAATCGTAACAAACGTTTTTCAGCCGTTGAAGTTTTCTCCAAACGACCCGGCTTCTGGAATCATCTGGTGTTAAAAAGATTTCGAGAGCAACATGTAAACTTTCACAATATCGTTTCATTTCACGCCTGAAAATAGCAAGCGGTGGAAGCTTGTCTTCCGTTATATCTACATCAGAAACAGTGAATGATTTCGTGATTGTTGATCGGCCAGATAATAGATCTTCACGTCCTTTATTCAGAAGGCATATCATGCAACCAAGAACAGAGACTATCTTATCTTCGAGCAGTGGTTTGTTTTCTGAAGGAAAAGCATAATTAACACTGCATTCACCCGTGAGTGGGTTACATAATGTGTCCATTATTGAATTGTGTAGGCTTTCAGCAGCTCTAAAATTTCTGCAGTATGCTTCGACTTCGGCTATATCTCCCGGAAGTGGACCCACCCAAGGTAATTGTGTCAAACTGTGGGATTGGTATGCCTAATAATTAAAAACAAAAACTAAGAAATTAGTCATTATTTATTCCAAAATAATTTAGGAAGTTTAATGCATTGACACATTGCGGATACATTATAAGCGATTTTCAACATGTTTCCTTTAGAGGCGTCTTTTTTAATTTATCTATTTGACCCGTTAGGGATAACAACACAACCTGAATCAACCATTCTTAATAGGTTGAAACTGTGACCACTATCTGTATTAACTTTTTTTAAACATCTCACGTTAATATCTTAAGTCAAAGGTATATGTGTGAAACTGGCAGCAGGAAAGTCATTTTGATAGGATGAACACCATGGTTGGCATACTTGACATTAATAGACACTTTAGACACACTACGTGTAATAACACACATTTGGCAATTACAATATCTCATAGATTCCTGGGTAACTTGTTAGTTCAACCCAGTTACTGTTTTAATACCTTGAAATGGAGTAAACATTCAGCTCGAGCATTAAGGGCGTTCATTTCCAACTTAACATTGATAATAGGAATTTATAAACTTAAAAACGCAAACGATCGTTTTGTCTTTGATACGAAAACTAAAAACTTAAAACCACTAACATGACGCTACTTGGTTAAATAACTTAAACCAGACTCAAATATAATAAAATTTTCCATATTCAAATTCCAAGAAATATCTTAAAATGCAGAACATAACTCAATCAAGGGGGTGTTGAGAATGTTTGACGGAAACAGATTATAACTTTTCAGATTATTTAGGGTTATAATTAGATTCCATAGAACACCATAATTAAAATCTATTTGAAATCAAATCTTCTAACTATACTAGTAACAATACAACAACAAACCCTAACTAACACATTCTCTCTAATATCCCACACAAACAATAATCAACAAATTACAGATCTAAATCTAGCACACAAACACCATTATGTTAAACAACTGATTAAAATGAGAATTTAGCTAAAAGTGATAAACAATGCACCTTAGAATCCAAACCAATATTAACAGAGAAGGGATTAGAGAGCTCAGCAGCAGCAGCAGCAACAACCAAACCGAAACGACGCCGTTCAGGTAACCGCCAATTCGTCATGAATCCAACGAAATTACTCGATCGGTGTAGCTCAAATAGATAGGGTTTCGGTGTTAAAATTCGTACAACTGAAGCAGTTGGATTCATGTTGACAATCTCTGGTGACGTCATGTCAGCAGCACCGATCATAGGATTGTGATTGATTGAGAAAATTAGGAAGTGTGGGTGATAACGAGATATGAAAGGTGATGTGTTGGATTAGGGTTTTGTTGGTTTGTGAATCTTTGATGTTTGATTGTGGAATTTTGGGTTGGTTTCTGATTTTGATGGTGACGAACAGGAAAGGGTCCGTCCGCCACACAACTTTTACCTCACCTACAAACAACACTAGTTTGTTTCTTACAGCTAAAAATATTATTATATTGGTGTAAAATTACTATTTTACCTTTAAATTAAAAATCAAAATGAAAAGAAAAAAAGAATTAAAAGGTAAAAGTAAAAGAAAGTTTTTTCCTTATATGATCCGTATAGAATGTTATTGCACATTGAATGTTTTTTTCTTGTTTTACATATATACGGGTCGTATAACGTTATACGGCACGTATACGATTGTATACAAGCAATATAATGTTATACGACCAAATGGGTTTATTTTGTGAGGTTTTATCAGATTTTTTGGGTTTTTAACAAATGTATACGCGTCGTATAATCTTATACGACCCGTTATAATTTTTTTTTGTGAAAGCGAACAACCGTTTAATAAGTTTTAGTAATTGTTTAGATAGTGTTTGACGTATTATTTAGATATATCGGATTATGTTACGAGTTTGTAATTAAACGTACTAATAACGTTGAATAATTTTCCACTTTATTAAACAAAATATGTGAATATGATAAACAATACGATAACAATTATTAAACAAACAATATAAAATGTAAACACAAGATTAATATTTACAATGTTTTACATCTAAAACAACAAAAGATAAATATTTACAATGATTGCTGAAGGTTTTCAGTATCCGGAGTTTGTTGGGTTGTTTGCAGCTAGGGTTCAGAATGCTTAAAATTTTATTATAAATTTTTTGGTGAAAGTTATCATCTTTATCTTTTGGGATAAGTGAAGCAATGAATGGAGGAATATATTTTACTTATTTTATGTTTAATATATGAAGCATGTTATATAAGTTTTTAGATGGTGTTTGTAAGGTTTACTTGCTTTCTGTAACTTTGATTGACATCTATCATTACCTTTTCACCTAGGCGGCACCACCCGTAGTCTACTAGTCACCTTAACTCAAACTTTTCACCATCCCTTCCTCACCATTATCTTACAAAAAAAACACTAATGGAGGATCTCCGTCATTATTATTCACTTACACCGGTACCTACAGGTCCGAGTAACCACCATTCCCATAGCCATCGTTTCCGTAGCCACCACCCATGTTCCAGCCACGGCCTCTTACTGCACCGCATTTAAAAAGAAAGAATTCTCTGAAAACCCTCATTACTACTCAAACCATAGCGTCTAAACCCTTGAATCCCAACGCTTCTCCTTACATTCCTCATCATCGGTCCTTGTACGTATACCCCAATCATCATTCCTCACCCGGTACACTCACGTTAAGCTTGATCTTATTTCATGTTCTGACATTTTGTAATGATGTGAACACATACCGACTGCGTTTTCGTCAATTCCACACACCGGTAAAATAAGGGATATAGAGGATGCTTCCTGCGAATTACTTTCTCTTGTTTACCGATATGTGGAATTGACGAATACGCAGTCGTATATGTTAAGAGCGAATATGTCCATACATGCATTTAATTCCCTCACGTCATTACAAATTGTCAGAACATGATGTAAGATCAAGCTCATTTTGCTTTTGCTTAATGTTTATTAACTGGTCGTTTGTTTGAGTCCTAACGAAATAACATTTCAAATTCATAGACAACCTAAATCCACGAATTCCCTCGTCTTGTATTCATCAACGATCTTCTGATATTGAATTATACATTCCTTGTAAAAGTTTTCCCAGCTCACTGCTGGTGTATGTCGTGTCGGTTATTGCCAGTATCCTGACGGGGTAGGCATTGGATATCCTCCATGTAACTTGACGTGAATAAACCGAAACCATAATGTGTGAATATTAACTCCAAAAAAGGAAATCCGATGTATACGGGCCATATAACTCTATCATATACATTGTATAGACGATGTAAAAGTTTATTTTCACATTGTGTATACGGGCCGTATAATGTTATACGGCCCCGTATACACCATGTGAAAATAAGCTTCATGATTATTAGTACCCTTGTTTTATTATTCTTTCCATAATCGACTTTGACTTGTATTACTATTTACATATAATATTTAAAAATTAAATAAAGAGACGAAGATAAGTAAAATAATCAAAGGTCATGTTTTACAGAAGGTATAAGGATGTGGTACTGATATCTCCATACAATGAAGGAAAAGAAGAAGCGCGTGGCCTCCTTTACACATGCGAGAAGTCCAAGAATTTAGAAACGTAGTCCAATGATCACATACCAACCAGCTGCCTGACACTATTCCCCTAATTCATATTTAAATAGATATATAATATATAATATAATATAATATAATATATACTTAACAATATACATGTCACTATGATTTACATCCCTTATCCCATTAACATAATCAATAATTGCAACTACCTTTTAGTAGGTTTGTAAACTCAATTTCACTTTACAAGCTTTCAACCCAAATTGGCACTTTTGTTACTAACCTGAACTTCATCAAGGTGATTTTACATCCTTCCACACTCTACTTTTATTTTCAAAATACTTGAATCTTCTTAAAATTATTTTTAGACATTTCAGTATGTTTAATGTATTTATATTTTTATTAATAAATTTAATTTACAAACTTGATAACTTTAAAAAAAAGAAAAAAAAAATACCCAACTGGCCCATCTACTTGCGATCTTCACCACGAATGCCACCCCAACATATGGCCACGGAATGCGTTGGCAACGAGGAAGTTTGTGGCCGATGGCCACCTCTCCTATTTGTGGCCAGGTTCTCACGAACCCGCTTAATTAGTGCGCAAATAAAGTTTGGTTAGAATACCATAAGATCCCTTAACTTTCTTCTTTTCAACATTTACATGATTTCTAAGCATTTACTCAAAAGTTTGGTTAAAATACCATAAGATCCCTTAACTTTCTTCTTTATAACATTTACACGATTTCTAAGGACTAAGCATTTACTTATTCTAGATTATTACCTATAGTCATGTACCATCGAAGCATGATGAGATCCTACTAGAAGTTTAAGAAAAAAAAATGTTTAAGATTAGATTATGATTAGATAGGGACAACTCCCAAACATTTGACTACATACTACTTTAAAACACATCAAGTTTGTTGTCTCTCTTTCTTCTAGAATAATACAGCACTTTTAGTTGCCATTTAAAAACATATAACAGAAGATCAACATAAGATCAAGAAAAAGTATATGCAATGGCCTCATCCTTATTTTCACTTGCTTCCACTTCTTCTATGCTACTTGTTCTTGTGTTCCTGTCCACACCGGCTAAATCAAACTTCAGTATACCAACTCCATACGTCGGTAAATCCCTTCTAGCTCGATCTTACTAGCAGTAGAGTCAAAAAGGAATATGTAAAAAAGTGATGAAACTGATATTATCTTATGTGTGTTCATCAACAGATAACCTTTGTGATCAAGTCAGCTGTGGAAGAGGAAACTGCTCGGTTGATCTTGCTAAAACGTTTAACTTCGTTTGCAACTGCGATCCTGGATGGCAAAGAACTTTAGGTTCTGACGACGAAGATGATTTTCAGTTCCTTCCTTGCGTCATTCCGAACTGTAACGTCATAATTCACAATTATTCAACCTTGTGTAGAAACTATAAACTAGAAGCTAGCCACTTTTGACATGAGAACTGACCTTAAATATTAATATGTTGTTTTTTAGGTTCTATGGACTACTCATGCATACCAACCGCTCCTCCGTTTCCTCCCATCCCTGATAACATTTCTATCTTCGATCGTAATTCACTTACATCTTTTCTAGAGTTTTAGCACTACATGTAACTTCTTACGGTAATTTTAATTAACATAAGTACTTGTTATGGATTAAACATATATTCAGCTTGTTACTGGACATACTGTGGAGAAGGTACATGCCGCAGGAATAATTATGCATGCGACTGCAAGCCTGGATACACCAATCTCCTGAACATCTCCTATTTTCCATGCTTCAGCGACTGTACGATCAAATAAATCATCAATTGTTTAACTAGAATATATTAACCCGAATCAAATCTTGGCATAAAAAAGATTGAATTTTGAAACAGGTGCTATTGGAAGCGATTGCAGTAGACTTGGAGTTCGGTCATCAGCTACAACGTCCCCTCCTGGTGATAGCAGCCAAGGCGATGGCAGCCAAGATGATATCAGTCAAGGTTTGGCTGATTCTTCGACCCGAACAAGATTTCATATGTACAGTAAACTAAATATTAAGAAGTCATGTTGACTTGTAACTTTAATTTTGTAGGTATCAGGTTTCTTTCTGGAGGCTTTCATTGTATTGGAGTCATAATGATGTGTGCAGCCTTGGTTCTATGGAAATAGGAACATAGTTGGGTTGTTATGTTTTGGTTGATATATGTATATACCATGTATGTATAGAAGATTGTTTGTGTAAAAATAAGATCTTTTGCCTGTCGAAATAAAGATCATTGTAGCTTTTGTGTATAGAAATGTTTTCCCTTATGGTATGGGCCACAAGATAGATGGAAAAAAACGGATTGGATTAAAATTTGAGATTAAGATATATTTTTTGTTCAATATGTGATGACTTTAGATAAGTGTAGCAGGTTTATTTCAAGAGTCCAAACAAACACCTACCTAGCCTTTATCCTTTTTCTTTGATATTGATTGCAATATCTAAGGACCACATGAAACACAATATGAAATAAAATTAATTAGCATATTATAAAAATAACTACTTTCCATAAAGTATAATGGAAATATATATATTATATAAAGAACGTGATGTTATAATTGATTATTTAAAAACTAATGTGCTATAATTAGTAAATACAATATACCACAACTTTTTATAAATCACAATTGTTTATAAACTTGTATATTTAGCTTTTTATTACTATGTGAAAGTTTTAAATACAATTGGGTTTTAACGTGCGAAGGTACGAAGTGAGCAAATAACATGCACAGTTATTTTTAAACATGCGTAATTTTCATATTTGATGGCATGCAAGATTTGATTTTTGTAACATGCTTATTTTAAAACTGCACGTGCGTACCTTCGCACGTTAAGGGGTTGTTGTACAATAACCTTCCCCTTATTATTATAAACTTCATAAAAAATGTAACTGGTCACATTTTTATTCATTACAAAATAGTAACTAATTCATTTATTTCAGTCAATTATTTATATGTATTATATATGTTAAAAACAAGGTGATCAATTTAATTAATAAAATTATATATTGATTTTGAAACGAATTATATATATATAACTATAAAATAAAATAAAAACAGAAACACTTATTAAAGAAAAGAGCATGATGCTTGAAAGATAAAGCACATGATGCTACTAATAGCCATGTACAGAAAACACATGATAAGAAATATTCCCTATATATAAATCCTCAATAAATTACTTATTCACAAAACAAATTAGTTTTAAAAGATTCTATATCATGAGGAATCAACTAAAGATCAAACCTAACTCCAAAAAATGTAACACATCACCTGTACAATGATACATCACGCATGCATGTGTAGTTTATATATATGCACATATATATAATCTTTCCTAATTCTTTGATCATCATGCATATACTTCTTGGGACTCCATGGGAGTTGACCAGTGGTTCAAAAGTGCTTCCACGGTTAACCTTCGTGTTGCACTAAGCATCGAGATGAAAAATCGACAACCATCGATTTTGTATTCCTCCAATGGATCCCTATGCCCAAAACTCCTCACATTCACCTGCATCAAGATAAACCATTTATTTGTTTAAAAAAAAACCTTTCATTCAGTGGCAGAACTGAAATATATACGAAAGTACAATGTTGAAACTCTATTTTAGCGCGCATGTTCACAAGTTATTATACCGCTGAGTTCAGTCTGTTCATGTTGACCAGATGATCCCTCCAGAAACTATCTAGGGATTTCACAAGAACCGTTCTCTGTATTCATGATTAATAATTTAACAAATTATTAAAATAAAAAAAGAGAATAGACGAAAAATGTGATCGTATTAGCATATGATTAAAATTACCTCGATTTCTTTAACGTATTCTTCAGTATAACCAGACTCTTGAACAGTGTTCATGTATGAAGTAATTAATAAATCACCAAGGTACTTGCGCAGGAGATTAACAGTAATTCGATACCTTCCATCTCTACAGTTAATATCCAAGTAAGAACGTTGCACTCGAATAATAAAAAAAAACGAAACCAATTTCATAAATTAACTTATTGTACGCACTTGAGTGAATCGTCAGAGCATATGGCTAGCCAGCGTTTAAGTGAAGAAGCCTTCTTACGAATACCTCTAAACGCATTCGGAGGTTGAGGTAAATTTGAAAAGCGGAAGTCGTTAATATCTACATCACTCGCTTCACGAACATTCACAAGTGAATGCAATAAAGATTCCACTGTAATTCCTGTACACGACTCTGGAGAACCGCAGATACGATTTAATCCAAAATTTTAACATCTGGAAAATAATAAATCCAAAAAATAAAACTCACCATCTAAAATCTTCCATGAAATTGCAAAGAAGTCCTTTAAGAGTTTGTATAAGTTCCAGCTGTTTGGATGCTATTGAATATACGGATTACGAAGATCAGTTCTATGTAAGTGAGTAGAAGTTGAATATAGGGTAAAGATATTTATTATTTAATACCTTTAATGGATTAACATTTGCCAAAACAATTTCATCTACGACTGCTTGCATGTACCTAATATCCGTGCATAAAATATTCAGATTATAAACCAAAATACAAGATTTTATGGAAAATGTATTTACTCGTTTTAAGGTCTACTTTTTTGGATAATAAATAATTTCCAGAATAATATATCTTAGTAAAGAAGACAGTCAGACACTTACTGGAATATGTGATGTGAACAACTCTCGGAATCACCGCTTATAATTAACTGACGAAGATCATAAACGTGTTTCCTTTGTACCTTGAACCAGAAAATTATGTATACACTATTCAGTAATGCAACTGAAGAAAAAGGTATGAGATTAAGAATGCCATTAATTACACTTCATTAACATAAAAGAACAATAAACTATAGAATATGTACCTCTAACACTTCATCGAATTCTACAAGGCTCTTTCTTATGTTGAAGAAATACTTTTCTGCCGAAACTTGGAGAGACAGAAGCTGAAATTTGTGATAACAAGAATTAACAGTTAGAATATAACACACACACACACATATATATACATACATACATAACGTCAATCTGCCTGTACAAATGAAAAGATAAACATAATAACATTATCATATGATGAGTTAAATCACACCTGTCGAACAATTGCATCACCTTCAATTGGCACGTCCTCATCATTTGTGATCCTCGATATCAGATTCACCGCCCACTCAGTGTCAAAGTTGAACTTTTGGAACATTTCATCCTGCAAACTGTAACATTGATAGATCGAAAATCACCTACATCTCCTTTAACGGAAGTCAAGAAGCAAAAAAGATGAGAAACACATTGTATAGAAATTAACCACGCAGAATCAAGTAAATTATTTGACTTGAAGCTTTATACATCATTTAGTAGAGTTTACCTAACCATGAAACGTGTTGATCCAGGATCTCCTTGCCTTCCTGCTCTGCCACGAAGCTTCGTAAAGCACAAAAAATGTATAAACTGGTTACTGAGTTTCTATATATAAATAAATATATAATATATATATATATGTGTGTGTGTAATGGAGAAGTCGTAGTCAGCTTAACTTACCTGATTATCAATTCTCCGAGACTCATGCAAAGATGTGCCAATCACATGGAGCCCACCAAGTCGTTTGACTTCCAATCCTTCATTGAAACAGTGAGCTTCACAGTCTTTCAGAACCGACAAATAAGCAAGTGCGATGCAAGGACCAAGAGGGTACATCTCAGACTGTTCTTCTACAAGTCTTTCGAGCTCATCTGGACCCACTGACTGGCTCATCTCAATTGACTCCAAAATTACCGATTTTGCCTTCTCATATGTCCAATTCTTGTTCTCACTTTTGGCCACATATTTAGCTGCAATAATATAAATAGCACCAAGAATATTAACACGTGAATTTACAAGGGGTTCTCGATTGACGAAATGAAGTCAAAGGTTAAAACCACTAACCCATTAGAGCAGTCTTAGCAAGCAAAGCTAATGATGATGGTCCAATTTTCATTTTTGATAATACCTTTTGTGACATCGGCTCTTCAAAGTCAATATCTGGAATATCATGACTCATATGTGAAAGTATGCTGTCCTCTATAACTTCTTTTGCAAGCATCTGAAATTAACACATATCACATATCGTCCACATTCTGTCACTTGGAACAAATGGCATGCGCGAGACACCGAAAAGGACAACACACCTTTGGATTGCCTCCTAAAATAATGTCGGTACCCCTACCAGCCATATTTGTCGATATGGTGATGGCATACTTTCGTCCAGCTTGAGCCACAGTTTGAGCCTCTCTGGCAGCGTACTGAAAAAAAAAGATTACAAATCCTAAGAATGCAAATCAGTTCCGTAAAAATATTAACTGCACACTGCTTCCTAAAAGAATAAACCTTTGGTCGTGCATTAAGAACATTGTGAGGGATCATGCTTTCCCTTAGCAGAGAAGACAAATATTCTGAATTCTCAACACTACACCCACAAAAGGAAGCATCTTTTAGAATAAAGTAAAATGCCATTTTCATCCCTGAGGTTTGGTCAGTTTTGCGACTTTCGTCCAAAGGTTTGTTTTTCCGCATCTGGATCCAAAAGGTTTGAAATCTTACCATTTTCATCCGGCTCGTTAACTCCATCCGTTTTTCTCAGTTAAGTCGGGTTTTTCTGCCTTTTTGGCTAACTTAAAGGGCAATTTGGTCTTTTTCACTTTATATAAAAAGACCGAATACCTCTGAAAAAGACCGAATTGCCCTTTACGTAAACAAAAAGACGGAAATACCCCTGACTGAATGGAGAAAAATGAATGGAGTTAACGAGCCGGATCAAAATGGCAAGATTTCAAACTTTTTGGATCCGGAAAAACAAACCTTTGAACGAAAGTCGCAAAAGTTGGCCAAGCCTCAAGGACGAAAATGGCATTTACTCTTCAGAATAAATAAACCAAGATATTACAGAAATGCAGAATGAATTATGAAATTATGAGAAATTATTATTGTTGTACCTAGTTGTTCCGACCAAAACAGGGCGACCAGCTCTGAACATATTTATAATTTCTGCGCGGACGTATTCCCATTTACCACGAGCAGTCTTATGCATTCATAACAATTAAAAACATGGTTAACGATTTTTAATTACAAGTATTTTTCACAAGAAAAAGAATGGTTGAATGGTCATGAATGTTTAACGTCTTACTGCAAAAGCTTGAATGGGTAAATCATTACGAGTATTTGGCATGTTTGTGGGCACTTCAATAACAGGTGTCTGGAACATTTTCAAGAACTCCTTTTCCTGTAACAGTGTAAATAAATAAGGCATCTAGCAGTAGATTAATATTGATATTGATGATCATATGTAAATTTATAAAATGTCGATACTTCAGTTTTTGCCGTCCCAGTCATCCCGGAGAGCTTTGGATACAGCTTAAACAGCGACTGGTATGTGATTTGCGCCACTACAACCGAATCCGCCTGAAACGTACAAGAGAATAAAGCTACCAAGAAGAATTATGAAGTGGAATGACACGTATGACAAGTGATAAACATCACTATATTATACCTGAATTGGTAAACCTTCTTTGGCCTCCACAGCCTGATGAATCCCTTCTGACCATCGTCGTTTTTCTTCCACTCTCCCCGTCAACTTCAATAATTGAAATGTGTATGTAATTGTTTCTTTGTGGAATGTTACGTAGTGGAAAAGGAAAAAGGAAGGAAAAATATTTACAACGACAAAAACCGCTATAAGTAACTTCGAACCAAATCACATTAACAAATGTAATTTTACCTCGTTTATTATGAGTGCCTTCCCGTTTTTAACAATGTATTGGACATCTTGGCGGTAAAACTCCTTGGCTTTCAAAGCATTCATGACAAATCTACAACATTTAATTGAAAAAGAATGAAAAATTTGATTGTTACTATATGAAAATAAGAAAATTATATAATGAAATTTACCTAGCCCAAGGATCATTCTCATCCCATAGATCATTTGTTTCGAGAGCCATCTCAGCTAGGTTAATTCCTTCTTCAGTCAACTCCACAGAATTATCTTTAAGCTCTATATTGTAATGCTGTGCAGTGAAATAAACAATCCGGCACGATGAACATCAACAGCCAAAAATAAAAACAAAATATAAAAAAGAAACAGAAATAAGAAGTTAGATTACAAGGCCACGTATGAGAAGCTCAGCTACTTTGGCAGCAACCGGATAGCGTGCAGCATCCTTGCTAGCCTGAGATGCAGATGAAAGATTTAAAGAAAAAATTAAGTTACAACTTCAAAATTGGAACCAAACGACAGATCAACGCCACAGCTTGAAACGGGAAAATATACCTCGCCACTTATCAGCAATGGGTTTCTCCCCTCATCAATTAGCACAGAATCAACTTCATCAACTATTGTAAAATGAAACGGTTTTGGCCTGGTAAACAATGTGCTGTTAGTCCCAGAGAAATTAAAATCAAATATGCATTGTAAATAAAATATTGTATTATTATAATACCATCTCATAACCAGTTGTCCACTGCTTCCAGCAAGATTGTCTCTCAGATAGTCAAATCCTAGTTCCTAGAATAATTTAATTTACAGCTATGAGAAAATACAAATGATGCATATTGCAGTAAAAAGTAAAAACAACAGAGAGGGACTTACTGAATTGTTGGTGTATGTAATATCGCATCTATAGTTCAACCTCCTTTCCTCAGATTTCATCCCTCTCTATATGTGGCAATATATAAGCAATGAAATGAAGACGAGCTTATGGATATTATCAAGTATGGGGCTATGGGCACATAGTTTAATAACTTACTTGAATAAGACCAACAGAAAGACCTAAAAAGCGATGAACACGACCCATCCACTCAGCATCACGTTGAGCAAGATAATCATTAACAGTAACCACTGTAAATCAATAAATTATGTTGATCATATTGTATAATATGTTGGCATATTCAACATGCTTGCACTGTAGTTTTGCTACTAGCTTCCAGATAAGCAATTACAGTATATACAAAGTAGAAGAAGAACAACAAAAGAGTGTACATGTACCATGAACACCCTCGCCAGTCAAGGCGTTAAGATATGCAGCCAATGTTGAGACCAGTGTTTTTCCCTCTCCGGTTTTCATCTCAGCAATAGACCCGTCATTTAGCACTGCACCACCAATAATCTAGCAATTGCAAGACCAAACTCTAATCAGGTTTATCAACCAAAGTAAGCTATTCATTACATAAATAAAGTAACAAACTCATTGAACTTCATCTGACTAGAATTAAGTTAAGAAACTCCAATCAAAACAAGCATATGCGGAGGGTAAGTTTGAGACCTGCACATCAAAATGGCGCATGCCAAGCTTCCTCTTGGCAGCTTCGCGAACAACAGCAAACGCCTCTGT
Source organism: Scalesia atractyloides (assembly GCA_947069175.1). Classification (NCBI taxonomy): domain Eukaryota; kingdom Viridiplantae; phylum Streptophyta; class Magnoliopsida; order Asterales; family Asteraceae; genus Scalesia; species Scalesia atractyloides. Next base: position 15,198,163 of record CAMTDV010000014.1, on the reverse strand, counting down.
AATATAACCATGTACCGTAAATATGTATACACAATCTTACATATTAAAAGAAGAAACAAACTTTAATGCCATAACATGAGAGGAGCTATTTAACAACCAGCTTGAATATCCGCAAGTGTCTCTCCTTTCCCCAAGCGACGGCGGAACTCAGCGGTTTTCGCAGTCAGCTAATTCACCATCAAAAAACATTAACACTTAATACATAAAAAAACATCATGCAATGAAAAATAATAAAAACACTTAAAAACCTGTTCATCAGAGAGCTTCTGAATATGAGGCTCAAAGGAATTAACAAACCCCACAAGCCGATAATAATCCCGAACAACCCAGTAATTCAAGCTGGTAAAATCCCCCCATGTTTTGGTAACGCGTCCAATATTTTCCTGAAAATTAAACAGTTGAGACATTTCAACAAACAGTTGGTGGGCATATGGGTATTTAACTAATTTAAATGCAAAAAACAGAGTGAAAAAAGGGGAGTGTACTTTAAGAGATGCTGTGATTGTAGAATTGAAGCGATGGCGTCGTGTATTGCAGGAAAGAAGGGGGAAAGAAGTGGTGGGTGGGGTATTGAAGAAGATAACGGGCGAATTGGTGTGTTGAGAGTTTGTGTGTGGGGTGAAGAATAATGGGTTCGAGAATGCAGAAGAGTAAGCCGCCATCTTGCTTGCAGTCGTTGATGGAGTTTGGCTAAGGAGAAAAAAACTATAATAACCTCATTCTGTATCGGCAACCTTGGGTCATAACTAATGAGGGTGACGGTCGGTGAAGATGTTTGAAAAGTTACAAGATTATATACATAATTTCTTTTGTTCACTAGATTGTTGCCATTGGCCATGCGTTGCAGCGATAACGTGTTGGTTGTTTATCGCTGGTGATACGTTTTGTGTGCGTTAATCATATGCAAATGCGCGTTTTGACGTATCCGATCTAAGTAATCATGAAAACGTGTTATATTTGACCAGACTCGTTTCCGAAAAATACGTTGAAACGTGAATTTGTACCGATATATACATAAAATTAACCATGTAAGAAAATATTTTTTTTCCCTTTGAAGCGAAAGTATGAAAATACAGGGGGTAAATTTGAAAAGTTAGAACTCAAAGGGATGAAAATGACATTTTATAAAGTTTTTAGAAAGTGTAGGAGGTTTAAATGTCAATTTTTAAAGTTTAGGGTTGTTTGTGTCAATATCTAAACTTTATGGACAATTGACACCAATTAGATACACAAATAGATGAGGACTCAAGGTACATAGTAATTTGTAGCTCTTTAGGTTAGGTATAAAGTTATAAGATTACGTACACAAATAGATGAGGACTCTATGATGTTTTAACGAGCAAGAAAATAGATGTAACCCTTTTTAATCCTTCTTAAAGGCTTGTGTGACTCATATAAGTTGTATGATATGACAGGTAAGCTGTTGTACTAACGGCGGTGGAGTTTCTTTAGCAACATCTAGTATCAAGATGCTAATTTTTACTAATGGGGGTGTAGTTTAAATTTAATCATTTGTGTTTCAACTTTTCTAACTTTTTCAATATTTTTGTTTTTTGTTCTTAATGAATTACCCACTTTTTTTAATTAATTACCCATAACACTTAGTATAGTGTTTTGAACTCACATATACAATTGCTTATAAGACTAACTTTAACATAACTCACCAAAAATTGCACCATAGTTTATGATGCAAAACGGAATATATTGAAGTTATTAGTCTTATAAATTTGAAGTTAGTCTTATAAATGGTTGTAATGGCGTGAATACGCTAAGTGTGAAAATAATAGCATATCTCGATATTTAGAAAAAGTTGTAATGGTGTGAGTACAAGAAGTGTGAAAATGATAGCATAAGTAACTAGATATTTAACATAGCCAAGATAGATGCAAGAGATACACTTAGCTCATAAGCAAAAACATATAATTGCACAAAGAATAGTGTAATCAGGTTGATAGCGAAACAGTAGCTCATATAATGGCGAGTAAGCTAGGGCATGAGTTGGAAGACGCTTAAATGAGAAATATTGTGGCATAGACATTATACCAATGCTATGTAGAGAGTGGAGAGGGAAAAGAAAGGCGAAAACGTATAACACAATTGGGGCGTATAGCATAGATTGTAAGCAGGTAGCGATGGTGTAACTGTTGTTGCGAAGTCAGGCATCAAGTTAACTGTTAACCCCCAGTTTAACGTATAAGCATTGGTATAGTGATCACTAGTGAGCTTGTATAAAAAAAAGTTATGATTAAAATGTGTCGGTGAAATAGATATTAAAGTTGCGGACCAAAACAAAACAATACACCACAGCAGGATGAAGTTCAAGTATGCATGAAACATGTAAAAGGAGTCAAATACTTCATTCAAGTCCACATTCGAGACTAAAGAAATAGTAACCAGATGTGAATGCTTCACTTATTTTCGCCTATGGATTCTCCAGCATCATCAATCTTCATCGGTCCATAATGTAGTAGAACCTGTCAAATTAAAAAAAAAAATCAAAAAGAAAGATTGTGTTACACAGGAAGTCGATATAATCATTCTTCTAGTTGTATTTAAGCATCCAACTTGCAACTTTGTGCTGTTGAGGAACCAATGGGTTATATACTTATATTACCCTTGCCAGAAAGTATGACCGGCTTGTTTTACAGGTTTCTAGCTTCTTTTCCTGGATGGTACATGATTTAAAGAAAAAAAGAAAGAAAAATACTAAAGGTTCGTGGGCTAAACAACGACGTTTGGCTAAAATACACACGCACAGTTGTCAGAATTGCGTAAGGCGAACTACAGGTAGACACAACACAAGGAGCTTCTAAAATTGTGGGTTATGTCCTTTCATCATAACCCAACACCAATCTATAAAACAAGTACAGTTCATTACACACAAAAGGACATAATGTATACGAGCATCTACTTTTTTTGTTTATCAAAAGGTATATTTGTCGCGTATTTTGGGACCTATACCTCCTTTAGTTTTGGTAATCAGGCATTCCTATACATGACAATGACCTAATGTTGAAGACTCCGCCGTATTTTAACCTGTATTTGGAAATCGAAATACGGCACAACTTGTGCACATTGCATGTTTTTATCTTCATCCTGAATAATTTTCAAACAACCTTCACTGTAAAATTCAACCGCTCCTACAGCAACAGTAACTAATCGTGAAAACAACTTCAAATCATTTAAACAACCAAAGTCATTGTGATACAAGGGCTTATTGCAATAAAGACATAAATAACTTTGGTACCTTCCCTAAATTATCTAATATAAAACATTCTAGATTACAAGAAAAGTAACTGATATACCTTGCAAGTTGCACGTCTTTTGAACCGCTAGAAATATCATGGATACAGCGAAACTTAATAAAGGCTATATGTCACAAAGAAGCATGAAAAGAAAACATATAAATTCAATTCATCATACATCAATAACAAAACATATAAAAAACCCTACAACTGAAAAATCACTCTACACTACAAAATATCTTCTACAACATAAATCTAAGTGAATACTAAAGCCCAAATCTTCAAAACATTTCAGCCCTACAAACAATCCAATCACCAAAAACCAGCCTAATTTCACAACGAACAACAAAACCTCCATTCTAAAACCCTACTTCCCAACACAAACAACATTCAGCTTCACCAACACCTAAAAACAACTAATTTAACCTGTTCACATTCCAAAACCACCATTCCTTATTCAAATTCAATCAGAATCGCAGCTCAATAAACACTTCACACAGTATCTGTATGACAAAATCGATCCAAAAGAACAGAAAAAGATGCGATAAATTCAAAGTTGTACAATTGAGCCGGAATTCAAAAATTACGAATTTTCCCTCTAAAAACATAGAAGAAAAACTATAAGGATGAACGAAAATTGCGTATAAGAAATACTCTTATTTGATACGCTCAGCTGATCAGAGTAATTGGTTTCTAACTTGCATGAGAGACGCCTTTGTTACGAACGTAAAAGAACCGTTCTTTTTCTCAGTGACCCATCCTAACCGGCTAACCCGCTAGACTTTTCTTTCCTACCCAATCAGCCCATCACAAGCCCCTTGAGAATTATAGCTGCCTAAAATAGCCCACAAGTTTGTATTTGAAGTCCTAAACAACACAAATTGGAACACTTAACGATTAGTGAAACAAAAAGTGACAGATATGCTTAACTCATGATGGGCAAATAAGCAGGCTTAAGTGATAAAATTGGTGAGAAGACTTTAAACAGTCATTACTGGTGATTTTTTTAACACCAAAGAAGTTTGACCCTGCCAATTTTACAACACAACAAGCACAAGGTACAAACACTCATTTTGATTGGAAATTAAATTCCTCTAGACACTAGGTTACATAGAAAAGAACAGTATTTTGAGTTCCAAACTGAATTATCAAATATAACTAATGCATTATGAATGTGATGGTATTCTAACAAACTGCAGATTGATGTGAGTCACATGCCAAAAGTACAGGTCTAATTGCTTTCTTCTCAAATAAGAAATATTCCAGTCTAAGACCATGCGTAGTGGTAAGGGTGAATAATGCCCCCACCCTTGGGCCTTTTCCGCCATGTGGCAGTACAGTCAGCAAGGGGCATTATTGGGTGTTTTTCTAAAATGGATGTAGTGGGGATGTGGGCATTATGTTAAAAGGGTGTAAAGAATTAAATAAAAATAAAAAAACCAACAAAAAAGGCAATTGGACTAAACAAGGAAGATTAAATGTGATTGGCCATTCAAAATTTCTCCAAGCGTGGTTTGGAACACGCAAAACATCAAAATTGACCAAACACGCCCCGGGGGGGGGGGGGGGGGGGGGGGGTTGCCCCGGCGTGTTTGGGCGTGATTGGGCAAAAAAAGGCCCCTTGACCAGCCACTACGGGTGGTCTAACAAAACATTACGGAAACATAAAATCCTTATGAAGCTTGCAGAAAACATTTAAAAGAGCAGCGTCTTACAGGATAATTAGATTGAATGATAAATAACTCTTCCGTGGCTGATTTTACCACCATCTAAAATGAGCATAACTCCTGTTGGTGGAAGCAAGTCTATGAAGATCCTCCCTTTTCTTACGTACATCTCCCCGTTTCCTGTAAGCATCCATAATCTGAGCAAACACACATTCCTCCAATTTCAAGCTGTTTTTAGATTTCTTTTTGGACTTAATAGCTTCATCAAGAATCCAACGAACAGCTAGGGTTTGTTGCCGATCCCTATCCACAACCCCAGGAACATCATAAATATTACCCGCAATTCTCACTTTCGCTACTTCACATACCGGTTTCACATTCTCCAAAGCATCAGATATAATTTCGATCCCATCGCGATCAGTGCGCGCCAAACGATGAAGCGTCTCATGGAAAATCGCACGAACACGCGTCTTCTTACCCTGCTTCATTCGAAAATTAACCAACTTGTGGATCAACTGCTTTTTCTCACCATCTAACCCTCCCATATAGTTGAGAATTTCTGAGCCAGTGTACGCGGTTTTCGAAGCGGATGAATAATGTTGCAACAGAAGTGGTGTGATAGGTGCACATGAACCTTGAAGCTCTCTTACAATACCATTCCATCCCTTAGCAGCAACAGCTCGAATCATCTTGTTTAACCTAATCTGAGTGATTTATTATAGTTAATTACAAGATTTGAAAACCTATAATCATATAAATAACTCGAAATAAACTTGATTGATATTGCATATGTAATAAACTCCGAAATTGGAACTCAACTAGCATCATACTTGAAACATTGACGTGTAAATCAAACAAAGGGCATATATGATGAACAAACTTTAACATTATTTGTAGTTAATGAACGAATATACGTACGCAGATTCGAACAAATGTTGATTAAGTAGAAATACGGGGTCATTTTCCTACGTGTGAAAGTTAAAATCGAAGAAATCACGTACCTGCTAGGTGCTCGAATGAGAGCAAATCGGTAAAATTCCAAGATTTGATTCAGAAATTGGGGGCAATCGAAACCCTAGAAGGAGTGAGAGCAAATCGGCGGGGTGGGAAAGGGTTTAGACAGGAAAATACAAGTATGCCCTCGTTCTTTCTTTTTTTTTTACGATAAATTTGGATCACTGACTAGGGACGAGCAAATCCCGATCCCATCCAGATCTCGAATTTCGTCAAAACTGAGTACTGATACCAAAATATGTCGGTACCGTAGCGGTATTTAAAGGTGAAATTCGGTATTTTATCGTTACTGTACCGAACCGGTACCGATACCGAAAATGCTAAAAAGGGGATACTGTTTCCAGTACCGAAAAAATTCGATATGGTATTTTCGGGATCGGGATCGGGATCAGTATTTGATGCCAATGCTCATCCCTATCACTGACACACCACTGGAATATTATAGTGCCATTAGCGGAATCATCCGGTTATATCCATCTCTACTAGGCTACAATACCTATACACCAATTCATGAGGACATCCAATCTGAGGGGGTGTTTGGGAGTGCTTTTCAAACTCCTTATTGACTTTTTGGAAATAGTTAAATGCCATTTTAGTCTCTGTGGTTTGGGTCATTTTGCCAGTTTACTCCAAAGGTTTCATTTTTAACATCTGGATCCAAAAACGTTTCATCGTTGCCATTTTGGTCCAACTGACTTAACTCCATCCATGCTCCACAGTTAGTCAAGGGGTATTTTTGTCATTTCCCAAACTATTTTAATTAACCCTTTAATATTTTCCTCTCCATTAAATAACACCAAAGTCTTCCAAAACCGAATACTTCATATAAAAACGAAACCACACCAATTCACTCTCCATCTCTCTGCAGATTGTCACCCACCATTATCACCACCACACCACACCACACCAATCTCCACCTCTTTGAAAAACAACCACAACAGCAACCAGCCATCTCCAACCTTAATAAACCACCACAGCCACCATCTCCAGCCCTTTAAAACACAATAACCACACCACTGCCACCCATCTCCACCCTCGCCAACCACCATTCACCACCACAACCACCGTTCCCCACCTTCACCAACCACCACAACGCCAAACCATAACCCTTCCTTAGTCTACCTGTTACACCCAACATCATCAACCACTCTCCATCACTTGCAGATCGTCACCCACCATTATCACCGAGAGAGAGAAAGAGAGAGAACCGAGGGTTGGCGGCTAGGGTTCCGGCTTAAAAGACCTTGGCGCCGCCGGCGGTGATTTGACCCAGATCTAGGGTTTCGATGCACAAATGGACTGTCGAAATGGTGGTAATTGGTTGTCAGAATGGTGGTCGAATGTATTGGTGGTGGTTGCAGCAATGGGTAGGTTGTGAGGGTGGTGCTGATGGTGGTCGAATATGGTAGTGATAGGTTCTGGATCTGGTCGGGTTGTGGTGGCGAGTTATGGATCTAATTGGGTTGTGGTGATGGTGGCAGGTGGTCGGTTGGTGGTGATGGTTGTGGTGGTGGTTGGCGGAGTTAAAGAGAGGGAGTAGAGAGAAAGAGTATATGTATGTGTTTTGAAATACAGATTTTGGATTTGTTTTGTTTTTCCTATATATACATATAAATGAGGTGAAGAAATCTGATATAAAACATGAAATGAAAAAAATACCCCTTGACTAACTGAGGCGCATGGATGGAGTTAAGTCAGTTGAACCAAAATGGAAACGATGAAATCTTTTTGGATCCAGGTGTTAAAAATGAAATCTTCTGACTAAACTGGCAAAATGGCTCAAACCACAGAGAATAGAATGACATTTAACTCTTTTGGAAAAGTTAGTATGGAGTGACTTTTTAGAGCTTATGACTTTTCCCCTTACATACACCTTCAGTCCTAAACACCCCTTGAAAAATACGTCTTGTAAGAATTGAACCCAGCTACTCATGGTCCCTAAGTCTTATCCCACCACTAAGATGCCCTCGTTCTATTATATTCCTTATTTTCTATTCATATTATTCTTTTCGGTTTTGGCTAAAGTACATGTTTAATACACCAATATGGTCGTATGATGTTGTATAACACATGAAAATGGTTATATGGGTCGAGTGAGGGCTAATAATTCGGTGTATGCCAAATTGTCCGGGTGATAGAATGTGTTTAATTGATAAGTAAATGGCTTATATACTCACTAACAAAGTCATATGATTTGTATAACCTATACAATCAATATTGTGCTATATTTGTGCTATAGCGGTTAGTTGACATCTGATTGAATAGCGCTCCAAATAACGGTCACTTATAATGAGTCTGCTACCAGCGGTGCTAAATGCCGCTATTTTGAATCCCATATAGCGATTGTAGCACCACCTTTTTAGTTTTTTTTTTATTTTGAGACCAAAAGCCTCAGTGTACGAAAACTACAAGAGTTTTGGAGACAAAACGTCGTGGGAATGAAGTTGGCTAGCTAACACACCCATCCACACCGCAACTTTGGGCTGAGTTCTTTGATCTACTAAAAGAGTGTTAAGTTAAAGAATATGATGATGCGTAGGGATGGAAGTCGGGCATTGGAAGGGACTTTGAAGTAAAATATGTAAAGGAGGATGTAACACCCCAATCGTGTAATACAACAACACGCGGCGGAAATATCGGGGAGTCACGTTACAAATTGCTCAGCCACAACCGGTACTAAAATTTGTTTCATTATTATTAACATTGCTTTACAATACAAACAATACAACAAATTGTCTTTGGATTAAGGAAGTCTAAAGCCCGAATGCATTCCTATGTGTAGCATACTTGAAAGATCATCAACCTAAAACATATGTGAAAAAGAGACGTCAACAAACAATGTTGGCGAGTACATAGTTTTGTTGGCAAAGTAAATGGCAAAAAGTTTAGTGTTGCAATACTTCGACGAATACGAGAGTTGTCCATTGAAAATGGACTCTTTGAAGCCAAGGAATGGAAAAAAGATATAGTATTGCAATACATTAACTTGATTATGAAACTTGTGACAAAATAGTTTTGTATATGGCAACATGATTAATACTAAGTAATTTTTATGCCATTGAAAATCGTACTTTGTTCATTGTAATCACCTTGAATTCGGTCATAAAACTTGTGAGTATGTTATTAGAAATCCAATCAAGGAAATATTGACATTTGTCATAACTCGCGTGAGTATTATTAGAAATCAATTCAATGATTTGAAATAATACTTTGGTTATCCTTCTAAGAATCTAACATATAGAAATATGAAAGAGTTCTACAAGGATTTAGATATTGTAATTTGAAACAGTCGCACACAAAATCCTAATGTGATTTGGATAACGCTACAAGAGTAATACAATAAGAACATTATATATAGGAAGTACCCGCGGCGTATCCACCATGTTCTTATAGTATTACACTTGTTTCGTTATCTAAATCACAACTAATCACAATAAACACATAATAATCGTCTTGGTCCCATTGTCTTGTCATATACGCATTAAAGTACACAGAATCCAATGAAGGACTACCAATTAGTACTTTAAACATCCTACAGGAATCTAACTATGAAGATAGATAGATACTTTAAGGATTTAGTTTAGCCACTTGTCTTGTATCATTGTCTTGTCACATACGAATTAAAGTACACATAATCCAATAAAGGAGTACCAATTAGTACTTTAAACATCCTACAAGAATCTAACTGTGAAGATAGAGAGATACTTTAAGGATTTAGTTTAGCCACTTGTCTTGTATCATTGTCTTGTCACATACGCATTAAAGTACACAGAATCCAATAAAAGACTACCAATTAGCACTTTAAACATCCTACAAGAATCTAACTACGAAGATAGATAGATACTTTAAGGATTTAGTTAGTCACTTGTCTTGTCTTATTGAATCACAAAATCCTAAATCCTAATGGTGATTCGGATAAGGCTACGAAGGGTAATACAATAAGCACACTTATATATAGGAAGTACCAGCGGCGTATCCACCATGTCCTTATCATATTACTCTAGTTTCGTTATCTAAATCACCAACAATTCTACGGATCCGCTCGACGGGAGGTCTACTCTTCGGCCAGCTGATATTCTTGTGTTTGGGTGGGCTAGGGGAAAACACGCTTGTGTGGACCTTACAGGAGTGTCCCCTCTTGTTGGACTCAGGGATAATGGGTTTGTTGCTGGCCAGGCTGCGTTAAAGGCGGAATCAGGAAAGGTCGCTAAACACGAGAAGGCTTGTTTAGAGAATCAACACGTGTTTATCCCATTCGCTTTTGATACATTTGGGTCCCTAGCCCCAGAGGCTGTGGAATTTCTAAACAGGGTCCAACATGTTGTGAATAGTAATATTTCAACCTTTAAGGGCCGTTTCGTCTTTAGTAGGATTGGTTTTGCAATTCAAAGGGGGTTGCGGCGCAGCTTGTTGCCCGTTTACCTGCCACTTGTTTGTAATTTGTTACTTTGGTATATAATATCTACTAAATTTCATTCTACACATAAACCATAACCAATGTCTTGTAAAGCACTTCTTAGAAATCTCACTATGAAGATAGGAAGATTTAAGACTGTACTTAAAGTATCCTACAAGAATCAATCTATAAAGATAGAAAGATACTATAAAGATTTGTTTCGTGTCCCCAATTGCCATGTCTTGCATAAAAGAAATAATACACAAAAATACACTTAGTAAACACATAATTGCCATACATTGTAGAAATATTGATTACACATATGAATCACCCTAAAAAAATTTGAAAAACGTAAAAGAGGGGAGCTAAGTACTTACCTGGGGTTGCGTATAGATCTTGTTCAAATTATATAACAAAGCTCAAAGGATCAAGAGTTCAAGTGTTGAAGTGCTTCCTAGTGTAACGGATAACTACATGTTAGTGTATCGAACTTGAAAACGAGAAATCGGATAGAATGAGGTATATAAACCAAACAAGAGTTAGATCTTTTATAATATGGTTCATAATATCAATTCTTCTGATTTGGAAGCATTTCAAAGTGTTTTGATTTGTTACGGCTTGCTAAAGTGGTTTACGCCACTTTAACGGGTCATAAACGTAACTATGGGTTCGGATGGTTAATTAGGGCTATGAATATGTTATCATAATGGTTGTAGATGATATTGGTTACAAGAACCCTTGATTAAAAGTAAATCGATTACTTTTGGGAAAAGTATAAAAGTTGACAGCTTTCTGCGTTGTTTTTGTTTTACGTTTTAAAAATAGTAAACGATGTCGAAAAATTATGAAAATTTCCAGTCACTAAATTAGAATGTGTTTTACAACTTTCATTTAGAAAGTTTTTCTGTTTGGAACCCGGAAAATGGTCAAAACCGTGGATCTTTACAGCTTATTCAGCTTTGCGCAACAGTTTGGTTTTGGGTGGTTGGGGGTCCAAACGGAAGTGTTTTTAAGCGTGCCATATATTGTTAAAACCGTATTCCCATGTATTTAATAGTAAAGTAAGAGTTTACTTAATGTGGACAAGTTTTGACCAAGTTATAGTTGTCCAAAGTCACAACACAAAATCTGTCCAAAACAGGAAGAACACTTATGTGTTCCCGTTTGTCGTTTTAAAGGTTTTTATGCGTAAATAAAATATAAAACATGGTCTTAGATCATAGATGATATAATATGTAGATTAATATACATTAGGATAGAGTACAAAGCAAAGCATAATAGTGCAAGAATAGTGAATGTTTGTATGAAGACCGAAATATAAACAAAGATCGGTTTTTGATGAACTTAATTGGAAGCAAAAATTCTTCAATCCAAGAAGGCAAGGGGAAAGAAAAAGTGCAGGGATTTTTGAGAGTTCTAAGTGAATTTTGGTGTGAAAAAAAATAGTAAAGAGAAGGTTGGTATTTATAGGAGAGTAAAGGGGTGTAGGTGTCAACATGGGCAAGACAAGTGTAAGAATGAAAATGCATGGATGACAAGTGTTGGGTGGTTTTTATAAACCATGTCTTCAAAACAAGGGGTATAATAAAAAGGTGTGCATGGAAGATTCATCTCTTTTTTATATATAAAAACCCATTCTTTTTATATAAACCTTGTTATATTTTATAAAAGTTTGGTGTGAGTTTTTAAATTTATTTAATATATAAATAATATTACCCATTGATTATTATAAAATTTAGCAAATAATATTTATATGAGATGGTTGACGACATATCACGTCTTAAGATTTCTTAAAGTTTAAGACACGCGAAGTTTCTGAATGACGTAAGACAAAAACCTCTAACTTTGTTTTGTCGCGTTTTGGCACTTCTAACACCCGTAAACCTCATTTTCAAGTTTCATAAGGATGATAAGGCATAGAGAACTTGAAGTATGCCCTAAGATGTCACCGATGTCGGGTCGTACGGTTGCGGTTTTCGGTTAATTACGACGAAAATCGTAACGAACGCGCAAATGACCGTAAATGCGTAACGAATGGTATTTTTGCATTACAACCACTAAAATACAAGATTTTAATGATAAAAAAATTTTGGATGTGCGTACATGTTCCGGATTAAGAAATACGCAAGTTGGCATAGTTTCGCAGAATTTGCAAAACAGCCCCTGAGCTTGAATAAACTTGTTTTTGCCATACCGGACCATTCAAAACTTATTTCTAAGTTATGTATAAGATATTTATGGTATGTTTAGCTTGTGTCATTGTTCCGAACTGTATGTTGCGTTAAACGGGTTACGTTTACGTAATAGCTCGCGATTTCGCTTCTAGAAGAGGCTTAAGGGTTTGAAATCAAACAAGGTCTGAATTTGTGAAATTGTTTTTGAATATAACCTCGTTTTGATTTTTTAAGATGATTCAAATGTCTCGAATGTCACAGAGGACCTCCGATTGGCAAGTAATAACCAATTGGGCATCCGCTAAAGCTAACATATTCACATGGCAGGCAGGCATTAGCGAAAAGAATACCAACTATCGTGGAGCTGCAGAAAAGAGGCGTAGTAGTCCAGAACCAAACATGTTCAAAATGTGGGAGTGCCGTTGACCATGCATTAGTCGAATGTCGAAAGGTACACCCTATTTGGAAAGCAGTGGGTATATGGACAGAATTCATCACTTTTGGGGCAAGCTTAACAGTGGAGAATATTGTGGACAAAGCTGCATATTATAAAACAAGACCATAAGGTAGCTGAATTCGTGGGTGCGGAAATGTTCTTAGTTGTTTTTGAATGAAAACACTGTTAAATGATTAGGCTATTGGGTGTGGAGGTGACGGGCCTTCACGTAAGCGCTCACATCATCGGATGTGGGTGATGAGCCCCAAGTGACGGGTCTAGAGTGTGGATGATGAGCCCCATCACATATTGTTATATATACAAGATGTATGTATGTTTCTATATGTGTGTGTTGGATAAGAAAGAGAGGGGGAGTGTTTCCTTCGGCAATAAGCCGACGAAACCAACGGGACGAGCCTGGGGTGGTGTGGGCGACCTCCGACGAGCTGCGACGGGCAAGGGTCGTCCCCACACCCAGCAGCCTTATTGAATTGGGAAGAATTGTGTGATTTTTTTTACCGTTTCCTAGTTGTAGAATTATAGAATACAAAATATATTTTAAAACCGCGTAGCGACCACCACCTTAGGTGAATGGTGACCAATTGCTTTCCAACTTAGTTTTAAAATACTTTTCACTCAATTTGGTTTTATACTACAAAAACTAGTTATATTAATGTGTGTACCATATACAGATATACTAAAACACCTTGGAAAGTATTGCCTCAAGATGGATTAGTATAGTTGCTAAAGCTTGATATATAATGGTATTCGTATGTCTATCTTATTTTGAACCACATTTTCTTTTCAAACCTATCATCTATTTCTAAAAGGTTTTCAATATTCTCACATCTCTATATCTTATTCACGTATATTTTTTTACTCTATCTCTCTCTGTATATATATCTTATCTATGTATATATAAAGATTAAAGAGAGATAAATGGGAGGGATGTGTGAAAATTAGCTCCCTTTCTAAAATGATGGTGTAGAATGTTAACAACAAAGTAATGGTTTGTTTTAAAGATTGTAAATTTTGTCATAAACCTTCCGTTACTTTTAGAACTTCAGGACCATAGTTTATTAAAATAGTAAATTATGTTGAATATTATAAAAAATATTATTACAAAATACAATTGTTACAGATTTAAGTATAAGAGTAAACTTAATATATGTATCTTGTGAACTACTTATAGTGTTTTTTTGTCAAAGATCAATAACATTTAAAAAATGAAAAAATAAAACAAAGAAGATCCTGGTTGATAGTGATTTTCTCAAATTTTTAAATATTTTTTAAACTTTCTTATGATCACTTCTACCCCTCTCTCTCACACTTTTTCATACTTTGATATAAATTGTGCTTAAAAACTGTTGCAATGCTTTATATCAAGAAATAACTTCAACTTAATTACATAAAGACCGTAAGATTGTAACGTATAGCTAGAACATAAAACGTAATCATTATATATTATTTGTTATAAAGCCAATTTGAATATATGTATATAGTTTTGTACAAAAGAAGGTGGGTTGGGGGTTTAAATGTAGAATTCATGAGTTAGACATAAAGTGAAACTTAATAAGCGTAAAAACCGCTTTTAAATACAGAAGCCCATAGATACTCCGGACATGGTTTTGCACAAACAGATTTACTGCATACACAGATTTATTGTACACACAAATATTTTGCTTATAAATATACAAAATAGATGTGGCAAAGTACAATTGGCCTATTGCCAATCACCTTTTCAAGACAAGTGGCGTATCTCATGTAAGTGGGCCACCTCAGTGTCATGCCTCTTGTGCCCCCTCTAATGATAGCCATACCGCTCTTTCTTTCTTTATAGCTTTTTTTTTGTGTATATAAGTCGTAACTAGTTGATGGATAATCTAAGTTATCCAAAAAAAAAGAGTTTGATAGTAAAATATTACAACTCAAATCCTCAATCATTGTTCTTTAATAATGCTCTATCCTCACCGAATAATACTCTAAATTTCCATCCGATGTGTAACTTTCAGAAAGAAAACGCAAAGAAGAGAAGTTGCAAAGGGTAATAGCATACTTTGGGTAAAATTTTATATTTTGTCCTATCGAATTGTTAAGTTGCATTTTCCAAATTCCTAAAATATCCAATTATAAATCGTAAAGATGCGTGTCCTACTTTTTGATTGATCTTGCATTCAGGATATCTGATTGTGTAATTCTATTTATAGATATATACTTGTGTTACATCAACCATCATAACTTTTTTGATGTTGTTAGTTTATTGTGTACTTATGTAATTATATTCTTTCATTTTATGTCTTTTCTTGTAAATATTTTTGACTTTAGTAAATTGGTGTTACCGGACCCTGCTTCAATTAAAAAGAAAAAAGAAATTTATAATAGGAAAAGAGCAGTAAAAAGAAAATCAAATTTGCTGATAGATTCTTACTTATTATGCTCTCTTCATATGATATGTATACATTTTTAGTTAGCTTTTTTCTCTAATGATTATGATAATACATAAGTTAACTAGCTTTCAGTTGTAATCTTGTAGGTGATCAAAGAATGAAGCAACAAGATTTTGTGCCATAAAAATCAAGAAAACATGTCGGAGAAATCTAACCAAGAATCAAGCAGTTTTCATCACATAAGTGATGAAGAGATAGAGACACTAGCGTCACAACTAGAAAAGATGCCAATGGAAGATGATATGGATGATCTTGAACTCACATTAGCGTATATCGACGATATGGACCTTTGCCTGATCTCACATGAGCCATCAAAGAAAAACTCGCTGATCCAAGCCGTTGGTAGAGAGAATTCGATCAAGATTCTCACTCGTTGCCGACGATACAGCTACGCTTCTGTTGCATTACTTAACAAAAGCTTTCATGATCTCATCAGGAGCGGTGAGATCTACAAAGAAAGAAGCAAGAATAAACTAGTAGAACACTGGATTTACTTTTCTTGTCACATGTTGAAATGGGAGGCTTTTGATCCAGTTGGGAAGAAATGGATGCATCTACCTCTGATAAACGGCGACACATGCTTCGGGTTTTCAGATAAAGAGTCCATGGGGGTTGGGACAGACCTTCTGGTGCTAGGCAAACATGTTTCAGGTCAGGCTGTGTACAAATACAGCCTGCTAACAAACTCATGGTCAGAAGGGCCAACAATGAACAACCCAAGATGCTTGTTTGGGTCCGCGAGCCTTGGAACCATCGCGATATTCGCAGGAGGCGTTAACGCAGAGGGGAAGATCATGGACACAGTTGAGAGTTACAACAGCGAGTCTGGAGCGTGGGAGACGCTTCCCAGCCTGATGAAGCCGAGAAAAATGAGTTCAGGCGTGTTTATGGACGATAAGTTTTATGTGATTGGCGGTGTGGTGGTGAGGATATGAAGCCATTGTCATGTGGCGAAGAGTATGATCCGGTGGCTAAGACGTGGAGAGTGATACCCGACATGTGGACAGGTGGTGGTGGTGGTTCGATGGCGCCACCGCTGCTTGCGGTGGTTGATAATGAGTTGTATGCTGCTGATTGTGAAGTGATGGAAGTGAAGAAGTATGACAAGAAGGTTAAAGTGTGGGAGAGTATAGGAAAGTTGCCTGAAAGTGCAGATAACATGTGTGGGTGGGGAAGTGCGTTTAGAGGGTGTGGGGATCAGGTGATTATTGTTGGTGGTCGTTGGGCACATGGAAAATATGCTCATGTTGAAATATACTCATGGGTCCCGAAAGAAGGACCACCACAGTGGACCAGGATTGGTCGGAAACAGTCGGACAACTTTGTTTACAATTGTGCTATCATGGGTTGTTGAACTCGAGATTTGACTCATGATCTCGAGTAGTTTACTATATTAGTGTTTGAGATCAAAAATAAGATGTGTAGCTGGTAAAATGGTATTGTTTAGAGTTATGTCAGTAGTTTACTTTTCTAATCTAAATCTTAATAAAAATAATATATGTTTTCTTTTGAAAGTGTGTATAGTTCTCAAATGCAAATTTTAAGATATAAATCATTTAGAAATGCTAAAAAAGTTATCAAAAATTGTCGAAAACAAAAATCATTGTTTTCTGTTTTACAACAATGACATCAGAAAACATTTAAACAATAATGTAATGTAATGTGATATTATGCTTCAGCAGGTGCATACACGAGACAAGTGACTGGGAATATGAAAGATAAATAAAGAACGGATAGTTTTTTTCTATTTTACAACTATGACATCAGTAAACATCCAAACAATAATGTAATGTGATAGTTTAGAGTTCAAGATCATATAACTGTGAATATCATAAAAAAATAAATAAAGGATGGAAAAGTCTAGAGTTTTCAAAGATTAATTCATATATTATTGAGATGGCGGTTGTGGTGTTGACGGTGCCTCTCCTTCATGTGGCATATGAAATTTAAATCCAAGTCAACACCGCATCTGCTATCTCATATAGTTAGTCACCACTTTTTGCCAAATCTCAGTGTGACTTTACCATCACATCCGCTATCCGAGATAGCGGATCACCCAAATGCCAAAAGATTTCAAAAATCACCCAAAACCATGCAAATAGCTCCAGCCCCTGCCCCCAAAAAAAAAAAAAAAACTACTTACGAAAAGTAACCACGAAACTACACATCACTAGATATACACCATCCCTAAACATTTCCCTTGTCACACTATTTTGACATGTTTACTTACGTAAGATTCACTCTGCATAATAGTATGCACTAATCATGATAATGAATAATAAATTCATTTGAGCAATTTCAGTTACTATAGAGCCTTTTTATCTAATAAAGCAAACACAAATGCTTACTTTTACGAGAATTCTAACTTTGGCTTATGAGATTAGCATAAAATTGCCTTCTTTTTTTATTGGTTTTATGAATATTTCTACGACTACAATTATGAGTACTGGTAAAGTTTTCTATTTTGTTTCTTTTTAGATTGAAAAAGGTATTTTTTTTTTCTATCGTATACTTTTTAAAGGCTTTTCTTGTACATACTTGATCTTGCAATTAAGACATCACATTAAGCATTTTTGTTTCTTATATTATTTGGTACATGTGTTAATTTCTTTCATTAAAGATTTACACGGATAGTCCATGTGACATTTCTACATTACGGTTTTGGTTTCTAAGTTTGATAAATTACATTTTTGGTTCTCATTCTGTAGGTAAACATGATCCTTGGCACTAATTAACATAAGTTTTTTAGTATGTCTTTGTAGATTTACTATTTTACCCACACAATTAACTTTTCGGTTATATTTTTGTAAAATAGTTTTTTTGTTAATTTTAATTTCTAGAAAATTGATGTTACTAGACCTTGCTTCAGTTAAAGAACTTGTTTTTATTAGGGAAAAGAATACTGGTGCAGTAAAAGAAAATCAGATGGGAGTATATTTGCTGAGTGAGTATGGTAATATATTTGTTTACTAGTGCTAATTCCCTTGAATTTCACGGGGTTGACAAAATAATATGTTTTCAAGTATTGACAAAAAAAAAATTATACGTTTAAAATCTTGTAGCCTTGCAGGTTATCAAAGAAGGAAGCATCAAGAATTTGTTCCATAAAATTAAGAAAACATTTCAGAGGATGCAACATCCTTGGTTTCCAAGATTTTGACCAATTTAAGTATGAACAGGTCGATTAGAGTTTAATATTTTATCTGGGGCATACAAGTAGAATAAAAAAATTGAGCTTAAAAAACGGGTTAAACTTTTGATATCTGTTTCAAGGACGCTTATTAATCTAAACATCTTTTTTATATAAGCTCACTAGTGAATAGTGATCATAGAATCCAACCACTCCACATCGTTAAAATCTACTTGGATCCGTGGGTGTTAAAATCTAGGGTGGACCTACTTGGATCCGTGGGTGGGCAGGCGCACCCCATAAACTTTTGGTTTTATAAGTATATATACGATTCAATTTTGACTCCCCACCCAATGGAAGAATAGTGGAAGTAAAATGTGTTTGAACTAAAAGAAAAAGAGTAAAAATGGTGTTCACCATATTAGTTGCAGATGGGGCAAAACATTGGAGAAGAAGACCATATCTAGAATAGGGGCACTTTTGTAATTTTACATATGCACGTGATATCTTATTTTTTACTCTTTTGATATCTTATTAGTTTGCTTAAAGATGTGTATCTTTCAATATTAATTATATATATGGATTCTATATCATTTTCATTTAAAATGATCCTAGAAAAAAAAACTCAAATTAAATGTCACTATGGTAAGTGATTGATACCAATGTAAAAACTATATATTAGGAGTCTTTTTGATTAAAATTTTCTAGTTTTGTCTCTTGATTAAATTATTTTTCCGTTGTTTTAGACTTTTAGTTAATGATTTTGTTATTTTATTTAAAGTTTTGTTTGTTTAAATGATTAAAAACAAGTTTTGGTGTTCGATCTTCGTAGCCATTCATTGATGTTTAATGAAAGTCGATCTAGATGATGTTTTGGATAGATTTAAAAAAAAAAAAAAACCCTTAGGGCCCAATTTTAAATATGTTAGTAATATCGTTTAATACTTTGAGGTGCTTTTGATGAATATTTCAATTTTAGTTTGATATCCTTTTATTTTACATGACCCGGCCCGTTATAAATCAAATTTTTTATATAGCTAGGGGCCTAATATATTTAAAAATATTCCGCACCCTCAGAAAAAAAATTTTGGGTCCGCCACTGGTTAAAATAGGTTGATAATGTCTCAATACTCAAAACATTTAATCAATTTCTTTTTTGTTTGAACCGTTTAATAATTATTAGAGTTAACTGTCATTTTCGTCCCTGTGGTTTGTTCACTTTTGCTATTTCAGTCCAATTTTAAAAAATGCACCATTTTACTCCCTCACATACTGGAAATGTGTTATTTCAGTCCAAAAATCATAACCCAGTTAAGTCAGTGTGTTTTAATGAAGGGTATTTTTGTCCTTTCATAATACTTTTATTTTATCCTTTATTTTATGTATCACTAATAATCTCAACCCCTATAAAACCCTTACTACTGCTGCAACAACCTCCATTAAACCACCTGAAACCATTACCCTTCGTTCTCTCTGCAAATCGAATCTACCCTCCACCCACTACCTACAACCACCACTCTCCACCACAGTCACCACCGGAGCACCCACTACCCGCCGCACATCACCACCACAACCGCTTACACACCAAACCCTTACCTATAAGCAACACTTACTACCAGAAATCACTCCTACAGTCGTCACTAACTCCGACCAAAATCCTACCGTCCACCACCCACAACCTCCGCCCCTCTCCTGCAAACCAATGCACCATCTCTGCACCAACTCCGAGCATCACCCCCAACCCGTAATCACCATCACCACACCACCGACATGCAACCTTCGCTGGACCACCTTCACAAACCTGAACACAACCTAATCACACATATAACCAGTCCCCACCGTTCACCTCCGACCTGCAACCACTGCTGGTCCACCTCCACAAATATGTTTGTTCGTTGCTGGAAGTGGGTTGTGCGATGGTGGGTGTTGGTGGAGACGGTGGTTGTAACAACTCCGATTTTCTCGTTGTTTTCTTTATCGTTGTGCTTCTATTGTAATCCGAGATTCGAGTTATAAAGGTTATGTTGATTAATTTAATGTGTATTATCTCCATTATATCGCATCTAAACGCTTATTGAATCGCATCGCAAATCGCAACGCAATTACTTAGTTGGTTATTGGAAGTATGTGGTAATATTAGTTATGTGTTTACATGTTATTTAAGTGTATGTGTGTGTTTGGTTAATGGTTACAATCGCTATCGCATCGCCCTCGCACTCTCAAATCACTAAATCGCACTATTATATCAAGTATAACGCTTAACGCTTTATTAAAACGCTTAATATAACTATCTTATACGAACCGAATCACCAAACGAACTCTTAACTCGAAATAAACGAAGAAAACCCAATAACTGGGTCAAGTTCGCTCGAACTTGGTGATACCAAGTTCGGCCGAACTTGACTGGCTCAACAAAACTCTCCCAAGTCTCAAGTTCGCTCGAACTTAACCTCAAGGAGGTCAAGTTCGGTCGAACTTGACTCAACTCCTTCCAATTTCACCTAAATTCGCGCGAACTTGCATGAAAACATGCAAGTTCGGCCGTACTTGACTCCACCAGCTCACCATTTTGCCTTCTCCTATAAATACCCAGCTCATTCCTCTCATTTGAACTTACTGCAACTTCGCCCAGAGCTCCCAAACCCAAAACCCTCTGATTTCTAAGTAAGAATCAACCCGATTTCAACTACAACAACGTTTATCAACAATTTACAAAGGTTTACAACGATTTTGGCACAAGGCATTGCCTTCGTTTTCATCAAATCTTCTCTGTTTACGAAAACCTTCATCTTTTTACATAAAGCTTCTGTTTTTCATTCAGATCTATGCTTAGATCTGAGCAAAACCATTTGAACATTGATTTTTACACAAAATACAGACTTTTGATGATGTTTTGTTCATTTTCTGATATGAAACGAAGCATTTGTCATTCAAGATCCCAGATCTGGAAGCACAAGGACGTTTATGTTGGTTTACACAAGCCGGACTAACCCGAACGAACCCCGAGTTCACCCGGATTAGCCCACGCTTTTGTAAAACGGCTAAAACAGCTCTAAAAGACCTCTCCGACCTAAGTTTGCTCAGTAGCACAGGGTTGGAGGGATGAACACTCGATTTTACTCAACAAACGACGCGAGAACGCAAGATTTTGGACCCGAAAACATCAAGTTCGCTCGAGAATCACCAGTTCACCAAGTCAAGTTCGACCGAACTTGGGCTATTCTCATCAAATTTTTTACAAGTTCGACCGAACTTGTCTCGTTTCTTAGGAAACCATGCAAGTTCGCCCGAACTTGCCTTTCCAGTAAGGTTTTCTTACAAGTTCGTCCGAACTTGACAAGTTTCTCAAGAAACTCATCAAGTTCGACCGAACTTGACACTAAAGCCACCAAAACAATACAAGTTCGCTCGAACTTGTGTGTTTACACACAAGTTCGCCCGGACTTGCCTACTGCTCGACTCAAACTTCACCGTTTCGGCTTTTCGGAAGACTGATGCACTTCTGTTCGTTTATAGGCTGATCCGGCGCTCATCCCGACTCCTCTCAGATCCCGAACTCTTACCTAAACGCACCCACAGTGAGTATACTTGACCCATTTTCGCTTTAATGCACTTTTTGGGTGTTACATACGTTCCTATATCAAAAATCACTTCACAAATCAAACTGTTTATCACACTCGAATAATCTGATTATATATGCTCAATACGGGATGCTAGAAACTTGTGACTAGGACTTATTTTCGTGAACTTGCCTTTCCTTAGCTAGTATGGTACTATAGTGTGGCTAACACCCGACGGGGTCTAGTTAGGATGGACGCGCAAGCCTTCTCACGGTAGTTAGCATGAGAAATAAGCCTATGTTAATCTGTGTGAAATGTTTCGGTGTATCATGATATGTAGTTAGACTATTTCGCGAACGGTTTCTTTATTATGCTAGTATTACAAAACTCGTATGCTCACCTTTACTTAATTGTATTGACTTGTATTTTAACGTATGTAACAGGTTGAGGATTTTAGCTACGGATGCTTGGATGTTGCATGCTTAGCGTAGTTTAGTTTTGTCTTTATTTTGTTTAGTTTCCAAGTGTAATAAATCTAGGGGATATCGAACCTGGTTGAGTTTTATGAGAAATCTCCGTTTTGTAATAACTGTTTAAATGTTAGGTTTAATAGTATGGGATATTAAGCAGGTTGTGATATGTTAAATGATTGTTATGGAACATCTCGTGAAATCAATCTGGTCGCCTAGTTCCATTAACCCTGATGTTTCCGCCATCGGTTGAGGTGTGACAGATTGGTATAAGAGCGCCATAACCATAGGATAATAGGTAGAATTGCCATGTTCGACCTAGTAACATGTTTAAGTACCCGATTGACCTATCTTTGACTTAAATGTTAAACTACTTGCCAAAAATGCTTAAATGTGCCTTTCCTAAGGCTAATACAATATACACGTTTATGAAACGCTCGTATCTCATAAACGAGTGATCAAGTCGAGAATAGGTGTGAAAACCGAGAACTCTCGATGAGATCATTCACTCCACGCATTCTCTCGCACGAGATATCTTCGTTGAGTTAGGAGTGACATCCAAACCTCGACGAAAATCTCCATTTCTATATAGGAATAAAGTTGTTCGGTTAGGGGTGAAACCCGCATATTAATAACTACGCAATTCGATTTTCAATCTCACCAAAGTCTCGGTTACACCGATGATTTGGAACATGTATTAACTGGAAGGGTAAACGCCGTTAGCCGCTCGCGGTGAGAGCGTTTATCTATTAGGCCAAAGCGTGTGTCCAAATGCAAAGGGTAGTCGAATCACTTTGGCGTGTCAAATGTCTCAAAACCCCGGACACTCCCAATTGATTTAAGCCTATATCGTCGATTTACGCATCATCGAGTTTATTACTATTTATGTGTTTAAATTTGAGAATTTTCGCTTTATTTGATTTCTCGCTTTATTTATTTCTCGCATTATCGATATCTCGCTCTATCGCTTTACTCCCCATAAACGTATGCACAACTCGCACAGCTCTCGTAATCTAAAACGCTAAATTAATACACCAACCGAACTAAAACGCTCACCTCTCTTATACGTATGGGTTCATACGTGGTATTATCTCGCTTATCTCGCTTATATATCGCTTATATCTCGCATCTCGTATCGCATCTTGTATGAATAATTATAATAAATATTCTAAACATAACTCTATTATAATCGAATCTCGTCTAATCCAAATCTTTGTGTAGATGTCGTCACTCGGATCTCATACTCGCCATACTGCTCAGCGCCACAGCGACAACAAGCACATCGCTTCACTAGTCGCCAAGGAAGTGGCAAAAGTCATCCCGCAAATCGTCTCGGAAATTCATGCCGTGAGCAGTAACTCATCAGTCGACTCGAAAACTGAGAATCCCAAGCCGCGATTCAGCTTCAAGAACTTCAAGGCTTGTGCACCTCTCGCCTTCACGGGCAATGACGGACTGACTTCTATGTTTCACTGGTTCGATGCTATTGAGGTCACTTTTAGGCAAAGTGGATGCCCCGATGACCTCCGCACCGTGAACACTGCCGGAGTCTTCCAGTCCCGTGCTCTCGACTGGTGGACAGCTGAAAGAAACAAGCGTGGAAATGATGAAGCCTACAATCTATCTTGGGAGGAACTCAAGGAAGTAATGATGAAGGAGTTCTGTCCTCCACATGAAATGCAGAAGCTTGAGAATGAGTTTTGGGGTATCAAACAGGATGGTCCCGATAATGCTAGTTTTACTACTCGGTTTAAGATTTTGAGCATCATCTGTCCCAGCCAGGTTGATACTACGGAGAAAGCTATCAACAAGTACATCCGCGGTTTACCCGAGTGTGTTGCAAGTTTCATGAAAGTTGCTCGTACTACAACCATCAAGGAAACCTACATGCTCGCCGCTGAGATCAACGATCAGCGAGTTTAGGATGGTTATTTCAAGAACTCTGCTAAAGTCGCCAATCAAGCCGTCGTCAAACCAACCGCTGCTACCGACTCATCAAGTGAACCAAAGGGAAAGCATCAGAGACGCAAAGAGGAAACCCGAGTAAGAACTATGCTCTCGCCGCTCCAGAAAACCCTCAGCCGCTTCAGTCAGCCGCTCCGAACGCACCACCAACTAAGCGTGCGTATACCGGACCTCACCCTCTGTGCCCTAAGTGCACTTATCATCATGCCGTTGGTGGCAACTGCCGTTTTTGCACAAACTGCAATATATACGGCCACTTTACTGTGAGTTGCCGGTCAGGCCCTCGTCAGCCAGCTCCTCAGGCTCCAGCAGCTCCAGCTTTACCCGCTCCTCCTCAAGCTAATCAGCAGCAAGCTCCAAAAGCACGTGTGTGCTATGTGTGTGGTGATCCTAATCATTTCGCCAATGTCTGTCCGAATCGTCCTGTCAAGCAAGAGCAGCCAGCACCGCAGCCTCAGCAGCAGCCTCAGCCGCCGTAGCAGCAGCAGCAACAACAACCACAAGCTGCGCGTGGCAGAGCCTTCAATCTCAACCACCGCCAGGCTCAGAATGACAACAATGTTGTCAATGGTACGTTTCTCGTTAATGGTATTTATGCTTCATGTTTATTTGATACTGGTGCTGATAATTGTTTTGTATCGTTAGAATTCGAAAAGGTTTTAAAATGTAAGCGCGCTATCCCAAAGACTTTCGATGTGGAAGTCGCCACCGGAAGAACCGTTACCGTCAATTCTGTCTTACGTGGTTGTTCCCTCGATCTCAACAGCCACATCTTCTCGATCAATCGCATACCTATGCAGTTAGGTAGCTTCGATATCATAGTAGGTATGGATTTTCTTCGTGAAAACCATGCTAAAGTTGTATGCTTCGATAAAATGATTCGTTTACCTTTCCCTAACGGTGATCAACTTCATGTTTATGGTGAAACTCTCTCAAAGAAGTTGATGCTTTTGTCATGTACTCGAGCACACAAATGCTTGCAAAAGCGATGTGTTGCTTTTCTCGCCCATATCGTGAACCCGGAGAAAGAAAAGAAGACTTATAAAGATGTTCTCGTTGTTTGTGCATTTCCTAAAGTCTTTCCCGACGATTTACCCGGTTTACCCCCTACTCGAGATGTTGAATTCCATATCGATTTGATTACCGGAGCTACTCCTGTTGTTAAAGCTCCTTATCACCTCGCACCATCCAAAATGCGCGAGCTATCAAGCCACTTCAAGAGCTTCTTGATAAAGGTTTCATACGCCCAAGCACTTCGCCATGGGGCGCACCTGTCCTTTTCGTGAAAAAGAATGATGGATCGTTCCGAATGTGCATCGATTATCGGGAACTTAACAAACTCCTGATAAAGAACCGCTATCCTCTTCCTCGTATCGACGACTTATTTGATCAACTTCAAGGTGCTACTTCTTTTTCTAAGATCGATATTCGTTCCGGCTATCATCAATTGCGCGTATTGGAAGAAGACATTCCGAAAACCGCCTTTCGTACTCGCTATGGCCATTTCGAATTCGTGGTCATGCATTTTGGTCTAACCAATGCACCCGCGGTTTTCATGGACTTGATGAACCGTGTGTATAAAGCTTTCTTAGATCGCTTCGTCATTGTTTTCATCGATGATATCCTTATCTATTCGAAGTCGAGAGACGAACACGCGCGCCATCTTCGTTTAGTCCTCGAACTTCTTCAAGGTAATCGCCTTTATGCTAAGTTCTCTAAATGTGAATTCTGGCTCGAAGAAGTCCAATTTCTCGGCCACATCGTTAATAGTCAAGGAATTCACGTCGACCCTGCAAAGATTGAAGCCGTCAAGAGTTGGATTGCACCGAAGAATGCTTCTGAAATCCGTTCATTTCTCGGATTGGCGGGTTACTACCGTCGATTCATCGCCGACTTCAATCGCCGTTCCGCTTTAACTCATAAAGACAAACCTTTTGTTTGGGATTCCAAGTAAGAGGAAGCGTTTCAAACTCTCAAGCGTATGCTATGCAACGCTCCCGCTCTCGCTTTACCCGACGGAAACGACGATTTCGTTGTTTATTGTGATGCCTCAAACCTTGGTCTGGGTTGCGTTCTCATGCAATGAGACAACGTTATCGCGTATGCGTCTCAACAATTCAAGATCCACGAGAAGAACTAAACTACCCACGATCTCGAACTCGGTGCAGTTGTGTTTGCATTAAAGATATGGCGACACTAACTTTACGGTACAAAGTGTACGGTCTTCCCCGACCATAAGAGCTTACAACATATCTTTAATAAAAAAGAACTAAACATGCGACAACGTCGAGGGGTTGAACTTCTCAATGATTACGACTACGAGATACGCTACCATCCCGGCAAAGTAAACGTCCTCGCCGATGCTCTAAGTCGACGAAGCTATATGTATAGTGTCCGTGGCTCTCAAGCTTTGAATGATCTCGAAATCATGTTTCGCTCTGCTCAATTCGCCTGTTTTAGCGAGAATATTTTAGAAGATGAAATGAAATGTGGTGCCGAAACTCAGCTCGTATCTAAGCCTAACGGTATTTATTATTATCTCGATCGCATTTGGATTCCCAGCCGTGACAATCTTCATGAATTGCTAATACCAAAGCTCATAAATCTCGATATTCCATG
Source organism: Scalesia atractyloides (assembly GCA_947069175.1). Taxonomy (NCBI): domain Eukaryota; kingdom Viridiplantae; phylum Streptophyta; class Magnoliopsida; order Asterales; family Asteraceae; genus Scalesia; species Scalesia atractyloides. Next base: position 15,171,040 of record CAMTDV010000014.1, on the reverse strand, counting down.
CATCCTGGTGCCGACAAGATGTACCAGGACCTTCGTCCTAAGTATTGGTGGCCGGGCATGAAAAAGGATATCGCCTTGTACGTCTCAAAATGCTTAACTTGTTCGAAAGTTAAAGCTGAACATCAAAGGCCCTCTGGTTTACTCGAACAACCCGAAATCCCGATGTGGAAGTGGGAAAGTATAGCTATGGACTTCGTTACCAAACTTCCCCGCACTTCATCCGGTCACGATAGCATTTGGGTTATCGTTGATCGTCTTACTAAATCTGCACACTTTATTGCTATACGAGAAGACTTTAAGGTCGAACGGTTAGCCCGAATCTATACCAACGAAGTTATATGTCGACACGGGACGCCTCGTGACATCATTTCTGACCGCGAGGTCGCTTTACCTCGCGTCTCTAGGAGACCTTTCAATCCGCTCTCGGTACTACGCTTAATCTAAGTACCGCTTTTCACCTTTAAACCGACGGTCAGACTGAGCGCACGATCCGCACCCTCGAAGACATGCTTCGTGCGTGCATCATAGATTTCGGTGGTAACTGGGATACGCATTTACCTTTAATCGAATTCTCGTACAATAATAGTTATCATACCAGCATTCAAATGGCTCCTTATGAGGCACTGTATGGAAGATAATGTCGATCGCCTATTGCATGGCATGAGATCGGAGAAGCACAAATCACCGGTCCCGAGCTAATTCAAGAAACAACCGACAAGATCCGCCAAATCAGAGACAATCTCTTGAAAGCTCGGAGTCGCTAAAAGAGTTACGCCGACAGATGACGCAAGCCCATGCAATTCGAAGTGGGAGATCACGTACTCCTAAAGGTTGCACCTTGGAAGGGAGTGGTCCGCTTCGGAAAGAAAAGGAAGCTAGCGCCACGATACGTAAGACCCTTTAAGATTCAGGAAAGGATCTGCAAAGTGGCTTACCGACTCGAACTGCCGGAGGAACTTAATAACGTACATCCGACTTTCCACGTGTCTAACCTCAAAAGTGCCTAGCGAAGAAAATCTGCACGTCCCTCTCGAAGATCTGCAAATTAATGAAACGCTCCATTTCGTGGAAAAACCCGTTGAAATCACGGATCGGGAAACCAAGAAACTCTGACGCTCTCGCATACCTATCGTGAAAGTCCGATAGGAAGGCAAACGTGGGGCCGAGTTCACTTGGGAACTCGAAAGTGATATGAAAACGTAATATCCGCATCTCTTTGTTACGACCACTGCTTAATTTCGGGACGAAATTGCCTAAAGTAGGGGAGATTATAACAACTCCGATTTTCTAGTTGTTTTCTTTATCGTTGTGCTTCTATTGTAATCCGAGATTCGAGTTACAAAGGTTATATTGATTAATTTAATGTGTATTATCTCCATTATATCGCATCTAAACGCTTATTGAATCGCATCGCATATCTCATCGCAAATCGCAACGCAATTACTTAGTTGGTTATTGGAAGTATGTGGTAATATTAGTTATGTGTTTACATGTTATTTAAGTGTATGTGTGTGTTTGGTTAATGGTTACAATCGCTATCGCATCGCCCTCGCACTCTCGAATCACTAAATCGCACTATTATATCAAGTATAACGCTTAACGCTTTATTAAAACGCTTAATATAACTATCTTATACGAACCGAATCACCAAACGAACTCTTAACTCGAAATAAACGAAGAAAACCCAATAATTGGGTCAAGTTCGCTCGAACTTGGTGATACCAAGTTCGGCCGAACTTGACTGGCTCAACAAAACTCTCCCAAGTCTCAAGTTCGCTCGAACTTAACCTCAAGGAGGTCAAGTTCGGTCAAACTTGACTCAACTCCTTCCAATTTCACCTAAGTTCGCGCGAACTTGCATGAAAACATGCAAGTTCGGTCGAACTTGACTCCACCAGCTCACCATTTTGCCTTCTCCTATAAATACCCAGCTCATTTCTCTCATTTGAACTTGCTGCAACTTCGCCCAGAGCTCCCGAAACCCAAAACCCTCTGATTTCTAAGTAAGAATCAACCCGATTCCGACTACAACAACGTTTATCAACGATTTACAAAGGTTTACAACGATTTTGGCACAAGGCATTGCCTTCGTTTTCATCAAATCTTCTCTATTTACGAAACCTTCATCTTTTTACATAAAACTTCTGTTTTTCACTCAGATCTATGCTTAGATCAGAGCAAAACCTTTTGAACATTGATTTTTACACAAAATACAGACTTTTGATGATGTTTTGTTCATTTTCTGATATGAAACGAAGCATTTGTCATTCAAGATCCCAGATCTGGAAGCACAAGGACGTTTATGTTGGTTTACACAAGCTGGACTAACCCGAACTAACCCCGAGTTCGCCCGGATTAGCGCACGCTTTTGTAAAACGGCTAAAACAGCTCTAAAAGACCTCTCCGACCTAAGTTTGCTCAGTAGCACAGGGTTGGAGGGATAAACACTCGATTTTACTCAACAAACGACGCGAGAACACAAGATTTTGGACCCGAAAACATCAAGTTCGCTCGAGAATCACCAGTTCACCAAGTTAAGTTCGACCGAACTTGGGCTATTCTCATCAAATTTCTTAAAGTTCGACCGAACTTGTTTGGTTTCTTAGGAAACCATACAAGTTCGCCCGAACTTGCCTTTCCAGTAAGGTTTTTTTACAAGTTCGCCCGAACTAGTTCGACCAAACTTGACACTAAAGCCACCAGAACAATACAAGTTCGCTCGAACTTGTGTGTTTACACACAAGTCCGCTCGAACTTGTGTGTTTACACACAAGTTCGCCCGGACTTGCCTACTGCTCGACTCAAACTTCACCGTTTCGGCTTTTCGGAAGACTGATGCACTTCTGTTCGTTTACAGGCTAATCCGACGCTCATCCCGACTCCTCTCAGATCCCGAACTCTTACCTAAACACACCCACAATGAGTATACTTGACCCGTTTTCACTTTAATGCACTTTTTGGGTGTTACGTACGTTCCTATATCAAAAATCACTTCACAAATCAAACTGTTTATCACACGCGAATAATCTGATTATATATGCTCAATACGTGATGCTAGAAACATGTGACTAGGACTTATTTTCGTCAACTTGCCTTTCCTTAGCTAGTATGGTACTATAGTGTGGCTAACACCCGACGGGGTCTAGTTAGGATGGACGCACAAGCCTTCTCACGGTAGTTAGCATGAGAAATAAGCCTATGTTAATTTGTGTGAAATGTTTCGGTGTATCATGATATGTAGTTAGACTATTTCGCGAACGGTTTCTTTATTATGCTAGTATTACAAAACTCGTATGCTCACCTTTACTTAATTGTATTGACTTGTATTTTAACGTATGTAACAGGTTGAGGATTTTAGCTATGGATGCTTGGATGTTGCATGCTTAGCGTAGTTTAGTTTTGTCTTTATTTTGTTTAGTTTCCAAGTGTAATAAATCTAGGGGATATCGAACCTGGTTGATTTTTATGAGAAATCTCTGTTTTGCAATAATTGTTTAAATGTTACGTTTAATAGTATGAGATATTAAGCAGGTTGTGATATGTTAAATGATTGTTATGGAACATCTCGTGAAATCAATCTAGTCGCCTAGTCCCACTAACTCCGATGTTTCCGTCATCGGTTGGGGTGTGACAGTGGTGGTTCGTGGGTGTTCGAAGGTTGTTGCAGCAATTGCAATTCGATGTTGGTGACAGGGGTGATGGTTTTAGGTGGTGTAATGGAGGTTGATGGGTGTTACAATGAGGGTGCGTTTTATTGGGAATTAGGGTTGGGAGTGTTAGTGATTGGAGGGAAATGGTTGGTTTTGTAGGGGTTGGGTATATTACTGATACATAAAATAAAGGAAAAATAAAAGAATTATGAAAGGACAAAAATACCCTTCATTAAAACACACTTACTTAACTGGGTTATGATTTTTGGCACGTTTCCAGTATGTTAGGGAGGAAAATGGCTCATTTTTTAAAATTGCACGGAAATGGCAAAAGTGAACAAACCACAATGACGAAAATGACAGTTAACTCTAACTATTATTTAGTCAATTTCTTTTTGTTTGAACGGTTTAATAACTAGTATTAAACTTTGGGTTAACTTGATATAAATATTCTTTATCACACCCACCTTTCCCTCCTTGCAACAACAATTCCGTTACTTTCAAAATGTTCGGGACCATAATTTATTAAAATAGAAAATTATGTTGAATATTATAGAAAAAATGTTATTAAAAATACAATTGTTACATATTTAAGTATTAGAGTAAACTTAATAAAATATTTTTTATACAAAAAAAACATCCTTGAATTGGTTTTTTTTATCAATAGTTCTTTTTTGAATATCTTAGGTTGTTATATACGTGTAACCCATCAAACTAATTTGTTCACGTCTTTTTAATTTAACCTTTTATATACACATATATAGGTTATGTGTAAGTAATATAATATATCATGACTTACACATCTGTAGGTTCTCTAACTGACGTTTGTTCATATTTCCACTAAAAATTGAAAATCACTATCAACTAATCAATTCTTTATTTTATTTTATTTTTTCATTTCTTTATCTAAAATATTAGTATCGTAAAAATATGTTATATGTGTCTCGCGACGTTACATGTCAGTATCTCAAACGAGGTATGTGTATATATATCTCGCAAACTACATATAGTGTTTTTTATTTTAATTTTTTTGTTAAATAAATTCTTGGTTAATAGCGGTTTCTTAAGTATTCAAATATTTTTTGAACTTTTTTTATTTCTTGTGATCCCTTATTCTCTCCCCCCCCTCTCTCTCTCTCTCACACACACACACACGCGATCTTTTTCTCTATATAACATCCGCTTGTTGTAATGCTTTATATCAATAGATTCATTACCCCTTACAAAACTTTAATTTCAGTTACATAAAGACTATACAACTGTAACGTACAGCTAGAATATAAAACGTAATCATTAAATATTGGTTGTTAGAAAGCCAATCTAAATACTTTGTACAAAAGGTGGGAGGGGGTTGAAATGTAGAAACTCATGACTTAGAGACACAAAGTGAAACCTAATAAAGCGTAAATACCTGCTTTTAAATACAGAAGCACATAGATATTGTAGACACAGTTTTTCGCACACAGATATATTGCGTATAAATACACAACAATAGAAGTGGCAATGTACAATTGGCCTATTGCCAATCACCTTTTCAAAACAAGTGGCGTATCTCGTGTAAGTGGGTCAGGTTAGTATCACGCCTCTTGTGCCCCTCTAAAGATAGCCACACCGTACTTTATAGCTTTTTTTTGTGTATATACGTCGTAACTAGTTGATGAATAATCGAAGTTATCCAAAAAAAGAGTTTTGTTGTAAAATATTAAACTCAAATCCTCATCATTCTTCTTTTATAATGCTCTATCCTCACCGACTAATACTCTAAATTCCCATCTGATGTGTAACTTTCAGAAAGAAAACGCAAAGAACAGAAGTTGCAAAGGGTAATAGCATACTTTGGGTAAAATTTTATATTTTGTCCTATCGAATTAGTAAGTTGCATTTTCTAAATTCCTAAAATATTCAATTATAAATCGTATAGATGTGTGTCCTACTTTTTGATTGATCTTGCATTCAGGATATCTGATTGTACAATTCTATTTATAGATATATTTGTGTTACATCAACCATCATAACTTTTTTGATGTTGTTAGTTTATTGTGTACTTATGTAATTATATTCTTTCATTTTATGTCTTTTCTTGTAAATATTTTTGTAAATTGGTGTTACCGGACCTTGCTTCAATTAAAAAAAGAAAAAGAAATTTACTATAGGAAAAGAGCAGTAAAAAGAAAATCAAATTTGCTGATAGATTCTTAATTATTATGCTTTCTTCATATGCTAACTAATTAATTATATGTTAACTAGCTTTCAGTTGTAATCTTGTAGGTGATCAAAGAAAGAAGCAACAAGATTTTGTGCCAAAAATTTAAGAAAACATGTCGGAGAAACATAATCAAGAATCGAGCAGTTTTCATCATATAAACGATGATGAGATACAGACACTTGCATCTCAACTAGAAAAGATGCCAATGGAAGGTGATTTTGATGATGATTTTGAACTCACATTAGCGTATATCAATGATCTGGACCTTTGTTTCATCTCACATGAGCCATCAAAGAAGAACTCGCTGATCCAAGCCATTGGTTGGGAGAATTCGATTAAGATTCTCACCCGTTGCCCACGATACAGCTACGCTTCTGTTGCATCACTGAACAAAAGCTTTCATGATCTCATCAGGAGTGGTGAGATCTACAAAGAAAGAAGCAAGAATAAAGTAGTAGAACATTGGGTTTACTTTTCTTTGCCACATGTTGAAATGGGAGGCTTTTGATCCAGTTGGCAAGAAATGGATGCATCTACCGATGATAGACGGCGATACATGCTTCGCGTATTCGGATAAAGAGTCCATGGGGGTTGGGACAGACCTTCTGGTTCTAGGCAAACATGTTTCAGGTCAGGCTGTGTACAAATACAGCCTGCTAACAAACTCATGGTCAGAAGGGCCAACAATGAACAAACCAAGATGCTTGTTTGGGTCCGCGAGCCTAGGAACAATCGCGATATTCGCAGGAGGCGTTAACGCAGAGGGGAAGATCGTGGACACAGTTGAGAGTTACGACAGCGAGTCTGGAGCGTGGGAGACGCTTCCCAGCCTGCTGAAGCCGAGAAAAATGAGCTCAGGCGTGTTTATGGACGATAAGTTTTATGTGATTGGCGGGTGTAGTGGGGAGGATATGAAGCCATTGTCATGTGGGGAAGAGTATGATCCGGTGGCTAAGACGTGGAGAGTGTTTCCCGACATGTGGACGGGTGGTGGTGGTGGTTCGAGGGCACCACCGCTGCTTGCGGTGGTTGATAATGAGTTGTATGCTGCGGATTGTGAAGTGATGGAGGTGAAGAAGTATGACAAGAAGGATAAAGTGTGGGAGAGTATAGGCAAGTTGCCTGAAAGTGCAGATAATATGTGTGGGTGGGGAATTGCGTTTAGAGGGTGTGGGGATCGGGTGATTATCGTTGGTGGTCGTTGGGCACATGGGGAGTATGCTCATGTTGAGATATATTCATGGGTCCCGAAGGAAGGACCGCCACAGTGGACCATCATTGGTCGGAAAAAGTCGGATAACTTGGTCTCCATTTGTGCTATTATGGGTTGTTGAACTCGAGATTTAACTTATGGTCTCGAGTTGTTTACTATGTTAAGTCTTTTTTTAATATTAATTTTTAGGAAACTGATGTTGCTAGGCTTTGCTTCAGTTAAAGAACTTGTTTTTATTAGAAAAAAGAATGCTGGTGCGGTATAAGAAAATCAAATGGGAGTATATTTGCTGATAGACTCTTATAAGTTATCTTCATATGAATATGATAATTAAAATATTGTAGCCTTGTAGGTCATCAAAGAAGAAGCATCAAGATTTTCTTTCATAAAATTAAGTAAACATTTCAGAGAGTGCAACATCCTTAGTTTCCAAGATTTTGACCAATTTAAGTATGAACGGGTCAATTTGAGTTAAATGTTTTATCTGGCGAACAAACCAAGTAAAATAAAAAAAGTTGAGCTTAAAAGAAAACGGGTTAAAAGTCCCCATAGTGTAAATGAAACTATATAATTTCACAACCATATTTGACACCAAAATTATTTATAAAAACAACAAAATATTGGGACGTAAAAGTATTGCGGGTCAACCCAACCCAACCTAGCCAGTACTAAAAAGTTGCCCTTTTGACCCGAACCATAAAACTTTACAATCTAGTTGATCCAATTAACGCCTGCGTTCAAGAACCATCATTGCATTTTGCAGCAACTCTCTGGCTTTCCTATCTGGTGAACAACCACTAGCCTCCATATCCCTATATACTACAGGTACCTTGTCAAACTCCTTTGCTCTTATCAAAGCTTTCATAAGTGTAGTGTAGGTAACCACATCTGGAGTTACACCCTTCAGAAGCAATCAAGAGTACAATTAGCATAAACAACTTCAATATAAGATGCTTAATGAGGTTAAATAGACTATAAGGCATACACTTTCTTTTATATGCTGATATACCGCGAGCGCCTCTAAGTGTCTTCCAGCAATGCCAAATGCATTAATCAAAACATTGAGCATGATAAGGTTTGGTTCAATTCCTTCACGCTCCATCAACTGAAGAACTTTAACAGTTTGTTCACACAAACCCTGAATAGAAAGGTATCGAAAGTTTATAAAAATCCTGAAAGTTTAAAAATTATTAACAAGTCTGATGGTTTAAAACTTGCCTGTTGGGCATAGGCGTTTGCGAGCACACAGAAAACTCTAGCTGATAGAGGAACTCCTTCCAGTTTTAATGCATTTATGCACTCTTCTGCATCTTCAAACTTCCCATATTGCCCATAAATATCAACCAAAACTGCATAAATGAGCTCGCTTTGTCGATGACCTCCATTTTTCAAGTGCTCAAAGGTTTTCTCGATTACATCCCACTTCCCCTGTTCTCCTAAGCGACTAATGATCGTAACAAAGATGCTCGGATCAGGATACAACCCTTGTGCTTGCATTTTATCGAACAGCACAAGCGCATTCGTGAGATCACCATGCTTGCAATGCCACCGGATCAAAGAATTCCATGTGGTGATATCTGGTGTAATCCCTTCTTGCTGCATTTTATCAAACACTTGGAGTGCATCTTCCAATTCGCCAGATTTCCCAAAAGTGTCAATGACACTATTGAAAATCTTCTTGTCAAGAACAACTCCGTTTTCCCTGATTTCTGCTACTAGGTTTGTAGCTTTCTTCCACATCCCATTATCCCTGTAAAGTTCAATAATCCTACTGTACACAAACGAATTCGGTTCAAACCCATCCTTCTTCATTTTGACTACAACTTCCCACGAATCATTTAACCGTCCAGCACCCGCATAATAACCAAGAAGAATCTCGTATGTTTCTCGATTCTTCCACACACCAAGATCATTCATGGACTCCATAACCCTATCTGCAGCCTTCAAAAGACCTCTTCTCAAAAACCCTTTGAGCAAAATATTATACACTTTTTGTCTTGGCTGAAACCCTGAGCTTACCATATCTTGAAAAACTGCCTCTGCTTCCAAAGTCCTGCCTGCACTTGCAAGTGCTGTTAACAGACAAGTGTAAGAAGCATAACTCAAACGAAAACCTACGGCTTCCATCTGAGAAAGAAAGTCCATTGCTTTACCGGTGTTTCCTTCCTCACATAGCCAACATATATACCTGTTGGAGAGCTCAGGTGAAAGCTCCTCGCCTGTTGTAGGATCGATTTGGCTATCTGAAATTGACGACTTGTTAACTGCATTTGATAAGCACTTCACTCTGTTAGCATAACAGTTTTCATGTCGTATTCCATTGCATAAAGGATTCAGGGTCTTGATGTTTAAACTGTGGAGTCTGTACAGTTTGGGAGGAAGAGGGAATTCGAGTGATTTAACGGAATAGAAGATGGTTGTTGCATCTCCTCCTCCATTTGGATGTAGCAACTGCATAGAGAATTACAGTTGGAGAAGGAATGAAAGAACAATCAAGATAACATCAGTAAACCAGAAATGGTCCTGTATATATTTACCCTGCACAAATGAAATGAGCAATTAGCCACAAGAACCAACTACACAAACATGAAACATATTAAATTCAAGTTTGGAACTTTAATTGTTTCCACATATTAAAAGTTTTATTTTCCTTTTAACTGACCTAAAAGATGGTATAGTCCCAATACAAGCATTTTTACAAACAGTTGGTGAGCACATGACATAAAGAGGGTAATTATGCTTCTTAGGGTCCTCATATTGGTTTTCGGTTCAAATGTAAGCAAATTCATATTAATTACTCGAAATCGGTATTCAATTTCATCATCAAATTGTAAAACCTTATGAAAAAATAATAATTTGAAGGGAGGAAGAAAAGCTACCTGAGGGTATCGAGGATGCGACGTGCGATGGGATTTAGGGTTCAAATAAACAAAGAGATGGCGATGGCTGCTGCTACTCTGACGGAGACGAAATGAGGCGGGAAAAGAATAAAATCTCTGGGGCTTGATTGCTTGAAGAAAGACTTCAATTCTGTGTTGTTTGTGACCTGCGAGGGAAGAAGAGGCGGGAGAAGGGGTGGAGCTTGAGATAGAGTATGAACAGTATCTCCATTGAGATTGGTAGCTTGTTTTATAAACCGGTAAGTTTCTTCGCGTGATGCGGCGGGTGACGGGTCTATGGGACCGAAATGGTATCGCGCTTGGCTATGGACCGAAAGGTAAAGTAAGCCGGATTTATAAAGTCTAATGAAAACATATTATATTTAACCCGACTTATTTTTAAAACTAAATTTATACCAAAACGTAGATTAACTAGAAAATGTATGCCAAAATATAGATTTACTGAAAACGTACCAAAAAGAACGGAAAAACATATTATATCTGAGTCTACCCATTTTCAAAGAAACGTAATCAACTTGAATTTATACCAACATGTACATAAATATAAACACGTAAAAAATAATTATAAAGTTTTTAGAAAATTGAAGGATTGTAACTGTCAATACTAAATGTTGAAGCATAAAGGCTAAAATAAAAAAAAACTTACTAAAAGACAACAAAAATTGTAATCAGCCTGAATTTATATTGACACATAGATAAATATAAGCATGTAAAAAATGATTATATAGATTTTAGAAAGTTGAAGGGTTGTAAGTGCAAATACTATATGTTAAAGGTTAAAAGTCAAAATAAGCAAAAAGTTACTAAAAAAAACTAACGAATAACCGCTGCCATACAGCAGCCTGCTAGTGTTCATGCAACTTATAATTGTAACTGTATTGAATTTAGAAAGAAAGAAACAAAAAAGTAGAGATTCCACTTAGGCTGCAAACACTTATCTAGCGGTTTATAAAGACTTGTCCGAATAGATTTTATGTTGGTATTCGTTTATTAAGGAAATGAACGTGTTCACAAACTCGGATGAACATAAATAAAATTCGGCAAAGACGACGAGGCTAGGGATGGATGACAGAGGGGGGCAATGCTCGAACTTAAAGCCCTAATCGTAGAACGGATGTTCGATATTATTCCTTTATGTTAATAATGAGAAGGGAAAAGGAATAGCCGTAAGCAAGTTGGTAAATATGAATGGTGTTTCCGCTATATTTATAAATAAATGGAATAAAATAAGAATTAAATAAGTTAAAAAAAGTTAGAGGAAATTAATAAATGTATAAAATTGTTAATGTTAATGAATAACATAAATAGTGAACATGAACAAATGTAAATGAACGAATGTTCACGAACATAATTAAACGAACGAGACCTCTGCTCGTGTTCGTTCATTTAAGTATTTAACTAATCGAACGAATTTTTTTGTTCATGTTCGTTCAATTTATTAAACGAACAAACGTAAACGAACTTTCCATCGAATGGTTAGTGTTCACAAAGCTCAATACCATGATACATACTCACAAGCTCAATTTACAACATTTTATTACATGTTATATATTTTTTCTTGCCTTCGGGTAGTAGTAAAGGTGCAAAATAATTCTTATATCTACAACCTTATACTTTATAAATTTTGAAGAAACCATAGATCAACTAGACCGGAATCTACGTAGATCTATGGAATGGGCTATGCATAAAAGGGGTTAATCATTCGTATGGTTTCACGATGATGTAGAATGAAACAGTACTTCGGCTGATCCTACAAAACAGAACACCGTTGGCTCGCCACGGGAAGAAGGGGGTTCTCTCCGTGATCACCCTCCGGCATGAGAATATGTACAGGTAGTCGGAAGTAAAGTATTGTAAGAGAGAGAGTGGTTGAGAGTGAATACCTTTCCTTGAACTCCAAGTCAATTATTTATAGCCGGTATTTGGCGCCAAAAAGAGAGATGTTAACTTTAACGGAATCTTCTGCTATTCCTTAATGTTTGTGGCAATCCGTTAGTGCACACGGATTGTGAGCTTATCAGCGGTTAGGGAGGTGCCACATGTCAACATGAGATCACTGTATTTTGTAAATGTGAGCATGCCATCACCGTGATCTTCCTCAGCCGTCCAGATGCTGCCATGTGGCAATTGGTTATAACCGAAAAGATGCTTGCACGATCGGGTGTTAGTGGCTTCTAGAAGATTTTACAGCTGTTACCCTTCTGTTGTTTGCTACGTGTACATTCTGTTATAACAGAAAAGATTCCCTTTGCTTCTACACCAAGTCAAGGATTTTGCTAAGGGAAAGTTTCTTAGAATTAATTGTTTCCTTGCGCGAGAGGCGCAAGTCAGTTAACTGATCTTTTTTCTCCCTGCTGCTTAGCGCAACGTTTGGTGGATACTTGCTCTGATATAAATATCCGCGCAAGGTTTGTGCATGAAGAATTATCCAATGAGATTGTTCAAGGTTAACTTTGAACCTTGCGCGAGCCCGCGCAAGGTAGTTAAATGAAGCATTTATCCAGAGAGATTGTTCAGGCATTAACTTTGAACCTTGCGCAAGCCCGCGCAAGGTAGTTATATGATCATTTCCTCCCTTAGATATTTGGCACAGAGTTCTAATAAATCCTATTTTGGCAGAGAAGTCTGGGCGGAGTCTCCTTAGTAGTTAATAATGGGTATGGTTTCCTTGATTGGCGCAAGGTTTTTGGGACCATACCCCTTCAAGTCCCCCCAGTCCAGTGTTGCTCCTATGTAAGAATAAAAAGTAGGTGGAACACTGGACTTGAGATAAATGTGCTGCGCTGGGTAAGTTTGGCTTTTTGTTGTTTTGTGCATCTTGGTGACGTGTCGTAAGTGAATTTTGAAAAAGTATTTGAATTTCAAATATACTTGGACACGTGTCAGTTATCCGGATGATGTAGTTGGTAAGGATGCACGTTCTTGAGACGTGGTGGTACTGTTGACAAGCTGTCAACAGTACAAATCTTACAACATTTAATGTTATTTCGGCGACACTCGCGCGCGTGAGGTGGTTACTGTTCCCCACTCGCCCCTGCAGTTACCTGGGGATACGTTGTAACATTTGTACAAAATCGGGTCTCCAAAACCCGCTCCGTTTTGTAATCAAATACCAAGTTATGAAAGTACATTAATTATTTATGATTATTTTGGGTTTAAACATTACATAATTAATAAATAAACTAAACCATAAAAATTTTATTTGATAAAAGGTTAAAATAAAATAAATAAAAAACATTTGTAGCTGCCGGGACTCGAACCCGGGTCAGCTGAGGCACTCCAACAAACTTATCATCCTGTCCCCAAACCACTCCGCCACCAAGTGTTTTCTGTTAACTTTAGGAAAGCAATTGGATCTTATACGCAAACTCAAATCAACCGTTAATGCCATCTGAATAACGGAAATCGGTAAACCGATCGCCAAATCACTTCGATTTCATCTGGCCAACTTATAACCGATGTATTTCGGTTTCTAATTAAGTCAGTAATGAAGGAATTTAAAGTTTCATCATTTTTCGGTTTTTGAAACCGAAAAGTTATCAAACTCCGATTTAATTCTAGTTCCAATCATTTGTGCGATTCAGAACTGTCACAACAACACTCCATTTCCTTTTCGTCGCGTTTTCAAATCATTTGAGCACCAAAAACTGTTCGCCGGAATTCTCTGCAGAAATCGCCGGAAAACCGTGTTCAACACAAACCGGTAAGATATTCCTTCTTTGCGATTTCAATCTATTGTTAGGACTTTACTAACATTAATCCATCACTCAAAATCAGCCACAGACGACTTTGCTGGATTTTCTGTGTTCGCCGGAGAAATTCTGGAATTGCCGGAAACTCGCTAGTTAAACGGTAAGCACATTCAAACGTACTAATAATCAATGCACCCTGGTTCAATTTCAAATCTAATTCCTTAATTCTGTTGATAGACCCTCTCAGCCGAAGGTTCAAAAACAGAGTTGTCTGATTCTCGCCGGACTCCCTAAGGAAGATGTAACATCCGTCAAAAACGGATTTACCAAACCCGCTCCGTTTATCAACCGAATAGTCAGTCAAAAATTTCGTTGCGAATTAAATGCCCAAAATATTTTTAAACGATACGTAATCGATTATTATACGGGAATATATATTTAGTTTTTGAAAAACTGTTGAAAATCACAAAATAAAAATAAAAGTACTCTGCCGGGTTTCGAACCCGGGTCTGTACCGGCTCAACAAACAGACTTAACTCACACACACAAACCACTGCGCCACTTGTTTAGTTTGTTATATATTGAAATCATTTAATTAATATCATGACGTTACGAATTCAAAACCGGCGCCCAAAAGTTCAGTCGTCGGAATCCCGGTAATATCGCGAGTTTTTAACGAAGTTTTCAGTTATAACGTAAACTATTATTAGGACATCGGTTATAACCGACGTTTGAGTCCGCGACACTTTCTATAACCGCCGGAGTTTTTATAACCGACGAATCCAGTCGGAAATCAGACCAAATACATCTCGATTTTCCCCTATAAATTCACCCTCAACCCATTGCAAACCTTTTCGCTCAAAACCACACTTTTTCTCGGCGTAATTCCATTCGCCGGAATTTTTCGGTTTGTCGCCGGATAACCGGGTTCCCCATTGCCGAGCCTTACTGAGCCCCTGAGCTTATACCGGAGATACCCACACCCTTTGTAAGCTTCCGGGAGACTCGCTGCTACAAGAAAACTCATCGCCGGAGGTGATCTCTGTCGCCGGAGTTCTGCCGGAAAACAGAGGAAAGCGAGTCGGTATACCTCACGCTTATTTCTCCCTCTTTTTACTTATATCTCATCTATAATTAACCTAAAACGTTAAAGGAACCTGATTTAATCTTTGAACCAGTCGATTTCCGATTCTGGTTATAACTTGTTGAAGAAGACGATGTAACCGCTGTAACGTATAAGTATAATATAAATCAAGAAATTACTCGGGTTAGACACACAGTCCAGCGGTGGACTGTGTGCACATTAAACATTCAAACGTCTCGAGTTCGAATCCGGTTTCACACACGCTGCCTTAATAAAAATCATTTTTTTGTTAAACTGAACCGGAGTCGCCACAGATATATGTTAAGTATATTAATAATCGGAATAATAACCAAGTTAGACACACAGTCCAGCGGTGGACTGTGTGTTTGTTTATATCACAGGTCACGAGTTCGAGTCCGGTCTTCTGCACCGACTCGGACAATTATCTATTCTTTTTAAATAAGGCAGAAAAGGAAATAACTAATTTGTATTTAAGTATAATAAAAATCGAGTTATATAACATGTTAAACACACAGTCCAGCGGTGGATTGTGTGTTAGTTTAAGCCACAGGTCCCGGGTTCGAGACCTGTGGAGTGCACGTCCGATTCGCTTAAACTGTTTTTAAAATAAAATGATTTTCGGTTTAAACTAATTAATATATATATATAATTAAAATCAGATATATAACGGGTTAGACACGTAGCTCAGTTGGTAGAGCTGCGTGCACGCGTACGGGAGGTCTCGGGTTCGAGCCTCACTCAGCGCACTTATACACAATTCGAACCTGTCAACGGTCAGGTCAACGGTCAACGGTCAGGTCAACGGTCTAGAAAAATAAATTTTTTTATTTATTTTTATTTAATTATTTTAATTAAAAATCAATTAAAAATACTTAAAAATAACATTTTTAAGGTTAGAAAATAGCCTCAAACTCACAAAAATACACCCAACAATCCTACTAAAATAGATTAATAAAATCCGTTTACTTACCAAACCATAATGCGATTTATCTAGGTTAAATCTCACTCGTGGTTAAAACCACTTCGCGTACATTCAACATCATCAACCGAACGCACCCACTGTGAGTGAATCTTACAACTCCCCCTTTTAAATTACACGTTTTGGGGTGTGTCATGTGTTATGAAAATAATTAACTTATTTATTTAAACTTGTGCCATACCACATCATGACCTAAACTTAGATTGTTTATATTGTTGTGATTACTTATTCCCTTTTGTTAAATTATATGAAACTCATTCATTAAGCCCATCAGTTCCTCGTGGAAGACGAGTTGAACAACGCGTGCCACAAATCAAATTCATTATTGTTTATGTGTATATCATTGAGTTTATATTGATTGTAGTTGTGTCATTCATATGATCATGGTTATGCAATTCATTCATTAGGCCCCTCAGTTCCTCGTGAGAGACGAGTTGAGCATCGCGTGCCTCTAAATATTCCATTATTGTTCATGTGTGTTTCACTTAATATCTTATGATTGTTGATTAAGTTTACATCTATTTTTACTCATGTTTGGTTGTGCACATATTTCATAATCAATTTAAATAAATTTGTTCAAATGTTTTCCATAGGATTCACTCGCCAACATTATGTTGATCCAAAAACCCTTTTACACATGATACAGGTGAACAGGTTGAAGCAAGGAAAACATAGGATATGCCTTAGAAGAGAACAAAGAAGTTTAGACTGTTAGTTAGAACATGTTGTAACATTTAATGTAAATTTCAATTTAATTTGTATTAAAGAATATGAAACGCATAATAAATGTCATGAGCTTTGATGATAACCCAATCATGCCCCGATCACATTTTCCGCTGCGGGTCGGGGTGTGATAGATGACAACCTGTCCGGTATCTTCTTTCCCCAAACTGTTCGGTTTTGTACATTCAAGCTAGTCGTCATGTTTATTAATTAGTTAAATCATGAACCAGATGTTTGAGTAAAGTCTGTAATCGTAATGAAGAAGACGAACTTAAAAACGAGATAAGAGTAATTAAAATTCGGATTATAAACGGGTTAGACACACAGTCCAGCGGTGGACTGTGTGCAAAGTTCATATACATGTCCCGAGTTCGATCCTTACTACGCACACGCCTTATGTAATAACATTTCCTTTTTAAACATGAACTAACCGGGTTAGAACAGGTAGTTGTTAAGTATAATATAAATCAAGAATATAACCGGGTTAGACACACAGTCCAGCGGTGGACTGTGTGCAAGATAAACTTCACGTCGCGCGTTCGAACCCTGTCCCAAGCACCGGTCAATTGAATTAAAACGTTTTGTAAATAAAGGGATTTTCGGTTAATTCGAATAAGTATATAAATATAATTAAAACTGAGTTTCTAACGGGTTAGTCACGTAGCTCAGTTGGTAGAGCTACGTGCACGTGAACAGAAGGTCACCGGTTCGAATCCCGCTTGGCGCAACATTTACCGCTGACCGAACCGGTCAACGGTCAACGGTCAATGGTCAAACAATAAAAAAAAATAATATTTTTTTTATATATTTATTTGTTATTTTAATTTAAAAATCAATTAAAAATACTTAAAAATAACTTTTTTAAAGATAGAAAATAGCCATAAACTCACAAAAATATATCTAAAAAATCCCATTAAAAATCCTTAATAAAATCCATCTATTTAATATACTTTTCCATTATTATTTAGGTTAGTACTCCTCGTCGATCCGCTCATCTAAATCGTGCGCATCTCACCATCTTCAATTCAACGCACCCAATGTGAGTGAACCTTTCAAATTCCCCGTTTTAATCACGTTTTGGGGTGTATCATGTGTCTTGTTTATTTACATATTATAACGAAATTATTGTGCATACATCATATCATGACATGTGTATTAGTTTATTGCTGTTAAGTAGTTATTATTGGATGCAAATTATTATTTCAGTACATGCAATTGCCGAGGCCGCAGCTCCCCATCCATCGAGGTTGAGCTTGATCCCCATTTTATTATGCGGTTGATCTTGGCGTGCCCGCACGATCGGCTCCGTTTGATTGAGCCTTGATCGGTCATTTCATTTTACATTTCAATACATGCAATACGCTCGGCTCCGTTTGATTGAGCCTTGAGTGCACAGTTCAATTTACATTTCCAGTTCATGCAATACGTTCGGCTCCGTTTGATTGAGCCTTGAGCGCACAGTTCAATTTACATTTCCAGTTCATGCAATACGATCGGCTCCGTTTGATTGAGCCTTGATCACACAGTTCATTTATGTTAGTTATCGTATGATATTGGTATATTCATGTATGCTATCAAATGTTAATGTATGTTATAATTGTAACTGCTATTTGCCAATGTTTGATTACTTACATGAGCTCTTTTATGATTATGCACAATATTTTATTGATAAACTAACCATAAAATCATTATCAAATGTTTATCTATAAGGTTCACTCGCCAACTTATGTTGACCCAAAACCTCCCATTTTACACATGATACAGGTGAACCAGCAGCAGCTAGGAACACATAGGACCTGGATTAGAAGAAATAAAACGATTTAATATTTGGATTATTATGTTTGGTTATTTTCCCTTGTATTGAATGAACATGTTTGGATGTTTGAGAAATGTAACTTTGACTTCATTTAATTATGGAACATAATAGTAAATGTCATGTGCTATGGTGATAACCCAATTATGCCCCGACTCTTATTTCCGCTGCGGGTCGGGGTGTGACATACGTGACTGTCGCAAAAGTCGCTGCAGTCAAATCTCGCCTTAATTGCGATTGGTATGTAAAGGGATCAACGATCCATTTGCCTCTTCACTAGATCATATCTAGAGAAAGAAAATCTTGTGTTCATATATTCCGGCGACCTTCAAAGTTTTATGATTGTTATTCGAAGTTTGAGTTATGGCCACCGGTGCAAGCTCTGCTGATATGCCAACGATGTCAAGTTTACCACCATTGAAGTGGTTGAAGGAGGATTTTGACAATCTTGCTACCAAGTTCTTGTTCGCTCCGTCTTGGAAGGCGTTTTTTCTGGCAGCGAATGCCACGGCGGCTGATGCTCTGACTGGTTATATTACTCTCTTCTATGACTACTTTGCCGAGGGCAATTTCCGGCTTCCGGTGACCCACTTCATGTTGGAGATCCTTAATTACTATAAGTTCCATATTTCCCAACTGAATCCGATGGGGATGGTGAGGATCCAGCACTTTGAATTTGTTTGCCGGTCGATGCAGATTATACCGACGGTCGAGAAGTTTCGGGTCTTCTATCAGTTGCTCTGCTCGCTGGGATTCTACTTGTTCCAACAACGTGTGCAAGCAAAACGGTTGTTGTTAGTGCCACCCAAATCTTACCACGACTGGAAACATGAGTTTTTCTTCATAAAGGCGGCAGTAATCCCGATAAAGATGACTTTCCGGGCCGATGAGGATATAGAGCTGGAAACCATCCCCATACCTGCCGACGAGGTGTGGTACCAGGACATTAAAGACGTGCCCAACGTTGTTTTACCGGAGAGGGCCCTCATCGTTGCTGGGATGAGTATTTTCTGGAAGAAATAACGCCGGGAGAAACCGGTGTACACTGAAGATGGAACTGGTACGTGACCGTTTAACTTCCTGGTAACATCTGTTACTAGATATGCACTGATGCAAAAATATTTGTTATATAGTTGCACCGCTCTACTTGATATCCTTCAAGAGAGAAAAATGGAAAATAGCCGTCGTGCCCATTGCTGACGGTGAGGATACCTGGTTCTCACAAATCTTGGGGAACTTTGAACTGCTCAAGAAGGAGGATCTGGAGGCGCGACCGTCTTCTGCGACTGGTAATTAAATTATTACAAGGCCTAAGTTGATATTGCAATATTACTCTTGAACATATTTTCTAAGTAATATTGCAATATAATTAATGGCGCAACCCTTGTTCAATATTATTGATTATGTAGGTGATTTGCTAAACTTGGGCATAGGCCCTGACTCAAAGAAGAAAAAGAAGCCAACTGCTGCTGCAGCTGCTGCACCTCCTCTTACCAAACCAGATCAAAAAACCAAGCCATCAGCTGCTGCGAAAGCTGAGGGTAAGAAAGGTACGCGTCTCGTATCTGACTCTTGGTGTGATTATGTGGTGGTGTTAGACTCACTAGAGGGTCTTGCGCCTGTAGGTTTGAGGAAACCAAAGCCTGAACCCATTGACACCTCCTCTCTTCCTGCCTCGAACCCAAACGATCCTTTCGAAATTCCTTCAAGCCCGGAAGAGGCGTTGAAGTGCACTTCCAAGAAGAAGAAAGAGTCTGAAACTAAACCTCCTGTTCCAACAAAGGTTGCGCACCCGTGTATTGGCAAGAACGGCAATCTGGATGCCTTTGCAAAGAAGTTCTCACCTGGTATGTTCAGTTTGTTGCGCATTTCTGTCAGAAAGTTGTGCAGAATCTTATACTTGATATTTGTTAATATGATTTGCAGAGAAAATGGTGAAGGCTGAGCCGGCCACCTCATCTGCTATACCATCGTCGCGCAGGCCTGAAAATGTTGAGGAGGGAGATGCGGAGCGAAAGGCACTCGTTTTTGACTCTGACCCCATCATCCCAGAAATATTGAGAAGGTGGCTCCTGAAGAAGAGCCTAAAAAAATTGATGCTGAGAATCCTGCAGGCGAGCAGGTTAAAGATACTGCTACAGATGCTACAAGGAATCCTGCTGGAGAGCATGTTAAAGATATTGTTTCAAATGTTGGGGTGAAAGATACCGCTACCGTGGAGCAAGAGAAAATATATTCCCCTATGCCGGAGCCTTCAAAGTTGATATCTAAGGGAGCTGGCCCTTCAACACAAAGTGAAGGCTTTATGTCTTTTGATGATTCTGATGAGGAGTCGCCCATTCGCCCAGATGAGACGCCTGGGGATTACTATTATCGTTCGTATTCTGAGAAGCGGGCCTCTGCGATCCATCAGCCTGTGTGGAAGGTTAAACAGGGTGATGTTTTTACAGATTGGCACTCTTGCAGGGAGTGGTATAAGGGCATCTTCTCTCCGGCGGAGGTGAAGCGCCAAGAAGAGAAAGACCACGAGTCTACATATGAGTCATATTTGCAAGAGTCTGCCCTTGCCTCTTCCACAATAAATAGGATCGTGCGCAAATGGCGCAGTATGAACAAGGAGTGGGATGAGGTTAAGATTGACAAGGCGAAAGCCAAACTTGAAAAAGAGAAGACGTTAAAGATGATCGTGGATTTTGAGGCTGAAAAAACGAAGTTTGAGGAGGAAAAGAAGACCGAGGAGTGGTATGCGCTGTCTTGGAAGCGCAAATGTGAGGCCTCTGCTGCACAACATGCTGACGTGCGCAAGCGCTTTGTGGAGGCTTGCGATCGAGATAACAAAGAAAAGATATCTCTGTGCAACGAAATTGAGAAGCTCAAGAAAGAGAAGGCTGATGCAGTTGCGGCAGCAGAAGAGGCGCGCTCTCATAGAGAAAGGAGCGAGCAGAATGAGGTATCAACCAAAATGACTCTCCTTCTTAAGAATAAAGAGATTGATGATCTAACTTCTATGCTATTTGACCATGCGCGACTGCAAGATGAGGTTGACGTTTTGAAAAAAGATATCAACCTTCACCAAACAGAGAAAGCCGAGTTGACCCACCGTTTAACTAAAGGTGAACAAAAATTTAACGACACGGAGGTCGCTCGCGCTACAGTAGAAAGCCTGACCGAATCCTTCATGAACCAGCTTACCTGGTTGCGGGAATATGGGATTGTGGAGGTAATATTCCCTTTTGTTTGTATATGTCTGGTTCGATCATCATAACATATATTGATTGAATTTGTATACAGATCGCAAATGCCATCCTTAACTCCACGGAGTTGGATGAGAGAGTGGCAGAATTGATGATGGCTGCGCGCAGCGACGGGCATGCCGAGGGCTATAAAGAGTGTACATTGCATGTGGCACATGCGCTGAAGACCAAATGGGATACAAGTCGGGCTGCCACGCATGGGTTAAATACTGCTGCCATTTATTCTACTGCGAAGGAAAAATATGATCAGTTGCAGATTCCTATTATGGACCTTGTGGATGCCGTGCTGCAGCAAGATGACTTTGTCGATAGACTAAAGGAAATCTTCACAACAACAGAGAAGCAGGCAGGCAAGAAATCCATAGGGTAGGAAATTTGTAACTCTTTATTTTGTAATTACTTGTAACGTTGCGCTGCTGCGCAAGTACTTTTGATGTGAATATGATATATTTTAGCTTTACAATGTTTGCATGTGACCAATTACTTGTGTAGGATAGACAAATGAACAATTTCTTTTCTCATGTGTGAGCGTAAGTATTAAGTTATCTTGTGGCTCATGAGTTTGTGTTTTTGTTTATCCAAAGGAATTGCATGCATTTGTAAATAAACATATACAAGACTGTAAGTAGTGACAGAGTATTTATTCATACTGATAAAGCGTAAAGCTATGGCTGCCACTAAGATTACATAAGAAATAAAGTAAGCAGTCTCGTTACGCAACACCCAGAAGTTGCTTAGAGGACTGAGATTACATATAACATCTGCGTAGTTGTTGGGCGTTCTAGGTTCGAGGAACACTGGATCCGTCCATACGCTTCAGAGTGTACGCGCCTTTTCCCAATACTTCGTTTATCACGTAAGGACCTTCCCATCACGGGGATAACTTCCCCGGTTTTTCGGCATTCGATGCTTCATTATCACGAAGAACAAAATCACCAGGCAAAAAGGAGGAGATGCTACCCTTTTGTTGTAATACCTTTCAAGCTGAGACTTGTATTTAGCTTCGCGAATCGCTGCATTCTCTCGTCGTTCTTACAATAAGTCTAGATCGATACGCCTTTGTTCTTCGTTATCTTGTTTTTCCAAAGCTAGCATCCTTGGAGATGGTAACCCAATTTCGGCAGGAATCACAGCCTCCGTGCCGTACACAAGGCTAAAAGGAGTTTCTCCAGTGCTAGTCTTGGGCATGGTGCGGTGTGCCCACAAGATGCTAGGCAATTCGTCAACCAACCCTCGCTGGGCCGTGCCAAGACGGGCTTTGATACCATCGGCCAACTGTTTGTTGATGCTTTCAACTTGACCATTTGCTTGTGGATGCGCAACAGAAGCAAAGACATGTTGGATTCCCATTTTTGTCATCCACGTGTGCAACTCTTCAGCCATTAAATTTGGACCGTTATCTGTAATAATGCGCATGGGCAGACCAAACCCACAAAAAATGTATTTCCAGATGAATTTTCGAATTACCATCGCCGTAGTAGAAGCTAAGGGTTTAGCTTCAACCCATTTAGTGAAGTAATCGACCGCAATGATGATGAACTTGACTGCGCCGGGCGCATCTGGAAATGGTCCAACTAAATCAAGGGCCCATTGTTGAAAAGGCCAAGCTGTAGTGACGGGTACCAAAGGATTCTTTGGGCGCAACATTTTAGGGGCATGCCTTTGGCAGGACATGCATTTGCGCAAGATCTCCACAACGTCAACGTACATTCCGGGCCAATAATACCATGCGCTTTTCACTTTGGCTACTACCATGCGCGGCCCAGAATGTATACCACATAACCCCTCATGAACCTCCCTGATCAGGTACTGTGCATCATGTTTGTTAACACAGCGGAGCGAAGGACCCATGTAAGAGCGTCGGTACAGAATACCGTCAACGATCTCGTAATTGAGGGCTTTGCACCGTAACTTACGTGCTTGTGCTTTATCTTCTGGTAATGAACCATGTAACAAATACATCATTATTGTAGACATCCATGATGGATCTCCTACTTCGACCATTGTTACTGTCTAAGAGGGACTGATGGATTACTTAAAACTTCGATGCGAACTTCCTTTGCTAAATGTTTAAAACTAGTTGCTGCTAGTTTACTTAGAGCGTCAGCATGTTTGTTTTCGCTTCGCTTGACGTGTGTGACTTTAAATTGTTGGAACTGTGCTATAAGAGCCTTAGCTTGCGCTAAATACAACGCCATGATATCTCCCTTTGCATCGTACATCCCAATTACTTGCTCAGCAACTAGTAGTGAATCAACATGGGCTTCTAAATTTGTTGCACCCATTTTGATAGCGAGGCGTAAGCCTGCTAGGAAAGCTTCATATTCGGCCTCGTTGTTGGTGCTTTTAAAATCCAACCGAATTGCATATGTGAATTCTGCTCCCTCTGGACTCACTAATCGAAGACCTGCTCCAGCCCCATCACTGTTTGATGCGCCATCTGTAAACAGTGTCCAGCCTCTATTGTCTATGATTGGGACTGGGTTTTGAATTGCTTGACACTCTTCAATTTTATCAGCAGGAATTTCAGCGATGAAATCTGCCAAAACTTGGCCTTTGATAGCTGGTCTAGGTTTATAACAGATGTTATAACCCCCTAATTCTATTGCCCACTTCGCAAGTCGTCCAGAAACATCTGGCTTGGTCAAGACTTGGCCAATGTGAAAATTTGTTAAAACTGTAATAACATGTCCTGAAAAGTATCTTCGCAGCCTGCGCAAGGCGTGGACCAATGCTAAAACTAATTTCTCCATAATTGAATACCTTGTCTCTGGATCGTTCAACATCTTGCTGATATAATAAATTGGAGACTGGACCCCTTCACATTCTACCAACAAGACAACACCTACTGCTACCTAAGATGCAGCAAGATATAAGACCATGTGTTCTTTTTCAAGAGGATGTGGGAAGTTGAACTAAACAATCTTTCATTTGCTGGAAAGCTTGATCAGCTTCAGGAGTCCATGTGAACTCTTTGCTCTTCGTACAATTGCGTAAGGTTCGAATAAATGGATAAGACTTTGCAGCATGATTGGCGAGGAAGCGGTTTAGCGCAGCTAACCTTCCAGCCAAATGTTGCATCTCTTTGGTGGTATTAGGAGAAGATATTTTTTGTATTGCTTCGACCTTCTCAGGATTAACCTTGAAACCGTCCTTGGTGACGATGAAACCCAAAAATTTGCCCTCCCCCATGCCGAAGGAGCATTTGCTTGGATTTAACTTTAAATTTACCTTTCGCGGAGAATCAAAAGTTCGTTGGATGTTATCTAACATAGTTTCTTCTAAATTGCTCATAATGACCAATTCATCAATGTAGACTTCCACATTTTTCCCGATATCATCTCCAAAAACTGCATCCATCAATCTTTGATAAGTAGCTCCCGCATTGCGGAGACCAAAAGGCATCTTGGTATAACAAAAAAATGTCCTTCTCCGTGCGAAAAGCTGTTTTATCTTCATCCTCCTTTTTCATCAAGACCTGATGATAACCTTTATAACAATCCAGAAAACATTTCCAGCGGAAGGAAGCTAATGAGTCAACCTTTTTGTCAATATCGGGAAGAGAATAACAATCTTTCGGGCACGCCTTGTTTAAATCTTTAAAATCTACGCACATCCGCCATCCGCCATTATGTTTCTTTACCATGACTGGGTTTGCCACCCAGGTCTGGTATTTGACTTCGCGCAGAATACCAGCATTTAATAACTCGGTGACTTGTTCGTTCATCGCCTCTGTCTTTTCTGACCCGAGGCTGCGCTTTTTCTGTACAACTGGTTCTGCTGATGGAAATACATTCAGACAATGTTCCGCAACGTCGCGTGGGACACCGACCATATCGGCAGGTGTCCAGGCGAAAATGTCCTTGTTGATGGAAATACATTCAGACAATGTTCCGCGACGTCGCGTGGGACACCGACCATATCGGCAGGTGTCCAGGCGAAAATGTCCTTGTTGCGGAACAACAGTAGTTTAAGTTTTGCGCGATACAGGCCCTAACAAGATTACTTGCTCAGGATACTTATTGTTGAGTACCCATTTTTCTGGTTCGTTACTTGGCAATGTCTTGACAGCCTTCATAACTGGTTCTTCAATTGACATGATTTCTTTTCGCGTGTAAAGTATAGCTATACCATTTGGTGTTGGAAAACCACAAGCAGCATGTGGAGCGGAGGTAATCATACTAAAATCACGCTGCGCGCGGCGTCCCAATAGTACATCGTGACGGGAATTTGCCGGCATCACCATGAAGTTGACGTTACTCGTTCGAGAACACCTCCCATCAGATAAAGTAACAGGAAGAAGAATTTGTCCTAGAGGAAAGACAGCCTCATTGCAGAATCCTGTTAACGGGAAATCAACTGGTTCCAGGCGTGCCTTATCCTCATGGTCTAGCTGCTTGAAGCACTACTCATACATAATATCCATGGAACTACCAGGATCTATAAACATATAATCTGTTTGGTAGTGTCCAAAGATACCTGTGACAACCACTGGCCGGTCTTCTTGAGGACCTCCTGGAACGATAGGAAAAATGACTTGCTGCTCGCGCCATGTGTTGTTTTGAAAATGTTGAAGGCTACGCTTGCGCGACGAGCCTCCTTGAATCATGGAAACGTGCTGTTTCATTTTCTTGTTGCTAGGCCCTTTGTCCCCGCGCGTAATCTGTTTAATCTCTTTGCGCACATTCTGGAGTAGATGTGTAAGCTTCTCACTCTTTAATGCTTTTTCAATCTCCGTGCGCAGACTGATGCAGTTATCTGTTGTGTGACCTGTGTCTCTATGATAATCACAGAATAAATTTGGGTCTTGCCCTTTCTTATTTTTCATTGGTTGTGGCTGCTTAAACTAATATTCCTCAGTGCTGAGAACTTCAGCAGAAGATTTCGTCAAGGGAGTCCACTGGCGTTACCTATTCTCTTGTTTAATCGCTTTTTGAGTTGTTATCTTGTCGATTGTTGCACGCGCATCAATTGGTGAATAAGGAGAATACGAATTCTGACTTGACTCTTTCCAATTTCTCTTATACTTGCGACTACCTCTACTCAGGTCTTGCGGACGATTCTGAGAGAGGTGGCCTGTTAGAATTCAAGTTGCGCTCAGTCTGGGCGTAGACCTTGGTTGCCGCCATGAGTTTATCCCAGCTCTTTGGAAGGCCAGTTGTACCGGAAAACACTTTAATCATTTCGTCACACCTTACCGCGTATTTGAACTGCGCGCGTATAAGGTCTTCGTGAACATCTCCAATCTCCAAAACCTCTTTATTGTAACTCGTAATAAAATCTTCAAGGTTCTCATTGTCCCTCCACTAGATGTTCATAACATCTGAGGAGTCGCGCACGTATCGCCGTTGTCGACTGAAGTGTGTAAGAAATTTTTCCTTTAGGTCATTCCAAGAGGAAAGTTTACCTGTCGGCAAATTGTCAAACCAAAGGCGCGCAACGCCGGTAAGAGTTTGTACAAAAAGATGACACCACATTGGCAATGTCCAGCATCCAAGTAACCCTGCACCGGTGAAGAGGCGCATGTGATCATCAGGATCGGTTAAACCGTTAAACTTTCCTACGTAGGATGGTAATTTTGCTCGCTCCAGCGGAGCCAGTGCTATTTCTCTGGTAAATTTGATTGTTCAGCTGCTTCAGTTGGGCGATACACCAAATTGTAATCATGCTCAGCTTCTGGATTGTATACTGCACGTACTTTTGGCTTGTAACTAGCATGATCTGCAGATATTTGATTGAAAATACTTGCACTATCTCCTTCCTCATAGGTCTTATCGAATTCATCGTGTTGGGTGTCCCGCTTTTGTGAAGACCGCGGGCCCAAACGAGAGTGGACAGATACACGACGCTGAACGTTGTCTTCTTGCTTTCTATTACCAGAATGAACAGGATCATTCCTTGTTTTAGAATACATTTCTGTTCCATCTTCAGGCATGTGCGAAGGGGAACGAGCATGACTTTGAGTATTATAACTCAAAACTCGAGGTGCCGGCAAAGCACGGACCTGAGGAGCGTTAACCGGAGCTTGAAAAGCTGGAGTTCCGGTTTGGGCACAAAGTTGAGCATACATAGCGTTTAGAGTCGCTTGAGATTTGATTAACCACGATAATGGAGTCTCTCCAGGTGGTAAAATCGACGTAACATCAACCTGAGGAGCCGCCGGCGTTACTGGAATACTCACATGATCAGGATCATACTGAGCATTAGCTTCGCAGGAAGAATCCTCAACTATTTGTCATCGATCTGAGGTCCGACAACGACGCGACGGATCTCTGATCGAGGACCTTGAAAAGATGATCCATCAGCCATGATGCTGCAGATGTAGGTGAAACAAAACGGAAGATGAGAAAAAGAATTGAAATCGATGGGTGCCAATGAAGAAACCCTAGATCAAATAGACCGGAATCTACGTAGATCTATGGAATGGGCTATGCATAAAAGGGGTTAATCCTTCGTATAGTTTCACGATGATGTAGAATGAAACAGTACTTCGGCTGATCCTGCAAAACAGAACACCGTTAGCTCGCCATGGGGAGAAGGGGGGTTCTCTCCGTGACCACCCCCCGGCGTGAGAATAAGTACAGGTAGTCGGAAGTAAAGTATTTTAAGAGAGAGAGTTGTTGAGAGTGAATACATTTCCTTGAACTCCAAGTCACTTATTTATAGCCGATGTTTGGCGCCAAAAAGAGAGATGTTAACTTTAACGGAATCTTCTGCTATTCCGTTAATGTTTGTGGCAATCCGTTAGTGCACACGAATCGTGAGCTTATCAGCGGTTAGGGAGGTGCCACGTGTCAACATGAGATCACTGTATTTTGTAAATGTGAGCATGCCATCACCGTGATCTTCCTCAGCCGTCCAGATGCTGCCATGTGGCAATTGGTTATAACCGAAAAGATGCTTGCACGATTGGGTGTTAGTGGCTTCTAGAAGATTTCACAGCTGTTACCCTTCTGTTGTTTGCCACGTGTACATTCTGTTATAACAGAAAAGATTCCCTTTGCTTCTGCACCAAGTCAAGGATTTTGCTAAGGGAAAGTTTCTTAGGATTAACTGTTTCCTTGCGCGAGAGGCGCAACTCAGTTAACTGATCTTCTTTTTTTCTCCCTGCTGCTTAGCGCAACGTTTAGTGGATACTTGCTCTGATATAAATATCCGCGCAAGGTTTGTGCATGAAGAATTATCCAATGAGATTGTTCAATGTTAACTTTGAACCTTGCGCGAGCCCGCGCAAGGTAGTTAAATGAAGCATTTATCCAGAGAGATTGTTCAGGCTTTAACTTTTAACCTTGCGCGTGCCCGCGCAAGGTAGTTATATGATCATTTCCTCCCTTAGATATTTGGCGCAGAGTTCAAATAAATCCTATTTTGGCAGAGAAGTCTGCGCGAAGTCTCCTTATTAGTTAATAATGGGTATGGTTTCCTTGATTGGCGCAAGGTTTTTGGGACCATACCCCTTCAAATTTATTTAACTATTATTATTGTTATATACTATTTTAACTCAAACTTGTTTGAATAAACTTTTTAAACGTCTTGACTTAGTTGTTATTTTCTCATTTCTACAATAATATTTCACGTTTTTGTCTAAATTGTGCAAGTAAACACGGCGCAATGCACGTGTGTGCTTCAACGTTTTTAAATCTATTTTTCGGTTTAACAATCCAACCGGAACGCGAACATTTTTAAATCTATTTTTCGGTTTAACAATCCAACCGGAACGCGATGCTCCTAATTCCTAAAAACTATTTATTTATTTACATTTATATATTAATTAAAAAGCTGTCGAATTATATTTGAAATCTTAAATAATTAAATTATTTAATTTTTTCTTTTAATAATAAAGTAATACAAAATTCTCCGGTATTTGCTGAAAATACCGGCCTCCTTATCCAACACCTGTTCCAAACGATCAACCCGTCGTGTGGCCGATAACCAACGCCATGAACTCCCTGCACTGAACTCCCTCCCTCCCTCCCTGCACCCATTTCCCTCAACTCCATGACTACCCTCACCACCATTCGCATGGCTACTCTCACCATCAACAACACCACCAGAATCAAACTCCCGTTTCACTCATCAAACCCCATCAAAACCCCACCTCCCTTCTTCACTAAATTACCCATTCGACCCCTCACTGTTCGACCCAATTCGGTATCCGAAAGCCCGGTTTCATTGCCCGTAGGACCGGTTGATGATGATGAAGAAGAAGAAGTTGATGATCCGACTGCAGAATTGAGTTATATTGACCCGGAAACCGACCCGGAGAGTGTTACAGAATGGGAGTTGGATTTTTGCTCCAGACCTATTCTGGATATTAGAGGGAAGAAGATTTGGGAGCTTGTAGCTTGTGATAGTTCTTTGTCTCTTCAGTATACTAAGTATTTTCCTAATAATGTTATTAATAGTGTTACTTTGAAGGATGCAATTGTTTCCATTTGTGATGAATTGGATGTGCCTATACCCGATAAAATCCGATTCTTCAGGTGGTGATTCATTTATTTGATTGTTACTTCATAAAATGTTTGTTTTTTTTTGTGTTTTGTTATTTAGATTGGTTTGTTAATGATGGTTGTAGGTCACAAATGCAGACAATCATTACTAGAGCCTGCAAAGAGCTCGGTATTAAACCGATTCCTAGCAAACGGGTATGTGTCATGTTGATTGTAATCTACTTTGAAGCATTTGTTCTATACGTTGCAAAAAATGGGCGGTTTGGGTCGGGCAGGCTAATGGGTCAAAACGGGTCACTTTGAAAAGTGTAAATTTGGTTCGGGTCAAAATGGGTTCCGATCAAAATTGGTTTACAAAAGTAAAAAAGTACCACCTGCTGTATTCTATTATGGCGGCGACATACAATGTGCTAAGCCCTTGGACCCATTTTAAGTTAACATTGATAAGAGTTGCCCGTTTTGATCCGTTGTCTAATTTAAGTAATCCTAAATTGACCCGTTGGCTTATTTGAGATGACCAAATGAACCCATATATAAATCTATAATTTTTTTTAAGTCAACCCATTCATTCGTCATAAATTCATGATTGCCACAACTAAATTTTATTCTAATTTTCTGCCAACTGAAATGTGTAAAGAGACATCTTGATACCATATGTTGTTGATTTAACCGTATGATTCTCTGTTTTGATCATGATTATTATGAACTAGCAATAGAAAGTGCATTTATGTTTGAAACTATGCAATTTCAGTGTCTGTCTCTCCTTCTTTGGCTGGAAGAACGCTACGAAACCGTATATAAACGACATCCTGGTTTCCAGAAAGGATCTAAGCCTCTTCTTGCACTTGATAACCCTTTTCCAATGGATCTTCCCGACACTTTGTATGGAGAAAAATGGGCTTTTGTTCAGTTACCTTTTTCAGGTAAGTTCTTTTTTTAGGTAAAAGATTGTGGTGGATTGGAATATATTTCGGGGACTGGAGTACCATGTTTCTGTAAAGATTTGAAGGAACTATTGTATTATGGTATTGATTAGGTTAATATATTTTCAGATGTTAAAAAGGAGCTAGAGACGCTAGAAAAATCATTTGCTTTTGGTGCAACTCTGGATTTGGATTTATTGGGTATAGAAATCGACGACAATACGTTGATTCCTGGATTAGCTGTTGCATCTTCACGGGCAAGGCCGTTAGCAGGTTGGTACATAAATTCGAGGTGGCATAATGGGTCAATGGGGTAACGGGTCAAAACTTGTTAGGTTGAGTTGGCGTGCATATAGTTTTTATTCAATTTTAAATGTTTTAAATAAAATAACTAATGTGTTAAGTATGATTTGAAACAATATTATATCAGTAATAATATAGAATTTTGAATTTAGTGATTTAGGATATTGTATGAATTTAAAATATGCACAACTTGTTAAGTATTTATCTAATTTTCTATTCGACCGTTTGAGATTGAAAAAAAAAAAATCAACCCATTCATAAGTAAATCAATTGAAAGTGTAACCTAACATATTTCACAACAAGATAGCTAAACTTTCTACTGCTTCCATTGCAGAAAGGTCTGCAATTTTGACTTTTGAGGTTAACTGTGCTATAATTTGACTTCAGAATGGGTTTAAAACCTTTTGATATTCATTAGGAAGTCTATAATTGCAACTTTTTTTATGAATATCAGGAGAGAACAAAAGGTATTACCTGTAGATCAAAATTGATATGCATTTTGAATTTGAAAGTCGCCAGTTTGACCTCAAAAGTTTACACGTCTGGCTCGTATATGCATTGCCATGTGATCTGTAAACCCTACTTTTAGAGTGGAAAACACCTAAAGGTTACAGTATACACCATACTTTTAGAGTCATCATCATTATCATACTCAGTAAATCCCACCAATAGCAAAGCTAAGGTAGGGTTTGAGATACACCATACTTTTAGCGTGAACTCGTTAATTTATATTCAAGTGTTTGCGGGCCAACCTCACCCGACTTGCTTTTATCTAATAAAAATATGACCCATTTTGACTCATCTTGCAACCTCTAGGAAAACACATGTTTTGACTTTATTTATCGTAGATTTGTCTAAACAATGTCCTTGCAGCTTGGATGAACGGTCTAGAATTGTGTTCAGTTGAAGCCGACTTAGCCAGTGCTAATTTGGTTCTATCTGTCGGTATTTCGACCCGTTATGTTTATGCCTCGTACAAGAAATCACCCGTGACTACAAGCGAGGCTGAAGCTTGGGAAGCTGCAAAGAAAACTAGTGGAGGTTTACATTTTCTAGCAATCCAAGATAGTTTAGATTCTGATGATTGTGTGGGGTTTTGGTTGTTACTGGACCTGCCACCATCACCTGTGTAATTTTAAGTAAAAATGCGAGCACATAATGTGCTTGTTTACGAAAAAAGCTCCTTATAACGTTTCGTGCCATCTACTTAAATGACTTGTATTGTCACATACCATGACGAGCACTAGCTCTGCCTCTGAATGGGTCAGATTTGAATCTGATTATTGCATGTGAATGAGCAGTTGTGTTATCATATAGTTAAGCATGATTTAGTTAACTAAGCAATCTAGTTAATGATTTAATTACTTCAACTAACCAAATAAATTGAGTAATAAAAATATGTTACATTTTATTTGTCTTTTTTAGGTATCAGTAGGTGGTTCGTGATCCTGTCATCTCTCTTTTGTTTTCTCTTCTCTTCTACTACTAACATGACCTTTATGTTATTTGTTCTTAATCTTGATTTTGTTTATCGTAAGTATATGTCAAGTAGTATTTTAATTATTAGTAGAATAGTAGGTGAAAAATTCTCGATGTCTCGTACAAAGCTGCGCCCCTGGCCCCTACAAAGTTGCGCCCCTGGGCTTAGACAAATACTCGATGTCTCTCTCCATTTGCCTAGCTTCTTGGATCGTGGTGAACTTTTTTATTTTCGGCGTTTCTTTCTTGCAACGTTTCCAAACACCTATGCCCAAGGTCTAGTATATCTTGAAGTCGTCGGTTCATTTTCTATAAATCTTCTTTCATTCGGCACCCGCCGAAGACGACTCCGCCCCTCTCCCCTTTAACCCACTTCTTCTACCAAGAGGTCGGGGCAAATCCATTTCTTCTTCCTCGTCATCCTCGTTGATAGGTTTGTTTAAATCGACGTTTCGAGCATCAGAAGTGGGCGTGTTCGGATCAACCGAATAGGAGGTTTTGGACCGTTTCGCCTTGCGCCGACTACTAGACGTCATAGTTGGTACGTTAGCCCACTTTGGACTTCCACGTAGAAGCTCCCAGCACTCCAAGTATGTGAATGTCCCTTGCGTCGAGTTGTACTCATCCAACGCTTTTGTTAATATACCCGCGTCGCTTTGACTACTACCCCAATTGTCCTTCATACATTAGAAGACCTATCAAAACCCATGGCATTTTCCATTTAAAACGTTCCACTTGGTTGATATTGAATCCTTGTCCCGATATTCCCGTTTACCCATGAGCTTAAAAAAGTTTGCTCGAATTTTTATCTAAAAAAGGGGTAGTTTTTAATAGTTGGCTATAAAATTTAGGACATATATATTATTATAATTTAACTTTAAAAATAAATAAAATTTAAAACAAATAAATAAATATTACCAACTTCGGGATCCCCCGAGATGTCGAGCCATGCTCATGCAAGGTTGTACTCCTCGTCTTTTGTCCAAGGTTGATAGTGCTTTTTCGCACGAGGAGCGGTAACCTCTTTTTTTATGCGAGCGTTTTCCACGTTGAGGAGCCTCGGGTTCCCGCCCTGCTTGTGTCTCCGGCACCGTATCGATCTCGGGAGGCTTCTTCTTGGGAACCATACGTACCGCCCATGTTGATGTTCATATTTGAAGCAAAACCGAGTGGCCCGTGAAAATATTGTTGTGGCATGTTTAAGAGTTGCGTGTACCGCATCGTATTCGGATTGCAATCTTGGTAGTGGTTGGGTGGCGTTTGGGCGATACGAGTTTTGGTTGCTTGGCCGAGACGGAACACCAAAAGGGGGGCGGAATGGTTGCATGGTATTTTTTTATAAAGAATAAGAAGAGGTTATAAGAATAAGAGAAGAACGTATAAAAATTGGGTTGCGTTGGGGTCTAAATAGGTGAAAAAGTGAATTAATTTTTTTTTATTATTATTACAGTTACCCAACGGCACAATTTTGAAATCCTTGCAAGTTTCCGACGTTTTAAAGGAACGCCCAACCCGTTTTTTTGAAGAAAACGCCACGAGGGCGGTGGTTGGGGGGTGATGGGCGTGTTTTGGCAAAAAATGGCCACTTCACGGGCCACGACACACGTGTACCCTCAACATCACCCAATTAAAAATTGCCAACTCATTTGACATCACAAGTAAGGAGGGGGTGCATCTTTCAACCCACAACTACCATTGCATTGAAAACCCATAAAACCAACGTGTACATCAACTACCCTCATTGGATAAAACTACCCTCAACTCCTACCCGCCCACCCATACATGAGATGCATGCGGTGGTGTACCCGCAATACCTGTGTTACCCGCAAGTGGTACCCGAGTGGTACCCCTTGTACCCTTACACCACTTTCTATAAACTTTAATTCACCCAGAAGAAGACGTTAGACAATCATAAAATAGAAAATCTTACAACTTGGTTGGGACTTCTATGTGATGAATGTGAATAGAAAAAAGAATGTGGATAATATAAGCAAAATTTCGGTTGGGAATATCCAAAAGTTAAAGATGTCCTCCATCATGTGTCACAAGTTGAGTGGTTATCTGATTTTCTTGAAATATCTGGTTCATTATAACACTATGTTTAGTGGGTGTGAAGCCATCAACCACATCAACACTTAGGGCGTTAAATACCCACACCGTGGGCACCAAGGACTTGCCCGTGAGTGTGGTAACCCGTATTCGATTTTAGTGTCTGAAGAAACACCAAACTAATCCAGTGATTAGTTATGGAGCGTATTTCGTTCAATAAGGGTTAATCTTCAAGTCAGAAACTCCTTAAGCCGTCCTGCAAAACACTTAAACACCCCGTTAAGCTCCTTACAAGGGGGAAATAGGGGAATGCCCCTCGTAACCACCTCCGGCGTGAGAATAAGTAATTGTTTTGATGATTAAAGTATTGAGTATTTAGTGAGAGAGCCGAGAGAGAGAGTCCTTAAACCTGAAAGTTAAGTGTCCTATTTATAGCCGGAGTGAATCGTAGAGGAGATGGGCTCATGGGCCTTGTGCCTGAGGTAGACGACAAGGAATATCCATCCGGTCCCCTCTGTCGAGGCCGTTAATGGTCTCAAGTCTTGTCGCTACCTGTCATATCGCTAATGGAGCCACGTGTCCTGACAGTCGTCCTTGTTGTCTGGTCTGTCCTTGGCCGTTAGTGGAGATCGTGGGGCAGTGGTCGCGGCAACCTGAGTGGTGCCACGTGTCAGTACTTATGTACTCTTTGCCAATCGTACGTCTGCACATCGTGGAGCACGATCTTCTACAGGCTATCTCGCCGTTATTGGTCCGTAGCTCTGCTCATTGTACTCTTCGTACAGGTTTTTGCCTTACACGCGCCGTTACAGGAATGTGTTCCTCCTCGCGCGTGGTTCATATGGGCTTGGTCTCTTTACAGGTTAGTTTAAGTGTTACGACATTGTCTTTGGACGCTACGTTTACTTGCGCGGGCACCCGCGAGCCCTGGGATGTTCTTGGGGAGCCCGTGCGGGATATGGCTAGCTTGCACTTATGATTGTGGTGGTTATGGTTGTGTGCGCGGCTATAGGAGTTTATCCGTTAGTCGGCGCATGCTTTTGGACCATACCCCTTCCAGTCCCCCCAATCCAGTGCTTCTTGCATGCGCGAAGTAAATGGTTGGAGCTCTGGACTCAAGTTGGAATCTATACCACACTGGCTTTTTGTTGAAGTATTTAAGAATTGCGGCTCTACGGCGCATGGGAGTTGCTTCATGTTGAAGGAACAAACTGTTGTGATTTTGAGCGGGAAAGTTCTTGGGATTCAAAAAGGAGTAGTTGCTGACAGGTTGGTGATGATGTTGATGTGTGAGTAGACTGCTGACACTGTTGACATCATGCCGTTACTGTGTCAAGAAGGTCGTTCCGGCTCCTGTCAGGCGATTGACGGCCATGCGCGCGTGATAACCGTCGTTCCGCTTTTGCTGCCTGACGTGTCGCTTTCCTGTTGGTCATTCGTCCCACTTATCGGGCACGGTTACCCATCGCATTAAATGCGATGGGTATAAATATCCGGTTAACTCTTCTTGGAGGATCATTTCTTACCTTGATTTCGTCTACTTTCTTCGAATCTTCAAATCTTCAACGCCCCTGTTGAAAATCTTCGTACTGTTCTTCAATCTTTTTCAGATTTCTTCGAGATACCTAATATTTTCTCGTCTTTAACGCGTGGTTATGTCTGAACAACACGAGGATGTCGAAGTGGAGGAGGTTGGTGGTAGCATGCCACCCTCTTGAAATGGGATCAGGCGTCTTTTGAGCAGATAGTGAGGGGGAATGAGTTTATAGTTTGATGGCTATTTTTTTTTTGGTATTTCTATTATCTTTGGGCAAAACAATAATTTACCCGATTTTCCCCAACCCAAGTAGTTTTGTACTGTAGGGACCTAACCTGTGACTCAAAAAATCCCAAAGGGACCGACTGTTGGTATTCACTTCTCAAAACCCTAAAACCCGCTCTCTCAAGTTTATCTACACAAACACAAAGCTGCAGCATCAGAAATTATCACAGTGAAATCCAAGGAAGAAGACAAAGAAGATGGAATTAAAGGGATAAGGAAATGCAGAAGCTTTTACGCCTAAACCCTAGCGCAGGATTCTGCTCTTCACCCCACATATTTACCCCTCCACTTGCCCTTATCCCCTCAGGGTTTTATTTCCCTTCTCTGAGGTTTAGCCCAACTTCAATTACCCCATCAATGCCGTCCGCCGCCGCCATAGCCTGCAGAAACCCTTTTGCCACTAGTAACACGTGCTCAAATTCCCCTCGTTTCGCTTCCAGTTCCCGCAATTGCAGGTGCTCTGTAAATCTTGTTCAGTCTAGGGCATGGGTCGGGTTGAAGGAGAATCCAAGTGGGTCACGTGTTGCTTGGTTTTGTACCGATAATAAGGGGGTTTCGTTTTCTGCTATGAGTTCTGAATCTAATAGTGAGGATAGTGATGAGAAGCCTGTGAAGTTTAGTAGGAGAAACAGGGGTTCTGTGGGTAGTGGTGGTGGTGGTGGTGCTCCGCCGTTGCTTGCCGGAAACCCGGATTTGTTGACTATTCCGGGGGTGGGTCCCAGGAATCTACGGAAGTTGGTGGAGAATGGAATTGGGGGAGTTGCTGAGCTCAAGAAAATTTACAAGGACAAGGTATTTTTTAAGCATTTTAATAATTAATTAGCCTACACATTTTTAAATAATGTAAAATGTAGATATATGTTCTCTTGTGTTTTATAATTAGTTTATCTGACAAAAAGATGCATGCTGTTTGATGTATATTCTATGGATTGTTAATAAGGGTTTGTTTTGGGTGGTTTTATAATGTGTTTTAAGTGCTAGAAAAGTGCTAAAATGTTTGACAAATATTAATATTTTAATGTTTTTTAAGATTAATTACCTGAAAACAAGGGTATATAAGTAATTTTATAGCTGTCTTATGTTATATAACCATGTTAAGAATAGGGGTGTTCAGTATTCAATTTGAAAAACTCGAAATTCAACTCGGTTGAAGTTCATTAATCGAATTCGAATCCAGCTTCAAAATTCAAAAAAAAAAAAAACTCAAAATTCGATTCAGTTAAACTTCAGTAATCGAGTTTCGAATCGAATTCAAATCCAGCTTCAAAAACATAAAATTTGAATAATTAGATTTGGTTAACTTGAGTATTTGAAATTTGATTCGTTAAACACCCCTGGTTAAGCATATCGTAATTGACATCATCATCATCATACTCAGTAAATCCCACCAATAGCAAAGCTAAGGTAGGGTCTGAGGAGGGTAGATGTAGACAGCCTTACCTCTACCCCGTAGGAATAGAGAGGCTACTTCTAGTGAGACCCCCGGCTCGATTGTAGTTTTGTATCAAGCCTTGTACCTAAGGCACATAACACTCAAACAATCGGGACAGAGAGACCGATTGGTGCATGTACTCCCTTGTCTTTCAGCTATGAACGCCACCACATGATGCATGATTAACCATCCGCCTCTTTTAACGTTATTTTCACGAAATTAGTAAAATAAAGTTAAAGTTAGTACCATTTCACTTTTGCCCCCCGAGCGCCCACACATATATACATTATATGTGCACACCGCAAGCAGGGCATACATATGGTAATTGACATGCAAGTTATAACTCCTATTATTATTAAGCAAGCATCTGTCTCTCAGTGGCAGTGTTCATCTTTTAACTCTTGTTATTGTTGATATTAAATTGTAGGCTAATGTTTTTTTAATGATATTTTTAACATTGTTTATCACAATTAGTGTTTTTTTTCTCACACTCTACAGTTTTTCGGGAAGTCGAATCAAAAGATGGTGGAGTTTTTACGAAGCTCTGTTGGCATCATACACAGAAACCATGCCGAAAGTATAACCACATTCATCAAAGAGAGTGTGGATGAAGAGCTAAAAGGTGACAATGTGAACACCGTACAGCCAAAGAAACGGCTTACTTTCTGTGTAGAAGGAAATATAAGTGTGGGAAAAACAACTTTTTTGCAAAGAATTGCAAATGAAACTCTTGAGCTTCAGGATCTCGTTGAGATTGTTCCTGAACCCATTGACAAGTGGCAAGATATCGGGCCTGATCACTTTAACATATTAGATGCTTTTTACGCTGAACCGCAAAGGTATGCTTACACGTTCCAGAACTATGTGTTTGTTACAAGAGTTATGCAGGAGAAGGAGTCGTCGAGTGGAATTAAGCCCCTCAGATTGATGGAGAGAAGTGTTTTCAGTGATAGGATGGTATGTTTTATGTTTTAAGTTTTAAATTTGAACTTAGGGTAAATTACAGTTTTCGGAGTTTTTCCCCAAACTGGTGTTGGTGGAAAAAATATTTATCAAAATGGTGTTGTTAGAAAACCATTTACCAAATTGGTGTTTTCTTGAACATTTACTTGTTTCTCACTCCCTATCTCATTGGATGACTCTCAATTTATTAAATAATTATTAATTAGTGATTTATTCATGTTTTTCTAATTCTTTATTAATATTTTTCTTATAACTTGTTTTCTATTAAACGCTCATCAACAAAAACATTTTATTCTTTTACAGCGTTTGTTTATTTGTTTTAGTTTCCTTCAAAATATTAAATTAATAAAAAGGTTATAATTTAATGAAAATGTTATCTAGTTTTTTTTTTGAAAGAAGACAATCATATGATTTCCTATCTATGTAACGATATAACTTGTACGTTAAATACATTTTTAAACAATCAACAAACAGTGAGTTAAACTAAATCTATGAAAGAATAAAATGTTTTATTTTGTTAAAGAACGTTTGATAAAAAAACTATAAGAAAGTGTTAATAAGAGAATTAGAAAAAAAAACATTGGAAAAATTCATACAAAATCTACGTTCACTTTCTTTCACTTTTGGTAAATAAAATTTCCACTTATACCTGTTTGGAAAATAAAATCCTTCAAATACTAATTATTATTATTTTTCTTATTTTGCTAAATGAAAGTTTTTTTTATTAATGATTTATT
The DNA here is from genome assembly GCA_947069175.1 of Scalesia atractyloides. Taxonomy (NCBI): domain Eukaryota; kingdom Viridiplantae; phylum Streptophyta; class Magnoliopsida; order Asterales; family Asteraceae; genus Scalesia; species Scalesia atractyloides. The sequence goes on along the minus strand of CAMTDV010000014.1, from coordinate 15,131,347 downwards.
ATATAGAATGATTTGAGTATTCATATATTTGGTCTATCCCTTAAAAAATACTTATTTTGTTATTTATATAAAAAAATCAAGTAAAAGAAATATAAATTTGACTGTATGTATATCTGATTAAATCGTAATTTATTAAATATAGATTTCATATGGTATTACTTAAATTATTAAATTCACACATGCAACTTTTATATTAAGTATTTCTTTCCATAGTTTTTTAATAAAGAATAGATTAAATTTAAGATTCATAAAAATATAAGATAGAGAACCACTAACATGAATAAATCACTAATTAATAATTATTTAATAAATTGAGACTCATCCAATGAGATAAGGAGTGAGAAATTAGTAAATGTTCAAGTAAACACCACTTTGGTAAATAGTTTTCTAGCAACACCATTTTAGTAAATATTTTTTCCACTAACACTAGTTTAGGAAAAAACTCCAGTTTTCGTCCTTTATGTTTATACCATCTTTCAGTGGATGTCCTTTACCTTTAAAAATGTCAGGAATCATCCTTTACGTTTTAAAAACCTTGCACAATCTGTCCTTTGACACTAACACACTTAAAATTTTCAGTTAAGTTTGGTCACATAAGGGTAGTTTAGTCTTTTTATAGTTTTTAGAGAGAGAATGGATATTTATATGTCTTATTTTTTTATTTTTATTTTATTGTTAATATACCTTTTTAAATAGATGGATAAAATGACTAAGTTGCCCAAACTTAACTAAAAATTTTAACTGGATTCGTGTCGAAGGACAAAGTGTGCAAGGTTTAAAATGTAAAGGATGATTCCTGACATTTTAAAAGGTAAAGGTCATCTATTGAAATTTGGTATAAGCATAAAGGACGAAAAATGTAATTTACCCTTGAACGAAGTTATCAAAATTAAAGAGGCCTTGGGATATGTTCTTTGTTGAAAATATATTTCAGCCAATGAAATTCCCGGGTTGACATGTGTAATCTTTTTCTTTGGTTAAAAGGTGTTTGTGAGAGCTGTGCACGAAGCAAACTGGATGAATGAAATGGAAATCAGCATCTATGACTCATGGTTTGACCCAGTTGTTTCTTCTCTTCCGGGCCTTATTCCAGATGCTTTTATTTATCTACGTGCCAGCCCAGATACTTGCCATAAACGAATGATGCTTAGAAAAAGAGCAGAGGAAGGTGGGGTCAGCCTAGAATATCTTCGTGATTTGCATGAAAAACATGAAAGCTGGCTTTTTCCATTCGAAAGTGGAAATCATGGAAATTTGTCTGTTAGTAATCTTCCTGCTCACATGGATAGTGCTTTGCACCCTGATATAAAATCCCGTGTCTTTTATTTGGAGGGAAATCATATGCATTCGAGTATCCAGAAGGTACTTTTAAATGTTGAGTGTAGTTGATTTTTTAATGTTGTTTTACAATTGTATGTTGACTCTGTTTCCTATAAATAGGTGCCTGCTTTGGTTCTTGACTGTGAGCCTAACATCGATTTTAGCAAGGATATTGAAGCTAAACAACAGTATGGTTTCTTTCAATTAACTTGCTTACCATAGTTGTTTTTTATTTTTCTTTTTATAACCATAGTTGTTTTTTATTTTTATTTTTATAAAAAAACTTGACTCTTGTTTGCATGACCTGTTTGTTAGTAATTTTTCATTATCTGGGTTGACTATTGGTTGCAGTTTCAACCCATTTACTTTTTAGTGGTCCGGTATGGGTTGTGTTCTATCTCAAAGGGGCCAACTAAAACCATCTAGCCAAAAGGAGAACGGGTCAAATGGGTTGAAACAAAGTTACCCAATTTGTATATATATAATGCGTAATACATTAGAACCTCATTAGATTAATACTTGATAAATTAATAAACTCTCTAAATTAGTAATTGTTTCTAGTCCTGACTTGTGTCTGTTTAAAAAAAATATATTAATTTCAGTTAGTTAATAAGATAATAATTCTTAGAGATCCTTGTATAAGTCTATAATCTCATCAACATTATAAATTAGTAATCTTTTTATTCTTCTGTCGACCAACTTTTAAATGGAATTTTTTTCATCAAGCCACAACTCTAAAACTTTGAGTACACATGGGTTTCTTCTTTATAGTTGCATTATGATTTACATATCTAATTCTTCATTGTTGACTTCCATTTTAGTTGAGAAGTCATTGTAGGTGTAGTTTAAAAAAATACTTTGATGTTTTGTATAGTAGTTTTATTTGCAATGAACTCGTAGTTGTAAGCAATTTTACTCACGCTTTATAAAAGAAATTATTTGTTGTAAAAGTGTGATCATTATAGTATTAATTTCGTCTGTTTCGAATCGAGCTCTTGTTTTGATATATGAACATATCTTCTTTCTTTTAATGTATGTGAAGGTATGCTCGACAAGTGGCTGAGTTTTTCGAGTACGTGAAGAAGGTGAAAGAAGTTCCTGCGAAAGGTGATGAAGAGAGCGGCAACAAGGGTAGGCAATCACAGGTGCTGCTGCCACATGGAGGATTATGGGTCCCACCACAGGGGGAAAACATCTCAGAGTCTCTCAAGTCACTGGATTTCAGACGAGCCATGTCCTTCATGCCTGGATCTGGCCCTGGGTAATGGCTTGTTGCTCTGTTTAAATCCGTCTTTTGCTTGTATAAAGAAATTTTAATCTATCACACACACACTGCGTGATTGTAGGACGGAACTGGACTTAATGTAGGATGATTGTAGTTTTTTGTGACAAATTTTAATGAAGGGTTTGTAAGTTTGTTATCTTGTGTGCCAATGGGCCAAAAGTATCTTAAGGAAACTCCAAGCTTGAAGGGTTTAAAACCAATCAATCTTGGGTAGGGTTGGTCCTTACCAACATTTTGAAAAGCACACGAGTCGGTTCAACAGGGAACTGGCGAGGTCACTAGTTAGGTCAGCTACAACAAAACCGGTTTTGTTCGAACTGGGCAGAGAGGCCTTTCTTCATTTCCCAGCGGCTTAGACCAACAATGACTAGAAAACAGTTGTGGTTTGGTATGGCATGTGATCGAGACGATTTGACGAAATTGTTCTTGTCCATAAATTCAATTTCAACAGCAACATCTTCATACAAACATTTTGTTATTGATGCTTTGCAGCTCTTTACAATAATACTTATTATATATAATAAAATTAATTTTATATAACATGTAAATAATAAGCCCGTTTAGTCTCGCATACATGGTTAACCTAACTATATAAAACTTGAATCCTTTTATCAAATAAATTTCGATTTTAAGCTTGAGCATGAAATTAAGCTTAAACTCAACATCCAAGCTTGACTTGATTCCGTTTTTAAACAAACAAATCTTAAGAAATTCATAAACTAACCCATGTTTATTTAACATGAAATTTAAGGATTAAGTTTTCCTAAGGCTAAGAGCAACTTTAGATCATTCACGTTGAGTTTCCCATACAAACTCTATCCATAAAATACCTATTTGTTTCTACTGCATCACATTATTCAAAATATAGATGCAATTTAAGGAGTATTTGCATTTATCTTTTATTGTTTTTTTAGTGATTCTATATGAAAAAAAATATATATTATCTATTATTTGAATAGATATATTATCTATTATTGAATAGAGATAGATCTTCTAAATAAAAGGTACACAATTATTAAAATCTAAACAAAAAAAAATTATAGATATAATTAAGAGTTAAATGTCATTTTAGTCCTTGTGGTTTGGGTCATTTTGCCATTTTAGTCCAAAGGTTTGAAACGTTGCCATTGTAGTCCAAATAGTTTCAAACATTGCCATTTTAGTCCACTCGGTTAACTTCATCCATTTTTTTTCTGTTAACAAGGGTAATTCGGTCATTTTATATGGTCGAATTGCCATTCTAGTTAATAGAATTACATATAAAATGACCGAATTACCCTTCTCGTTAACAGAAAAAATGGATGAAGTTAATTGAGTAGACTAAAATGGCAATGTTTGAAACTATTTGGACTAAAATGGTAACGCTTTAAACATTTGAACTAAACTGACAAAATAACTCAAACCACAAGGACTAAAATGACATTTAACTCTATAATTAATCTTTAACTAAATTATTGGATAGAAAGACGTAACAAGTCAAGAAGTTAGAAACATAAACCGAAAAGCCAGCCAAACTCCATTGGGTCCAGGTTATTATCTGCTGAACTAGTGGGCCTGGCTGTGTGACAGACCCCAAAGAAAGAATATTATTTTGGTTTGAGCGGATAATCATTCCCATAATTCAACCTCATCAAATCTTTAGTTTCCCCCAAATTCAACCAGAAGTCTTCTATCTTCACTTCCACCTTCTTCAACTCTGAATTCCAACATCATGTTTCACTAGTCTTATCAGAGGATGGAAGCTGATGTTTCCGTCCCCACTTTAAACCCATGTTGAATCATTGGATCTACTCCTGCTTTTTCTGTTTCACTGCTTCATGTGTGTTTGCTAATGTTGTTTTGTTGGGGAATAATGTTACCTTGTCTTTTGAGGATATAGAAGCTAACTTTGGTGAGTTTTTTTTCTCTTTTTAATCATGCCCACTGTGTAAATTTTGAATCTTTATTTAGGTTGTTTGGAAGAATGATTCTGGGTTTCTGTTTATTTAGGATAAAGATGATTAATTTAAAGATCTTGATTTTGAGTCTTTACCCATGATCAAGAATGAGAATGTTAGATTAATTTGTATTTTATATTGATTTTGGGTTCTAATTTGATGTCTTTTTTCTGGGTTTTTGTTTATTTTGGATAAAGATAATTAATTTATGGATCTTTATTTCAGTGGTGGGTAGAAAACTGATTTGTTGATATTTTTTTGTAGCTCCACCGGTGAAAGGGTCTGGGGAATGTGGAACATTGTTTCTTGCGGAGCCGTTGGATGCGTGTGCCCCGTTGACTAATAAGTTGATCGAAGAAAGCGAAAAACAACCGTTTGTGTTAATAGTTAGAGGTGTGTGTAGCTTTGAGGATAAAGTTCGAAGAGCACAGGCTGCGGGATTCAAGGCGGCGATTATTTATAATAATGATGACAGTGATCTGGTTGCAAGTATGATCCTTTCTCTATTTGCTTTTTTACATTGTTATCGCATATATTGTGTTCTTTCTGACATGGTAGTAGGTGATGAATTAGGTTAGATTTGAGGCTTATGTTTTGTTAATAACTGTGAGAAATAGATGAAGTGATTACTGATCATTCATGGATTTTAATTTGCACACCTCAACAAAAAGATTAATCATTTACATATTACTATATCGTATCAATTCCATCATTTTTTGTAAGAGTTCAATCGAGTTACCAAACCTAAATCCTCACTAGTGTTGGAGTTTAACACCCTCTTCCTCAATTTTGTCTCATTTTTCCCCAAATCAACCGCTTATGCTACTTTACGATTGTGAGAGTATAATGTAGACCTGACAATGCCAGCCCAAACCCATTATGAATAGCCCAAGTACTCCATTAAATATAAAATTTTATAATTTTTACTTCTATAATCTTTTAAACTTACTCTTGTCCATAGATGCGTATTTCAATTTTCAAAGATTCTTCATTTATCAATAATATGGGATGCATTACGAGTGTATCCACTTTTTTTTGTTTCTAATGGGCATCATTTGGGAAGGGATCTTGGTACCTAAACTTATGTTATCAAGGCGCATAGACCTAGCCTGGAGCCTAGGCTCAAGGCTCATAAAAAGCGCGGGTTTTCTTAAGCTAGGCGCATTATATGAAATACCATTTTTAGGGGTTTTAGACATGTTTTAGGCTAGTTTAGGCTGTTTTACTTTTAGGTTGATTTCAGCCCGGGGTTTTTAGTTTTTTACCATCTTTGGCTGGAATTTGACCGGAAAATGCTATAAACCTGCGCCTGAGAGCAACCTGCCCCTTTTAGGGCGCAGCAAATTATTAGAGATAATAATACAGGCAGTTACACTCCAAAGAAATAATTCAAAATTCAACTTACTGCAACTTATGTTCATATTTTTGGATAATCTTTTAATAGGTTTATTGTAGCTGATTTGTAGTGATAGGATTCCAGATTTTCAGCTCTTATTTTCTGTATATATATTTGTCAGTATGTCAATGAATAAATCAAGTTGATAATCAATATTTCTTATACAAATGCGCCTAGGCGGCAGGCGCTCGTGCCTTTGACAACATAACCTAAGAATAAAGATGACGGTTTTTAACGATACATGTATAATGTATTTTTTAATAAAACGAGGGGCTAACAACAAAAAATATTTGTGCTCCTTAAGACAGCGAACTAATCTTTTTACCAAATATGGAATTTTTTTCTTGTTGAGCCTTAGAGATGGCACTTTCGAGCCATATGCTCATGAAAGGGCGGGCCCATTGTGGGTAGGGGTGTCAACCGTGTCTGGTTGACATGTTGAAATGTGCAACCCGAAGCCAACCCATATTATTATTCGTGTCAAAGATTTCAACTCTTACCTGCATGCACATAAATTCGGTCAACCCGGATACGACCCGTTTAAATGAGTTATAAGTGGGTTGTAAGCAGGTTTATCGGGAATGTGTTTAATGGTGAGTATGAATATGACAAGATAACATGATATGACAAAACTAACATTATTATGACTAATCATGTAGATCGGAAAACTATAAAAACAAAAATAAAATTATGAACGTTTTTTTCTAAATAATTAAATGGGTTAATGGGTCGACCGGTTTTTTATATGGGTCAACGTCAACCTGAACACGAGTACACGACCCACGCCAAGAATTGCGGCCCCTAATTGTGGGTCGTGTCGTGTTAGTTAGGGATGAGCATTTGGTATCAAATACCGATACCGTACCGGTCCCGTACCGATACCGATAATGAATTTCCCGTACCGAATATTTCGGTATTGGTACCCAGTTTTGACGAAATTCGGGATCGGTATTTTCGGTATCGGTACTGGTTCGGTACGGTACCGGTACCATGCTCATCCCTAGTGTTAGTCGCCCAAATGCCCTGTTCTTTTGGTGTGTCAAGAATTGCCGCTCCTACTTGTGAGTTACGATTTTTGTATCTCTGATATGTAAAATAAAATGATAGCTTAAAAGGAAACAGGTCCATAGGGTCAAAGTCAGCCAAATTGTATCTTTATTCATACAATCTGTACTATATAATACGTAAAACCTCCCTATTCATTTTAGTTAAATATTATAGTATTATCAAAATGTTGTAATCATATACGACAACAAGTACTTTGCTCAACCCAAGTTAACCCGTCCAACACAATTCCCGTTTTGACTTGAACCCGTTACGGAATCCTTCCCACCCGTCCAATTTTCCACATCTTGTCAACATATCAAATTCACACAAACAAAACTTAGTAACTATGCTCACTATATTTTAACTGTCTATTCGAGGCCTTTTAAATTTGCAGTGGCAGGGACTGGAACGGGTATAAAGATACATGCAGTATTTGTTTCAAAATCATCAGGCCTAAAACTCAGCACGTATGCGGGTATAAGCGATATGGAATTATGGATTATTCCAAGCTTTGTGAACTCAGCATGGTCAATCATGGCGATATCGTTTATTTCATTGCTGGCTATGTCTGCTGTGCTGGCAACTTGTTTCTTTGTACGTAGGCATCGGATAAGACGAGGCCGCCCTCAAGCTCCTCGTGTTCGCGAATTCCACGGGATGAGTAGCCGCTTAGTCAAAGCAATGCCCAGCCTAATATTTACAGCTGTTTTAGAAGATAATTGCACTTCCGCTACATGTGCTATCTGTCTTGAAGATTATAATGTTGGTGATAAACTTAGAATTCTTCCATGCGGACACAGTAAGTCTCTTTTATATAATCATAACTAACGATTATAAATTTTTTTTATAAAAGAGTAAATTGCCATTTTTCGTCCCTGAGGTTTGGTCATTTTTGTGACTTTCGTCCAAAGGTTTGTTTTTTCGCATCCGGATCCAAAAGGTTTGAAATCTGAACGGAGAAAAGTGGATGGAGTTAACGAGCTGGATGAAAAATGGCAAGATTTCAAACCTTTTGGATCCAGATGCGGAAAAAACAAACCTTTGGACGAAAGTTGCAAAACTGGCCAAACCTCAAGGACGAAAATGGCATATTACTCTATATTTTTTTATAAAA